>MU858046.1:0-600000 GCA_033297075.1 Rhypophila decipiens | reverse complement strand
ACCTTCCAATGGCGGCCGAAGCCCGGCAGCGGATATGCAGCATCTTATTCCCGTCTTACGGATCCTTTTCTTCATGTCTTCTGGACGATCCGGAATGTTTTCTCCAGAGAACAGAGAGACATCTAAAATCTTGGCCGATTATCCGTGGCAGGATATCACGGCAGATACAGTTCATTCCGTCGACAACCGGCTCTCAGGAACATGTCCACCATATCGATGCTCCATCCGTCGACATGGCCCAGTTCAACCAGGCAGTCCTTGCGAGTCTCCGGCGGTAAGTCATTTGAAGTGGGATTGCATGCATGTTGTCGGCATATATCACATCTGTCCGAGGCCATATATCATCCCATTCTCTCTTTGGCGTTCGAAGTGCGGCAGGAGATAGGGCGATGTTGAGCAGCGCACTGGCACTGGCAATGTGAGATAGTCCCCCTTATCTTAAAAAAAGAATCATTGTCACTTCTCATAGTCCCAACTTCTAGGCGGAGTCATCTTTCGAACACGGTACTCGGCTCTTTTCATTGTTGTGGATGACTGAGCAACCTGGCCATGAACTCTTTTTCTTGGGGCTGGCCAGTTCGCTGCGTTCATTGATGTGTCGTCGTTGGAAACCCACTTTTCCAAAATTTCACGATGTTTTTGCGGATGGGACATTTCAAATTTCCCATGTTTTTAGGAGCCGCAATTTGGCAGCGGGCCGCCACCATCCGCCGGCTCGGTAACCGTTACCGAGCGAGGGCGTGAAACGTGGATCGTGGAAACCTTCCATGCACCCCAGAAAAAAAAATCTCACGATAGCCTCACACGCACGGGACATTCGCCACTACCGGGTAGCTTACACTCCCGCAGTCGCAGCCAGACCCCAGCCCCGGAGCAATTACGAAGCTCGGACCACGTGCTCATTGCGGTCATCGTGAGCCACACAAATAAACAAGCATCGAGAACGACAGCCAGCCCTATGCAGACTATCGTGAACCCCTTTTTCCACTCGTTTTGCCATTTACAGTATCAGTACGGGCCAGTACATGTCAAGGGCGCTTGGCAGACGATGGTCAAGTGGCAAATACAGTGCACATCTGAGAGATAACACCCTCCATTCCCAGCTACGAGCGAGCTATCAACAAAACCTTTCCAACCTTCCATTCAAAAACAATACGTCGGTCTAGACCCTCGTCTGGCGCATGGCGAAGGTTGGCACTTTCCCCGTGTAAAATCTACCACCTCGTGTTTTCTTTAGTGTAGCTAAGCTCTTATAGGGACTGGACATGTGCCCTTCCCTTGTATCAAGGTAGTCAACCGACCTCGACAGATTTTCCCAAGTACAAATCATGCAACAAGAATATACTAAAACTGGTCAGGCCTCCTCGGTCATCTGCAAACGCTTATGATCGCAATATGGAGGTCCTTGTCAGGAAAGCCACAGACACGTAACGCTTGATCTTTTAGCTCTACTTCTTTTCTCGCCTCTGCCTACTAGCCGCTTTGCTCTTAACCAGAACAAGTAAAGTAATAGCTACCCACAAAGAGAGGACCTTAAGTAAGGATAAAATGATTCAGACGAAAATAATAAGAGATGTAAATAGCTAAAATTACGCTAAAAAAGAAAAAGGAATACCCGTGATCCTCGTGGTGCAACCCACCCACATATCATTACAATCAATCAAGCCCACCCTCGTGTAAACTTGATCAAGCTCCGGTCCCGTCCCGTCCATGATTTTAAGGCTGCCTCACATACCTAGGTAGACCTTGGCATCCACATAACAATGACCAGAAAAAAAAGGAAGGAAAAGGAAAAGCGAATTCTTGAGATCAAACACCAGCCTACCCATCTTCTTTTCTTTCCTCTCCGCCACAAAACAACCACCATGACGAACAGCCAAGTATCTCGAGTACCCGCAATAAACCATAGACGACGTCCTGCCAATCCCAATGCAAACCACCGAATTGCTACTAGTAAACGGTAGCAGCGCCACTATTAGCATCCAACAGCTCAAAAAGGCTATGCAGATGCGGCGCCAACAACCAATTCTCAATAAAAATCTCCCACAGCCTCGCCATGACCGGCCTAAACAGCTTCTCGCTCCACCCGCCTTCTCTATCAACCATCATCTCCATCTGTCCGACGATATCATTTCGTGTCTGTGACGACGAGGTATCGGTGCTCCTGTCCTTGATGCGAGCTTGTTTCTTCAGCAGTGCTTCTTCCGACTCGGTCTTGATCACGTTGCGCGCGATATTTCGCAGAATCAGAGCTGCAGATAGTGGGATTCCTGCTGCTTGCGGCTTGCCGTTGGGATTGCGCTCGTCGCGCACGGAGGCGGTTTCTTCATAGGTTAGGGTTATGGTCTTGGCTGGCTTGATTACCCTTGGTTTTGGGAGACGTCGGTTAGGATTGTTGGGGTGGTGTTGGGGATGGCCGGGACCTAGGCCGGCGGGGGTTGGCGCGTCGGCTTGTTGGGACACGGCTAGATGTCGTTGTCGAGCCTCCTCCGTCTTGAGATGGGTCTTGATATGCGTCATGAGCTGCAAGAGGTGCAGTTTGGTAGGGGTCGGGTATTTGGTGCACGTGTCCCAGGAGCAGACGTACGTCCCTTCCTTGTTGGGGAATTTGTTGTCCTCGGCGTTGCGGGTCTCACGCAGGTGGTCGGTCAGGATGTGCTCGTACATGGTGTTCGCCGTGAGATGCCAGCTGTTGCACCGGGCCGCTTCTCCGTTGCTGTCCCGGGTCCAGAGACACCGGAAGTATGGCTGCCGCTCCGGGTTGATGGGACTGGGACGGGGTCGAATGCCTTTGATAACGAATTTCTGCCCCTCCTGGTCGCTTTTCACGATCTGGGCTCCGGCGGTCTGATAAACCGTGTTGATGTTGCGGATAAACTCTGCCGCGTTGATCATGGGTCTGTTCTTCCGCTTCAGAGGTTCGAGGAACGCAGCGTTGTAGGCTTGCCAGATGGCAATTTGGGTGATTTGTGAGTCAGGGTCTTCCTCGAAGAAGCACCGGATCCACGTATAGCAACGTTCTGGCTCTTCCATTCCTAGAAGGCGTTCGAGGAGATCTCGAGGAATCGGGATGACATTCTCGGAGGGTCGATCGAACTCGACCTGCGCATCGTTCACGATGATTTCTCTGGTTACGCGCTTGGCATTGTGAGAAAGGAGGCGCACGAGTTGCATGACCAGATGTTCGACGTTCGTGGCTTGGAGGAGAGTCTCCATGTTTGCGACCACAGCGGTGTACTGGTAGAGGAAGTCCAGACAAGCATCCATCAGCTCGTCGTCATTCAACAGAAGCCAATCCATGAGTTTCTGCAGTATATCCGGAGGTACGCCACTGAGTTGATTTGTTTCCGCGTGGCTCATGGAGATGCGGCCAATGGCGCGTAGTGAAGTCAATATGAACCCCCGATCGGAGGACCTGAGTTGGGCGAGAAGCGTCTGGTATAGCGGATCATCCGAGTCCAGGATGAGGAAAGGTGTGATTTGCTCTGCGATGTCAAGAGCCGAGTGTTTTAGTTCTACAACGAGATCCAGCTCTGGCAAGTGGAGCAGAATACACAGGAGATCCTTGAGAGTGGGATAATCGGATAGGAACCATGCATTCTCCTGGAGCATGGCCATATTTCGAATCGTTAGAACGGCCTCGTGTATCAGAGTAAGGTGGTCGGTGAACTCTGCCGATTGTAAGTTATCTTGAATATCCTTTCGTTTAAGCTGCGCGATCCTCTCCAAGATATCTGATGACCCATTAATACCATCAAGCTCCCCGATCGAGCCATCGCCAAACTCGGGGTCGTTCGACACGGTCCAGTTGACATGGTAGAATAAGCTCCCGACCTCGAGGGCGAATTCGGTCAACCCTTCAGCGAGACCTTGGAATTGCGAGAATTTGTATTTATCACCGCGCTCGTATGATATCTTGACGAGATGAAACAAGCAATAAGCTTGCTCAGCTCGGATCCCGGAACGCAGAGCATACAAGCAGCGTTCGTAGATGTTGGGCCCATCCAGAGTACCTGCAGGCAGCGACGCGCGAATGCTGTTCGCGGTTACCTTGGGGGCTGTCGGCACGGGATATCTGATCCTCCTTCTGTTAAACAGCTCCGGGTTACTCGTAGGCGTATCCGCGATACGTAATGGAACCTGCGTTACAGGAGGAGGCTGGAAGCTGTTGACTATCGGGTTGGTGTAGTCGGGACTGGGATTGTACATGTGCGAGGCGCCCCCACGGCTGGGATGAGGGTTGGACGGGGGATGTATGGGGACAGGAGAATTTTGATGGTTTTGGTTTTGAGACTGGGATGCCGGATGCGCTGGAGGATGGGAAGGAGTATTCGAGCTCGACTGTTGTTGACCAGATGCGTGCCGCGTCCTACGCGAGGAATCGGTATCGGGATGGAAGATCACCCTGGGCGCAGGAGCCTCACGCAAGCCTCTGGACGCACGCGCCGAAGCAGACCCAGGGGTTTCCTCTGGACGCTTCTCTCTGATTGGCGTCCCAGAGTCATCTCCTGACTCTTCCCTGTCCACTTTCCCCCTCGCGGTGAAGTTTTCGAGAGTTCTTGTGAGAAGAGAGCCCCCCTTGGCGGTCGTGAATTCGAGGATCTCGGGAGGAGGAGGCTCTTTTTTGTGGACGGTCTTGATCTCGTATGCGGCGAGTTGCTTGTAGAAAATCTGCTTCAGCGTGTAGGCATCTGCTGGCGCATTGTGTCGCATCAAGCCCAGTCCTTCACACATCTTGCGCCACATGAGTTTCTCGTCTGACACTTTGTCGTAGCCTCCATTTTCGACGATGTGGTTGAAGACTTTGTACAGATCGACATTCATGTTGCCCATCTTGGGCTCTGGGTCAAACGTTGTCCCGCGCTTCTCGTGGAACTGGCGCAAATCCTCGATGAACTTTTCATACTCGGGGGTGCGGTCGATGGTATGCTCGACCGTGGGTTTTGGGGGAGCCATTCTGGCTGCATCGAGCTCCGGCGCTGCGCCGGAGACAGACTAAATAGAATGTAGTCGTGAAATGGTGAATTGGCGTGCTGTGTAGCATACAATTATCGTGCTCGATACGCTATGTCGTGTTGCGATATATTTAAGGGACGTGGGGCCGCAGTCGCGACAGTTGGAGATGGCGACGCGAGGCTGAGTTCGTGAAGGGATAGCGTCGCTGCTTGCTTTTTTTCCAGACTGGACAATTGAATGACCGTGTTGGCAGGCCCACTCACTAGCTTCAGCTTGAGCAACTGCCAAGAGTGCACGGACCATTTCTTGTCTGGGCCCTGTGCTCTTGTGAAGTCTTGGCAGGGGGTCAGTCAAGCCACACCGCAGGAACGATTGGAACCTGAACTTCATCCAGGATTGCCTCAACGCCGAACATCGCAATTTTTTCCCGCATTATGCTCAACGCTGCTCATTATTATCTTCACTTCTACCGTGTCTTGAAGTTTTTAAATCGGATTTTTATGGAAATTTGGTACCTGCGCCCAGAGCAGCCAAATGACGCCGCCGCCCGGTGAAGCCTACTTGGACTCCCAGAGGAAGGAGTGCAGTGCCGGTACAAACCAAGGCAATTTCCAGGTTGATCGAGTCTTGACAAGTGTTTGAATATACATTTTGCTCCATATAGAGCTTGGTCCCCATTTCCGCCCTCGGAAGGCCAAAATAAACTTTTAACACCTCCAGTGATGAGTTTCACTGATTGATACATCATCTCAGCTTGCACGTAATGGCTCTTGCTCACGAAACCCAATCCAAACTGCCCTTCAGAAGCCCATGGCTAGAACAGATCAAGGGTTTTTGGGTCTAGATTTGTTGTTTGCAGACTTCTTTTACTCATCATGCAGAGGGGTAGTGTATTTCACTTTACAGACCGGTGATGGCTGGTTACTGTTCGGTGAAATACTGACTGCGAGGTCGTTGGTCCCTCCTTCCTTCAACACAATAGTGGAGATATGTTCCAGATCTGGCCGGGAGCCGGGTTGCGGCGGAAGTTGCTTCCCTTCAACATGAGAGATTCCTTCATTTCTTGGTTCCAGTCCCTTTCCACTTAATTGCTTGTCCATGTTGCTGGCTCTCTCGCACCACCGTCATTCCGGCCCCGTGCTCAACTCCCGGATGATAAACCGTGTCCCTCAAGCTCACCATGGGAGAAAGACTGTTGATCCGCCGATTCAACCTCGAAAGCGTCATTCTCGATGGAAGCCTCAACAAGTTCAAGGAGCCACAGTTGGTAATCAAGCCAGAACTTGAGACTACTACCCGCCAGTCCTACAATGGAGCCCCTTCCAAAGATCAACCACCTTCTCATCGTAAGGTCTTGATGGTTCATGTCAAGGATAAAGCGCATGAATTGGTGAGAAATTTGAGCAGCCCATGCATGCTTCAGTCGGCCTAACCCTCGATCGTGCAGGAAAAGCTCTACCTGGATACCTTTTCGGCATCATCATCACCAGGAGCCACGGACCCAAGCTCCCGACACACTGTCACTTGTTCGCGCCTAGAGTGCTCTCTCGTCTTTCGTTACTCGAAAGATGCTAGAGACAACGTAGGTCATCTTTCCCTGTTACCCCTAATCATGGCTAAACTGACATTGGGAATCAGCGCTATAGAACTCTCATGGTGCGGTTCAGGGCAACAGCGGACCTTGAGGCCACCATGGACGAGCTCAAGTTGGCTGGGGTGAAGGTGGTGAAGATGGAGAACGCTTCTGGAGAAAATCAGGGGCTCACGAGGATGGCCGTCCATCCGCAACTCCAACACCTTGTGGTGGTAGACCAGAGCGCTCTCGGTGTACCTGTCCTATCGCAACAAGCGTATTACAATTTGAGTCCATCCATGACAATGACTCAAGGGTTTACGCCTCCACCAGGTGCATTTCACCATTCAGGTATCATGAGACCTCCAAGCCAACCTACGCCGCATTTTGTTACACTTCAACCTGGCTTGCCCTCTTGGTCACCTCCGCCCCGTCCTGCAACAACCATGGGGATACCAGGAATTCTAGGCGAGGGTGTCTTCAAGGTCAGTAGGATCCGTCCTGCATCAGCTACGGGAGTACCAGGAATTCTTGGCGAGCGTACCCACAAGGTCAGTAGGATTGGCTCGAGCTCTTCGAACCGGTCACGGGGGAGGAAGCTCGCGTCGATATCGGACTCCCCAGAACAATCCGGCCATGCTATGTCCAGACATTTTAACCGCCGCCTTGAGAGAGGAGACAGCTCCTCCAGGAAACGTTCGTTCTCACAGGAATTCTCAGATATCAGTCAGACAGACGATCGCAAAGCGAAACTGGCGAAATTTCTCAGTAACAAGTACAGTAACACGAGCCGCTCGTCTACCGTCACGCGCGGGACATTTGATGACGGGCTTGGCGCTCGGTACCTGAGGCCAAGCGAGACAAAGCAACTTGAGGATTCTTCCAGCACCATCACAGGTATGGGAGCGACGGAGTTTATGACACCTCACGCTCCCAGTAACTCGGAATCGTCTGTTCCTACCACCGGAGGCCTGCAACTGCTGGATCTCGAAGAGCTTGCCAACCCTTCACAGTCAACAACAGCAATGCTGTCACCTCTAACTCGTGAGAACCGAATGATCCAGCAGCTCAATATCACACAGGAAGGGTTAACTGCAGCCACAAATGTCTGGAATGAGCTGATGGAAAGAGGCCAGATAGAGACGGAAGGCGACAGTTTGGAAGAAGCACAAAAGAAATGGGCTAGACTCGGAGAGGAATGGGTTCGACGGTTGCAGAACACGGTTTCCACAACCGTTGACAAGCTGAATAAGCTGCGATGATCGACGTCGATGTCAATTTCAACCTCCTCCATTCTCGGCCGGCTTGGACTCGAGGTATATCTAACAAGGGATATGGGCAGACTTGTTTTTGATCTTATTTTTGGGGTTGAGACTTCCACGGCATCATGAAGAAAAGTAAAGGACGATGGAAGGCTCCAAGGTCCGGCTAAATTTTCCATCTCTCGTGCAATATCTTGGCTCTTTAAAGTATACATATCAAAAAAAGACATATAGATTCAGCAGTCATAATTACTTCAGTTTCCATTGGTTCATACGCCTCCAAGAGAAAAAAATCCAAAGCTGCATACATTGTACATATACCTACATAGACTCGAGCCCTTGAAATAACACCAAACCAAACATCAAAAAAAGTTTACCTCTCGTCTAAACCTTGCTCCCCCCATCTCCGGCTCCCTCACTCTTACCCTCAACAACCTTATCATCCGGCGAGAAATTCAGACTCACAGAATTGACGCAGTGTCTCTCGTCTGTAGGCGTGGCGTAGCCCTCGCCCTTGAAGACATGGCCCAAGTGGCCGCCGCAGTTGGAGCAGGTGATTTCCGTGCGGGCCATGCCGAAACTCCTGTCTTCGTGGCGGGTTACGGCGCCGGGGATGCTGTCGAAGTAGGCGGGCCATCCGCACCCGGACTTGAACTTGTGCGTGGCCTTGTAGAGCGGTGCAGAGCAGCCCGCGCAGGTGTAGACACCCTCTGAGGGGTGGTGCTTGTCGAATTTGCCGGAGCCGGGGGGCTCGGTTCCTTTTTCGCGGAGGATGCGGAATTGTTCTTCGGCACCTAGGTGTTAGAATTTTGTTTGGGTTTAAAGAGCTTGGGTAATTTGAGCTTTAGAAAGGTATGGTTATGAGGCTCATTATAAGAGGACTGATAGCGTAAAGTGAAGCTACTTACCCTTGTTGAGAACAGCACGCCACTCGTCTGGTGATTTTTGGACAGGATATGAGGTATCCATGTTGGCTGAGGAGTTGCCGCTGTGACTGAACAAGCTGCCAATGAACGGGATGGATGACATAGATGACTTGAGTCTCAGGTCTTGCGTGGTTCTGGTGAACTTTTGGGCGGCTCTTGATGGCCTTGTCAAGGTCGAAAATGAGTAATAAAAGATGCGGAAGAATGTCCTAGGTCGTGGGTAGCGCATGGAGTATGAGTTTGGTATACAATAGGATGGAGGTATTTTGGAGATCGAAGGGTGGATAAGAGGTTCTATTTATCTTGAGGTGTGGTTAGAGTACCGATCTAAGTGGAGGTACGACTGCTGCAGCATCACCGATGTAGTGGGTGGTCGGTATGAACCGGAGTCTTGGACCGTTCTGACAAATACTGTTTCGATGGGGGCTGTGAGGCGAGGCAAGACGGCTCAGCTCTAACCACAAAGAGGAATTATTGATCAGTATATCAGGTTCAGTCTAAGGCTATTACTTTCTGTAAGAATTTCTCTTTCAACCTATAACGTATTGGTGAGCTGCTGGTTCTGTTTGAAGTACCGTAGAATCGGTTGCGTCACAGGATGAGCTAACCACCAACCCCACACCCCACATCCGCCTCAAGCACATCTTCCAGAGCTTCTACCATCGTGTTTAATTGCATGTACACACACGGTACTAGTGGGACTGGGAAATGCTGGCGACGATACTCGTGGCTATGGTGCTGATGATATTTGAAATCATCTTACCCCGGACATGTCTTTGACAAATACTTGATCCAAGGTATCCACGGGGCGGGCACTTTGAGGATTTTTCACACTAACCAACAGCGCATTGCATACCTCGGTAGTAGAATCAAGAGGTTATTGAAATTATTGCTGCATTCTCATACGGGGTACAGTAGATTCGGACTCGTTGCCAATGGCGTAATTGGTCAACGACCATCCTTATTAGTGTAAAAGGAGACACGCCACTTTGTGGCTGATTCCGAGTCCCCGTCTGTAGGTACCCACTGCGTGGCTTTTCAGCGATCCCCGCCCTACCGTCTTGGCGGCAGCATCCTTGCCAGCGGGGCCATGCATCGACCCCAAGGGCCCAGGCGACACAAAGCCTCTGAATGACAGGCACGAGATGCCACAATCCACTCTCCACCCAAGACTCCCCCCTTTTGATTGAAACGTCAAAAGACCAGCCAAACCTACCAATTAATCCATCAACATCGCCGCGCAAACTTGTACCGAAAATGTCTCGACGACCGCCGAATCCCGCCGCTGAGCGCGCGGCCCAGAACCAAGCCACAATCAAGAGTCTCCTCAAGTTAGAGCCCAACAAAGTATGCGCGGATTGCAAACGTAACAAGCGTAAGTCGGGATCGGTCGACCGGCGTTTGTGTCTGGTGATGATGTAGTGGGACATTGTGCTAATAAATCGCTATCGCAGATCCAAGATGGGCGAGCTGGAACTTGGGAGTCTTTATCTGTATCCGGTGCTCCGGCATCCATCG
The DNA here is from genome assembly GCA_033297075.1 of Rhypophila decipiens. Taxonomy (NCBI): domain Eukaryota; kingdom Fungi; phylum Ascomycota; class Sordariomycetes; order Sordariales; family Naviculisporaceae; genus Rhypophila; species Rhypophila decipiens. The sequence continues at coordinate 589,765 of MU858046.1, read as the reverse complement.
TGGAATGGGCACCCATATCAGTCGTGTCAAATCTGTGGATCTCGATTCGTGGACCGATGAACAGCTCAAGAGTGTCCTGAGCTGGGGCAATGCGCGGGCAAACAAGTACTGGGAGGCTAAGCTCGCACCAGGGCACATGCCTTCTGAGGCCAAAATCGAGAACTTTATCCGGACTAAATACGAGTTGAAGCGCTGGGTTATGGATGGGCCGATGCCTGATCCCGCGACTTTAGATACTGAAGGGGACGACGATATACCCCTCAGCATCGTAAAGGAAAAGCAGACAATCGAGCGCAGGGAGTCGGTTCGGAAGTCTTCAGTCGGCCAGTCTAGTGGCTCACGGTCGATCCAGCCTCCCGCTCCTGCCCCCCCGCCAGACCTCATCGGCGCAGACCCCGTACCGCAAAGACCTTCTACCACGGGCCCGACAGCATCAAAGGTCCCGCCGAAAGGAAACCCCGCGCCGCCAAAGGCAACGAGCACCAAGGACTCGCTTCTGGGCCTGGATTTCTTGGGAGGTGCTGAGACTGCCCAACCCCCTCGACCAGCAAGCACAACCGGCACGTCTTCGAACGCCGGATCATCCCGCCCAGATCTGAAGCAGTCCATTCTTTCACTCTACGCAACCGCACCACGACCTCAACCGCAGGCTCCCCAGCAAGTATCGCATGGACCCTCAGGATCGATTAGCGGAATGTCCTCACCTGGTATGAGCCAGACACAAGGCTCTTTTGGCGGGCTTAACGATGCTTTCAGCAGTCTGAGCTTTGCAGCCTCGCCCCCGGCGACCAAGAGCCCGGCAAACGACGCATTTGCAAGTTTAGGGAGCTTTACATCCGCGCGACCAACCCAATCGAGCAACTCCTCATTCTCTGGGCTAGGTGGTGGAAGCTTCTTTGATGCTAAACCAGCTGCAGCCACGCATCAAGCTAAGCCTTCGTTCGGAAACTCGAGTGGGTTTGGTGGTTTCTCGTCGCCTCCTCCGGTTGCTGCCCCAGCTGTCACTCCAAAGCCTGCCCAACAGCCCGCTTCATCTGCCATGAACGATCTTTTTGACTTCTCAGCCTCGTCACCCCCCCGCGCTGCTCCTGTCAATCCTACCCCGAGCGCAGCCCCCGCCGCATCAGTATCCAGCTCTGTATTCAATCTATCCCAACCCAAGCCAGCAGCTCCTGTTGCTCCAGCGGCAACCACCACCTCCAGCACCCTCGGCTCGCTCGGCACGAATGCGTGGTCTGGCTCTGATGTCTGGGGCGGCAACGCGTGGTCCACCCCCGAAGCGCCCAAGAAGAGCCCCGAGATCCCCAAGCAACAGCCCATCGCCAGTGCCGCTGTGACGAACGATTTCGGATGGGGTGGTGCGTCTTCGTCTGCTTTGGCCTCTCAGCCTATTGTCTTGGGTTCGTCCGGTGGTTTTGCACCCGCGCCCAAGGTCACTGCCGATGAGGAGTTTGGTGGCTGGGCAAGCAGCACGGGGCCAGCGCCGACTGGTAATACTTCGTCATCGGCGGCCAAGCCTGCTGGTGGATTTGGAGCTAGCGAGGACTTGTTTTCGAATGTATGGGAATAGAGTGTCCCTTTGAGCTGGATAGAACGGAGAGATGATGGCTTGGGAATGGTTCAAGGTGGCGACGCTTGGTTGTCCTGATTCTTCAAGTTGCGTGGAGGCGAGGTAGGTAGGTATCCTTGGTATTTGATATTAGTGATAGTCTGTCTGCATAGCAAAGGGTTGGCCGAATAGAATAAATTGGGAACAAGCAAGGCTGAAAGTGAACAATGAATCTGCTGAAATAGAACGAAGAATGAAGTCTATGGTCCCGGTCCAGCAAGTGAATTCTAGCATGACAATTCATTGTATTGCATTCCATCCGGTTCGACATGCATCTATAAAAGCCAAGGTTTGAGATGAAAGCAGTGCAGTACACTTAGGATTAAACAAAGCCTCGAGAGCAACGTCGTGAAGACGCTCAACTCGACCAGAAAACGGAAAACCACACAAGTAAAATTTCGGACATTGTATTGAACAAAAAAACCAATCCAAGCAACGCCAGTGAAAACGCCCGTGCTATGCCCCGTTGTTTCTCTTGTTCCCATCTTTCTGACGGGGAAACAACCGTGTGTAAAAATCATGATATCCCAAAAGGCCTCAAAGTCCATGTATTCCCGCAACCCAAATAACGCAACTCGCCAGACCGTACTGATACAGATACCCTCTCGGCATTTCTTTCCAAGCCCCTACCTAGGTGACCGCCCGTTCCAGCATGTCGCTCTTTCTTTTTTTTTCGGTTTGTAAATTTCGGGCCGTTTCCTCGCTCAGAAAATCCACGTAACAATCTTAAAGGTATAGTATAGCACGAGGACGGTGAGTATGAGGATACCAGAGAGTTTAAAAATGGCGACCTTGTTCCCTGACGCTGCCATGCGCCCTAGACGGCTGGCTGAGCCTTTGAGTTGGGTTCCCATGGAGGAAAATGTCTCGTTCTATTGAAGTAGTTAGTAACATGTTTGCAAAAGGAAGAGATCGACGGTGATGAAATGGAGATCGGGACAGGTGACATACAGTCGAATCTATCACTTCGTGCGCATTGGCACTGTTGTAAATGTCGATGGTGACGCCCCGGAGAGCCGATACTTTGGCGGATAGCTCATCCAGTCGCGCATTGTTTTGGCGCTCGCGTTCGTAAGATTCCGACATTTTTGTTTGTTGCTGCTGCTGACAGTCTGCTTCTTGCTCTTGTGGGTGATTTGGAGCGCTACCAGAACGCTTATGGCTCGTCTCGTCGAGAGAGTGAGCGGTTGTTGCGAAAATAGATTCGGTGTCGGGAAAGATGTTACCTCCTTGGCCGCTGGTCAAGAAGATCGTGGAGAGTTGATATTCTCCTTTTTTTAAATTGGGGGACGATGTCCTCGGGAGAGACAGGGGATTCGTAATGCGACGAGTTCGCGAGCGGTTTCAGCAACGTTGGAGTAGGGATGGTTCGAAATGCGGCGCTGGAGGGTTTATTTGATGTCGAAATACGAAGTTGATGGGTATTTCGTGGGAATAGAAAGATCCAGGAGTTTTAGGACGACGTGAATAAGGTTGCGTGGCTAGATGGCTTGGGATAAAGGAGTCGTTCACGATGGTGTTGTTCCACTGTTTCTGGGGGCGGCACGAGTTGAATGGCCTGGGCCTCCTGGGTGTCTTTTGGCGCTGGTGCATGGATGTGGTTATTTGATTCAGATTGACACCAGCCACCCTGTGGCGCCAAGACCCCTGGTTCCCTTTGGGTCCGCTTCCGAATGATGTCAGGGCCTGCCGCCGGTCTTTCATCTGATTTTAGCTTTCAACGATATGGATTCCACTCTGCTGATCCAGGAACAATGCATTCTTCTGCAGAATGTCCTAGCTCGCGTGCTCGCCAGCTGATCATATTCTCGACAATGTCGAGATTCCAGTTTCTATGATCGGTACATCGCTGCTGGAAATGATTTCACGCAGCCTTGTGGGTGTTAAGATCAATACTAACTGTTCAAACCCGCACATTCAACATGCACAATGGCTGTGACCTGACCTGTCAGTGGTGATATGTGCGGCCTGTGGCGGGGTGGTGAATAAATATGCGGGGAACCCGCCCCGGGACGTCAAACCTTCCAAACCTTCCAGGCAGCCCATGCTTGAGTCCATGACATCCCACCTGACGGATACACCCGGTGCACTTGACTGATGAACAACCACTTCGGCAGCCCGTAAGCCCTGTCTAAAAAGGTTCCGAATTAATCTCTCAGCCATTTCTCTCCCTCCCACCATATCCTTCCTCGGTATCTTGGTTCATCTCATCCTCTTCACCGGTGAGTACCTTCCACGATTTCGCGAGCTGGAATCTTTTCCGTTTGTGCCGAGCCAAGGACGTATCCGACTATCCGTCTGTATCACATCCTTGTGTTCAATTTTGTGGAGCCATAACGAAGGCCAAGAGTCGATTACGGGCAGCGCATCCTTCGCTTTCCTCTTCTCTGAATTCGCCTTCACCTTATTTTATTACCCCGCGGGAGGCCAACTTATTGATATCCTTCCTCAGAACTTCCCGCTGCCGCAAGCCGCAAGACAAAGCTTGTCATACCATCGGCCACAATATGGGCTTAAACAACCCTCTTCCCTCGTCTCTGGCGTGTAAGTTTGTCCCGATAAAGAAGAAGGCCACGATGATGGCCGCAGTCTTTCTTCACCGTCCGCAGCTGACAACTCGATTTCTCAGCGGAATGCAAGAAGTGCGGCAAAATCCTGAACTCGTTCATCGACCCTCGTCAAGCTTTCAGCCCTGATAAAATCATCCCGCCATCCGTTCTCGCAAATGCGAAGGTATATCTACGAGCCGCCGAGATGCAAGCGTCAAAGACGAAGCGGCTAACAGACCGGTTTTGGCACAATAGGGACTTGCGATTCTCACCGTCATAAAAGCCGGCTTCCTCGGTTCGGCCCGGTTCGGCAGTGGTCTGGTTGTTGCCAGGCTCCCCGATGGTAGCTGGAGTGCACCCACTGCCATCGCGACTGGAGGCGCTGGGTTCGGTGGCCAGATCGGCTTCGAGCTGACTGACTTTGTCTTCATCCTCAACGATGCGAGTGCGGTAAAAACCTTCGCCCAGGCCGGGTCCCTCACGCTTGGCGGAAATGTGTCGATTGCTGCGGGGCCTGTAGGCAGGAACGCCGAGGCTGCCGGTGCCGCCTCACTCAGGAGTGTGGCTGGCATCTTCAGCTACTCCAAAACCAAGGGACTCTTTGCGGGTGTTTCGCTGGAGGGTTCGGTCATTATCGAGCGGAAAGATGCCAATGCAAAGCTTTATGGCCGCCAGGTCTCGGCGCGGGAGCTGCTAAGTGGTGCAGAACGACCCCCACCGGCGGCCTCCCCTCTCCTGAGTATCCTTAACTCTCGCTCTTTCAGCGGCATGTCATCAGGCACGATGGACGATCGAATGTACAACGATACCCCGGTATACGACGATAATCGCGATAACGTAGTATGGGGAAACAACAACACCGGGAATGCATACGGGGAGGGCCAGCGACGTGAGGAAGGAGGAGGGCAGGGGCAGGGGCAGGGGCATGACGAGTTTGGCCGGCCCAAGAGAGCCAGCACTTGGCAGGATGACAGCTACGATCAACCTCGCTCATTTGGACAGGCATCAAGATCAAACACTTTCAATGACAACGGATACCCTGGAGCAAGCTCGAACTCCTCTGGCCTCGGGGACAAAAAGGTGGGCCCTGGACGCCCTACTGCTCCCAAGCCAAATTTTGCCGGCAAACAGGCGATGTTGAAGAAGAACGAGGCCATTGCTTTGTTCAACTTCGATGCTGAGCAACCAGGAGACTTGGGATTCAAGAAGGGTGATGTCATTACTGTGCTTAAGAAGACAGATAGTGACAACGACTGGTGGTATGTGAACGAAACCCTTGGTATTTAGACTGGAGACTGACATTACACTAGGACGGGCATGATTGGCACGAAACACGGGAGTTTCCCGTCGAACTACGTGAAGATGAAGGAGTAGACTCGACGCGGAGTTAAGATCATTGCTTACGGGCGAGATGCCTATCGAGGTTTGCAGTCTCTGAACCGAAAATCTCGAAACGGCCATCTCTCTTGGTATCTTTCACACTGAGGTTTTTTTTAAAGAATGCTTCCGGGCCAAAAGACCGGACGAAATCGCTTTTTGTTTCAGCGTTTACTGTTATGCATGGGACGGACGTGAAATTTCCTTTCTCTTATCTTTTCCCTTTGTGCTTCTGTTTTTCAAGTTCGGCGTCTGATATCAGGATGGGGCCCGGATCATAGTTTGACCCCTTTACTTTCCGACGGTTATGCTCCCCCAGTGGTTGGTTCTCGTATGATTTGGCAAAGGTCGCGAGGAGAGCCGATAGAAACGTCGCTCAGCTCATGTTGGTAAGGATTACGCCCTGTTTCTTTTCTCCTCTGTTATTTCACCTCATTTGTTCTGTAGTCCTGTTTTTCCACGAGATTCGGGTCATAGTGAGAGGACAAGAGGGGGGCTATTTACGGAGAGAATGAACTGATGATATCAAAGTTAAGTTTTTGCCTTGCCAAGTATCTTTTCAAAACGCCAGGTTGGTCGCTGCGTACGTATGCTGATTCGGATGTTACGTCTTCCGCGGGTATTTGTACATACTTGCGTAAGGCTTCGGTGGTGTTAAGATTTTACAGTAGGTAGTCGACCAACTCACACGCAATCAACAATGTTTTCATGGCTTTATAGCAGCCATTCAGGGGAAGTGTAACCATCTACGTAGTAAGTGATATCGGCCCTACTTTTGTTTATCTTCAAACCTATGATATTTCGTCCACTTGGATATCACCATGCCGTTTTACTACATCGGGTTATTACAGGAGTAAGAGGGTGTACCGACGCACATCGCGTGTTCCATGGAATTCATTCCTTTCAAGACCACATGTCTTCCCGTTTCTGGAGTCGTTCTACCGCTGGCAACGGGATTGTACTTTCTAGTTGGTCTCAGAATGTTCTCACAACACCAAACCATCGAGATTGAGCATTGAAACCAGATAGGTCGAGATAGTAAAATGTGAGTTTGAAGTCTATAGCGGGGGTGTAACCTATTTGGGAGGACTCAACCAAAAGGCACACTGCTCCACCATTCCTGTGCCGCTATTGGTGATGAGATCTCTCTAATGCTACCCCAGATTGTGGTCAGCGGTCACTAGCCACTGGTCATGCACGCGAGCAACCATTTTCCGGGGAAAGAACGAGGTAGCGAGTGGCCCGTCGCGACTGCCCGCCTTTAATCGCAAGTTGACCCTGAGAATTGGTAGAGAGGGAAGGAACGACCTGAGACGGCAGATTGGGTCATTGCAAGATAAGAAGATGCGACCCAGTCGACTGCCTCTCGATTTCCTCAACCTCACAACCTTCCAAGCTCCCAAGTCCTCTTCTTGGCTCTGTGCCCGTGGATGATGCTTCTGGGTTTCACTCACTTTCTTCGCCTATGAAAAGCAGTCTTCCCCTTTTCCCCTGATGTTCGACGCCTCCGAGGCAGTGTTCGTTTAATCTTACCCCTCCTGAATGCTCAACCTCGGACATTTCGTGGCTGGCAAATCAGATTGATTGACACGCTACAGACCCGCGATTCTTCATCTTATAGTTGTTCCTGCGTAACGCCGGCCACGGCGCAGCCGCTTGGTAACTGGCCATATATCCGAGTTATTGTCTCAGCCTTTTTTGCGGGCTGCTATCCGTACTCCTGCCACGCTCGTGAGAGGCCAAAGTACTGGAACGGCACGGCCCAACAAACACCTAGCTGCAGGGTCCCGTGCCCCTGAACCCGATCATGGCCGCCCCGCACGACGAGGATGTCACTTATAAAGAGAAGCCGGTGAACCAGCAGTACCAACAAGGGCAGCCAATCTCTGGTCGTCCTGACCACAGAGTTGACGATATCGAGGAGAAGCAGCCCATTACAGAAATGATAGGAGTTGTTAACGGCGCTGCGGGACGAGAACCGGGATGGCAAGCACTCAACGGCGGCGATAATGCATCACCAACGGGCAAAAAGAACCGATCAGACAAGATGGGCAATGAGAACGACGACACCCCTAGTTTCGAGATTGAGTTGCAGGAGCCAGGAACCAACACGACGGCTTCACGAAACAGAGGAAATGGGGAAAAAAGAAGCCGCATCCTTTCAGCCTTGGGTTTTGGTGATAAGGGGTCCACAAACACGACAGCGCCGTCCGGGTCCGGTGCGCCACCCGGGGAGGAATGGTCGGGCGAGTACCGAGTGTACAAGCGCCGCTGGTTCGGGTTGTTGCAATTGACGCTCATGAACATCATAGTGAGCTGGGATGTGAGTTTTACAATTTTCTCCTCTACAACTTGCATCTTCCCATCCCAATTCACGACAGGTTCATATTCTGAAGGCTGCTTCCCCGTCCTCATTCGGGAGGGAACATTGCCTTGCAGCTCGCGAGGACTCAAATGCATGTCTCGCGGCAGTCCTCCCCACGGCATCGTACCACTGCTGCGTCGAAGACTATTATTGGATGAAGCCAAGCGGTATTCGGTCATCCTGTAAGGGTGAATCTGCATATAAGCCGGGCCGGAGTTTGTCACGACCGATCCGCCTAGTGGCGGCCACCGATTTGACATGTCGGCAAACTGGTGGAGTAGCTACCGGCTTCTCCCGTCAGCAACAAGAGCCCCCGACTGCCGGTCCGAAAGGATGGCCTCGGCCCTTGCTAGGTGCCGGTGTCTAAACGTCGTTCACTCGATTGATGACCGTAAAGCTCGTCCTACAGTTTCCTTGAGCAGCCAAGTGGGATCACAATCTTAATATTTATTCATTGACTGTTTGTTGACTTAAATTCTTTAATTTAGTGGCTCACTTTCTCGCCCGTTTCCGAGCATGCGGCCAAATACTTCTTCGGCAGCACAGACGCCAACAACGAAAACATCATTAACTGGCTCAGCACAGCCTTCCTCTTCTCATTTGTTGTCATCACGCCGGTCGTCATTTACGTGCTCCATCTCGGCCCAAAACCGTCTATCGTCACTTCTGCGGCACTTCTCCTCGTTGGCAACTGGGTTCGGTATGCAGGAACAAGTAACCGCGATGTTGGCAATTTCCCGGTCGTCATGTTCGGCCAGATTCTCACAGGACTAGCCCAGCCCTTTGTGCTCGCCGCACCAACACGGTACTCTGACATTTGGTTCACGACCGAGGGTCGTGTAGCCGCCACGGCTTTGACAACACTCGCCAACCCGTTTGGGGCAGCTCTCGGTCAACTGATAGTCCCTTTATGGGTCCAGGCGCCGACTGACATCTCGAGAATGGTTCTCTATGTTTCTATCATTGTACGATGGCCATCCCTTCTCCCCGTCTTCATGTTCAGAGCGAACTAACCATTTTCTTCTACCCCAATCAAGTCAACCATCTCCTGCTTACCCTCTTTCTTCATTCCCGCGGCCCCACCAACTCCGGTATCTCGCTCCAACGAGACCCCAAAGCTAGATCTCCGAGAATCGGCCCCGATCCTCTTCAAGAATCTCGAGTTCTGGATCATCTTCTCAAGCTTCTCCGTCTACGTGGGGTGCTTCAACTCCATCTCTTCCATCCTCGTTCAAGTCCTTTCGCCGTGGGGATTTAGTGACGAGGAGGCTGGAATAGGTGGCGGTGTGCTGATAGTGGTTGGTCTCGTCACCTCGGCCATACTCAGCCCTTTGATCGGCAAGAAGAGGGCGTATTTGACTACTATTCGAATCGCCGTGCCGCTCATCGGGCTTTGCTACCTGGTCTTCATCTGGATGCCCAAAACGTACAAGGATGGCGGGCTGGCCGGTCCGTATGTTGCGCTATGTCTGCTGGGCGCTTCCTCATTCAGTCTTATGCCTGTGGTGCTGGAGTTTTTGGTCGAGCTCACTCACCCGATTAGTCCGGCCGTGACGTCCACCATTGCTTTGAGTGGTGGACAGTTGCTGGGTGGTATATTCATTATCGTCTCGGGAACGTTGAAGGCTGGGCCGGATGGGGATCCGCCGTTCAACATGGACAAGGCACTGATCTTTCATGCGGTGGTGGCTATGGTGTTTGTGATCCCGCCCCTGACTCTTGGTCTCTTTGGGCGCGCGGAAAAGATCAAGCTCAAGCGGGTGAATTCCGATGACAGGAGCGTTGGCAGAAGGAGCGACGAAATTGCCCCGGCGGCGGTGTGAATGGGACGATGGGATGGCAAAAGCAGTTTTTTTGGTACTTGGGATGAACTGATGGTTGGACTGGGCTGGATGTTTCTTTTCTTTTCTCTCATCACTGGGACCTGGGCAAGTTTGGCTCTTTGATTTCTCTGTATTTATCTTCCTAACTGGTGGATTACCATTATTTATTATTATACCTTGTTATTATATTTAACATCATACGCGTTTGACAGCACCTTGAAGCCCCACATAGCGGTAGGCTAGTATTATCCAATGAATGACATACCAGAGACCATACCCTCCGCAGCTGTCGTGAGATCACAACTAGCCCAGACTTAATTACTAACCTGAAATGTCAGTCGGTCATCACAAATCTTCGCATTAGACCTCATTCAATCGTGACTCCCACTCCTTCCGTAACCTCTCCATCTCGCGCCAGCATTCCGCGCCCAGCGCCTCAAACTCGATTCGCCTCTCCTCAGTCAAGTCGACCGCGTCCGGCCTTCTACCGGTGATTTTCCGCGTCACAGACGGAGACTCGACTTTGCCATCCCAGCCCCATCCCTCAACTTCATCCTTCTTGGCCCGCTGGCGCCCTAACCGATTAATGGCAGAGCCCCATTTCGACCTCTCTGCATGAGCTGCGTCCAGCGCTTCTTGCTGTTCGAGCGCGAGCCAGACAGGGGAGAGAGCCCCATTGTACGAGGTGACGCAGTGCCAGGGGGACCCCATCCATCGGACCAGATAGAGCACGACCTTGTACCAGAAGAACAGGAAGGCGCCGAGGGGAAAGATTGTCGTTTGAACAATCCCAGGATGGGCGAGATACTGATTCGGTGGCACTATAGCCGTGTCCTTCTTCTCCGAATCATCGATCTGAAGGAAATTCTTGACAAATGGCTGGCAAGCGGGGAGCGTGGCCGTGATGGCGAGGATATCGGTTAGACGCTTGCTGCTCTCGTATGCGGCCGGGTTCTTGATGGCCTGGAAATCTTCCAGGTCAAAGTTCTTCCAGACCGGCTCGACGCTGCTTTCCCAGATGATTCGGCCCGGGTTTAGTGTCTTGCTCACGTCGGCTTTTCTCTGCAAGAGCGGGACAAGACGGTGCGCAAACATGTAGTGTCCGAACACGTTGGCGCAAAAGACCTCCCCCATGACCTCGTTTGCCGCCTTTGATTTGGTGTTGGAGAGTGGTTTTGTCAGGTGCCCGCCGAGAGAGCCCTTGAATGTTGGGTAGGTCGTCGCCTGGAGAAGACCCTTTGTGAAGATGTTGTGGAAGACCTTGGGCCAGTCTAGCCCGTACCATCCTCCTATCCCGGCGTTGAAGATCACGGCGTCGAGACGGGGTATCTTGATGTCTTGGAGGGATTCGAAAAAGTCGTCATCTTGGTAGATGCTCGTCAAGGTGCCGTTGATGAGCTGGTCTGCGGCCTTGCGAATACTCGTAAACTGGCAGAGGTCGATTTGGATGCTCAGGAGATGGACGCGTTTAGTTGCGTCCCTGGGATTGTAGCTTGGGCCGACTCGTGACCTTAGTGCTTTGGAGGTGGTCGCGAATTTCTTTGCGTGTTCCCGTAAGCCGCTGATCGTGAGGGCTGATTTGCTTTCGCTGCGCGTCGTGGGGATCAGGACGAGGTGGGCCGTCAGGGGCCGTGTCGTGAGGAACTCGTCGATCAGGCGTTCGCCGATGCCGAAGCCAATGCCGCTGTCGGTGATCTTGTTGATTAGCGGACGTACCGGGGCTTTTTGAAGCTCGGGGGGCAGTAGGAGATATGCTCACCTATTTGCACCGGTCACCAAGACAAACAGTTTGTCTTGGGGAGGAATCGAATCCCATGGGGCGGGAGCCATTGGGAACCGATTTGTTTATGTAGATTCGGGATGTGTGATCGATGAAACTTGGATGCGGCTAAAACGAAGAATGGGTATCTGTATCTGTGTTTCCCGAGGTGTCTGCGTGTGGCGTGGATGTTTGTTTGTTCAGGGATCCTGTCACAGCGTCACATCATCGAGCTGAGTTCTTCGGGTCGTGGAGTTTTCTGGTGATGTCAAAGAAATCTTTCAATACCGGGGGGTACCTCTGCTGAGCTGGCGGGAAGGAAATTACACGCGATTGCGGGCCGCACAGGTCGGCAATGGAAAGCGAGCAGACAAGGCGGGGGGCCCTATAAATGGCCCTGGGCACAGCAGTAGCGGAACTCAAAACACCTTCAGCTCCCGAACCACTCTACTGGGAATCTGAGAACCACCAAACTGCGGTAGTCAAATTAGGCACTCCAACCTTGACTTGCGGCTCTTTCTAGCATACCTTAGTGGTGTTCTGTCGCTCTCCGACGTCAGTTCGGCTGCACGACAACATTGAACCGTCAGCGTCGGACTCGCCCGTCAGTCATCATCTCAGGACATTATCGCCAAAAGGAGATAGCACTCCAAAATAGGCACCGGGGTCCGAACATCACGACTGGTGACGGTGACAAACCCTCGGAATCTCAATGCACGTAATCCTGTCGGACTCTGCTTCGGATCAGAATCAATACGGCTTACGATCCCCTGTCCAGCCTGCCCCGGATTTGCCCATTTCTGTGTATACCGGGCTGATCTTGGCTGGAGTTTGGTTGCCAAAACTTTAAAAGAACCCCGATTCCCTCCCGTCAGGAAGACACCAAGACTGGTGTTGGAACAGGCAGGGCAGGCCTCACCGTTCACGTGCAGAATTCTTGGTCAGTTCTCGAACAGAACCCACGAACCAACCATGATCAGGCTTGCAGGTTCAACTCACAACAAATCCCGGTCGAGTTGGTCCCTGTTAGTCACCTCTCATTCATCCGACTTGAAAGCTGAACCGAACAAATAAAACATGACAACATGACATTCGGATGACTGACTTGGATTTCTAGACACCAGAGGGACGTCTATGACATCTTGAGTCGGCACTGTTGCATGTCGGTTAACAACATGAACCGTCACACAGCATCAATGACTGACATGGAGAAGGTCATCATCTTCACTGGCGCACCTGACGGAAGCACGCTGAACTGGGATCCAAACGGCTTGTTGGACACTTTCCAGCATCCAATAACCCGGTTCATAGGACAGTCCGATCGGGCCCGGACAGCGCCGTCGAGCCACATATCTGTCAATGCTGAACCTAGCTCGGCTCCGGCGCATGCGCTCTGGAGGTCAGTACCCCTCGAGAAACAGCATATCCCCACCGGCTTCTCCCAGCTGGCGCATGATTTCGGTTTCGAACTCGGCCCCGGAGCACCGTTCATCAGTGCCGCATCCCTATCTTTTGCCTCTTCATGCGGCGATGATTCCGATGTCCACGCGCATCAACGATCAGGGCATCTGCTGCCCGATGCAAGTGGCATAGCTTCTCAGTTCTACGAACACTCCATTGCCGCCCATGAAAATGTCAAGTCGTCTCAGCTTGTCGGGAGTCAATCACAATCTGACCTCGACACTACTTCATTCCTGACGGACGACAGCGCCTCCCGCACCTCGTTTCAGAGCGGCGATAGCTTCTCCCAGGCCCCGTCGGCGAAACCACCCCTGCTATCTCCGACGGCCGATATCAGGAATCTCAAAGACCTTCCGTCAGCGGCCTATATCACCGGGATCCAGCCACAGACCATGACGTGCAATCTGATTGTCGGCATTATATCCATCTCCCAGCCCCGCGAGGTCCAAACACGGTGGGGGACACGGACCTTGGTAGAGGTGCTTGTTGGTGATGACACCAAGGCTGGCTTCGCCGTGACATTTTGGCTCGCCCCCCACAGCACAGTCGCCGAAAGCACACTGGCTGGACTGCGTTGCGCCGATGTCGTTTTGATTCAGAATGTCGCCCTCAACTCCTTTCTGAACAAGGTGTACGGATCTAGCCTGCGCAAGGACTTGACCCGAATCCACCTTCTCTATCGAACACGTCTTGATGCACAAGATTATGGTGGCTATTACAGTGGCGCCGACTTGAAGCCCGCTGGACACCCACAGCTTGCCAAGACGTCGAGAGTCTGGGACTGGGTTCTGCACTTTGTTGCGGATGGCAGGTCCCGAAGAACTAACAAAAAGAAAGCTGCTGCGCCGTGGGATCGGCCACCGCTCGACTCACAGTAACGGTCGTCTTCCGAGTGGTTGGTTATTCTCAGTACCAGCATCACCAAGCGGTGAACGTACAGCCAACGGCTCCAACCCTCCTATCTTGACGCCCTATCCTGCTAGACAGCCGCAAAGCACGGATAGCATGAATTGATCATGTCAAACAGGCAAGTATCGTTCTGTCTTGCCAGCACACGCATTCATTTTGCGCCAAGGAAGATTCCTAGACGCATGATATAATTGAGAATCTGCGAAGACCTTGTGCTTTCACCCCGGCTCTTGGCTCCTCCGACCCACCGATCTTCCGCCTTCTCGAATCGACCTTGTCGAGCTTCGCCGCTAGGCCGCATTTTCGTCACAGGATCCCACCCACGTTTCTAACTGTAGAATCAGAGCCCACACCATCGAAAACCTCTAACCTGGTCGAACAGATGATCAATGGAAGGCAGGTCGTTTCTCGGCCTCGGAGCCGCCTGAAGTTGCGTGGCTTTCGTGAGCGGCGTAGACTTCGTGGGGCGTTGGTAGGACTTTGCTCCGTCCGTTGGTAATCGTTGCAGTGTTGGAAGCCTGCGGCAACATCCGGTCAGTTTCCGCCGCCTCAGGCTAGCTACTTTTGTGTCACTGTCTACATGCGTCCCCTATACCTTGGTCCTAACACCTTATATCAGGACAGCAAAATTATAGCATCATAAACAAAGGCACTTCTAGAAGCCTAGGCATTTTCATTTGACTAAAAGGAAATCCAGAAATACCATCACCATCCTGCACGTATACGAACCTCGTTTCTTAGAAATATGATGTGATCTTGTTGTTTGTTTAGCTCCCCCTTTCCTATCGTCCTCGAGTTCTTCGCCGGTTCATACTTGGATTGCCCACCTACATCTCGCCTGCCACTTGAGCAGCGCTCCATGCACGGTTCCTCTGTTGTGTTGCCAGTTGCCATCACAGAGAACACGAGTTCGAGATATCTAAAACAACAAGATGATGCGAAGACGGCACAAGAAGTCCAGGAGAGGTTGCTTGGAGTGCAAACGACGGCATATCAAGGTGAAGAAGCAGCACCCAAACAACCTCAGACTACAGAAATAATTTGAGCTAACATCCATCATCTCTTATAGTGCGACGAAACCCGTCCGAATTGCATAAACTGCACAACCGCCGAGAGGGACTGTTCATACCCAGCACACAGCGGAAGCGACGGCACCAGCACAGCAGGCCACTCGCCCACAGCGTCAGAAGGAGGCCCGAGAAATCTCTCCGTATCAGCAAGCCCGCCCATGTCAAGTTACGCAACATCTTCAAGCAACCCCACCACAGCCGGACTTATCTACGGGGGACCCGGTTCAGGGGAAATACCACAATTTACGCTGGGCGGTCTCCAAGAAGTCAACATGGGCCACATGGAACTCTTCCACCACTTTATCACAGACAGCATGATGATCTCGGCTTGTTACCCGGAAATAAGCGGCGAGGTTATAAAAACAGCTTCGGTGCAACACGCTCTTAGGGAACCGTTTCTGATGTACCAGATCCTCTCCGTCTCAGCTCGACATTTGTGTTTCCTACGCCCCGAGAGTAGCGCGTTTTACCAGGCCCAGGCTATGCATCTACAATCACGGGCTCTCCATTTATTTAACAGCCTCGATGTTACGGCTGTGGGGGGATATTTACAGCGATCAAGAGGTAACCTCGTCTCGGTGTATCTCTTCTCTTTGCTGGTGGGCATTCAGTCCCTAAGCGAGATGCTCTCCCACCGAGACCACGATTTTTCTGCCGCGCTGGCGAGGTTTTTGACTTATCTACGGCTACACAGAGGCGTGAATCGTTTACTAGACGGGCATAGACATGAACTTGCCGAGAGCGAGATTTCCCCCGTTCTGGAGATGATAGGACGGCCACCACCCTGGTTAGGAGGACAAAGGGGCCACGAATGCGACGACCTCCGACGCCGGATTCTTCTCGTCCCCGACCTACGAAACGAGGCCCTCGATCAAATCCTCAAGGCCATCGATTTACTCCAGTTTGTCATCGACGGACATCTACAACTACCACAACACCCGACTTGTAACCTCGAAAACCGGTCCCATGTCTTGCTATCCTGGCCAGTACTGGTAGGGGAGACATTTGTCGAGCTATTAGAATCCGCAAGACCCGAGGCCCTCGCCGTGCTGGGGTATTACTTTGTCGCAATGCATTACGCCCGCGATAGTGTCTGGATGTTTTGCGGCAGCTCGGGACATTACTTGCTTACCCTGTTGTCGGGATATTTCGGACATGGACACAACAACAAATGGGCGGATTGGATTGCTACACCTTGCCAGTTGCTGCTGGAGCGGGAAGATGCGCAGAATCTGCACGTTGTGGGGATGGAGGCCGCTGCGGGCTTGTTTCTTTCTGCACCTACGAGTTCGCCGGTGGCGGAACATTCCATCTCACAACACAGTACACTTTCTCCTGTAACGCATGGTTTGGGACATGGGCATGGGCATGGACATGGGCATGGACTACTGGGACAGCAGTCTGGGACTTCTTACTGGAAACCATAGGAGGGCTGGCTCTGCTGTCTAGGTACCGTTGTTTCTGCATATTAGATTATAGCATCCCGAAATGGAAGAACAGGCGGGCAATCAAAACACGTCAAGTTAGCACTCGAACTGGAATGATCGGCACCGACAATATGGAAGGAGGTTGTTGAAGGGCCCTCTGTACATTCAGAATGTCGCCTGGGTTACGGATATACGCGATACTTGATGCCACATGCGCCGAGACCTTTGCACGAACATTGCTTCCAGGACACGGGTACCATAACAACGCATTAGATACTCCATATCCAGATCCATTTGATAAATATGCTCTCAAGATTAGGCACTACGGGTGCCAGACCATACAAATCTCTTTGTATGTGATCATGGAGCTCCTCTCATCAGTCGAGTCAGTTGAGAGAGAGACATCCGGGAGAGTCGGATCAATATGGATACCTCCTCCATCTTTAGTGCTTGACGATTCCCCGACTCGAGAATGGGGTAGTTTTGACGGAGAGGACTTTGATGAAGATGGGATCTTCATTTCAAATGAACCAAGCGCTTTGAATCCTAACCGCTCGTACATGGGGACTGCCAGCAAGGTACTTTCCAGATATACCGGAAGTTTTGTTCTTCTGCCTGACAAGCGAGGACCTTGTTGTGCCAGCTCCAGGACTTTGCGCGTCAGGGCCGACCCGGCCCCTTTGCCTTGGTATCTTGGGTCTGTGCAGACAAAGGAGATCTCTATACTCAGCCCTCCTCCGTCGGGCGTAAATGGATAAATCAGCATTCAGGATCGACGACGAAAGGCTAGATGCGTGGATACGAAGGCAGGTCGTAAAGATATGAAGGATTAGGTATGTTGTAATGTAGTAGGCACTAGTGTATGCCTAGATCCCAAGGCAAGGGGAAGACAAGGGCCTAGAAGAACCCAAAAAGGAAAAGCGGCACTTGATAGCAGTGAAGCAAAATATCGAAAACATACGGTAGCATTCCTGGCCCCCAAAACATGTCTCCTTGGCCTCGGTGGAGAGCCTAGCGTACGTGTCGAGATATTCCTTGCGACATCCCTCGACGTGGTTCGAGATTTCGGTCTCGAGTTTATGCGCGCTGTTGGCATTTTCATCGCGACTGTCGCTGCCATGGTGCGAAGGAGCAGCCTCGGCGCCAGGGCTGTATTCCCATGTTGCAAACCCGACAATCTCCCCCAGTTCTGCTCCGCCGGGCGCCTGCTGAGACGGGGCCGACTTTCGCGCGACCAGAATCCCACCGTCTCCTAGCTCATCGGCCGTGGATCCTAGATCTTGGGCCAAGAGAGAAGTATATTCACTCGCAAGCACCGCCTCGTAGGGATCCACCAAGAACCTGCAAAGGTTTGCAAGGCTTTCGGCGGTGGGAAACTGGGCGTGCAGGAGAGGGTTCGAGTCCATTGCTAGGAGATGGATCTCTGCTATGCGAGAGGCTATTTCCCTTGTGTTTCGGGCCGCTCCCTGCTCTCCATCTTCACATATTCGACGTATAGGATGGTCGACGACGAAGGTGAAGTCTGGGGTCTCCATGTGTGGACTTTGTTGCTGGGTACTTGGATAACCAGACGTTTTGTTGGACCTCTGTGCCTGATCGTTCGGTAAGAGATGGAACAAAATGATGTATGGTCGTTCCTCGGTCGGTTGTGTTCACTTACCTGACCGATCCTAATTCCGTTCGGCTGCCGGGTTGAGCACGGGAGTCGGGTAGAAGGGAACCTTCCCTGGCGGCTCCCCTGGCCGGAAGTGGAGCAAAATGACCGGAACTTCACCGGCTTACGGATTATGGTGGGTAACACGGGCTGTCATGTTTCGGGGGTGGACCCCCGCGATCTTTGGGCTGGCACATGGTGGCTGGAATCAACAGGGACCCCGCCCCGCCATTCCGTGCGGAACTGGCCCGGTTCACACACCGGTAACCTCCCCCCCACTGAATGGCGGTGACCGCGATGACGGTGGCGTTCATGTCCCGCGAGCCAAGAAAATGGAAGCACCAAGGGTTTGGAATTCCAGTTTCAAAGGTCACAGGTGAGACTTTTTTTTTGGAAATCAATCATGTTTTGACCTCGTGACCAACCGGTCACGATATCCGTCAGATTTTCAGGTGAGAGGTGAGATATTTTTTTCTCTCTTGTCCTTCGGACACTTACTTTCAACCACTTACAAGCCCTGCATGCGCAAAAATCTCTCTCAGAAAACGACACAGAATATTTTCCGCCCTCGTGAGGGTGAATCCAGCAGCTGCTGTGAATGGCTGTGAATGAAGAAGGTTTGCGGCAACCCCCGCGCCCAACTGCAGGAGCAGCGGTACAGGCCCCCCTCCACAAAGCTCAATATAAACGGGCTGTGTCTCAATCAAGGTCAGTCTGACTCTGTGGGGGAACAACCCTTCCACTTGGATCATCATCACCTTTGTTCCCCGTCCATGTCTTCTCAGGGCTGTCGCGTGCACAGAAGAAAGTGAAGAACCCGGCGGTATCAACAGAATCAGCAGTCTCCATTCAGGGTCAGGGGAACAGCACTCATTGCGGTCAATGGTGGTGCGGGACCGTGATGTAATCACCCCACGATCTGTTGAGGGGGAGGCTCAAAGGGTCCCGCATGTGGGGTTTTCGAATCTCTGCCGTCACCGTCCATCGTCAAGTGGATTGATGGAATATTCGGAGCCAGGACCCCGGCGGAAGTTGGAGTAACGATAAAATACCGGCTGAGAAGAGAGGGGTCCAGGTCTTGGGGTTGCATGCCTTTTCACATATGTGTCAGAAATTCAGAGCTGGAAGCAGATCCTTTGCTCTCTGTGCTTTCTAAGCGCTTTCTTTTAGCTAGATGGAGAGAGCAGAGAGACAGAGAGAACCCAACTCCACGTACGGATACAGCCATCGTATCCGAGGCCATCCCCGACCTGCCACGCGACCTTTTCCAGTTCTCACATGTGGATAGTGGGAACCTGGCATCATGACAGGGAGCTAGCTGCTAGCGATCTGATAAGGTGGCAGGTGTGGAGTTGACTTGAGCATGTCATCGTCAATGGCACTTTACGCAACGACAAGACAACATTGGCCGCATGTTCCGAGCCAAGGCCGTTCGTCGCTCCTTGGCAACGGGTGAATTAGAAGACGAATCGGTATTTTGATAATCCAAGCAAAAGCCCATGATTTCAAAAGTATATCAATCAGCAAATCCCCCATCTTCCTGTCTTCAGGGTACGGTACGCTGCCCTGGTTACGCACACGAGTCTACCGATCGAGGTAACGTGGGGCGCTATCCGTCACGATACCCCTACACGCTACCAGCAGGCTGATGGTGACGAATATAGTACCCATACGGAGTACGTGATATCTAAAGATAGTAGTAGATTCTACGTGGTCTCTGGGGTATGGGGTACCCCACAAGTCTTTGTTCTTTGCCAGTAAACGACCACCTTGTAAGTGGCTGTCGCACGTATTACATCTGATTATGATATAAACTACGAGACCATCATATCATCGACGACGTTAGGTAAAGGGCAGACAAGATTATGCTGTGTTGCTCTGATACGGCTGTGTGAGGTTTATCGGTGTAGCATTAATAAATACACAACTCCCGCCGTGTGTGCCTGTTTTCCGTTTAAACTCTGTTGTCGATGCAGCTCTGACTCGGCAAGGGGGGTCCATTACGTTAAATGTATCCCCAAAGAGGGCGGGTTCCGGCAACAAGGCCTTTTCTATTTGGTAATGGGGCTCCATTCAGGACAACGGTTCGTTGCCGGCCGGCCACCGTGGAACCCTCGGCACAGGTGCAGCTTGTACCAGCTACTGCATTGTCGAATCGTGTTTCACCACCAAAAGGGAAGGTGCACTAACATGATCTGCCCCAAACTTCCCGCGCCTGCTGTTACCTTCCCTGGGTTGCAGGATGCCCCACCAGGGCCCGGCAAGGTACCCTGAACTTGGAACCCGTTATCGCTCTTTTTTTTACCATTAAGAATTTCAAAGGTTTTAATCTTCTCCATGATAAGGTCAGACATTTGTTTCCCGTTCCCTTTGATCAGTGTCGCATGTGTTCTGGCCGACAGGAATTTGGCCGTCCAAGGTCATGGAGTGGCCGAATCGCGTCGGATATTCTGTGCAGCAGCACTCCAATGTACGGGATGAACATCTGCCAATTGTCCACTGCATCTTCCGGTGGAAGCCCGGAGTGGGCTGTTAACGATTGACCAAGGCTTGCCAGGCCCATCGTGGCCAAACTGCCAACACCAACGGTACATCTTTGGTCTTTGGCGCCCAGCCCAGGTACCTCCCTAAGATTTGATAACACTTTCATGTTCAGAGCTGCCGGTCACCAAAGCCACCAAAGCCCTTCTCATCACTCTTCTCTCTCTTTCTGATGGACAAAGTATACATGTCATTATATGTTTGATTGCTTTTCCTTTACAACTTCACAAGTGAAGTGAGGACAGAAAAGGAGCCCTCAATTGCCTATCTTTCTCTTCTCTCTTCAGTTGTCCCAACCTCTTGGAGCTCTCTCTTTATTCGCCGTCGACAGCCGGGCCGCCCGTTCGTCCCTAACACCGACTTGCGGTCATCCACCATTGTGCGGTGCTGTCATTTCAAATCACCCCATACGCCCGGTCTTGACATTGATGGAGTTTTGATTTCTCCCAATCTCAAACTGGATCGAATGGGCATTAAAGCAAGCTACGTCCCTCTTATATACCTATCTAGGTAGGTTGCATGCTCCAACTTGCCGGTTTGGTCACCGCCACGCTGGGAGCTCGAGACGAGGCCGCAAGCTGTGTCGTTGCCGTTGCAAATGACGCTGATAAGCCATGCTTATCTTATCCTTGTCTCGATCATAACATAGATCCCCCAATCCGGGCCTGTCCCCTAATCCGCCTCAACACCAAGCTGCATATACCACCCGTCCTCTCCTATACAACAATCATACACCTCGGCTGTTCCTTTATCTCGCGAGGTACACATCTCCGCCTCCCCGTCTACCTACCTCTGTATAACAAGATAGCAACGATAAGGCTGCAGACCCGAGACCACCAAGAATACTACTGCCCCGCGTTTCACCAGTCGTCTGTTGCGTGGGTGGGCAGCCCTCCTGGAACCTGTTTTACTTGCGAGAGCTTCACTTCTCGGCCGGATCTTCCGTGTGAAGAGCACATCAGCGACCAACCAACTCTATCTGACGGACTTTTGTCCGCATTCCCTTATCGATCACCCAGAATAAACTTGCATCTCGCTTCCCGCCTCTCACGGGGAAGCCCGCTCGGACAACCTTGAATCCGTGGCTACAAGTCGCATCCCGCATTCCCGTCCAGGATATCAGCCACCGACAGGGCCTGAGAACTTACAGGATTACCGATCGTCATATCTCGTGGACCCTGTCAGTATCCTGTGGCTGTCAGGTTCTGCAAGGGCTCGTCTGGTCGGTCCGTCCTAGCGGTATCATCGCAGCCCCCCCATCACGCCGGTGCTCTCTGTCCAGTCCACAGCTGAGAGAAAGTCTCCGAGACGAGGAGAGAGCCTCGTTGGAATCTAGAAGGGCCTCGGCATTTGACAGGTTGTGTGGGAGAGAGTACAGCCAGCGGCCCAGGTCCCCAGGTTGCATTCACCGTTTCTGTCGCCCTTCCTTGGCCACGTAGGTTGGGTAAATCCCGCTGCGATCTCCCATCCCCCACCGATCTCACTTGCATCTTTTCGCCATGTCTACCCCCAGCGCCGTCCCCCGGACGGCTCCCATTGCCATTGCACCCAAACCGCCCCGTTTCCCTCCCAGCCGCCAGGGAAGCATCCATCTCGACTCGTTTTCTGGATACCGCACCAGGATCGATTCCCCAGATTCTGAATCTCTTAGCGGCCGACCCCAAACCCCTTGTGATTCTTGTCACCGTCGTAGGCTAGATTGCGTCATGAGTGACGACGAGGACGGCTGCGTAGCATGCTCGGTCAATGGCATTGACTGCTCCTTGACAGAGAGCCCTCCGCCGCGGAAACGCAAGTTGAACGGTGATGCCGAAGACAGCCACAGTAAGAGAAGGTGAGCAGTCGTCCGTCTTTTTTATATCCGGGCAGGCCCAGCTCAGCCCCCGCCAAAACTCTTTACGTCTACTTCTAGATACGCTTTGCTTCTCTCACCAGCTGTTCGGCAGCTATCTGGTCGTTTTTTCTCTGCACACACCCAGAGAGTGTGCTGATGAAAAGAAGGAGGAAAGAAAACACCCATACAATACCTACAAGTGGTTTGGCTAATCCTGATTGGTTCATGCAGTTCACCTGGTTGGTCCGATAACAGAAGGCGGCGGCATCACCAGCCCAGTCTCTCCAGCACTGCAGCGAGCGGTTCTCTGATCGAAGAGATGGCCAACTTTGGAGGACCCACGCTACTAAAACGCACCCTCGGCCTCCAGTCAGACAGATATAGCCAGTATATCGGGCCTACCACTGACTTTGAGCCCTCCCTCATCAACCTTTCCCCATTTGATCCCCAGGACGAGAGCCTTCTTGCGCGGGGGACGCTGAGGAAGGTTAGTGAACATGAAACTTTCCTCCTGTTGCCCGACTACAACACCCCAGGCTATGAGCACGTTCTCAACGATGTCGACGAGGTCGAGAATCTGGTCGCGCCCTATGGCCGGAAGCTGATCGACCTCTACTTCCGCGTCATTCACCCTGGCTTCCCCATCATCCAAAAGAACGTCTTCTACGAGAAGTATGAACGATCCCACCGCGAGTTCTCCCCGCCTCTTCTGGCCGCCATCTACATCCTCGCCATCAACTGGTGGAACCACTCAGAAGAGTTGGCGCCACTGCCAAGGCCCAATGTCCGCGAGCTTGAGAGGCTCGTACGGACGACGCTGGCCGATGCCATGTTCCGCCCGAAGCTTTCCACCGTGCAGGCCGGTCTTCTCCTGTCCCAGCGGCCCGAAGGTGACCAATGGGCGCCGACCGCTCAACTCGTCGCCATCGCCCAAGAACTCGGCCTACACCTAGACTGTTCGGGCTGGAAGATCCCGCCCTGGGAAAAGGGGTTGAGGAAGCGCCTGGCTTGGGCCCTCTACATGCAAGACAAGTGGGGCGCCCTCGTCCACGGCCGACCCTCGCACATCTTTTCTTCCAACTGGGCTGTCCAGCCACTTACCATGAATGACTTTCCCGACGTCGAATGGGACGAAGGCGAGACCGAAGACCGCATCGATATTGAGCGCGGGCGCACTCTCTTCACCCAGATGGTCCAACTCTCCCAGATCCTAGCCGAGATCCTCGACACGTTTTACACGCTGCAGGCCATGCAGGCTGTCACCAACGCCGGCGTACAAGGAACCCAGCTGGTCCTTTCTCTGGCAAAACCCATCCAGCTGAAACTCAAAGAGTGGTAC
This sequence comes from Rhypophila decipiens, assembly GCA_033297075.1. NCBI lineage: Eukaryota > Fungi > Ascomycota > Sordariomycetes > Sordariales > Naviculisporaceae > Rhypophila > Rhypophila decipiens. The sequence goes on along the minus strand of MU858046.1, from coordinate 566,048 downwards.
GCGGCCTTGCCCAGCTCTATACGGATGGACTCGACATTCCAGGGCATCAACACGGCTACCAATCGCCTCTCCAGCATCGGGTACTTGCATCTTGCGTATTTCGCCAGCGAGATTACCCTCCACAGGCGCATTATCCGGTCCATCGACGCGACTACCACCTCCAACCCCTCCGCAACGGTAGACCCATACATCCAACACATTTGCCGGTCCGCCGCGAAAGCCCGTCTCATTTCGGCCATGGATTTCGTCAACCGGCTGACGCCCTCCCATTTACGGTCGTTCTGGTATTTTGCCTCAAAAACCAATTTCGCCCTGATAGGCACTTTTGGCTCCTTGCTCTGGGCGACCTCCCCGGGAAGAGAAGAAGCAGATTGGTACAGGCGCCGACTGGGCGAGTACCGCTGGACTCTGTCGGTCAGCTCGAAACCAGGTGATCAAGGGAAAGGGCTCACCGAGTTTGCAATGGGTATGTTGGATATCAGCACTGGACTGTTGAAGAAGTTGCCCGAGAAGCCTTTGCTCAGTAGGAGCACGAGTACGGTCGATATTGAGGGCCAAAGGCGGCAGAGTATACTCGCGCTGGGGGGCAGTGCCGCGGGGAGCTCAAGTCTGAGTAATATCAGTGGATTGGGAGGGATGCACCACGAGATGGGAGGGTATGGGAGCGGATTGCCTAGTGGTGATGTGAGTGGTGTGCAGAGTCCTAGGAGCTTTGGGGGGGTCGAGGAGGAGGAGGAGGAGGAGAGTGATAGTAGTGATGAGGGCATGTATGGGAATTTTTCGGCTACGGCGGGGCTGGCAAGTTTAGAGTGATGATGCTCTGTGACCAGAGAACTTGTTGGGAAGATGAAGAGGACTATGAGGAGAGGGGGTGGTCATTGTTTGTGCCGTTGAGTTTGGTTGCGATATTGTCGTCTTATAGAGACAAGAGTGGGAGCAGCCGACGTGATGGTTATGAAGAATAATATGATCTGGATTGGATTGGTTCAAGATGATACCTTGTATTTTCTGTTTTTTGGGTTTCTCCGTTGACTTGGATCAGGTCTTCAAGTTCTTTGCCATATTCGTTTTCCTTTTTTTCTTTCTGGCCCTTTGGCATTTTGGATAGACTGGATAGGATCGTACAGAAAATTTCATGACAGAGTTGATGATTGAAAGAGGAAATATGACCAGGAGTGAGCGTCAAGGGCCGTGACCCAAGTGCTCCTACGAATAGGGGCTAGCTTCCGTTGATATACTGTGCGGTAGGTCGATCTGCCGGTGCAGCGCGGTGCGTTCTGAGATCTCGATAGATCGGGGATGGCGGAATGCACCCACCCATACGCTGAGCTGGGTCCATAGGGCTGACCGGCTGATGATCCGGAGGACAACCGGAAATCTCGATAGCGTACCTGTACACGTTTCCTTGGGCAGGTGGATTGTAGGTTCACGTGTTGTTGTCGTGCAGTAGTACGAATATCCATTATCCAGTTGTGAAAGAGGTAGGACCCCAAGAGGAGGGGAAAGGGCAGGTTAATGAATCTGGTGATTTTCTCCGCGGAGATGTCCAAACCAGTGTTTATTCGGGGACCCGGTTCGGGACTTGATCTCATTCCCGGCCCGATTTCATCATGTCCTTGTTTGTTCTCGGCATGGAGGGGGGGATATATACTATAGGCATCTTAACTTGTTACGGGTTTATATCCGTACGCATGTTTCAAGTTTCATGGGTTGGTTGTTTTTAAAGCACGCGATATTGCGTACCTGGTTTGTTTGTGGCATGATGCTGGGCAGACAAGACCTTCCGGTCACATGTCCAAGTTTCATTGCTTAGCTTGCCCTCTTGGGGTTTTTACTTACCAGTGCTAACTAAATACAACGTTCATCTTTCCCCGTATTTCATTTGTTCGTTTTGGTGATTATACATGCCACAGAACTATAGTGAGTACGCAGAGTTAAAGTAAGATATTGGTGATGACGTGACGTTCTTGGTATGTGCATACCATGTCGAGGGCAATACGGATGGAGTGGACTTTAACAGATTAAAATAAGGGCGTGATAAAAAGGCACCACTACCCTCATGTATAGGCACTAGACAATCTCCTCATATGTAGGGACGGACTACTCTTGCTAGAATATCTTATGACTTGCTAGAATATATGCCTTTGCTTGTTGAATAACTTCCCCGAGTGGGCTGGAAAGTCCAAGTGGACTGGTGCGTGTATACGAAAGTAGTGGTGCTGCTTTTAGGTCCCTTATATCAATTTATCTAAGCCCTCATTGAATGAGCATCATTTTGGAAAGAAGTTTTATTGAGCTATTCTTTATTCCAATGTTTTCAATCGCACAATGGCTGAGCAGCCCATGTGAACGCCACACCATAAGAAGCTTAGAGGCATAGGTTAGTTGATCAAACGGAAACAGAATACTCAATTAAGCAAGTCTGACCCAAAGCTCCTAATCATACAAAACGCAGCAGTTCAAACAGGACACACTAATTAATTCACACAGGAAGATCCTGCTCGAACCCAAGCATAGAGACCACCAAACAGGTAAGCCAACCCACCGAAGAGAAAACCTGACCGAGCAAGGTGAATATGACTGCGAGGCAGTGGGAGAAACAAGCAGCCGACAGAAGCCGATAGAAAAACAAGCATAAAAAAGCCCATGGACGTATAAGCATAATAAACTCCATCAAAACACTGCCCTATCGACGGCCAGTACTGTTCTCGCCCACCCGCAACGATTCGTAGCCGTGTTTGATCCGACCCAGCCGCCTAGCTATGCCAGCAGACACCAAAAGAGAAGAAAACCAATGAAAAAAAAAGGATGTTAGGGAGACAATAGGAGGACAGGAAACATACACCGGTCATTCGCTCGCCAGCACCTCAAATATCACCTCCCCTTTCCCTCGGGTATTACCATTACACTTTGACTTTGATCCGTCCACACGCCAACCCAAGCCTCGAGTCGAAAACTTGAGCCATCCGCCCCTCCACCCCCCAGCAACCACACTCACTCAAACTCCTCATTAATATCCGTAACCCACCCTTTACTCATCTCAACCGCCCTCTCCCACTTGGCAAACCTCTTCTTCGCCTGCTGAGGCGAAATCTTGGGACGAAAGACTTTCCTCCCATTCTTGTTCACATCCTTCAGATCCTCCAGCACCTGCCACACCCCCGTCGCCAGTCCCGCAGCAATCGCTGCCCCGAGCGCCGTAGTCTCCCGCATGGCCGGCCTATCAACCTCGATCCCGCTGATATCGGCCTGTGTCTGCATGCACAGGTCCGATTCGGACATGCCCCCGTCCACTGCCAGACGCGTTATTTTGTGGTTAGATTCCTTTTCCATGGCGTCGAGGATTGCTTTAGTCTGGAAACATGTCGCTTCTAGCGTCGCCCTGGCTATGTGCCCCCTTTGCGTGTGTTGGGTTATCCCGACTATCTTGACGTTAGTACTGATAACGTTGAATGATGAGAAGAAGTAAAGGGTATCTTACATAACGTCCCCTTGGCGTCGTCGATCCAATATGGCGCAAAGAGGCCACTAAAGGCCGTCACGAAGACGACACCACCGCTATCCGTCACTGTCTCGCACAGCTCGGAAATCTTCTCCGACTTCGTGATGAAACCCAAGTTATTCATCAAAAACTTGACGCCCGCCCCGGCAACAGCAATGCTCCCCTCAAGAGCATACACAGGCTTCTTATCTCCGCCCCAGTCGTACGCTACAGTTGTGAGCAACCCATGTTTCGAGATGACAGGCTCCGTCCCCACATTATACAACAGGAAACAGCCCGTGCCATACGTGTTCTTCGCCTGGCCGGGGCTGAACCCGCACTGCCCCACCAGCGCGCTGGACTGGTCTCCGAGACACCCTGCGATCGGGATGCCTTGTAGTGGACCACTGACGACTTTCCCAAACTCGGTGGCTGACGAGGAAGGAACGATCCGTGGCAGCTGAACCTTTGTCTTGTCGATGCCAAAGAACTTGAGCAGAGTGTCGTCGTACTGGAGCGTGTGCAGGTTCATGAACATGGTCCTGCTGGCATTGGTGCTGTCCGTCACATGGATGGGTTTCTCCGCTTTTGCGCCTCCGTTTAATTTGTATATCAGCCACGAGTCTACCGTTCCGAAGGCGAGACGGCCATCTTCATACGCTTGTTTGACGGCGTCGTTGTTCTGGAGGAGCCAGAGAAGCTTGACGCTGCTCGGGTAGGTCGACAGCGGTAAGCCGCAGAGCTGCGAAAGCGTATCCGCACCCTCGCGGGCCTTGAGCTCGTGTACCAGCGCCTTGTTCCGCGTATCCGGCCACGCGATAGCATTGCACAGAGGCTCTCCCGTTGTGCTGTCCCACACCACAGTCGTCTCGCGCTGGTTCGTGATGCCGATAGACCTAATATCGGCCTTGGTATGACCCATCTTGCGAAATTCCTCCATCGCCCCTTTTATGCACTGCTCGACCGTGGAAAGAAGCACCATAGGTTCATGTTCGTGCCATCCGGACTTCGGATAGAGGTTGTCGAATTCGATCTGGTGCTTGGCCACCACATTTCCTTCGCCGTCAAATATTATAAAACGAGAAGAGGTGGTTCCCTGGTCGATGCTGCCGACGTACCAATGTCGCTTGAGCTCCTCGGCCGTCTCGACGATTCCCTCGGGCAACTCTGAGGGGACAATGGGGGGAGTTGGGGCTGCTACCACCGCGGGTTCTTGAGCTTCGTGGGCACGTTCTGCGACCATGGGCGGCTCGGCTGTTTTTGTGACTGCTTTCTTTCCGGTGAAGAAGCTACCCAACTCGTCCAGGCCCTTAACAAGTCCGTCGCCTAGTAGCGAAGTGTGCATTGCCATTTGCGCGTGGTCAAGGGATATGACCTCTCCCATAATACTAGGGCTGTTGTCCTGTATTGTGTTGTCCGTTCGCGGGATGCTCGTACGGAATGCGCGCTCGAATGCGAATCTTCTGGAGGGCGTAGAGACACAGCTCGTAGCTGTTGTACAGAGCGGGGAGAAGGGCGCTTTCGATGTAACGGCGAGAAGGTGGGTTAGTAGTAACGCAGAGGTCGAGGCTGATGGTCGAGATCGGGACCAACGGCGATAGAGAGCAGGAGAAGCAGACGTTAACACGGGGAGGAGGGGTAGCTTGGGGTCGTCGCGGGGGATCAGCCGGTAGAGGGGTTCAGGCGCGGCACGGCGGAGGGGTGGTACGTCATAAAAGGCCTGGCGCTAGCTTGAGGGATCGGGAGCCTTGAGCCGAGCAGGTGATGTGGGCCGGATCTGGAAGCTTTTGGACCGAACTGGTGCACTGATATTGTGTCGAGGAACCAGTGGGAACAGTGAGGTTCTCTGGGGAACAAATAGAGCCCCAGGCACGAGCTTCGTCCGCATCGGAGACATGGCGGCCCCTTTTAATACCGTCCGACCGGTGCGTAACAGCAGGCGAGAGTTTAAAGTTGGAGTGCAGCGTTAACGTCGATGCAGCGAACGGTGCAGTGGTGCAGTGGTGCAGGCAGTGGCAGCGTTTGTTCTCTCGGCTCAATTTTTTCTCGAATTTTTCCAGGGGGAGCGCGCACATGGGAACAGCGTGAGCCGCATGATTTAGCGCCGGTTTCATCAATTGGTGGACAAAATGCGGGGACCGAGGTGCAAAATGCCCTAGGCTTTAGGGCGGGGGTGGAATTGCTGGGGATGTGCAGCTCGGCGCATGGCTCCGGGGGTCCCGTAGGGAGGGGTTTGTCCTAGACGGTCTCATGCTCACCAAGAAACATGCTGTAGCCGGTGACTATGCCTTGAAACTCACTCTGTTTATAGTGAGCTTATTTTGGATTTCATACATTTGCTTCATGTCAGCCGCAGAAACCTGGAAGCTGAGAATCCCCGGTATATAAAAGGGGTCCGAATTTCAGCTGTTGGAAATCCGATGAACTGGAGGATGTGTTCCATACCCACAAGAACAGTCTGGTCTAGACCAGTCCTCATGTCCCTACCATCCATAGTACCTGACTCTTGATCAAGGGAAGTGGTAGGTTGAAACAATCAACAAGGTTCGTCCTGTCGTGACTCCTCTCTCCAGATACGAGCGACTTATTCGGGCCCTTGTTCACCCTCCGCCTGACCATGGGCATGGTCGTAGATCTCGAATTATGAGTGAGGGGCACAAGTTTTGGCCTGTGACAGAGACCCATATCGTCGTGTCCACAGGGGTCTAGGCCTTCGAGAAGACATGACACTCGACTGGGAAGGAAGCCACCAAAGTGTCCTTGTCCGTACCATCCATCGCATGGACGGAGAAAATAAGGGTTAATCAATCATGGAAAGCGGTGAAATATATCACGGTGAATTATGCTGGAGTTTCGGAGAGAGAAAAAAAGAGGTAATCTGTAAAAACTAGATAGAACATGGAGAAAGAAAGTGCCAACTAGACTTTCAAAAGAATAACTTTTGATAAAGAAAAAAAAGACAAAAGAATAAGAGAAGTGGCTGTCGTTGCGACGGGAATTGAGCCCGACGTGGGGGTCGAACCCACAACCTTGAGATTGGTGATCTCTTGAATAAGAGTCTCACGCTCTACCGATTGAGCTAGCCGGGCGCGTTTTCTCTTATTGATTGGTGTTTGGTGAGCCAGGGCTCAGGGCTTTTATCCAGGTGGAGTCGGTCAAGGTTTTCATGGTGTGCAGGGTTCTCGGGATTTGCGTTTAGTGTGTGTGCTGGAGTGGAGGCCAGGGCACGGGAGGTTGCTTGTTGGTTGGTCGAAAAGGGGTGTCAATAAAGTTTAGGCCCCGTAGGCATAGAAACCAAACTGTTTCAGTCGACAATGAGGCTGACTTGAAGACCTTGATTAATTTCACCGGCTTCAACGCTTGTCAATAGTTCAAAGTGAAAACCATACACATCATATCTGGATATTTTCAGGGCAGCTACTATTTAGAAATGTTGAAATGGGTGGGCAGATCCACATGCTAGGACACACTCGATAAAAGGCCGCTCAGTTTATATATCCCTCCTTCTTATTCACCATCTTAAATCTTTTCATAAGATCCTGTCATAATCATAGACTTCATCATAATATGAGCTCGTAACTTCATAAGTGGTCTCAGGAGACATGAGTAAGCAGAAATAAGTAGTCAGCCCATCAGATACAAGGAAAAATGACCGAACCAATGGAAAGTTCAAAGATATTCGTAGAAGAGAAGGGAAAAATATTGTTTCCAAGCCGTGTCTGTTCATACTCGTGCTGTGATGTGTCCTTCTGCTGCTCTCTTTCCTTTGACGACGCGCGAAACAGCAAATATTCTTTTGGACCTGGGAGAGAAAGAAAAAAACTCGGCCAGATTGATCAGAGAGCCACATTCCATATATCAAGGCAAGTAAAAAAAGAAAAAATCATGGTAAACCTCCGCGAGTATCGATCTAATTATTCCCCTCCGGGTTTTCGGTGTTCTTTAACAAAATCGGGTCTCCAAGAGGGACGAAGAAGAAGAACGCCCTGTAAACGATAATGCTCAAAGTTCCTTCCCACGGACAAAGAGTTGACAAATCAGCGCAAACGCTATGAGTGGCAAATGTGAACGAGATCCAAAGGCGACTCCCACAGGGGCAGACAAAATATCCTCGTTCCCACGTGTGCCTTGGTTCCAAGAGGTATGCAATTCCTGGCTGTGGGTATGTCTCCCATCCAAAAAAGTGAAATCCAATGAGGAGGTGCTAGAAGATCCTTCCGTTGTCAACAGTTTGTTTCCACTACAACGAAGCCCTGTTTGCTTGCGTTGAAAAGGCATATATAGTACCAGGAGAAAAAATGAATGGCGAATATCCAAAGGCTCCGATCCAAGCATGGAGTCCCGGGCTGGTGTAGATCACCAGAAGTTCTTTCCCCACCGGTCCTGTAGTACCCAAAGATGGGGGAGAAGAAGTCTAGGTGCCTAGGTGGTTATTTGAGTTCTCCGGTGTCGGGGTATAATTCAAAGACCGTGATATGCATCATGCGGTGGACCAAAGAGAATGAAAATGAAATGAAAACAATTTAAGAGAAAAGTAGAGATCGAAATGGAAAATCTCGTGTCGTAAAAGTCGTGAATGGTGTGGTGTCTAGGATCGTAAAAGTCGTAAAATTCATGACGTTGGATGCATTTTCATCGGCCAAATCTTGTCGTGCCGTCTTCGTTTCGCCTCTCTCCCAATATTCGTCGTTCTCGCAACTGGGTTGGATGCCACCAACAGGGTATAACTCCTGGAATCTCTTTCCGTCTCTCTCTCGGTAATATTGCTGTGAAGCTTTCTCCAAGTTTATATCAGAAATGCAGTCCGCGGTTTTAAGTGGTATCAAGGTAACCAATTTCCAACCAATTGGGCGTTACGGCTTTCCCCGGGGCAGTTTGGGTGGGTGATCGGAGGAGGATTCAAGTCTGACCACGACCCCCACCGTGTAAGTATGAGACCACCTTGATGCTTTCACTCCAGGGAGGCGGTTGAGCTACTGCTGGAGTGGTGGCCAGATCGACGGCTCCGATGGTGTCCATGGCCATGATTGGAAGACGAGTTGTGGCGGCTTCCCCTCCTGGACTTGCGGCTTGTCTCGTCCACAGGCAGGCCTTGGACGATCCCGTTGCGGGCCAACATGCCTCCATTGACGGAGAAGTTGCGGCACACCATAAAGGCTCGCATGGCTGCGTTCTCCTGGGCTAGACCATCCGATGCGTATGCAAGATCCGTCTGGTACTCGCGGCCGTTGACCATCACGAGACAAGTGTACCCGCTGGAGTCCCGGTAACACTCGTACATGGGGTCTTCCCACCCACGTCGTCGGCAAAGACCTGCAAGTAACCTCGATTAGCTTCGATCCTGGGTAATATCACCGCTCTGCCAGCAAATCGACACCCGATATTGTCGGAACCTGGGGCGAGGCGGCATGACGTGAAGGAATCTGCATGACAGCCCAACACGAACGCCTCAGCCCTACAGAAGACGGAGTGTAGGGGGCAAGTTGCTCTTGATTGACAAAGTAACCGTGTTTAAAGCTGCTAGCGGTTCCGGATACGATCTCAAAAGCAGGAACAGGTGTAATGCCCTCCATGTCGTGGAGATGTCGTGCAGGGGTCAGCCATCCCTGAGGCGGACGGATGACACACATCTTTAACCACGCCCCACCATGAAGAAAACAATGGCAATATGAACTGAGGATGTCGGAAAGGGGAGCCAGCCATCAGGACGACTCAATTGATGACTTACTTTCCAGGTACTGCATGTAGAAGCCACCCATCTTGCTGGCGGTGCCCAATGGGTCGAAATGGAAGACGAACGGCGGACCAAGAAGAAGAGAAATAAAGTTCAACAGACAGCGTCTGTGAATACTGGCACAGTGAGAGAAAAAAAAAAAGAAAAAGCAAAGAGAAATTTAGACCGCGGGATGGGATCCGGACTCCGTATGATGCGATGCAATCGAGCCCAACCTAGGGACAATGTGGTATAGAAAGCACACAGAACCGTAGGGCAGCAGGGCAGCAGGGCAGAAATGGCGATGAAGCTTGTCCTACGGATGAGAGGGTGTTGTGAGCATTGGGTGGTGGAGGAAGTCAAGGCTGATATCTACGTATTCAAGGCTGGAACGCAACAGTCTCGAGCGAAACATTCATGCTTTATTGCAGTGACGGGATATTAGGGGCGGGGCAGGGGGCTAATGGCAAAAGAGAAGTCTTGATACAGACACAAAGGGAAATGACGGAAAGCTCAACGGACATGAAGAAAGAGGGTTCGCTAGATGCAGGTGCACTGTAAAGATGCGGCTCAAAGTGTGACCCATCTTGATGTAGTTGATGTGTTGGCATTGTCGTTGCCAGTTGATGAATCTGCTGAGACTAGATCAACTCCACAACCACACATGGGTGGGATGCATCGTTTCTGGGGGGAAAGATCTCCTCTCCAGACGCCAGCCAGTATGGATCCGGGAAAGGCATGTCATGGCATATGGGCCCGGGCACGATATGCGGGAGTATCTCATAGCACTTGCTAAAAGTTTTTTTTTTTTTCCCTTCCTGCTGCCACATTCTTCTCCTCCTGCTCCACCTGCCCCTCGCCATCGTTCTGTCCGATACCTGGCAAAGATGGTACGGGACATGCGGCCTCTGCTGGGTAAAAGCATCTGTATATGCAGACCTAGGCTGGTGAGGTGGCAAAATGGAACGCAGAAGGCCAATCTGCTCCTCCGTCGGGGAACAGGAAAGGCCACCAGGAGGAGGCCATTGGGGAAACTCAGCAAATGGTTCGCTGTCGAGAGCCAGGGAGGAGAGGTCCAGTCTTCTGATAGAGCGACAAGCTCAAACGAGAGGAGGGTGCTGCAAAGGAACAATTTGCCTGCCATAGAGAGGATTCCAGAAAGGAAACGAGCAAAGACTCCGAAGGTCCTCTCGAGGGCACTAATGCAACTGCAGCGTATCGACCATGTATCGAGCGGTACTGGCATTGTGCCCCGGACAACAACGAGCCTTGAGGTGTACATAGAAGCATGCATATCAAGCTGTCATGTTACGACCACGGCCAAACGATATCATGTAGCCAGGATCGAAGCATGCCGGTCGATATACGCTGCATGGACCACAAGGGAACGAGCTGGGTTCAAGAAGCCGAGAGGTCCAAAAAGGAGGAGCAATGGAGCTAGCAAGCTCCAAAGAACCGCCGGGTGGGTTCTGTCTCTAGGAAACACCCATGGGGTAAGTAGCATTATGGGCCATGTTACCGGGTCCACGGGCGATTCGCCGGGGCATCTGATGTGTAAGGGCGGGAGCTGGAGAGACAAGACGGCCAGCCTTTGATAGTCGAAGCTGGTCAGCACAGAGTGTCGTTGGCAAATCAAAATCCACCATGAAAGGTTAGCCGTTGATTCAGAGCTGGCCTATGTCTCGAGCGCTTGTTCGAGCCGCGAACCTGTTGCCAGTGGGCGTTGGAGGTCGGGAGGATCGGAGGGGTGGAAACGGGGTCACGGTCTGGGGTTACGCCCCAGGAGGAAAAAAAGGTGTCAACGTGAATGACTGGCTTGAAGCCATACCACGAAGTCGGTGAACAAAAATGAGGTGCATGAACAGTGGCTGGGCCGGCAAACCCTTGCATGCTCTGGTCGTGGCCCTAACGAACAGGCGGCGCCTGTGAATGGCTGAATGGCCTGCGAGGCAACTAGGAACAAGCAGGGCCATAACAGCTCATGCAATGATGAGTTGGCAATGCTTCTTGATATTAAACCAGAATCCAGTTATGGCCCAGGCGCGGAGGGGCTGCACATGGGGGATGACGGTTGAATCGAACCAAAGCCACTGAAGTCCGTCCTATAGGGTCGACGCCATCGCAGCGAAGGAGGAGTTGATAACCACGAGCCATCAATCCATGCCTCCATCCCTCGACGAGATGCACGCAAGAGCGTGAAAGACGTAACGATGAAGAGATTGCACACGTACATACCGTAGTCCAGGCAGTGTTTGTAACTGGCGCCTAGCGACTCGGCAGGTCGGCAGCGGGGAAGGGAACCTCCACGGAGCGATCTAGGTGTCGGACCCCAAAGAAAGGTTCTCAACCTGGGACCAAGCGAACGGGAAGAGAGCGGCGACGGGTGGTATCGAGCTGCAGAGTGCGAGGTGCAGCAGCGGCAACGGCAGCGCTGCGTGAGGTTTCGATTGTGTGTGTTTGATACCAAATAACAGCGCGACGTGTGGGGAAACAAGAATTTGCCTTTTTAGCCCCGGCCTCGCTTGTACGTATGCAATGTATCCGTAGTCGATGCGGGGCACGGGGTACGGATACATGTCCGACCGAATTGTTGATCCCTCAGTCGTGCATATTGCGATACGGAGGTGGATGTCGAAAAAGGCCGGTGCAAAGGTGAAGAAACCGGAGGCTGGGAGGTGGAAACCTTCTCGGTCCATTGTACGGGGTACACCAGCCAACAGAGTTCAAAGGCTCTCTTTCCTCCTTCCTTGCGGGGCAGCCAAGGTAGCCAGGCCTGGCAAGTTGCAACTCCATCCATTGATGGGATAAGAAGGAGACAGATCATGACAAGGAGATGGCAGGAGTGTTCGACCGGGAGGAAAGTACACAGGAGTCTCGAAATCCCGAGCGAGTTGCAGATACTTGAGGCCGATGCTATCCCGCACCATTAAATAAACCCCCGGTAGGACACTAAGTTGCACATAGAAGAATATTCTCTCATTAGCGGGGGATCACCTGTCTTAGGTAGCCGATATGGCGTTCACGACTTCACAAGAAACTTTGGGAAGTAGGACCCAGGAGGGGGGAAAGGGATGGCAAGTGAGTACCAAGGATTCTTCTGGAAACAACACCATGCCGCCAACCCCATCTTCAATATGAGTTGTAGAGTCCGGAATACCACCATGTTGTCGACAACAAGCCCGGCAAACAACCAGCGGGGCCTCTGATTTGCTCACCAAGTCCGGCTGTCTCATTCAGCATTAACCGAGATTCAAGACATCCATCACCGCTTCCTGTCTCTCTGGCTTGTCAGTTTTATATCTTATGCCCGCCATTACGGATATGTTGCGCATATTTACTCTGTCCGCAAATAGAAACCTCGGTGGTTCCCGATTTAGAATTGCCCCGCATACAAGGACCTTGACACGGAGATGCCTCTCGAGAATCTGGAGCTTTGCCCATCCATGATCTGACTCGCTCGGCGGCATTCTGGGCATATTTCCTCACAGGAAATGGATGGTCTGAACCTGTGAGAAGCCAATTGACTTGGAAAACCTACTCCCAAGAAGCACATCTTCGATTACTGGCTCGATACACGTCGTACGTATGAGAATGAGGGGCAGACGAAAATCTCTTTTTTCCCTTCCCTTCCTCCTTGACCCCTCATCCATTGGCACCCGCTGATGACTGTTGTGTCAGCTTTTCATATGCAACGTCATACTGCGATAGTATACATGAGGTAACAGCCAGCCTCCCCACGAATCGCTGATGAGCATGGATGGTTGAGATGGATCCCTGCCGAAAGCTGGGAAAGCCATTGAAACGTCCGCCACACCCACCAACTCACAGTCAACCTCTACCCTCCCTTTCGACATAACCCCGGCAACTTCTATTTACACTACGTTCGTACCTGTGAGCCTGTGTGCTGCCTGTGAAGAAGCGAATCATACATACCTATCCTTTGCCTCATACTTGCATCAAACACCGGGAGAGAGAAAAAAACAGCACAAAGAGCCTCGCACGATTACGCCAGAGCAAGCAGGAATCGTCCAGTTCTGAACATGCAAGGTGAGCTGAATAGGGCAATACGGGGTTCGTCTTGCCATGTGCGTACCCTCTGTCATCCCTCCTCCCCCCGAGAAGAGCGGAGACCAACAGCTACCGTATATGCTTTTGTTGTCGTCCGATATAGTTGCCTCGCCTGGGTGGCGGCTGCTGGGACCCATCTTCGAGGCCCATTGTCGTGGCCGCATTACGATACGCCGAGAGCTCGGATAAACCACCCCCTCAATGGTTCGAACCAAATCAGATCGACGCGAAGGGTAGGCGGATCGTGGAATCATCATGCGTTGTGGTTATCTTCACCTCGCCCTGATACCCCATCTCAAACGGCTGTCCTCACAACTATCTATCTTGCCCACACAGAGCTGCGGCCTCCTGAATGGGCCTGTGAAGTGTGTATAATCCTTTTAAAAAGGAACATCCGAAGTGGCGTTTGCTGCAAGAACACGCGCATTAGGGCAAAAGCAACTCGCCACGTCCCGTCCCTTGCTCATCTCGTCTAATAAGTAAATCCTTCCTTCTTGGGTGGGTAAGACAGGGAGGGGGACTGCGGAGAGCAGCCGATAACAACATGCTTCCACTCCGGTCTTGGTCTGTTGGCTCCAATGCCCTGTCGTCGATCCTGTCTGCTACTGTATAGTGTAGCCTTGCCGAGAGAAAGGTGCTCGAGAGGACTTTGTAATCAGTCCGACCAGAAGGTCAAGACCGTCGAGTAGGAACTGAAGACATTCCATGCATGCACCTCTCAGGTCATTGATGACTATCATGACTTCCTCGCTTCCACTCCGAGTGTCATGATATTAGCTTGGGGAAGAGTCAGGTTTCCCTCTCGGACTATTTAGGAAGGCCTACCATCTTAACTGTCCCAAGCTTGACATATAAAACATTTGTGTTTATTTTTCCTATACAAAGTTTTGTGTTAAGGCAGTCAGTCGGCGGTCCTTCAGGAAAGCCAAAACAGAGTTTTACAATAACGGAAAGCCCCCTTCCTTCCTTCCCTTCTTTCCACACTTGCGAGAATGAGGAGCAAATAAAAAGCAAGTACCTACCACGAGGAAGGTAGGCGGTCAGTCTACCATCCTAAGGTTCCGAGTCTAGACCCAAGATCCGGGTCAACCCGCAACCGCAACCGTAACCGCAACACGCACTTTCTTAGTTTGCAAAGTGATAAGGGTTCTTCCTTCCCTCCCGCTCACCCCTGTTGTCCGCTCCTTCCCTCCCACGAGCCACGAGGGAAGGGCCGAGGAGGTGTGGAGGGAAGGCTAGGGTCCCTTAAAGGACAGAAATATTTAGTAGGATGAGTTGTCAACTTTTTATCTCTACAGAAACTTTCCTCGTATGGTGGGTGCTTGCGGTATATCCCGTTGCCGGTTGATGTGTTAGCTGGGGGTACATTGCCTACATGTGGGAAGGACCGGCCAGGGTGAAGGGAAGGGAGTGGGAAGGTGTACTCGGTCGGTCAGTCCCGTTCTTTCCCGTTTGGAAAGGAGGTGGCCTAGATTACCTACCTAGCAATGGAGGGAGTGAGCGAGTGACTGACTGGACTGGGCCGGTGAGTTAGTAGGGACGATCATTCCGTTCAGTCAATCGATGGAAATTTGGTTTCTCCGTCACGATGAGGCCAGACGAACGTCGTTTCTTTACCTTCCTTGTTCATCTTTCAGAATTCATCAGCCAAGAAACATCTATGGTATGTATGCCCACGCTGTCATGTATATCTGGCTAGCATACTACGTTTTAGAATAAACCCTTCCGCGCCATGATAGAGCAAGTAAAGCGACGAAGCAACCAGAATAAATACATACACAGTATGCTAAGTCATTCACCCTTGGTGCTGTTTTAAATATCACCTCTTGCTCTAGGCAAAGGGGGAGGGATGGATGTAGCACTACATACTATAGATATCAGTGTATATCGTAGGGGTTGGACTTCAATCAGTCCAGTTCAGTATCGTCAGTATCACAAATGTGATTCCTTGTTGACAAGCGGCAGCAAAGTGAAAGCAAAATCACACATGACTACCGCTCCACAACAATGATAACTTGGCAAGTATAGTCCACCATTCATGCCCTCTCTTTGCACAATTTTGATGGTAGTGAAGCAACAAATGCCTCAGGAATCTCACCGCGAGGGAGATTTCCAGCCACATATACTAATGGCATCATCCATTTGGTCTCCCAAAGCCAAGTCGGGAAGTTAAAGGATTGCAAAGTTTGTTTTTAGTGGTAGTCATTGTACCTATTTCGCTGTCTCCCGGGTGCCTTGGAGTTCTATGAGGAACTTGAGGGCTTACAACCAGATGCTCTACCTCATCTGTAACAGAATGAACATCATAGTCTAGAACTGATCTTTATCCATAGGCGCCTAATATTCAGGCACCACTACTCTCATATACAGACACTAGTCCAATACTGCAAATTCAATTTCTCAAGGTATTTATTCTAACTAGTTAAAGCCTCTATTCCAGCCAATTAAGGCATTTATTCTAGCCAGTCAAGACCTTCATTCTAGCTAGTTAAGGTATTTATTCTAGCTAGTCAAGGCATTTATTCCAGCTAGTCAAGGCATTTATTCCAACAATCGTAGTGCCTCTATATAAGAAGACTGGTGCCTGTATATGAGAGGACTGGTGCCTGTATATTAGGGGCCTATCCATAAACTTATCATCGACGCTCGGCTCACATTCTCTTTAGATTTTGCCTCAAAGAGCTCCCTCTTTCGCAATAAAAAAGTAGCCCCTGATGGTGTCCACTACCTCTTGTGGTAGAGCATAGACCGGATGGACCGGACGGACACGATCACTTTGGTTGAAGAGTGTAGTGGCAGCAGTAGCCTCATCGTCGCCACCAGCTTCTCTACCATCCGCAAGATATAACGGCAGAACGGACCACTCGGGCGGGTTAGCAACTGGCTCGGGCGACGGCGGGACAGGCACGGCCGGCTCTTCGAGTGGTAAGCTAAGCGTCCAGAAATGTTGGGCAGCGCTTAGACCGGCGAGGACGTAATTCGTGTGATACGAGTCCGACATCCTATGATAGTGGCAAAGAAGACTTGTTAGCTTGGGAAACAGAGACCGGAAGAGACGTCTACGGCGATGACGAGGGAAAACTGTATCTTGCGAACCAGCGAGAGAAGTACGGTAATTGGGCGAGGAGAAAGCGAGCTGTCGCAGTAGCTAAGGGCAAGAAAAGGACGAGTAAACTCACTTTCCTGGCTTATCACGCAGTCCACCTCGTCTGGTCTCATCTTGGCAGCAGCAGAGAATATACCGAATCAGGCCTTCCCGGCTGAAGAGAGTTTCTGATGCCGGCGGCAGCTTGTGTGTCGTGGTCGCCGCTGCTGTCGCTGTCTCTGCCGGCTCACTGCCGCTGGAGGCGGGACTGAGACATGCCTCAATCAACGGGAAGCAAGCACCGACCCAATGGCTGTAGCAGCCATCGACTAGTTTGTTAGTGCGGCCGGAAAAGCCGCCCTCCGGTGCATACTGTCGTGAGGAGAGCCATGTGATGAGTCGTGGAACGTTGAGATATCTGCAGCGATGGCATGCGATGTGAGCCAAGGAGCTTTCTTTGATAGGTGCTGTGCGTTGTCCATGCATTTGAGCGATCTGAGCTGGATCTTGGATGCTTACCTATGAAATATCCGACGGGGGTCGTCTAGCAGAGATAGACATCCGAGTGCGCAAAAGGCATATGCACCATGGGCTTCGGCGTTTGGCTGCCCGGATATGCCGCCCTCATATGTTTGGCCTGGCGGATTCGGGTGTGAGCGATTGCATCATGTCATGAATGAACCACTGGTGAATTCACTTACATCTGCGAACGTAATCCCCCAGTCCTGCAAGAAGATTGACGAGACCTCCTTCTCTTGCTGGTGACGCCGGGGTCAACTCTAATGGTATGTTCAAAAGAGTGATAATTACTGTAGCACAATACGCCCCCCTTTTTCATGCGTGTGAAGTGTCAGACAGCCGGTTCGACCATGCAAGTCTTGGATAGAGAGCGTGCATACCTGATGTCTTCTTCACCCCCTACACACACTTGAAATCCTCCATCTGGTTGCTTCAGAGAGCAGAGCCATCTCCACATTGCATCCCTGTCGATGACCTCGTATGCCTCCTCACCACCGACCAGAGCAATGGCCAACACGGTGGCGTATGTGGTGGCTAAATGCGAGGTTTGTTTACCGCCCCCTCCGAAGCCGCCTTGCTCATTCTGAAATGAAAGGGCGGTCTCGATAACGGCCTCACGGTATGACGACACGTCCTCACCCAAGAGGACCAAACCGCTCAAGGCCCAGTACAGGAACCACGGGCGGCTGGCGTCTGCGGCCACGAAGCCGCCAGGCAATCGACCCAGGCTCTTATGCAGGAATCCGATGTGCTTTTCGCGCTCCAAAGACGGCACTCCATGAGGATTGTAAACAAGATGGCCATCTTCTTCGCCCGTCAGGTAGGGCAGACAGACATCTACAGTCTTGTCTTGGACCCGTGATGTCTCCGTGACGAGGGCATCCCTGATAGGCGGGGGTTCCGTGTAGAGGTCCGGAATCATGTGGGCTGGAAATCCTTTTGCATCGGCAACGAAAATCTCCTCATCGACAAATCCGTCGTTGTCGTCGTTCTGTTCGTTCCCGTCGCCAAGAACTGTTATGGGAGACTCTGGTTGTGGGGACTTTGAAGTTGAGGATGGCTGCGGTGCAGGCGAGGTTGATGCCGCTGAACTCATGTTGGCTTGCTTGGGCGTCAAGCGGGATGCGAGTTTGACTGGGAATAGAACGCGTCGCTGATGCCGCGTCCTCTTTGTCCTTGGTGGCATTCAATCCAAAATGGCAAATTCGAGCCTTACCTATTGTTCTTTCGCATTGTTCTTCTCATCTCAAGTTCAGCTCTTTTGCAATTGTCGACTTCCTTCTATGGAGGTTCCATCGACAGCTGACGAGAGGATGACCGCAACTGGAAGGCGCGGGCTTGGCACCTGCTCTAGCTTTGTTGCAGCTGTTTTGATCTGTTCACCAACTGGAAGGCTTCCCGGGCCAAATTCCAAATTCCAAACTCCTCTCCATAAACCAACACCAACAACTACGAATCCCATCCTATGATAAAGAAACACTTCAATTGAGACTCGGTCATCAAGGACTGGCCTTGGCTCCTGTTCTCCCCGCAAGGCGCTTAGGTGCAGACGTCCCGCTCGGTAAACTCTTAACATTAAAAGCAAGCGCCTACAACGAGATTGCCACTTCGGTTTGAAGGACTGGAGAACAAACTCAGCCAAGAAAAAAGCGACAGTATCATTTTGTGGGACAAAGGGGCGAGCACAAGGAAGCGCTTCCTGCATCATGTCAGGTCGGACCTGGATGCAACAAATTGCGAACTTGGAGCACCACATGTTGCACATAGAGAATGATTACCACCACATAAGGGTATTTCCCCAGAAATCGAACGTCGCCGTCAAAGTCTATGCCAGCATGCCGGATATGCAGAGGGCATACTTGACATCCACAAGTTCAGGTGCATGGCAGCGCCGCAAACCTCAGAACAGCCGATCCGTACTGGGAAGCGGGGACTGCGGCCCCGGAACCTGGGCCGGTCTTGGCTGACTTTGCCGATCCCGGCTGGTGCCGGCCGCTCCGTCCCGATGATGGCCCACATGCCGAAATAGGGAAGGTTCATCCTCCATGAGTGAGTGAGTGAGCGAGACAAGAAATGTGCTTTCTTTCTTACCGCGGCTCCGGAGGTTCTGTCTTCGGGAGACAAGAGCTGAGCTTCAATGCAAGCATGAGCATGGTGGTCAGTGTTTCGCACCCTTGGCCTTTTCGCCGCCAGACTGAAAAGTTTTTCTTTCAATCGGGGCGCCACCTCACGAACACGGTTGGACTTGCCCTCTTCTGCCTCTGAGGCTGGTACTTGTTCACGAGAAGGCAAAGGCGACTGAAATACGGCGACGTGCATACATTTCAGCAGCATTCGAGCATGCTACGTAACGCCCATCGGCATAAGCCCTGTCCAACCGAGAACCGCATGTCAACCTCTCCATTGTGGCAAGCCTGAAGAAAAAATTCCATCATGCCGCTGGTCTGGTCAAAGGGCAACACTACCGTAAGCCGTACTTCGGAATTGACTCAACGGGCAGGAATTGCAGCTGCCTTGAGAGTGCGAGTCTGTTGAGATCTCCAAGCCACCCCGATCGGAACGGCATCGGCGACACAGAAACAAGATAGGAGACACAGACTCTCATCTATCTGACCATGTCGTGGTAGTACGACTGTATGAAATGCGCATGTCATCTTCGGCTCATGCCAGGAAGAGGGCACAGGGCTCATCATCCCATAATAAAGCAGTTGTACATTCTCTAGATGTATCTCCTCACACTTTTTCAAGAATTTAAAAAAGCAGAAGGGTAAGGTGAAATACCAGAGAATTGGAGAAAGATTTCTATCCGTGGAGTTTGGTCTGGAATCTAGATGAATCGATCGTTACTAAGAACCCGATCAGATCATCGAATAAGCACCTTACCTATATTACTCTGACCTCTTATTTCTCGTGCCTTCCAAGCGCCTGTTTCTGGGAAGTTGGAACGAGAGTCAGCACAGCGCATACAAGCGCCGTTAGAAAGCTTTGCATAATCCCTTTTTCTTTCTTGCTGGTTTCTTGGTATATACTTCATAGGGCCAGCCCTACCACCAATTACAATCACCGCCGGTCGGAGGATAATGTGTTTGGTGCAGATGAGTATCTCATCTCATGTGGTATCTTCGATCTGATCAGGGGGCTTTCGTCTCTGTTCACAATAGCCTTTGTGTGTTTGATTACGGCCCCCAATGCCTCCTCAACAAGTACCGGCGGCACGGTAAAGTCTTAGGGCGCGATTGTTGCCTCGGAAAGGGGACCTGGAAGATCCCCCAAGCCGTAATTTCCAGGGCTTGGTTTTTCTTTTCCAGAACAGCTTCTAGGCCAATTTTGGCTTGGAAACTGCTCTGGAAGAAAACCTCGAAAAAGAGTGGGTTAAAGCTCAAATTAGCTAATTAGATTGTTGCGTGCAGATGAATTCCTCCCGCTTTGAAAATGGCCGTGGAGAGGGCATCTGGAAAGAACTCGCCAAGCTAGCTATATAGTTAATTTATCTGGTGGTCCGTGTAGCGGCTGAAAGTCATCTAAGTGGCTGCCTTCCAGGTCCCAGATTTCCGACGAAACAATCGCGCCCTTATTTTAGGCTCCTTTCGGTTTGGTCTGGACCATACTGGACAGTCTACAAGTACGATCTGACTTTGAGCATATAGTAATATTGTACTCCGCCAGACCTGAAGCATCATCACTGAGAACACTACCTGTTGTGAGATATCACCATGATGTCGTTGAATGCAACAAGGCATGTGTCGTAGCTTAATCGACTGTCGTGGGAGTATCCCTAGGGGATAAAGAAGAGGGGCAAGACACACAGCCCAGATGCTTCCAACAACAAGGAAGCGGTGAGAGATTCCCATATCAGGATTTGGATTTATACCAGGTGTGTTAAGACACAGTTTTCTTACCGAGTATGCTTCCCGATAGTGAATTACCTGCAACACCAATCCTAGTGTACAGCTGCGTCCTGTCATGCTTGTTGCAGTGTCCATCAGAGAATCGACCGAGGCCAGCTATCGTGTTGCTCGGGATAAGTGATATCAATACTCCGGTTGCTCGGGGGAGAGTTCGTTATTCAGCTCGCCTACGGAGTACCATTTGCAAACCAACACGACCCTGCAGAACTAGGCAGTTCAGGGTCTTGTTTGATCCTGTCTGGGTACCCTTGGACCGAGCATGATGCCCCCGGTCCGAAGGTTTCCCTGCCGGCCCCTCTTCCGGGAAACCCCTACCGAAATCTATCGACTCTCTTGTCTACGCTAGTCGAATCTGGGAAAGGTTACGGCGTGTAGATCAGATCTGGCGGGCGAGACTCGAGTCTGGCCGTTTCCTCCTAGCTCTGGCCGTTTCCAATTGACGAGCCTGAGAGGTCTGGCTTCGCAGCAAAGGAAGGTGCACCTTGAACTGATAAGGGTTCTCAATGGTCGGGAAGATGACGACATGCCAGGCATCCCAATTGCATTGCCATCACGAGCTTCAAGATCCGGGACCTTTCTTCTTTTTTTAAAAACCTCTCGTTAGCCGGCCGCTATTTTTGCTAATTCCTACCTCGTTCACAAGGCACCCGCTTTCCGGGCAATTGACTGTTGGCCAAGCTGAAGTCCAAGGGGCGGGGTCCACACCCAAAATCTCAATTGGATCCACATCAACGGCATCTGATAAGCGTGGGGAAGCCAGAACTGCACCGTCACCGTCCGGATTTTTCACCAGTGGCGACAGTGAGCTGCATGGACGCTAGTGAGTTGTTGGATGGTGCGCTATTACAAGCCGAATGCAACGAGCCATCACGACGTGCCGTTTGTCTGTCGGTGTCAGGAGAGAGCGAGGAGCCGTTTATCTCACTGTGAAGGTACATGCTGTCCGCATGCACCTCCTCGTTACAGCTGGCCACGAACTTGTTGAGCGGCATGCGCCTCATGGGGACAGCTTCGACATTGCACGGGTGACGATTTTGTACCCGTCTGTTGTCCGTGTCTCCTTTTTCGCGGCGCAGTTCATTCTGTCCCATTTGAGCAGCTCAGAGACCACTGTATGTAGCAAAGTACGGATTACTATGTTCGGGACGAGGAGGTTTAGCCGGTTCAACTCATACTCTCCTTTTAACATTAGAAAAGGCCAGGCAAAGACGTTCTTGACTGACGGCGGTGAGGCGAGCGACTGATGAAATTTATATTGTGGCGGATGCCCTTTCCCTCTCATCCAGCCAGAAGAAGCTCATTGCAGCACGCGAGACGGAAGCTTGCAGGTCTTGATGGGCCACTTTCACAATACACTGCGTGTGCTGGACGACTTGCCATCAAGCCACCGCGACATCAGCCAGAACCCTACGAGGAGAAGAAGGAAGAAGAAGGGCTTCGTTGATTCGGTAGAAGCCGGGTGGTGACATCGCACAATGCGCACGGCATTGCCTGTTTCGATGCCATTCATCCCACAACCTGTGCGCTACCGAATGTGTTTTGCATGACGATAACTCATACTGTGCTGTCCAAGGAGGAGGTCGTTCAGCCACACCTACTTCCACTGGTTGTCCATGAGTAATCAACCATCTTCCGTGAGCCGAGTTCCCGTGATGTGCATTGCTTTGCGTCTTTCGACACTAGTGGTGATTATCGGCTGGTGTTAAAGAGGTCAAACTCTTTAACCTTTGCCTGATTATCGTGGATGGTGAAGAACATCATCAATCTTTTCGGGAATTGCAAAGGCACGCTGACAAGACGATCTCCTCATCAGTTGGGTATATCTGGATGGCTGATGAGACCTGACGTTGATCTACACTTCAGCCCGCACGGCCGACTAAAACCCGACAACGGCTCGAACGGGTAAGGTTATTTTGTGGGCGGTAGAGCAGTCAACGGGGAGCGGGCCTCTCTCGGTCCATGCCGCCCCAACCCGGTAGGAAAACGAAAGCTTTTGAGAGAACCGGCGTTAATAAAGAAGAAGCGATAATCAATAGATACAAACAGACCCGATTTGAGACAGGCTCATAACAGGAACGATAATACTTCTTAGAGGCCAGACCGCCTTTAAAGTTGTGGGTTTGACAAAAGTAGACATCCGCGAGGAATCTGAGGATCAGCGACCCATGGAGCTTGAGTGGAGGGTTCATTGGCCCTAATGCATCATGGTACTTGCGCAGCTGGCGTCGACTGACATGTCCCGCTGTCCCGCTGTCCCTGGAAACGGGACGGTCACCAAGTGCAGCACAACCAACATACGTTCCTTAGAATGGCAACGAACTCTTCACTTCTCATATTAAGGTAAAAGAGATCTTGTACGGAGTAGAGAATCTGTTTACTATAAGAAAGACCATTTCACTGTGGTGAAAAAACCATTGGCAAGGTGAGGGGTTGGGAATAGGGACTTTCCTTGTGCTCCATGTCCCACCACAGTGCGGCGGGGTTGGTGCAGACAGTCTTGAGGTGCCAGCAAAGTCACTGACGGTCCAATTTCGTGCATGTTGATTGGTCCGCAACCCAATGCACCCATCCACCGCGTGCATGCCGGGCATGGACTGAGCCCAATCAGCGGCAGCTTCCCGACCGGGGTTGAGATGCGCTCTCACCGCCTCTTCAACTCAACGGGAGACGTCCTGGGTGAGCAGGTGCGAAAGAGGAGAGCGGCACCGGGAAACAGCAGGACTGACAGGCGTGGGCGTTTCTTTCCTCGTCTTGCTCTCCACCTTCCAGTCGTCCTCCACTTGTCGCCAGTCGCCAGTCGACAACTCGGCCGTCTCTCTCCACCTTGCGCCCATCAGTTTCCACGACTCGACTCGATTCTCGCCTTCCCTTCCTCAGTCCGGGTGTGCGAGAATTCCTCCTTGCTCCTCCCCTCACTCTAACCTTTTCCCCCATCACCCCAGTCTTCAGACTTGGGACCACCGCTCACTCTCGCCCGTTGCTGACTCTTGAGCACCACCTCCAAACCACTAACGCGCGAACCACCTCTCAACGAAAATACCAAACCCTAGTCTCTCCTCTCACCCCCCAGCGAGTGCCTCTTTCTATTCCTGACTGCTTGTCATGACCCTCCCCTGACCGACTCGCGATCGAGAAAGAGCGGTGTCCTCCTCCTTTCAGTCGTCCGTCCCTGACTGTGACGTTCTTGGAAATCCCGCTACAATACTAACAAGCCAACCCTCCGACCCCTTTCCATCGACCTCCTGATTTCCCCTCGATCTCCTCCGTTTGGCTTCTTGCCAGGATGACCTACGACTACAACACTGGTGGAGGAGAGGCTGCCTTGCTGGAACAATTTGGATTTGACAACCGTGACCGCTACTCTTATCCCGTCTCCACGACAGCTTCGTCCCAAAACATCACGTCTACCGCCTTGACGACCATGTCCCATAGTAATCGCCAGAGCTTGAGTCCAGGGACGACATGGCTGCCACTCGATCTGACTGGTGCTATCGGCGCGCCCGTGTCTGCTCACTCGCCCGTGACGGCGTCATCGCCGGAGGATCAAGGTCAACAGTCGCCTACATCTCACCAGAGCGCCATGTCGAGCCCGCTGCAATTTCAGCCTTCGCCCTTCCAGACATCGCAGCATCAGAACCCGGCCACTTTGATCCCTGAATGGTCTCTTCCATTACAGGCTCAACCCCAGCCTGCTCCTGACTTGTCTCATTTCATCCAGGACCCAGCCATGATGGCCTTGAACGCCTTTGCCCCAAACTTTCAGCCATCGCCCCTCGAATATATCCCAGCAACGACCCAGGCCGCCATGGAGGCAAGTCTGCAACAACTCGATTCGCCGTTCAACACGATATCGCCGGTCAATGAACCCGCCACGCAAGCGATTCAGTGGGGCACGAGCATGGCAAATTGGCAGGATTTCGAGGCTGCGATGAGTTTCCACCCGGATGGCCTTCCTCGGGTCGGAAGCTTGGGAAGCCATTCGCCCACGGGGACCTATCTGGAGGTCTTGTCTTTGGGCTCGGGCAGTGAGAGTGAATGGGCAAACGTCAATGTCTACCAGCAGAACTATGACACATTCTCGCAGTCACAAGCATCGCAAAACGCGGCCATCTTCAACCCCGGCCAGACGCTGCATTTGAGGACACATTCCGATTCCTCACAATCCGAGCATAGCCACGATTTTGGAAGTTACGAGGAAGTCCAATTTCCTCCTTACTCGCCGTTCTCCCCAGGCTCAGATACATATGTGGACAACTCGAGCAATCACCGGAACTGTTGTCCTGGAGATCATCATCACCATCCTTCGCCATCGACTGAGATCATCAGCCCAGCAGCTGCAGTTGCTCCCATGCCGATCAAGGTTACTTCGACAGCGGCGTTAACAGCCACCAGAGCAATTGCCAGCGGCTCTGGTTCTACCTCTCCGCCTGCGAGGAGAAATTCTGGACCACGGAAGAGCCCAATCGCCAAGGCCACAAAACCAGTCATTCGGAGAACATCAACAGGGAAGAAAGACGGTACTGGTGAGAAGAAGGTTGGCCGCCGCCGCGGCCCCTTGTTGCCAGAGCAGCGCAAACAAGCCAGCGAGATTCGGAAGCTCCGGGCCTGTCTCCGCTGCAAGTTCCTCAAGAAGACGTGTGACAAGGGCGAGCCTTGCGCTGGTTGCCAGCCGTCTCATGCCCGGTTATGGCAGGTCCCTTGCACGCGTATTGATATCAAGGATATTGGTTATTTCATGAAGGATTGGAAGGCCGATTACGAACGTCACCTCGATCGCGGCATGTCAGTCTTTAACGTCAAGGGATTCGCCCAAAAGGAAACACTGATGTGGGTGACGCACGGATATGGATTCTGCTTGCCGGTGATGGTTCGTGAGGTATACGTTGCGGACGACAGCTGCTTCCAGGTGGATTGGGTTGAGTCCACTTTGACGGATCAGGAGCCGATCGACTTCGAGATTCGCACCGAACGTCTAGATGTTGGCCAAGATGGTGTATCGATGGAGGCCCTCAACGAGTATCTTGACAAGCATATCGACGAAGGCTTCGAGGGGTTTATCGACGATCACTTCGAAGGAACTCCATTCATCACCGAAATCTTCAAGACTGCATACCGCTTCTACACCAAGGAGAGAACTCCAGTCATCCGCAAGGCACTCAAGCTTGTCGTGGCCTATAACCTGACTCTGCACATCACGATGATCGAGCAAGCGCCTACTGAGCAACCCATGGAGGGACAAATCGACGACGAGGACTCCAAGTACTTCGGCAAGGTGGTAGCTCCTGTCATGATCAACTTCCAGATCAAGTGTGCCATGGCCGACATGTGGCGTGATCTCCAAAAGGATATCCTGGAGGAGCTCTCCCAACTTTACTCCAGTGTGTACAGCGGTGAGCGTCTCAAGAACTGGCCGACCATCTTCATGCTCGCTTCTATTCTGCTTGCCGTCTGGGAAGAAATTCAGTTCGACTGCCACTACCGCGTCCCCGATCCCGTTGCCGTCGAGAAGTTCTGCAATGACATGGAGACCGTACCAGTCGGCGTCATTGTCGGGCTCTTCCACGCCATCTCTCAGAAGCTACCTTCATTCGCTGAGTGGGACACCCGTCGCCATGGACAAGTCCTGAACAACAACCCCGCTGTTTGCGAGGCAATGACGGAAGTTCGACAACATGTCATGAAGCATGGTGAGTACATGATTATTGCGTCCCTTTTAATAAGAAAGGACTTGGGCTAATTCGTGTATCCAGAATCATACCTGAGGACCCGTCAAGATACGAAGTTCGACCGCTATGACTTTGACTCATTATCAAACAAGTTCCTCTCGAAGCTGGTCATTCGCGCCAACTAAGGGTGATCGTCCTTGTTTCAACATGTCTTGTCTCATTACTCAATACCCGGTCTCAACGACAGATTACGGATTTTCCTCCTGCTCACGGAACCAGGGGTTTCATTTCTTTTGTCTTTTTTGAGCTAGTCCATTGAGCGATGGCGTTTGTTATATGCTTTTCTCTCTGTTTATTATTTCTTACATCTTTCACGGCTTCAACGTCAACGATCACTCGGGCTGGCCCACAAAAGGCATGTGCTTACGAATGACTGAACGTCTATTATGGGATTCATCTGATGAACGAATTTTGGCTTATTTTTACCATCTATTTCTATCTGTTGTTTTCTCTTGCCATTTCTTCTTTCATTTCAACGACAAAAGTATCCCTATCAGATGATTTACACGATATCATGTATGAAACCGAATTGGCAGCATCAGCGACATCAAGCAATCTATTCTTTTATCTGATGACTATTTTTTGTTCTTTCTGGCGACGGAGAGAGATGGTCAATGGTTGATTGCCCGTGGGCAGTTCGAACAAGGCGATGGATTGGATGGACTGGGAAATATTTGGCGTCTACGCGAGTGTTTTTGGTCTGGACATTACGCACATTCAAAATGTCATCCGACCAAAAATGCGATTGCTTCTGCTATTTACCTTGCTTTTAACCGTTCTTTGTTGCTTTTCACCTAACGAACCGTTCACGTGGACCAACCTACCGAATCCGATGACCAACCAAAATATGAATAATAGTATACATTTACACTGGCACGATGTTACTATGAGATACAGACCGACAAGACAGACAAAAGAATATACCTAGATAATTCCGTTGTGTTGTTCATGAATTTAGCCAGCTGTCTTGCTTTTTGTGCAACTTTCGGATGTGGTGTGTTTGTTTGCTTTGGAAGTGATTGATGATCTGTTTCTGCTTTGATTTTCTACATACTCAACTGGCGACTTACGTTTCGAGCACATACGGACTAAAGTGGAAGGTGATGGCGGCTGTCTTGTTGGGCTCGAAGGAAAAAGTGGTTTTTGAATGTGGTCACATCACCTTCGTGGATAAGAAGTTGATGTCTTTGCGCTCACCCGCCTTTTGCTCACGATTGGACATCGTCTTTACGGTAAGGGCGGGTTGTTGTTGGAATTTCCTTGCTTCTTGGATGGGGAGTTCATTCATAGAGGAACCGGGCGAGTAATGAATGGAAGATGGTTACATTATAATGAGAACAAGGTCATAGGAATAAAAAGCACGTATATTTTATTATCCATGTCATTCCTTCATCGTGTAGTTATTTTTATAAGTACTGGAACTTGCTTTAATGGGTGATGAAACGATCCAGGTATGGAGGTCTCCCCATCTTCCATTCGTCATCTTCCTCGTACCTTCCACAAACTTCGCACTTACCTGGGATGGTGCGAACAAACGACTTGGCAGATAGAAACAATCTCTCAGGGTGCAGAATTAGCTTGTTCAAAGTCTTTAGTACGGAGAGAGGTAATCCGCCTGACCTACTCAGATATAACATCACCGAATACTCACACCGGGTTTGAGCAACGAGGAGTGGACTTCCAAGTAGCTTAGCTCCTACCGAAGAACCATGATGTGGCATATCACGGGAACCGGGACCCAAGAAGTAACTGACGAAGGGCCATACCTACCGCCTCCGTGAGAAAAAGATGGAGCTTCCGCGGCGGCTAAAAACTCTGTTCCAAGCCGAGGAAGCAAGGGCTCACTGACAATCACCAAGCCTTCCTTCCGACTTTCTCATGAGGTCCTGCCTGTCCTTTGCCGTCTTCGATTGTGCGGCCCGTACAGGCTCCTGTAACAAACCTTGCTGTTCGGCCAGGTCTTGGGGAAGGATCCCCCGTACAGTACATACCTGGGTCCGTGTTGGAAGATTCAGCTGAAAGTCGGCTTCAGTTTGACTTTCCTCCCGATCCAAGGCTGGAGGGAGTGACGACAGATTGGCGGCTTCTGTTGACCGGTCGGGACGATGCGACGTTATTCACGTTGGTCCACGAGGAGTCGTATCCAGAACGGGCAGTAATGTGTGTGTGATCTTTGATTCGCCAGCGGAACCGGTCAACAAACAAATCGTTTCGTTGTTGATTTCGCGACAGTCATGCGAAACCCGTGAATGTGGTCGATGGTCACGGGTTGCAAATTCGAAAGTGGTATCCGTACGGAGTAAATGCGTACTTGTGCAAAACCAAGCGTATTGTTACCACCCCCGACGTCGGTGACGTCGATTGTTCGGTTTTTCCGATTCCAAGCCTGCGAATTCCGAATTAGCGCCGTTGGCATCCCAAAGTCCACCGCGACCCGTCTGACTGGAGGGTTGTTCGCTTGCCTATTTTTTGTGTTCTCGCTTGCAATCATGGCTGTCGTCAAATCGAAATAATAAGTGGTTGTTGATTGCACTAATGTCTCTTGTCTCGATCTTCCCCTTGCGACTAGTAGGTACGCATACACGTGCAGCCCCCCCATCAATGGAGTGATCAACAGGGGAAACTCGATGGATGTGCGCGGCCGCGATAAGCTTCCGATAGCGAATTCCTGGTGGAGAACCATCGAGCGTTGGCGCGTGACGATCATGTGGAGCACCATCCTAAACGGTGACGCTTTGCATCTGGAGAAGATAATGCTCTTATCTGCCTGTCTTCCCGGATGACTTCGATTTCGACTGTTTGTTGCTCCAGG
This sequence comes from Rhypophila decipiens, assembly GCA_033297075.1. Lineage (NCBI taxonomy): Eukaryota > Fungi > Ascomycota > Sordariomycetes > Sordariales > Naviculisporaceae > Rhypophila > Rhypophila decipiens. The sequence continues at coordinate 536,736 of MU858046.1, read as the reverse complement.
AACTTGAGGTCTTTTATTAACGAGGAGGCTGACAAGCTGCACAGCCAGTGCCTTGTCGACATCGCCCATAGCACGGTAGGGGAGTCTGCCTAACCCAGCCACATCGTTCCGTGTTGAGTTGCCCCTCGCTCTAATGCATCGTAGTGTTTGAGATCCACAGACATCGTGCAAACCTCGCCAAGGGAAGACTCAATCGCTGCTGGGATTGAAATCCTCGGCATACCCGTGTACGGATACTCTTTAAAGTTTCGGGGGAAACTGTAAGCCTTTCTCAAGGTCACCGTCCTCAAAATCTGAAGTCCCAAGCCCGGGCTGGCTTATCGAAAGGGCAGGAGCGATGCGGGGGTAATCCTTGGCTGTTGGCTGGCTCACTGGCTCAGGCGACCCGCCTCAAGATCAAGAGGTAGTGCGTCGAGATGGACAATCAAGGAATACATGTAATCGCAGATCTGGTTTCTGAGAGAATTCGAAAATTGAGAAACTCTCCAAGGTTCTTCGGTCTGGCTTGTTGATTCCGCATGCAATAAGGTTTCAAATGATCACGGATTAATCAGCCGTCAACGCAGGAGATCCAGAATCGTCTTCGTTTGTGAGGCTGGCGTCATCCGGCCCCACCTGCACCAATCGCTGGCCTCTGACTGGTCCATTCTCGCCGCTTCGCTCTGTTTCCCTGGTTTGCCAGGATCACAAGCTGGTCAAAGCGCCCGTCTCTGACACATTCGACTTGCCGGCTCAGCCCCGCACCTTGCCTGCTCTTCGCCTCCTCCGTTCCTGGGTCCCTATTTAACCAGTCACCCGCGCTTCTCCAAACCTTTTCCCTCTTTTCCTCTGTCAACTTCACCAACTTCACGACAACCGTCCTGTCAAAGAAAAGCATCCTCCTCAATCATCACGCTATCGTCCATTAAATCCAGTACAACCTACACATCGTCAACATGCAGATCTTCGTCAAGACTCGTAAGTTTCGACTCCCCAGCAATCGCGGATCGGTGGCATTGTGCTGCCGTGATGACAAATTCCATCGGCCAACGAAGATGCTGACTTTTCTGATTCACAGTCACGGGCAAGACCATCACACTCGAGGTGGAGGCTTCAGATACCATTGACAACGTCAAGAGCAAGATCCAAGATAAGGAGGGCATTCCTCCCGACCAACAGCGCTTGATCTTCGCCGGCAAGCAACTCGAGGATGGCCGGACCCTGTCCGACTACAACATCCAGAAGGAGTCGACCCTCCATCTCGTCCTTCGTCTTCGCGGCGGTATGCAGATCTTCGTCAAGACCTTGACCGGCAAGACCATCACCCTCGAGGTGGAAGCTTCCGATACCATCGACAATGTCAAGAGCAAGATTCAAGATAAGGAGGGTATCCCTCCTGACCAGCAACGTCTGATCTTCGCGGGCAAGCAACTCGAAGATGGCCGTACCCTTTCTGATTACAACATTCAGAAGGAGTCGACCCTTCATCTCGTCCTCCGTCTTCGTGGTGGTATGCAGATCTTCGTCAAGACCCTCACTGGAAAGACGATTACGCTGGAAGTCGAGGCTTCCGACACAATCGACAACGTGAAGAGCAAGATTCAGGACAAGGAGGGCATTCCCCCCGACCAGCAACGTCTCATCTTCGCCGGCAAACAACTCGAGGACGGCCGCACTCTCTCTGATTACAACATTCAGAAGGAGAGCACATTGCACTTGGTTCTCCGTCTCCGCGGTGGCATGCAAATCTTCGTCAAGACGCTGACGGGGAAGACGATTACGTTGGAAGTGGAGGCCTCTGACACCATTGACAACGTGAAGAGCAAGATCCAGGACAAGGAGGGCATTCCCCCCGACCAACAGAGATTGATCTTTGCTGGTAAGCAGTTGGAGGACGGTCGCACGCTCTCCGACTACAACATCCAGAAGGAGAGCACCCTGCACTTGGTGCTGCGTCTCCGTGGTGGACAGTAAGCGGATTTGTGTGAATTTTCTAGTTTTGGGAGGAATTTGGGATCAGGTTGTATCCTGGCGTTTAGCGGTATTTTTTAGGGCCGGTCTTAGCTGAGAAACCAGCATCACGCATGATGATGCCGACTTAAATACAGTCATTGTTACTCCGCAAAACAATAGTATCTTGCGGTTATTTAACTGAAAACTCTCCTCGTGATTGTGCTGTGATCTGGAATTTTCATTGAACTGCGGCCCGAGCAATAAATGTGAATGCCTTGTAAATACGTCGGAGTGGGGCGAGTTCCCGGCGGGGGTCCTGACACCTGTGACTCTACGAGAGCCTGTACGGAGTAACTTCCCTATCTGACTTCCACAACTTCAGCCAGTCTCAACACATGACTTTGGAGTGGTGATTAGGCCAGCCTTTGCTTCCTTGTGAAAAGTATCGCTAGTTGGAATTCTCCCCGACTCCACGTGGGCATGATGGAGTTGAGGCAAGAGGACCCGAGCAAGATCGCGTGAATGGGCAGGATGCTGTGGCTCCAACCAAGAGAGTTTGTCAACCCGTAACTTTGTTCCATCATCTTCACTCAATTTCTTTGACTTTTGCTCTCCATGTGCAGGCGGCAGTGGCTAACTGAATTTAGTACTATTTCCTCCAGGGTTATAAGCAACTCGTCTTGGCCTGCGTATTCTGCTTTTCTTCTGCAAGCTGCTCCATTGCAATATTCCTCTTCCGTCGTTACATCAGCTGTTATCGACATCGCTGCCCTGAGCAGCTAATTTTCAATCGCGATTGTTGCCGCGTTGCTAGGCTTAAGCTTGTCTTGCGCCGGCTACGTGGGCGATGTCTTCCGCGCACAATTATCACATCAAGCTCGAGCTTTACCCTACATCGAACCCTCTGTTGGTCACCGGCAGTGGGAGGCAAGAACCCGGCGGTGGCGGGAACCTCCACGACGACCACGCTGAGGTTTGGAAACCAACCGCTATATCGAGCATTTTCGACGACCTTCCTTCCCATCCTGCGAGGCGCGCCATAGCTCATAAGACGCCAGACGACGTTGCCCAGACACGGGTCGGTGCTCAAATCGAGACCGAGGGCGGGGTGATAGATTGCGGGCCATCATCACCAACTGAAAGTGGCAACAGAGGCGGTGACAACAACAATACAGCCCAAAGCGATAGTCTCACGGCCGAAGGTCATCAAACCTCCTCTACCGGGGCCGTGAATTTGACCTCCCATTCACCGATTGGCACAGCTGGTATCGGTCTAAACAGGGCCGTCAAGGATTGGCGGTTCGGGAGAATCAACATTGAGAGCTTCGATCAGGCTCCTCCACACTCGTCTTTACTCGACGGACGGGCGAAGGAAGGACAAATGGACGGAAAAAGAGGCCCTGATACAGGGGCAGATGCGCACGCCAAAGGCACAGAACATGCTGCTCTCCTGGGCCCGAACCTCGGCGGAGTCGGTTCCGCGACAAAGGCGACGTATATCCCACTGGAAATGAAAAATACCGAAGCTGGTTGGGGTATTGTGCATCTCTACAAGGAATCCATAGCACCGGCAACCACGGGGACAACTTCGGCCTTACCAGCAGGCGAAGGTAGTAGCGCGACTTCCTCGGGAGTCATTTCTGTGGGAGACGAGGATGGTACCATGCTTTGCATCCCTTCAGTGCCAGGATATCTCTCCCCGACAGACTTTCTGAGCTGGGTTGGAGACAAGTGGAGGGGCGATGTCGCACATTACAGAATGATCATGACAAGCACCATGTATAGGTACATGGTGCTAATGAAGATACAAGATCACGGTCGCGCTGTGGCATGGCAGAGGGAGTTTGCAGGAAAGCCATTTCCCGGGCTACAATCTGAGTTCTGCCAAGTCGCCTTTATCAAGTCAATTACGGTCCAAGTGCCTGGGGAGACTAAGACTGTAGAGACAGAGACAGGAGAAGGGTCCAAGGCGAAAGGGAAGGATAAGCAACCGTCGGGATCAGGCAACTTGTTGGGAGTAGTTGATGACAGGCCATTCCCACCCCCTACGCCGGATCTAACCGAGTTCCCGACATGCGTTGTCTGCCTGGAACGGATGGACAACACAGCTGGTCTGATTACGATTCCTTGCCAACATATATTTCACTGCACATGCCTCCAAACATGGAAGGGATCTGGGTGTCCGATATGCCGAGCCACCACGCCGGCCACGCGCGCTGCTCCCGTCATCGATCCAAATGACCCGTCATCAAGGCCATTTGGCCTAGATGTAAGTGATATATGCACCATGTGCAACTGGAATGAGGATCTCTGGATCTGCCTGATCTGTGGTAATGTCGGGTGTGGTCGATACAGAGGAGGTCACGCCAGAGCCCATTGGATGGAGACGAAGCACAATTTCAGTCTCGAGATCGCGACTCAATATGTATGGGACTACGCGGCCGAGGCCTGGGTGCATCGGGTCCTCCGTAACAAGGAGGAAAAGGTTGTTGAGTTGTCTAGTACCAATGACAACCAGAGATCCAGTACGACAGGCTCACAACAGGCGGGGCAGACATCGGAAGATGTTGTTCCGCGTTCCAAGCTCGACCAAATGAGCCTGGAGTACACGACCATGTACCTCAAGCAGCTCGACAGCCAGCGGATATACTATGAGGATTTGGTCAACAAGGCAAGAGATAGGGCCATCAAAGCTGGCAATGCAGCCGAGCAAGCAGCTTCTGAGGCCAAGAAAGTGACGCAGGAGCTCAAGGAACTACAGGAAGAGTATCGCGCTCTCAAAGAGAATAAGATTCCGTCTTTGGAGAAGGACCTGCTCAGACAGCAGAATCGAGCGGATAAGTCGACTCAACTTGCGCGCAGCTTGACGCAATCTCTGCAGGAGGAGAAAGCATTGAGCAAGGGACTCTTGGAGAAAATCGCACACCTCGAGGAGAGAATGAAGGGTTCGATTTCCCCAGAGGAGGTGGCTGCTACCACTAGACCCCTTGTGGAGCAGATTAAGCTGCTTAAGGAGGCGGCCAAGAGACTCAATGAGGAAAATGCGGATCTATTGGGCTTCATTAGTGGCCAAGAGCAGTTGGAGAAGATGAAGGCAGCTGGACAGATCGAAGAAGGTGAACTGGACGAGGGAACTCTTGTTACTGTGCCTCGCCAGGAGACCCCTCGTCCTCCTGACGATGTTGCCAGCCCCTCTGATGCTCAGGCTGCGGAAGCCGGCGCTTCGTCTAGCTCTCAGCGGAAAGGAAAAGGAAAGCGCAAAGGAAAGGGGAAGAAATGATGTCACGAATCTGTGATAGTGGTCAACAGCGAAGTTATGATTTTCACTGAATACTCCTCAATCATGGTATTGGTTTAGGATAGTATATCCGTAGATCAGACATGTGAGCATAGCTACTAGTAGCGTAATGAACCACCTGAGGAGGCCTGGAACCACTACGACAGTATTTCTCATCTGTGAAGTGAGACTGCGATCCTCAAGCCCCTGTTCATTGATGGCTGTAATGATTCATTGAGGGATCGTGAAACTTCACGACGAGTCTGACCCTGTTGGGAACTTCCCGCAACCCAGCTCCTCCATCCATAACAAACGTGCCAATGCCTGCCAAGACAAGGAAACCACATGTATCTTGATTTCGTCTTTGCGTTTCTAACAAGTTGGCATGTTACAGATTAAAGACTGCTCTTGTGAGGCTTGAAACAGCAGGTAGGATTGTTTGTGGATTACGGCGGCTGTTTGAGAGAAAGAGGTAAGCAGGTGGCTTGTATCTGCCACTCTGGAATTGACCCGATGGTAGACCATGAGGCTAATACGTTATCGTTTTCTTTCCTCTTCATTCCCTAGGGGCCGTTTTTACGAGAATTGCCGTCTACACACCCGGGATATTACCTGGCAGCTGCCTGGTAAAGCAGTTGACAGAATAATTTCATTTTGTCCTCGGCTTCTTACCTAATTACACGCAGCAAGTTGTCTTTCACGAGGGTTGTATCGGCTGTCCCGCCAGGAAAAAAGATCTGTTGGAGTACCTCCCGAAGGATTGACTGAATCGAGCTAGGTTGTCCGTTGCTTCTGGTGAGCTTTTCCCAGTTGGGCCCCCGTGGCGGGTTTGTCGTGGCCCAGACAGCTTTGGAGGACCCATTGGACCCCAGGGGTCAGAGAGAAGATCGGGGGGTAGTGAGCCCCTCAGTGGGGTTCAGAGTCCATGACATCGTCGGCCTCGCCCGGCTTGAGAGCTTTTCCTGGACGGGCGTAGATCTGACTGGCTGCACACCGTCACACCGTTCCCATGGAGCCTCCCAAAGTTTTCCAAATTTCTTGCCGTTGTAGAGCGAAGGATGGAAAAAAAATTATTTCCTCTTACCACGAGCTTCCAATCTGGCACCTCGGCTTCATCTCCTTTCTCCCCTTCACCTGCCCCTTCTTGACCCTATCTCCATCTTTCATAGCTACCTAGCAGTGCTAGCCCAGGTATCTTACAGGGGTTGCATTCCTACCTATTTTATACACTCTCGCCTTCACATTGGCATAAACTTGATTCCTGGACCCTTGACCTCCTCCTCCCCCGTCCCGTACGACGTGAGCTTTCATCACATTCCAAACCGTGTTCAGTGTCAATGAAGGCAGCGAAGCCAAAACAATATTAAATTTGGATAAAAATCACCAGCCGCAGTTACTTTCAACTTCCTCTCTACCCGCTGCAGTATCCGAATTCCTACCTCTTCTTTTCGGTATGATCCGGTACGATTGATTGCCTTCCTCCCTTCCAGGTTGTTCGGTCCCCTTCTTGGCGTTTGGAGCTCTCCCGTTGATAAGAGGATCACGCCCCACGGCAAAGCAAGGATTGGACACTCTCCGTCCCTTGCCCGCTCCTTCTCGAACCTCCGACAAGCTCCTGAGATAGGATCCTTCATCTTCGAGTTATCGCTTCAACGACAACAACTCATCTACGTCGAACCAGTCAAGTCGACAGCCATTCGCTTCAGCGCCGAAAGCTGTCAGGACATAAAGTTATCGATAGGGATTGAACTCTTGCCGAGGCGATACCCGCCCATTTATGGGGAGGCACTCCACTTCGCCTTTTTTGTTCCCGCCCGCCCGAACTCCATCCATCATTCAGACTTGCCAGGGCAGTCCCAAGTGATTGGGGCCAGGGAGCTGGAGGGGGAAAGCTAGAGGACATTTTGCGACAGAGCTCAAGATTCGACAATTGCTTCAACCTTCGCTTGACCCCGATCGTGCGCCTCTTTCTTTTTCAACATCTCTTTTGCCCATCTTTATTTTCTTGACCAAAACACAATGGCGTCCCGGGACGACGTCATGGCGAGGGCCGCCGATACGGAGGCCCAAACCCAGAATGCCCCGGAGCAGCGACAGGTATCAAAGCCGGAAAAGATCAAGGAGATAATTCCTATGAGCAATTTCAAATACGATATATTTCTGTGGTCGCTCTCCATCCTCGTCGACTTGTTCTTCCGCGAAGTCCACCCTCGCGGCGCCTGGAGAGTGCCCCGCACTGGTCCTATTCTATTCGTGGCGGCGCCACATGCGAATCAGGTATGATATCTTTGCTTGTATACGCTTGTCGACATTCTGTTGTGTAATAGTGGGGCGCTTTCCCTGGCTCTCTTCTAGTCGAATTCGTTACTGACGCTGGGTGCGCAATCTCTAGTTCGTCGATGCCTTGATTCTACAGCGAGTTCTTCGAAGCGAGGCTAAGCGCCGTGTATCTCTCCTCATCGCCCAGAAGTCCGTCCACGGCTTCATCGGATGGATCTCGCGCCAGAACGGTTCCGTCCCAGTCGGGCGGGCGCAGGACTCAGCGAAACCGGCCAAGGGCACAATCTACCTTCCCGATCCGATCGACGACCCGACCCTGATTCGTGGCATCGGGACCAACTTCGAGAAGGAGGCCGAAGTGGGCGGTATGATCTTCCTGCCCTCGATCAAAGGCCAGGCTGGTTCAAACGTCGACATCGCCCAGATCATCGGGCCGGAGGAAATACGCATAAAACGCGCTTTCAAAGGCTGGCTGCCCCTCTCGCAGCTGACGGGACGTGATGATATTGACGAGGACGGACACTTCAAAAACAAGGACGTCAAGGGATGCAAGGAAGGCTTCGAAGGATCAAAATACAAGCTTGCGCCCCATATCGATCAGTCCAAGGTGTATCAAGCGGTGTTTGACCGCCTTAGGAACGGCGGCTGCATTGGCATTTTCCCCGAGGGTGGTAGCCATGATCGCACAGAGCTTCTGCCGCTGAAGGCAGGTGTCGCTATTATGGCTCTTGGAACGCTTGTTGAAGCCCCTGACTGTGGTCTCAAGATCGTCCCCGTGGGCATGAATTATTTCCATGCCCACAAGTTCCGATCTAGGGCCGTCATCGAATTCGGCCCTCCTTTGGAAGTACCTGCAAAGTTTGTCGAAATGTACAAAAACAACCAGAGGCGAGACGCTATTGGCGGGGTTCTGGACATGGTTCATTCTGCTCTGAACGCAGTCACAGTCTCGGCTCCCGATTACGACACGCTCATGACTATCCAGGCCGCCCGCCGACTTTACAATCCGACGGGCAAAAAGCTACCGCTGCCCATAGTGGTGGAGCTAAACCGCCGTTTGTGCCTGGGTTACGAAAAGTACAAACACGACGAGCGCATCGTCAAACTCCAGAAGTCCGTGAAAGAGTATAACAAGCAGCTCCGGTACCTGAATTTGCGGGATCACCAAGTGCAATATGCCAAGATGTCGTGGCCCATTGTCGTCTTGATCTTTTTGTACAGACTGGGTAAACTACTGCTGCTCTCGGTGGGCGTCCTGCCGGGCTTGGTTCTCTTTGCTCCTGTCTTTATCGCCGCCAAGGTCATCAGCATTCAGAAGGCCAAAACTGCGCTCGCTGGCTCTACCGTCAAAATCCAAGGAAAAGACGTCATGGCTACCTGGAAACTACTGATCTCTCTAGCTGTCGCGCCGGTTCTCTACGGCTTCTACTCTACTTTGCTTTCCTACAAGGTTTACCAGGACCGGCTGTGGGGTCACGTCCCCGATTGGGTTCCCATCTGGATGGTGTTTGCCGCGGGCTGGGTCTTCTTCCCGACCATTACGTTTGCTGCGCTGCGCTTCGGTGAGGTTGGTATGGATATCTTCAAGTCGCTGCGGCCGCTGATATTGTGCATCAACCCGACCTCGAGCTACAATATTCACCAACTTAGAGAACGGAGGGCCGAATTGAGCGCTCAGGTTACTGAAGTTATCAATACCCTTGGCCCCGAGATGTTTCCCGATTTTGAGCACACCAGGATCGTGGCAGATCACCATGCGACAAGGAGCGACTCTGGACAGCCTGTGTCGCCCACCCAGCTGAACTTCAGTGTCACCAAACCCGATAGGAGCGGGCTGTCGTCTCCGGCAAGTCCCACGAATGTTCATGGCCACCGTAGGAAGGATACAACGCAGTCCAGCCGTGCAATCCCGAAGAACGAGTCTTTTAGCGACATTGGCCAAGTGCAAATGTTTGCTACTAGGCCGCCGTCGAGAAATCGCAGTCGGAGCAGCAGTTCCGGGGGTGGCTTTGGCATGGCGAGTTTCCCAATCAGCGGGTTCACGAGTTTGGATAGCAAGGCCGGTTTCGATGAGGCTAGCAAGAAGATCAGGGAGGCTATGAGGGAGCGCGGGGAGATCAGGAGGCGGAAGAGTCAGGTCTATGCTAGGGGCGGGACCATGGCTAGTGGCAACAAGGGAAGGAAAATGTTTATGAATGGGGATAGCGACGAGGAGGGTACTAACAGTACCGTCAGCGACAAGGATATTTGATTCCCTCTTTCACCACTCTCTCCGTGGGTGTTTTCCTTATAGCTAGGTCTCTTGTTTTTTTTCCTTTACGGCGTGTGTGGTGGCTATGAGAGAAAAGGGGGATTGGTACGGATACTTGCTTAGGCACGGTATTGGATAGGTAGTATTGGTCAGGTTTTCATTCTTGTATCTGAATGGCATTTTATGAATATGTTTCCCTCCATTTTACACCTGAATCTCTTTATATATCCAGTTACGACTATCTGAGTTGTTTTGTTATTATTGTAAGAAGGGGAGACTGATGTGATGACGAGTTTGGAATTCATATTACGTGTGTGACTGTCCTTGAGGTTCGGTCTCGCTGTTGTGCAAAACCTGCAGATGATGCAAGCTTGTGAACATCAAGGCTCGGAGATACGATGTCGTGACCCGTGATCGGTCTTGACCGCCATTGCCCGTGTTCGGTGCCGCGTAATACCTCCTTCCCGGGCGTCCCTTTAAGATCCTACAGTTTGAGGAAGAACTGCATGCGCGGTTGGGATTGGATGGTTTTCCGACCGCTGCTTATCAGATGGAACATCTCCATCCCATCTTGACCAGATTCAGATCAATGAGGACAATGTGTGCAGCTGGGGATGAGGCAGGACGACGGCGATACTCGGACCAGAACATGTGGTAAACCCGACGACAAAAGGCTACGATACATGTATTTTCCCTAGGGTATTTAATAGGGGGCTTAAACGAACATGAATGTATTGATTCCCTACTCACCTTGTTGTCGAAATCCTCTCCTCCTTTTCAATTTCTTTTTGATTACTCAGCCTCCCGAATTTCTTATCAGATTCGGCGGTTGAGCCGGACTCCGTACATACATACCGAACCGTCATCTGATAAACATTTTCGGCCGAAAAAGACGGGAGAAAAAGGGCTTGGGACCCCGCGCTCCCCACACTTTTTTGCCCGCAAAGCTAACAAGAGCACAAGTGATTGCATCATTCCATAGTGCTCCATCCGAGCGTTTCCTGTCAGGCTGTCACAAAACCCCCGACAAAAGCACAGTCACTGAGCGGGCAACAGGGTCCCCTGTCTGGAGCGGCCGTGTGGTGTGGGTGTGCCGGGGGCAAAAACTCACACTGTCGGGCAATGGCTGGGGATAGAATTAATATGGCCCCGCCATCATCAGCCGGGTCGGGAGGGTCCACGGAGGTTGAACCTACGCCCCTGACAACCCAAAACACGGATAGTCATAAGACTTCTTTTTATTCCAACAGCAAAGACACTGAGAACAGAAAGGGAAAGTCTCTACTAAAAAAAACCATGACTTCGGGACTCAAATCGCTGATCAACAGCGCCAAATCGCTCGCCATCGGCGACTCGGGCACCAAGGCGAGTATAACGGAGCTATTTCCCACAGTGGACAAGGACGTGGACGGTGACGACTGCGACCGCGATTGTGACAGCTGCGTGGTGCACTACCCCAAGAATTTCAAAATCGACGAGGAAGATGAGCTCTACGGGTTCGTCAAGGGGTGGTCTACTCATGTGCTGGTCGCGACGGGCAAGACAGACTGGGTTCGCGATGTCGCGGATGAGAAAGGGAGTGTGATGCAGGCCATTGGGGGCGCGAAAGGGCCTAACAACGGGGTATGTTCCCTTTATGTACTTGGTTGGTGGCCAAAGTAGAGAAAAATCGGAAAAAGCTGACCGCTCTTGTGTGCCAGAAACTTATGCTGTCGGCGTCCAACATCCCTACTCCGCACCAGACGTCAGACTACGCCGAACCGACAACGGTATTACTCCTCCCGGCGTTTACCATCATCGAAAACGTGACGCCCGCGACTGTACCCACCCTAATCAGCGAGTTCGTCAACAAAGCGCCGACGAACAAATCCCCGCTCGAGCCGGTCAGCCTGCCCAAGTCCCTCCCGGCTCCCTTGCCCGAAGCCACGCCCGCGGCGCTCATAGAACTCACCACCCGGCCGTGTCCGCACCGCGCGCTGATCCTCCTTTGCAGCCAAAAGACGCGCGACGCGCGGTGCGGGCAGAGTGCGCCCCTGCTGAGGAAAGAACTCCAGCGCCATCTGCAGCCCTTGGGCTTGTATCGTGATCTCGACGACGAAAGGCCGGGCGGGGTGGGCATCTACTTTATTAGCCACGTGGGAGGACATAAATACAGCGCGAACATGATGATTTATCGCAGGCCGGATCCGTTCGGGCTGGATAAAGTGGAGCGCGGGAAGTTGGCGGAGGGTGAGGTTTTGCTTCCCAGGAAGGCGGACGAGGCGGCGGCTGAGACTGCCAGCAGTGATGATGTCGGCGCGGGACAGTGTATCTGGTTAGCGAGAGTGAAGCCGGAGGACTGCGAGGGCATCGTCAAGTTTACGGTCTTGCAGGGCAAGGTCATCAAGCCGCAGAGCCAGTTGAGAGGTGGGTTCGATCGCTCTAGAGGGCTCTTGAGCTGGTGATTTTTGGTGCAGGTTTTCGCGATATATAGACATATACCGGTGCGATCTAGAGGGCTTTTGAGCTGGTGGTGTTTCTGTGCGAAATTCGGTTTTTTTTTCTGTTTTGTTTACTTCGATATAATAGACAAAGACGGGCGACGGGTGCGATCATTCGCTTCGATCCCAAATTTAACCAGAAGCTCTTATCACATCTCCCGATGAACTCGATCGCTCGCTGGGTCGCCGAGGAGCTACTAGTCAGATGGGCGGTTTAATTGTCCCGATTTCCTGGGCCGAAAGCCCCGCGAACGTAACGGTATGGACGAACTGCTTTTGGATGATAGTGGGGCGATTGTGGGGTAGCTCTCGCGATAACGGCTACAAGGAAGTGGCAACGGAGCCATTGCTGGGGTAACGGACCCCCTTGTAAACAAGATTTCTATTGGGTCATTGGGGTTGCACCTGCTGGCAAACATCACACCTGAACATGCCATTTGAGCTCTTGCAACTTTTTCTGTTTCGACCTTCGTCATCCATTCGATTTGCGAAGCCGCTTGCTCATTTTTTTTATTTTCATTTTCAAGCGGAGCTCGATCAGGGGAAGCCATCGCTTTTCTTCGACACCGACAACGAACGATAATGGCATAGCACACAGGTTTTATTAGGAGCATCTCAGCATCATCAGCATTGGGCATTGGCATATTTCGTTTTCTCTATCCAATTAATCAATTCTTATCTCCCCCGGACAACCTCGGTCGACCCGCATACCAATCGCCAGTCACACCAGTCGATTGTTTGTTTGTCTCAAACATCCGACAAGCCATGCCCGCCGTGGCGGACCTCAACGGGGTGGCGGCACCACCACCTCCTCCAGTTCGTCCACCCCATCAGCGCACCAAATCTTCCGTCTTGCGAAATCTCATGGTGCAAATCACCAACAACTACGATGGTTCCGGCATAAGTTCCTCCAAATCAGTCCCATCCACTCCGACTACCCTCTGCCATCTCTCGGCAGGCGGCTCCAATATGGGTTACTTTGGATCGGACTACCAGGAGCCCCTGGGTGAACTGCGACCAAACGGTCAGGACCAATCTTCTCGAGCCGTTAACAGGTCGCCCGAAAGATCGCCGGAGCGCACCTCATCACCGCACAAGAGCTCGTTCGCAACAATATCACTTAGATCCCTGGGTGTCAAGGACTCGTCCAAGTCAATGAAGCCAAAGGAGAATCCACCCGAGAAGCCGAAAAAGGTCAAATCGAGCACCAACCTAGCGGGCTTGCTTAAGCGACCCAAGTCAATCAAGAACCTCAAGGAACTGATCACCGATGACGCGTCTCGTCGCTCGAAGGAAAAGGACAAGGAGAACAGGACACCGCCAAGCTCCGTCGCTCGTGATCACGGAGCCCCTCCGCCGATCTACGCACAGTTTGCTAGCCAGCAATCATACTTGGGCCAAGGCTCTGCTTGCACATCGCCTACTAGCTATGGCGAAGAGGCGCCCAGAAAGTCGTTCGCAGCTAGCGAACGGCCCCTCGACAACTCTACCGCTGACAGCCGAAAGCCGCGCCCCAAGTCGTTTCAGCAGTACGGTTTTAGCCAGAAGTTTACATCACAGTCATCGTTCGCATCCCGGGATGAGCGGTCGGCAAGCAACGATATGGACGAGAGAGGTCGCAAGAAGAGCCAGACCTGGGGTAAGCCTGTACCATCACGGCCAAGCATTAAGAACGCTTTCGGCCTGGGAGGCAGGACCAAATCCTCAACGTCGGTTCAGTCTGTCGCAAGAGAGCCTGTGATTGACCCCAAGGACATCGATAAGCACCTGGAAGCTATGCTGGACAGGCGAAATATTCCAGAGAACCAGCGGTACAAGATGCGGAACCTAAATAACACCATCAAGATGGAGTTTATCCGCCAGGACTGGGCAGAAACACACCATCAGTTGGAACGCCCGAGATCCAATGAGAGCAATAAATCGATGGAGGGAGGGCCTTCTGACCAAGACGACAAGAAAAAGAAGAAGCACTCCAAGGGCCTTAGTCTCACGCTCTCCAGAAACAAAGAAAAGAACTCGTCTTCCCCAAGCAAAAAGAAAAAGGGTGATAGCAGCTTGGGTCGTCATTTTAGAACAAAGTCGACTGATAGCGTCATGAGCGACTGTGCCCCATCCAGCGGAGCACCACCGAGCCCCGGGGGAAGCGTAACGAAAGCTAAAGGACAGGGACCGGCCGACTTCGTTTCTTACTTGCGTAAAGTCCAGAAGCCCGAGGTGGTTGAGGTGGGAAAGCTGCACAAGTTGCGGCTTCTCCTCCGGAACGAGACTGTTGCATGGACTGAGGAGTTCATTCGCCTTGGCGGCATGAAGGAGATTGTTGGGTTGTTGCACCGCATTATGGATGTGGAATGGAGGTAAGCAGTTCTACCAGGATTTCCATTTCCGTCCCCAGACTCGTCATCCCCCACGCAGAAGACCCCCAGCCGGCCTTCGGTCTGCCTGCTTGGATCTCTCGGAGTTCCCAAAACTGACCACACGTATATGTAGAGAGGAGCATGAAGATGCATTGCTACATGAGAACCTGCTCTGCTTGAAGGCTCTTTGCACTACGGCATTAGCACTTCAGTACCTTCACTCGATCCACGCCACGCTCTTCCCCGCTCTCTTGCACATGATATTTGATCCTGAAAAGAAGGGGCCGAGCGAGTTCACGACCCGTAACATCATCACCTCGGTTCTTCTTACATACATCGAATGTGCCACGCCACAGGAACGCATATCACGGGCCCAAACGGTATTGCGATTCCTACGAGATCCCGAACCAAAGGAGGAAGAGCGTCCGGTGAGCTTTGTGCTAGACATGAGACGGGAGCGCCCGTATCGGGTCTGGTGCAAGGAAGTGGTATCGGTCACTAAAGAGGTCTTTTGGATCTTCCTGCACAATCTCAACATCGTTTCCCTGCAATCAGAGAAAGCGGGACAACGCTCGACTTCGGCCTCCACCACCGGTCAAAACGAATCGACGGCTGGAAATGCAAAGGCCACCAGCATCCCTGCCGCCTGGCTTGCCTACATGGAGCGGAACTTTCCCCAGGAGCGACCCCCTGTGGCCGCGGCTCCTTACGTTGGCGGTGTTGAGTGGGACGCGACGAATTATCTGGCAAGCCACCTGGACTTGATGAATGCTATCCTAGCATGTACTGGCCCAACTTCGGAGGAACGAAACAAATTGCGTAGCGAGTTGCGCATCTCGGGCTTCGAAAGATGCATGGGAGGTAGCATGCGCATGTGCAAGGAAAAGTTCTACGGCTCCGTCCACGATGGCCTTCGCACCTGGGTGGCTGCTGCGGCACAAGATGGGTGGGACGTGAAGGATGTTAGATATGGCCCACCTCCAGAGAGCCGAAGCTCGTCGCCCGCCAAGAAGAGGCCGGTAAATGGCAAGGCGAAGGACGACGCTCCACCCAAGCTCGACATTCCTCGACTCGATTTCAATATTGGATCTGGGAGTGGCGGAGACAAACTTGCTTCCCCTGGTGGCGATTCTGCTGTCCAGGGGCGTATCAGTGATGACGCCTGGCTCTAGGGTCGTTTTCATTCGCCCACGACGTCGAGAAACTGCTATACCGCTCTTTTACGGACGGCCGTTCTCGCTTGTGTTGTTGGTCATCATCACACCATGGCCGCCTTGATTTCTCTGGCTTGCCTCGGCTTCCAGGTCTGGGGTATGTGACAAGTCACACAAACGGCGAACTAGCGGACAGACAACACGAGAAAGTTGAAATGGAAATTTGGTCAGCGGTTCGGAACTCGGTCCAGTGTCAAAGGCTCGGCTGAAGTCGCGCGAATGAGGAGTTGGTAGAGGCACGACCTGGGGTTATATTTCGATTATTCAAAATCCGATCACATGGACGAGCTCACGACAGAAAAAGCAAAAAAAGAGAAAAGGAGTCAACAAATAAGATGGCCTCCCGTTGGTTTAAGATCCTTGCAGCAACTCTTGTGCAACGTCATCTTACCTGGTCTCTGTTACCTAACCTGTGGGGAGGCGGCAAGACACACAGTTGTGCACAGCTAGGAATTCCCATCCCACGCCTTCAACTCGCACAACAGCCAAGTATGTGGAGGTGAGGCGGAGGATGGGAACTCATGTTGTGTAACGTCTGTGAGCCTCTTTTTCTCCTCTTTTTTGCTTTTTGCTCGCTCTCCTTGTGATGGAATAGCATCGGAGACCGCCTAGTTGCACACCTCATCTCTCTTACCGAAACCGCTATATTTGGGGGCAAAATAGTTGTATGGACGTTGTGTTTGTCGTTTCCTTGGGCTATCTCATCTTGTTCTTTTTTCTCGTACATATCGGGGTGTTATTGGCGTAATTGGGGTTCATGGGAAAGCTGGTTGTTTTATCAGGCGTTTAGCTACAGGTGCTTGTTTAGCATTGCTCACTCATTTATCATGTTGATTTGAAGTATCACAAGAGCTGGAGGAGGCCGACATGGCTTGTTGGATGATGGAGAGTGTGTGTGCGTTTGTGTTTTCTGTATCTTGGTTGGATTACACACGTGGATGACTGTTGATGGACAGTTTTGTGGAGGAAGAATTATCGAGCATGGACAAGAGAGAGAAGAAAAAGATGATGAATGAGACTGTAAAGATGAAGAAGAAGTGCTGGTGGATTAGTTTTCATTTTTTCACTCCTCTCTCTGCATTTCATTTCACTCTTTTTTTCATCATTTTGGGGTGCTGCGTGTGGGATGGATGTGTTCTCTTTCTTCTCTTTTTCTATTTCTCATCATTTTATCTCATGACCCGTTATGGCTAGCCGATTAATGACTTAGTGAGAGGAGCAGGAAGAGAAATAAATACGCTCGTTTTGATTACTTTTTATTTTTCATGAGTTTGTTTGTCCTTGTGATTGTAATTGTTGGGGTTGATGAATCTGTGCATGGCCTGCGGGAAATAGATGCTTATCTGTCAGTGAGATTGTGGCTCGGTGTGTAAAACCTCGATGGATAACATCCGGGGCTGTGGAATGGTTGTGACATGTACTTAGGTATTTACTTCTGGTATGTTTTGTCTGCTTATGAGTGAGTGGTGGTAAGCCTGTTTTCTCAACTTGAGATGTATACGGGATATCCATCCATCGGTGCTACATGGTGTAAAGTCTTGCGGTCTAATAATGGATCAGTCTTATCAGGTATACATACGCCTTTCAGTCCCCAAGGCAAATCATTCTCATATTCTCAAGCCGCAGAGGAAAAGGTGAGTCATGAATAAGGTAACTGACCAGAGGTGAAAGAGTATTGTCGGTACCTCTTGACAAGGAGATGATCTTGAAGGTCAGTTAGCTGCCTGCGTCCTCACTCAATTACGCAATTGGAACCTCAAAAGGGGCCTCAGATTGGCATGGGATGTAAAAGGATGTAGGTTCGTCTAGGGAAAGAAGTTGGATGAGATTCTTTGAGAGAATGAATGTATCGATGACATGAAGTGTACGACGAGTATTAAATATACAGGTGAATGATGAGTAGGAGGTGAGAATATGTATGATGTGAAAGTCACATAAATAAACCCTGTCAGAATGTTAGCTAGGTAATGTAGGCAGCTCGTTGATGGACAGCCGGCGGCTTCTTCAAGTATCATGTTTCATCTTTACAGGTGGAACAATTCCCAAAACAGAGACACAAACAGTCCGATTACATCTAACGAGGGAGAAGAATGAGATGGAGATGTGCCCATTCCTGTTATTACGCCAAGAGCGCCATTTCGCTTTTCATCTTTCTGAAATTTTCGTTTGGTAATATTCCCTGGTAGGGGATAATTGTATCCGTAACGAGGCGCTTGTCAGTGAGGAAGCAAGCCTCTGGTCAGGCAGAGAGTCAGATGGGAAATATAAGCATCTGCCAGAACTACCGTACCTCACAAAGTGAATAAGGAAGGGGAAGTTACCAGAGAAGCGGTAAGGCATGGTGTAGAAAAAAGAATTATCCGCAGCCCCAAGAACATGGCAGGCAAAACAAGGGCCCAGGTCGTGCTAGACTCGGTTGGGTCCAAGATCTGGATCTGCGCTATAGCGAAAAATTGCCGACATCAGCCGATTCTGGTATTAAGAGAGCCGGGGGTGTGTGGTCGAGGGGAAGGAAAGAACAACCAAATTCGGAAGCTGCAGAACCACTAACTTCAAGGAAGATTGGGCCTGGGCCGCGAGACTGGCTTGGGAGATTCTCGAAAAGGTACATGTAGGCGGGTATTATATGTACTGAACTGATTGTACTTTACAGTACAGCTACGGAGCCGGACGTGTATAGGTAAACCGAAACAGGCGGTGGTTGTAAATGGCAAGACGGTATTTCGTGATAAGATTGGTTTCTTTACAGGTTTCGTATTCTCTCTACTACAAGTGTACCGGGTAGATTGTTGTGGCCCATCGTGTAGTCCTGCGAATGTAAAGTTGTAGACAGTCTACTCGTTCATGGGCTGTTGGTGTGTTGTTTGGTCGCCTGAATCATCAGTCCATCACTCTCAGCGGCACTCGACTCATGTGGCACCGCTCAAAGGTCGCCAGATTGAGTATACCGTTCGGAGGACGTGTCAAAATTCTTGCCTTCCTACTCGAGAGATAGCGAGATTTCCTTGCTTGGACTGCTCCAGCCACTTGTTCGCTTTCCCGGATATCTACCGAGTCGACTCGCTAGGAAATATCCATCCAAGCAAGTTGCTAGTCCAGATAGACATACATTGAGGCGTGGTTACTTGCCAATGAAAGGGCCGACCCTAGGGTAGAATGACCAAAACGTCACATTGGCTTGCTGGGTATCGAGGTGGGGGGAATTATTGTTGACCAACGGGAGGAAGGACGGAATCAGTAAGAAGACAACAGAAATACAGTCATGGAGAGGGCCAGGGATAAGGTCTGGGCCGGAAAGAGGGAGACCGTCCCCTCCTGCCGAACGGAGTATTCCGTATTGTACTTCCTCATGCAGCTATTGTGGCGGCATTCCTTGTCAGACTTGCTCCTTGACTTGGCTTATGGGTACCTTTGCGTCCCGCTGTCATCATCCACCCTCATGGCCTAGTCAAAGCCCAAGTTGTCGCATCCCTCCAGATGCTGTCTCGCACCCCTGTGGACGTTCTAGCTTCCCAAAGTTCGAGAACGACGAGAGACTCAAGAGATGGGCTGCATGTTTTCGCCAATATTCTGCGTTCAGGCAAGTCTGGTTTGCCAATCACCGTTTATCAACGCGATCAGGTCCTCCTGAAGACCGAGATGTGTAAGACGGCGGCGAGATTGCACATGCTGCCGTAGCACGGATATCCATCATCTGGCTCTGTAGCTACCCGCAATCATGGACTGATAGAGACACGTGATATACCGATATCACCCCAGGTGGCAGATCAAGGCGACTGATGGACAGCAATCCAGTTGAGCTGCCTTCGAGGCTGGTCGTTCAAAGCGTCTCTGGGGTGCGTGCTGTTAACCCATTGTTTCTTTTTCCCACTAGGGGGTATGTTTTGCTTTCCTCTTCAGCCTGAAATGCTTTGGGCAGCCAAGATCAGTTCCTCCTCGTTGACCCCTTTGCCACGGAGGCAAAGTCAGAACGATGGCCTTGAAAGCCGGTTCATGTCAAGTCCTCGGTAGAGATGGAAGGTTGCGCCCTGCCAATAACATATCCTTCCTCTCCTCGTTTACGAACCGTAGAGGTCACACATGCGTGTTAAGAGTATTGCCGAAAAGGTACGGAGTAACCGGTCATCGGGAGGGTCTGCCGTGAAAGTGATGAACATGGGTATAGAATCCTGAGTTCAAAATTATGCGAGTGATGGCAACTCATCATGGTCTAAAAAACCACAACAGGGAAAATTTCAACGTATCTTGCATTAAGCCGTTCAAGATATCGTCCAAAATAAATGTCGATCAACCGCCTCTCCCGACGGAGATCACTCGGGGAGGGCTGAGATAAATATGGTTGGCTGAGAACGTTTTGAGTTCAAGTTGCATGCCTTGAAGGAACTCTGATCTCGAAGCGGCTCGCGGCCTCATTGTAGCTGGAATGGTAGGGCGACTCTCCAAGGATTTCAGAACTTGGAAGATCTGCGCTTGTAGTCTCCCGAAATCGTTATGTGCAGATGCTCTATCCAAGGGTACCGTCAAGCCGGAGCACACCGGTTGGCAGACCCGGCCTAGATGTTCCGCATTGAATCGACGGGCACGGGTACTGCACCGTGTCCAGGGTCTTACAAAAAAGAAATGATGTCCAAGGAGTCAGCTATCATGCCAATTTAAGGCTGGTATTGCCCCACTCAGCAGTTAAAGACGTCTGTATCCGTATTTTGTATCCGTATCCATCTCCATAACCGGGAAGTCATCCCGGAAATCCTGGAAGTCCTTGGCCATGGACCGCCTCGTCACTGCAGAGACGAGGTCCCGAGGTCTTGGTCGTGGGCGGTGTGCGCTCGTTCTTCTTTCCAGGGAGACAAGTGCATGTGTAGACGGGTGACCGATCAGTTCGGGAATAGGCCAAGCGGGGCCCCCGAAGTTCGGTGAAGGCGGAGAATAAAAAGGATGAACATGCCAGTTATGTCGGTCTATCGGGAGGCTAGGGCAAGCATTTGACGTGCCGCCAACAGCCACTACGGGTTAGTGAGCAGCCGACCGGGAGCCGCCACATCGGGAACGGGTGCTGGATCGGTACTTTTTCACGTGCATCGGAACCATCGAGATGTTGTTGCAATGTGGGAAGAAGGGAATGTAGGATCCCCCAGTTGCAGGATCTTCTCCGATTTCATGTCCAACCTCCAATCCTAGCTTATTATTAACCCGTATGCGGCGCACAAAACGGAGAGAAGCGTGGTCATCTTGATTGCCGTTTGAGTACCGCAGCGCCCGGGAACACTTTTATGGGTCGTCCACTCTCCTGGGAACCGCAACAAGTGAGAGCTTCGGCGCACGGTCATACCTGGTATGTAGTGTACGTACACTACTGAAGTTGGAATAGCCACACAGAGACGAGGTTGGTAGTGTTCTAGAGCTTCCTCAGACCGTGGTGACTAGGGCCAGGGTACGTCTGTTTTGAGAAGCCTCACCGGTTAGTGAATGCTTCGAGCTGTACCAGAAGCCCAAGGTTTTATCCGTATGTGACATTTCCTTGGCCGAACTAGTCCGGCATATCATGATGCTCAGCCGGTTCCAAATCTTTTGTTCCCAGGAAACCTGGTTGGAGGAGTTTGGATTGCAGTGTTGATGGGCGACAGCGTAGCGATTGATAAGAGAGGACGTTGTGCTGAACTTGGTGAAATGTGACACGCAGACTGCTGAAGTTGACAATGATGGTCGGTCGGCAAGCCACAGCAGAAAACCTTTAAATCGCCCACTGCCCCATCGCGGATGCCGCTTTATCCAATCTGCACCTGTAGTGAGCTTGGTAGCTTGGAGCTCGACGGTTCTTTCCTTTCACGCTTGGTTGGTGAACTTGGTGGTGGTGATCCTTGCATGTGGTTGTTTCCTGCCTCGTCTTTTTGTACCAAGAGATATTTCGGACGGTACGGAGTACGTTAGGTAATCACGGAGCGTATCCGTAAAACATAGCTCCTTCCATCTGTAATGCTCTATAGCGGCCATTCTCGAACCACTCTAACAGTCTAGTGTCGCTACTATGGTTCATATTGTCACAGGATTAAGTAATTCACTTTATTGGCAACCAAAACGTGAGACCGAAGCGATCTGGGTCACGTCTCAGGGAACAAAGGTACGGTCGCAGGTCGCATCAGATGGACTTTGATAGCTCCGAAGCTGGAACGTACTTGGGCCGCCGCCTTCCGTCATTGGCCGTGGGAGGGGCACAGAAAGAAACCCACAGCATCAATCGGCCCAACCCTCCCCGTGTCCCCCGGTCCTGCATGCGTAATTACCCCTCCACCGTCAACCTTGAAAACAAATGACCACCTTACGCACCACCACTGCAACGACCTATCTTCCTGCAATCCGGGGATATCTTCGCTCAAAAGCTCTTGACTAAGATTTAACCGTACATCCAGACCGTCTTCCTTGCTCGAGCACCCCGAAAATTAGCCTCAGCCTGTCAAGAATCCTTCGGACTCTGACGGCCAACCAACATCGCCTCTCTTTACGGGTCCCTGCCAGACACCTGCCAACCTCAGCACATAGCCGTGGGCATATCAAAGATCGATCGGTTCGAACATTTGAAATAACACCTCCAAGGACCAACAGGTCCAGGCACCCCACGGCCGACCTCTGCCTGGTCCTGTACGTGGACCATTCTGGAAGGCAGCGAAGGCTTGTCCGAGAACCTCAAAGCTTCCACGCTCGATAGCTCACATCTTATTGCACCATATCGCATCCGTTCCGTCGCATTACTGCTGTTAGGTTGATACTGACCACACCCCATTTTCTTCTTGTGCTCGCCCACCACCAGTTTCCCAGTCTCCAGATCCTCGCCGGCTGGTACTTGGGTTGGCGTGCTACCGAGACCCCGTCCCCGGCGCCCTAGTGTCCCTGCACCGTTCGGATCAAGATCTGATCTCGGCGCCCTTGGGCATCCGGGCTAAGGCTTTGACGAGTTCTCGCAGTCCCTGACCTCTTGAGGAAGCATCGTGTCCACATTTGAGTTATTCCAGCAAAGCAACACCGAAAAACAGACTGCCAAGCCATCCGGACAGGAGTGGTAGCGTCCACAGCAGAAATCGACCCACTCGTCACGGCCACAAATATCGGCCGGGACAAGGGGAGGCGACTCTGGTACCCAGTCTGCCACTTCATCCAAGCATTCCAAGTTGTTGCTGGTGGTAGATCTGGTTCCTGCCTGGTGCCCCTACATACACTAGACTACTGTAAAATAAACCCTGCGTGCTAAGAGGCACCGAATCCAGAGCTCCATCTGAGCCTTTTTAGACGTGCAGCAAGAGAGCTTGAAGTTGCGGGCCATCCTGCAGCTGACCACCCGTTTCCTCGCCATGTCAATAAAGTAAGTCCACTTTCACCTCCAGTCATCCTCTCCTGACCCTTCTTCCTCTCTACTTTCCTCTCCCTACCCATGACGCCCAGTTCCTGCACCACGTTTTGCTCCGGCACACCGCTCCCCTGCTCGCCTTGGCTGTGAATACTATCTGTCGGCTCCTACGCCACGCCCCTCACCCGATTCCCTCGTCTCGTTTCTTCACATCTCCCTATCAGCATCATGGCAGATCAGTTCTTGGCCGAGCAGCACAACTGGACCCTCCTGGCGAATTCACGGTCTAACGAAGAGGACAGCTGG
Source organism: Rhypophila decipiens (assembly GCA_033297075.1). Classification (NCBI taxonomy): domain Eukaryota; kingdom Fungi; phylum Ascomycota; class Sordariomycetes; order Sordariales; family Naviculisporaceae; genus Rhypophila; species Rhypophila decipiens. The sequence goes on along the minus strand of MU858046.1, from coordinate 513,303 downwards.
GTCATGTTGACTCGGGACGGCGAGATCGTACCCATCGCCGGCGAGAAGATACTCTTTACGTCTCGACCACGCGTCAGTCTTGAGCTCTCGACGCCGCGTGAACTTCAAGTTGCCGAGCCATTCCGTCTCAAGAGTGATGGCGGCATTGCTTACATTACCAACGAAAGGGTAAGCTCGTGACCCATGCCTGCTCCGGCCCCCAAAATATTACCCTGAGAGCGCAGCCCTGCTTACAAGTCATGCTACTGCAGGTCATATACCTCCCTGCGAGGCCAACGGACGAGTTCAAATCCTTCTTTGCCCCTGTCCTCAACTTCTCTGATACCCATGTTCAGTCCTCGTGGATTGGGCCGTGGAGCTGGGGCGGTGTCGTAAGGCCAGTTCCGGGAGGAGGCATCCCGATGGACATTCCACGTATTGAGGCCAAGCTCATCTTCAGGGACGGAGGGCACAGCGACTTCCAGGCCAAGTTCGAATGGTTAAAAGAACGACTTCATCACGCCCAAGAGCTTGGCATGATCCCGGGCCAAAATCTTGAGCCCCCGCCCCCGTACGATGCGAGCGCACCCCCGTCTTCATCTTCGGCTGTTGGCAGACAACAACCGTCAAGTGACGGACCGGAACCCAACGTGCCTCCAACAGGTCAGCATCAGCCACCACAGCCGGCTCCCGATGAGCCTCCCCCGGACTATCTGGAGGCCCAGGCTCAAGCAATCACGATCCAATACGAAGAGAGGGAGAGACAGGAGGCGGACAGACGGTGAAAGGAGACCGAGTGTGTCTTGCGGGGGGTAGCTGCTGCACGGAATATCGGTCCCAACATCACGCCCCTCATGTCTGGTTCTTTTTCGTTCCTTTTTTCTTTTTGTGTTGGCAACCGGGGTCGCTGGTGTTGGATGACGTATGTTCTGCATGATACCATTGGATTTTGTAGTTTACAGACAATGCAACTGTTTTATCATTAGTACCCCTGCTTGTCACACAGTTTTGATACTGAAGAAATTTCAGGCCACCGGACTGTGTTCTCATTGTTTACACTGGACAGATCGTAACCCATATGACCTTGAAAGTGCTTCTTACACACTAACCCCCACTTCTGGACAACCACCATCCTGACATGCATGGAGATCTCGCAAGGCTGACAACAGTTGCTGACCTACTTGTTGGTCCTCATAACCTAGGCAGTAGGCAGGGAGCCAGCCATCAAGCATGGTCCCTTTTTACGATTATTGGCGACACCAAGAGTTGCATATTGCTAAAATGGCAGTCCGCTGCTGCGACGGATATACCCGTAGAGTGTCCTAGTAGCCGCTCATTACAGTCAGCTGTTACCCCATGTGCATATTCTGTACAACATTTCCGCGGTTCAATATTGCACATTGACCATTCTCTGACCGCTTGCTGGAGGGAAAATATCATAAGTTCCGAAGGGCTTCGCACGGTAATTTTATCAAACCGTCCTAGGTGTGTTGAAGATGGGCTCCTTCACACAACACCCCCACAACCGGGCAGGCGACTTTGAGTGGATGGAAAAAGACTTAAATATTGAGAAGGAAAGGGGCCCAAAAAGTCGACAAGAACCAACGGTCTCTCATTAGAAATGAAGAGCTACTATTGCAATGCATACCCTCTCACTAGTGGATGCGGCTCTTCAATGGTAGAAGTTGATACCAAGAGATGCCAACAGCTCGGTCCTTGCTTGCGGGACAGCGTTTCTAAAAGCTCCCGGAGCAGGTGGGTACCTAGCTTTGCACGTGATGAACGGAATGGCCCGGATGGGAAGCTTGAAGGCTCCGACCAATCAAATTCGCCCAATTCCTCACAGCGACCACCTCACTTCGGGCTCCCGAATTTTGCGCAAGGAAGCTCCCCAACGTCGCGCGATTACCCATCTGTCAACCCACCCACCCGACGACGAGTCTTTTTCCCCTTGTCGTTGTCGCCAATCCACACCGACCAGCCAATCGAACCTCGACCTCCTCGGCTTTCGATCGAACAATCTACAAAATGGGTTTCTGGGACGTTATAACTGATATTGTCGAGGCTGCGACGCCATGGTCCGTTGCTGAGGCCGAGGCAGCCGTCGAGACTCCTGAGGCTTCCAAGGAAGAGGTATGCACATATTACTTCCCCGGCGAAAAGAGAAAGAGGTTGTCGTCCGAGAGAGGGGTCATTTCGACAATAAGATGGATGACAAGCTTCAAACAAGTCCCTCCCGCGGACCTTACATCGCAAAATGGCAAACAGCTACTGACTGATACGTTTTTTCTGTCTAGACTACTGAGGAGACCAAGACCGAGAGCTCCGAGGAGTCCACCGAGTCCGAGGCTACCGAGGCCACTGAGGAGGAAGCTGAGGAGGAAGAGGAGGAGGAAGAGGAGGAAGATGAGGAGGAAATTGTTGACCCCAAGGAGACTATCGAGGAAGGTGGGTTTCCCTCTCCCTCCACCGCTTTGGTTTTCCCTGTTTCGATGCATACGAACGAAGCCGAGACAAACCGCGCGACCAATTGGTTTTCCATCTCTCCCTACCGGACTGTGCTGTCGGTCTACACTGCAGCTGTGTACGGGCTGTTGAGTGGTTTGCGCATGTCGTGCGGTCTTCTCGGACAATCCTCTAGCATCTTTCCCAACTCTCAAACTACCATCTCCATGCTGACCCATGCGTGATTTGTCAATAGAATGCCGGAATTCGAAGCAGTGTGCTCCTGCCAAGCACCACTATGACGAGTGCGTTGAGCGCGTCACTGGCGCCTCTGAAGGCGGCGCCAAGGAGGACTGCGTTGAGGAGTGTAGGTTTCTCCTGGCATCCCCTTCGGATTTTAAATACTGACTTGAGCTTGAATAGTCTTCCATCTTGCTCACTGCGCCACAGCGTGCGCTGCCCCCAAGCTCTGGTCTGCTCTCAAATAAGCGAGTCGCCAGTCACGATCTCGACAGCGATTCTCATTCCCGTTCTACAACTGCCAAGCACAACACGAGCGAAACCTGCTACAGAGAGTTCTAATCGAGCCGCATATACACAAACCGAGGTGTGGAGGAGAGTGAGCATAAGCCTTTACTGCTAGGGGGTTCAAAAACAAAAGGACATGGAAAGGTTTGGGGAGTTTGAGATGGGTGGCCTTGTATAAATGTTTGACTTCGCGCGGAGGACCCGAGGGGAACTGAGAAGACGGGGCGAGAGGGGGCGAGAGAGAGCCTGGAGATGCATACACTTGGACTGACACCATGTTGGGGTCAGTCCTGGTTTTGTTGTACCATAAACCTGTTTTCCCATACAACAGATACTCATCCGTTCTCGACACGCACGAAGTAGAGAATTAGATTTCGTTTTAGACCTTAACTTGGGGTTGATACTGATTGGACCACCAGGAATTGTACGCCCACCCCAGAACTGTCACTCAAAACCAGCAGAATGGGTTCAAGGGGCTGCCCCTGAGCATGACAAAGGGGCCAGCTACCAGTCACAACGAGCGTTGAGCACTGTTCTGTTCGTGGTATGGTTGCCCGGGTTCACACATGGCGACTTGGACACATGGAGAACACCAGCGCCCAGACGGTGAGCTCCGGATCTGGCTTGGGCGCCGAGTAGATTAGTGCTGACCACTATTGGGTGAACATTGACGACATTCGCAACTTTGGGCTCAATACCCATCCATCAAATCCGGATAGGAAAGGGCGTGGTGGCCAGTCATGATAGGCCATTCCACCGTTGCCCGGGGCCCGGCCCCGTGACGCAGGCGGATCTAGAGCGAGAGACATATATGAGCTCAAGCCGTCACCATTGTAAGTTGATGGTCATCCCAGGCCTCCAGTCTCGACCATCAACATGCCCCTTCCCAGACAGACTCTCCAACAATGCCTTCATTCAGTACTGACCTTCGCCGGCAGTGCCGCCTTACTGCTAGTTCTAAGTGATCTTCTGGTATCTGTTCTCGGAGCCGTCGTCAAGCCAGAGCCCACCGTCCCTGCTCCTACCTCCCCTCCCGACCATAATACCTAATGGAGGACGCGAATTCGGCCGCAGCATTACCTGGTAGGGAAGTGATCGAGTACTTTGCCATGGAGCACCCCGTCCAGGAAGAGTGCTTCTACTACGACTACTATGACCAGGTGGTCAACTTTTGCCGAGAGTTCCTCGCAGTAGAGAAGACAGTCTACCTTGGATACACACATCCGAAAGGGTAAACAGACACAGTTAACCGGGTCGCTAAACAGGTACGAGAAGACTCAGATATCGCTTATGAACATGAATAATACGGTATACGTAAAGCCAGCCTCTTAAATGCGCAAAAGGGACCAAAAAATACGTGCAAGAGAGACAAATATAGATCAGACATTAATGTGTATTACTTTGTCTAGGGGTCTGCCCAAGACTTTTGCTCTACCTCCATTTTCTCATGAATAACTTTTCGGAAACAAAGATACTGGCTGAGCTGCTCTTCGGTCGTTGGTTAGTCGAGAGCATGCCCTCATCGCCCATCCCTCACCATCGTTCACGTGTGTGAGCGTCGCCGGCCTTCCACCGGCATGCAAAATCCTCCATCACCGCCAGATAGGGTTTCCGTTGATCACCATCCTTCCATTATAACACCATGCCATCGTAGATCGCATTGATAAGATAAGAGAACCATGAGATAAAATATCAACACGACCTCACACAGCAGACCTAATCCAAATCCACCAATTTTATACGCCGCGCCCACTCAACCTGCAGGGCTACATACAAAAGAGACACGCCCTGAACGACAAACCGCTGACGAGAAAACTGCCTTAAAGCCATCTTTAAAGGAAACCAACATGCTGGCTCTGAGAAAAGACACTGCAAATAGAACAAGGAAGTATTGAAATAGTTTACTAAAAAATTAACAGATCCAGATCTGACGCTGGGTAATGCAGTAAAGGATAAATAAGAAGATAGAAGAGGGGAGAGTCTTGGGCGATAAAATCGCAGCCCGTCAACACAAAAAAAGGGATTTTCTAAGCTGGGCTAAAACAAAGCTATGCCCATCAAAGACTCTCGGTCGCTTCTTGTGACAGAGGGAAAGACACCAGAAAGAGAAGAAGTGGTATAAAATGTCTCCCGGGCAGCAAGAAAGTGATCATATCGCCCCTTTACATAATGATAGCAGGGACGTCCACGTTTGCCTTGATGGTCTTGTGTGGTAAAATGCTGCCGCCGTTGACGTAAATTTCGTCACCGATGGTAACATCATCGCCGAGAACCGTCACGTTCTCGAGACGGGCCCATTTGCCGACAGTGCTGTTCCAGCCAACAATGGTGCTCTTGACCCACGCGTGATCCTTGACCTTAGAACCGGGCAAAAGAACACAGCGTTGGAGGCGAACGCCATCGCCAATGACGACATCGGGACCAATGGTCACGTTGGGACCGATCCTGCAGTTCTTGCCAATCTTCGCCGAAGGATCGACGAGAACATTTCCGCCGTGAACGTATGGTTCAGAGATAGGAGCAAGCTCCTTTGAGCCGCGCTTGGCGAGCGACGAAAGGTAGAGGCAGGTTCCGGTCAAGAAGTCCTTGGGCTGGCCCATATCCATCCAATATCCCTCGAGATCCATAGAATGCAACTGGCCGTCCTTGACCATGGCGGGGAAGGTCTCCTGTTCGATCGATGTCGGACGAAGTTCGATACGGTCGAGGACCGAGGTGTTGAGGATATAGATACCGGCGTTGATGCGGTTGCCGACGAACTCTACTGGCTTCTCCACGAACCGATCAATGCGGGACGGGTGGTTGGGTTTGTGGACAACGACACCATACTTGCTCGGCTCCTCTACTTTTGTAACGACAATGGTACCCTCATCGCCGTGCGCCTTATGGAACTCAGCGAGTTGTTTAAAAGGGTATTCGCAGGTGACATCCGCATTCAAGACGAAGAAAGGCGTGTTATCCTTGGCCAAGACCTTCTCGGCCAACTTCAGGGGACCAGCGGTTCCGAGGGGCTCGTTCTCGATCGAAATGGTAATGTTGATTCCAAACTGTTTCTCATACTATTTGATCGACTGGGCGTCAGTTTCGTGCTGTGCCACCCACGGCTTTGACAAGGGCGGTACTAACCTCTGCCAAGTACTTCTCCATAACTTCGGGGCGATAGTTGACGGCGAGCACAATATCGGTAACGCCAGCGGCGGCGAGGGCCTCAATCTGGTGCAATATCATGCGCTTATTGCCAAACTCGACCAAGGGCTTGGGCATGGTCAAGGTCTAATGGATGGAGATGCGGTCAGTTGGAAAGGCCTCGATGGGGCAATAACGGTGTTTGCTTTTCCGGGCCACGTATCCCTGTCGCACCTCCGCGGCCACAGGCAGCTGCGTCGAGTACGGTAGAGGAGCCCGAAAGTTGGAGTAACGAAGATGTGGAAGACGAGGGCAAGACCCGCGGGAAAAAACGTACGAGAGGGCGAAGGCGCGTGCCAAACCCGCCGACGAGAATTAAGGCTACATTCAGAAGAAGTCAGTACACAGCGTGCTGGACGGCGCGCGCGGGGATGGGCGCAGTGTCTCGACTTACCCTTCATGATTGCGTTTGAAGATAGTTATTTTGTGGGTTGGGAGCTTTGTTGGGGCCCGCGACTTGGAAATGCGCAAAAAAACGAGTTATTGAACGAGTGTCGAGAAAAGGAGTTAGTGGGGCGAAATGAAGTCGTGTAGCGTGCAAGTGCGCAGCTACGATCTGTCGGTTGATGGGACAAGATATGCAGTTGGAGAGTTTCGAGGCAAGAATGCGATGAAAGAAGTTGAAGTAGAATCACAGGGCCAGTAAAGGTGTCGAGGTGGAAGGAGGTGAGAGGTGGCCAGTCATTAACAGTCTGAGCAAGGGCATGCTTGCCATGACCCAATCTAGAGCTGCCTCTCTCTGTTCGGACAGCGATGTGCTCTGTACGGATATGTATCTATTTAAATGGGACGTGCCTTCCCACCACCTGTGACCTGTCACTGGTCTCGCCCACTTCGTGCATCCCTGTTATCCCGCTCGCCCTCAAGTACGGATACCATTTCGAGGTTGAAAAATGGGGTGTGAAATGGATTACATACACCTTCATCAATTCCCCTGTATTCTCTTAAATGTGTTGGAAGTTGAAATACACATGGGAGAGGAGCTTGGAAGGTCTATAAAGCTAAATGCATGTAGTAATTCTTTATAAGGCATCTACTGTATCCGTATTTTCAGTATACGGATACACTTGTCTTGAAGATCACATCCATTTTTCAACCCAGTTGCCCCTTTCCTCCACCAGTGTGGCCTGTGCACTCCCGGGTAAGTTAAATGGGCGCCGAAAGCTGCCCACAAATCACACCTAGCGCTGGAACACGAGCCCCAGCGACACAGAGTTGTTTGGCTGGACGGCAACTGACGGCCAATGCAAGTTGATGGCTGGCCCACTCTAATCAGACATTAAAATTCATTGGCAAGCGAAATTGGAAAAATGTAATAAAACCTGGACTCAGGGGTCGTTGGGTTTTCTTTCCCCTGAATGCTCTCCTTCAATCAGTGTGGGTTTTCAATTCATGCCGACCTTTGGGTGCACCGATTGAAACTGGTTGAAGAATCCAACTTACTTCCTTCAATTTCAAGGCTGGTCACGACATTCCGCCTCGTGGGTTGGTGGAGAACCACCAAACTCTTCAGCACATCATGTGTGCTTTTTACTTTCAGGCTCACTGAACAATCAGGCATACACTCGGGTTTTGACGGCATTCCTTCTTCTTTTGATACCCAGCCAGCCCAGCTACTGAAGGGGCTGGATAAGAGTGTTGGACACTATTTGAGACTCCAACCCGAACCCCCCTTTCTCAAACACTGACGAGGGACCAACAGTTATATATATGTGTATCCCATAGCAAACCTGAATGCGGCCGATCGGACCCGTTCCTGTTGGCCATTCCTCGTGATCCGACGGAACGGACGACCGTCAACGCCCCTGAATTCGCGGCCGCTTCGGCCAACAACGGGTCGGGCGTCGCATCGAAGTGCGGGTCCGTTGGTACGGAATCTGACATGAAAGATGACCAGACTCCGAGTCGGCCCTGACGAGAAACCTTTTGTCGGCACCACGAATCCTAATACATTCAGCAAGGAATTATCCGTACACGTGGACTTACTTGCAAAACACCTCCCGTCATGCCTGGAACACAACGACGGAATCCCTGAATACGGGTCCCAAAAGCTTGCAGCTTGCTACACCGCTGTAAGTGCAAGGAAGAAAAGAGTCAGCAAGGTCATCGAGGTGGCTAGAATCTCGGACGCACGTACTGCACAGTATGAGACCTCTGCGCTGTTTATGTCATCAACGATGGTGAGACACAGCCATCCGAGTTTCCAGCCTTTCAAGTCAAGGGCTCCCCGGGTTTTGCATGGGCCCCTCGTGACCCGGCAGCTCAAGTCAAGGGTTCTTATCAACCTTAACAGGCCCCTGTTATAACCCTGATCCGGTTTCTCACCTAACCCAGCTCACCTAGGTGACCTGTCAGCCCCTGAGCTTTGTTGACAATGCGTCTCCTGACTGCTAAGCATATACGGATAACAATCCTATCGTCGGTATTAGTCTGCGCTGCCCGTGAATCGGTCCGAGGAGGGAATTATCATACTTTATGTCTTCGTCTTATTACCCGTACTTGCTGATCGTTCGTTTGATTTGCCTCCTCGCAGTTCTGTTTCTTCCAGGCCCACAGGTGACAGCGTACCCAAGGTTGAGGATTGGGCACGGGTTACAGAGCCAACAAGCCCCGCCGTCTCGCCGGTATAACGATCAATCCACGCTTTTTGATTGCGAGGGACGACACCCGATGTTCTAGGTCTCACCGGTCCGAATTAGAAGACAAGATGACGCAAAAGAAAACGCAAGATCTGTCCTATTCGGTGTGGAAATTATGGTCAACAGTAATTTCAATGTTTGTCAACCGCCTCAGACAAGGTCATCCAACAGGAAGAGCTCAATGTTTTGATGAGTGTATGCCATTCGCCCGGCTGGGACACGGTTTGATCGTCGCGGGGATCAGGCCCGGCCCGGAGAAACGTGGGATCTTTTTGACGTGTTGAAACAAATGGCTGAAACAATGGCAACTGGAACCGACTTTTCAAAGTTCGTATTCTTGTCCATGGAAAGAAAGGATTTTTCACCGATGTTTGAAAGGGAACGATGAGCAAGAACGGGGACCGATCCGACCGGGCTTATTCGGCGTCATATTGCGCTGCCTTCAAAACTGGCCAGTGGGACTGGATACCTACATTGAGAATTAGCAGATAATCAGCTATTATCTTGTTCGTTTGAGTATAGGGGAGTTGTCCTACCTAATCTTGACATTCCTCCTCTTCACCATGCAAACGTTTGTTTGGATCAAAGCAATAACAATAGCGGATTCGCACCAAGGTCCTCTCCCGGGACCAGTGCAGTAGAACAAGGCGCAGCTGTCGAGCTCGGGTCCCGATGAGTTTAGTTGATTCTGCCCTTGGTTCTGCCTTGGTTCACGGTACTCTTCAAAACGTCTGAAGAACCATGAACTCACTATGTCTTCCGGGAAGAATCAGCTCAACTTGGCAGGTGGCGGCACATCGTCTGATCTCCCCCAGCGATCAATGATCCAAAATATGATGAGCCTGAACATCTTGGCATTATACATGGCCATTTATGGCAAGTAATGCGAGGGAGATACATGTAATAGACATGATGTTGCCTTCCTCACGAAGCGATCCTCATCAACACCCGACGTTGCCTTCATGTTGTCTCGGGGTTTCCGGATATTCAGAGCAAGTTCTAGAGCGTCTGACGGCGCAGCGGCGGGCGGCACTTGAGCTCTCCCCGATATGCGAGAGCTGCCGCAAATTCCTGGTCTGTGATGTTGCTGATGGTGTGGTGTGTGGCCCGCGGCACAGGAGACCGGGCCGGCAGAGTAGGTCGCACCAGCACTGATACCTATCATCCGAAGTCAAACAACGCGGTATCTAATCAAAAGATAGGCAACGTGAGATTATTGCTTGTTGATGATGCTCGAGCGCTCTGTCATCTCCTATCAGGGCTCACTTCATAGCCCTGAAGCCGTTGGTGGCGCCTTTCCTTCTATCCGATCAGCGAATTTCGTCCTATAGACCTGCCACATCCAAGTTGGGCTCTAACCCCAAAGCATCACAAGGTGGGCAGCCACCATCGCAAAACTCAGCCATCATCAACAATGGGTTTTGATGCAGTAAAAAAGCAATGAAACTCGTGTCATAACCAAAAAGACCCTGGATCTCACCGATAATCTCGTGAATGGTTGCCTTGTTTCGTCACTCAGCTTGGATGTCCTTCTTTCATGATTCCAATGCCATTATAATCGATATGCCAAACGCGTTTCCCAGCCACATTATCAGCGAGAGTGTCTCAGTTTGGGTAACATCGTGAGTTGACATGTTTTGACGGATCAGGAGGCCTCAATTCGAGGTGTTTGAACTTGAGAAAGTTTAATTGGCACCCCCGTAGCTGGCCCGTCGATACCCTATCTCGTTTCTTCCGCTCAATGAGAACGGGAAGCTTGATATAAGTCGTTGATAATACGTGTTAAGAGAGGAAGACCGTGATAGGTTTGACTGAAACCGTTAGGCAAACAGTGGCTTGTGGAATCAACGGCTTCTCATGCCGAAAATACAAAACGCCAGAGTAGATCTAGTCGCGAAGCAGCACACACATGAACTCTGATCATGTGAAGATACAGTGATGACCCAACGACAATCACTTCCATTTATGTCAACCATCAGTTTCACTGCCACACACCAACTCCCCACAATGTCTCTATAATGCTGCGGGACGGGGGAAATTTGGTAACCGGGGAGGACTGCCATATATTGCGGGCAATATGTGTCTTATAATGCGTGTATCATTCCCACATAATGTATATTACGTATAAAATTATATCAGCAAATAACATTGTTCCCTCGTATTGCAAGCTGAACATCCGTGATACTTACCTAACCAATGTCTGCGTCTGAGGGAATAAGGACAAGCCGCCTACACATCCGTCGGCAAGCTTAATGTGTGGTAGCTGTGGCTATCCAACCAATCCTGACCCCGAGCCACACTCCAAAGAAATACCAAATTCCTCACTATATCCCATCTCAACATGCGAGGGGACTTGATGATGCGAGAATCCCGGCGTCATCGCGTGTATACTGGCAAATTCCAATGTAGACTGAGCCGCAGTGTTTCGTTGAATGCCTAGGCAGAAGCCACGCCGTCCACCTTAGTTTTGCTTTTTATAACAAGGCATTCCCCGAGTACCGGCGGCTCGTATGAGGAACAACCGTGGAGGTGAGATTGGGCCAGATTATCTCGGGAAACGCAAGTAACAGATACTGTCTCGCCATCCGGAGGAACCAAACCAACATAGCCCCGTGGACTGATGCTATAGGCATTCTTGAAGACTTTGTCACGTACGAAGCCATTCTAATTTCCTAAACAAGAAATGCGGTGAGCATGTAGGATTCTTTGTCATGAATGCCGCTTCGACCTAGCCATGTAGTCATGTATCACTCGGCCGCTATCGTCGCGGGTCCTGACAGGACTGGAATCGCACCCTGCGGCACAGTTCCTTCACCCGCCCTTCCGTCAAGTTAGAATTCGGAATATCAGGTTTGAATTGAAAGAGTTGGATGCACCAGTTCGGAACTAAGCGGGGAGCGAGCGTTTCAAGGGCGCATGGTGATATGTATGGATGAAATTCTGGAGGTTGGGATGACCGGTGATGCCAAAATATGTTTATTGTGGGCGATCTTTACCCCAATCCGAACAGTCGTCGCCTCGTATGGGCGGCGCATAAACAACGTGGGTTGCTTGAACCAAGAAACCACACCGCGTGGTACGGACCTGATTCCTGTGAAGTGACAATACTTCGTAGCAGGGAATACCAGGACAAATACTGGGTAGGTTTGCCAGGTTAACTTTGCACTCCATGTCAAGTCGGGCATTTTGCCTACCTCCTGTGCTTGTGGAATGGTTCGACCGGTGGTCAAATACTTTTGGCTCGGGGCAAGTGGTACATTAGAGTAACTCGGGAGCGGGAGCGGGAGCGGGAGCAGGAGGAACGCTTCGGACTCCAAGGTGTGTAAGCACATGGAAGGTGCGACTTGTACCTGATTCCAGATAAGACGGGTACCTTACCTGATCCCGGGCCAGGCCTACTAGTTGGAGGACTGTATCCTAATCCACATACGGTATATAAGATACAGTGCGTGCATGTACTGATCCATAGTTACCTGCACTTCCATGTGATCGTGGCTGAACTGTATGGTAAACTCCCGTACCCAACCGATGATGGTAACACGAGATCCAATTTCCTTTATACGTAGGATTTTTATATCTGATATCATCTCAATCGGGAAGAGGTCTTGGACCCTTCACAATGCCGACACACCCATTGGTGTAAATTCGTCAGGCTGATTCTAAGGTTGGAAGCAGTAACAGGGAATCGTCCTAGTTAGCCACGGGGCGACTGGTCAAAGGTGTCCAGGCTCTCACTGTGACCTGTGCTGTTCGATGTCCCATGGGGAGGGACTTATGTTTCGTAACTACCGAAGGAAGAATCTGCTGATGAAGGCAGTCGCGAAGATACGGATAATGCAATTCGAACTGCCGATGATACTCGCTCTTCTGAGCACTTACCGCCATTCTCCAAGTCGGCCGTTCTGAATGTCAACCCTTGTCTGGGCTCCAAGAAGACGAGTGGTCAGTATGAATCTTATGCTGCCCTTTGCCCTTGGTTCCTAGAGAGCATTATGGCTTAGTAGGTCAAATCCGACCAGAGAGAAGTGCGACGGTGGCGTTGAGTGGTTTTGGTGTCACTTCCCGTCTGTATATATGTCCAATCACGCGCACAGACAAGACAATCATGAAAACTCCAGTGCCATATAACTAGACTTGTTGGCCAACTCCATACATAGCCTCACTTTTGTAAGGCAAGGTGGGTCTGCTGCTCGGCAAGCTTCTTCGGCATTGGTTTCTCGATCCAGAGTTGTCCTACAGTACTTCCCGAGTCCCGTCCGACCGAATGGGGACTTCGGCTTTTCCCCTTTGGCGTTCGCATGAATCCGCGCCGCATATACCTGCAGCGACGATGACCGGTGACCTTGAATTTCTTCCGTACAGGACGAACAAGAACCATACCCGAGTACATGCAGAACTGAGATCTATGCCCAACATTTTTACAAAACGCAAACTTGAAAGGCACGTTCACAAGGGTGTAACTTTGAGCCCCCCGTTTCATCTTTCGGGGTTTTTGGTGGTCCCGGCTTGTAGGTCAACCTAGCTCTGTCATTCACGTATTTTAACAAATGGACAAGATGAATAAGGGAATGGATGGAACAAAAGTTCCGCTGTAATAAAGAGTGTAACTATGGAGTACTCCTAAACCATGACCAAGACAAAATAGAAAACTTGCTTCCTGAACAAGCCTATTCCCAGTGTTTGAGTACTACCTAATCAGCTGTGACACCAACAAGAAGAAGGAAACGGAAACAAAATGTTTTGTCGAGTTTTTGCTTTTTAATCATTTTTAGGCGTGTTTTGTAAGAGGTGATGTGATGAAGAGATAAGACCTGAAAATCCATTCATCTTCCAGTGGGGGGGAACAGAGGCCCCCGGTATTCACTCGCGACAAGATTATTGTTCTCAATTAACGTATCGTGACCATGGCCGGTGCCGTGCTGAGCGTACTGCCCTTCACTCCAGTTTGGTCTCCATTTTCCGCGGTAAGCTCTGTTGAGGTCAAGTTTGCCGATGATGAAGTCGACGCCCCCGGGACCCGGTTTATCCGGAAGGACGAGAACGGTGATACGGAAAACCTTGTGCCACGAATCGGACTCCGTTGTGACGAAGATTTCTGCATAGCCCAATGCCTCCATGAGTCCGAAGCGGGTGGAATACTTGTACACGTCGGGCCACGGCGTGTAGAGTATGTTTAGTTGTCCAAGACGTTCTTCCGACATATACGATCGTTCCACCTCAGCCGACAGGAGAACTCTTGGAAACTGGACCCAAACGCGCTCATTTCTGTCTGGATCTTCCATCGAGGCGCAAAAGGGTCGAATCTCCTCTCGCTGACGATTCAACAACACCTCATAAGGTCTTCTGCGTCTCGGGTTGGGCATCTCAGAAACACGGTCAGAGTCTGCAATTACCGGAAGGTCTGATCTTTGTTAGCGATATATCCTAGAATAAGAGTGCAAATAGGAGACAAACCTGGTAAGTCCTGACTCTGATAGTTGGCGTGTAGATGAGCGACTTCATCCGGGTGAAGTTTGGGTTGGATATGGATGGTGAAGTTTTTCGGTTCAAGTCTTTTGACTCTCTTGGGGCGGCCACGGGGCTTTTTGACTGACAGCGTCTCTCGCTGAGCAGCCATTCTCGAGCCGCAAAGGGAGGAGAGAATATATAAGCTGCTGCTCAAGGGTGAAGTGAATGCGCCTTGTCAACTCTGGGTTATTTGGATGAATTCCATGAGGGCCCAAATGACAATTCCATCAGACAAAAGAGAGCCTGAAAAGTCTGAGAAGGAGGATCGGTGTCTAATATCAAGTGATCCCATGGTCCTTCGAGAAGCCCCCTCCGCAGCAAGGTACCTATTTCCAAACGACTGTTTATGACGAAAGGCGGATTCAAAGGGGGCAACTCTGGATTGGTCGAAAATCCGGAACGAGGGTATCAAGACTTGTTCTCTAGTGATATTTTCGACATGGAAACCGACGTGGCCTAGCATTACGAATGTCAGAGAATAGCCATCAAAGTACAAACCAGGGGTGCACCGCCCTTATTGACTTGGTCATGTATTTCCAAAGCCCAGATGTGGCAATTTGTCAACACCTCGATTGAGAGAGAACGGACCAAGGCAGAGTATGGTTAAGGTGCATCATAATTCCTTCTGGGAAATTCCAAAATTGATGGAGACAGGCTGATACAGGCAAAGCAGAGGACACCTGCCGAAACTGCCTCGACCAGCAGACCGGAAGTGTTCCATGCTGAGGTCTCCGTCGTCGAGAAACAAGTAACAGATAACGAGGACTGCGAACACAAATTCCATATCGGGGCGTCGGGTTGCGCTCGCAGGGGGCCTGGCTGTCCGCTCTATGTCAGTACACCTGGAACAACTACCCCGTAGTGGACTACAACAGTATTGGCAAGAGAATAGATGGTACCTCTTCCGGACCGGAGAACAAAAAGAGGGCAGTGCCTGTGCTCCCCATGGCGGCCCATTTTAATGTTAGGAGCATTCAGGGATCCTTTGATATCCAGGCAGGACACCAGTTGTGTCCGAGGTGGGCCGAGGGAAGAGGTACCTTCGATACAAATTCCATTTTCTTGTCGCGGCTTATTATGGTACCAGTCATTGGACAGGGCTGATGACGGGCCCAGCATCCACCGACAGGCCAGGGCGGGACTTTGCGCTGTCGATATATTCATGTTCTCGGTGAAATGTCACGGACAGGATGAATTTCGAAGCACATAACTTCCCCCTCTTCTCATAAAGCACGCGTGGAAGGAAGCAAACGGGAGGGATCGAGCGGGGTTCAGAGAAATTCCCGCCGAGGAAAAAGAGCAGATTTGAAGCTTCCCCCATTTGAAGGCGAGTTTGACCAATTACCCCTCCAGGCTGAGAACAAAAAATGGCCTGCATACAGCACAACTCACAGCCAGATCGTGGACTTTTTTTGTGGCGACCGACATGTTCCCTCCCAACCAAACCGGGACTTCTGCTAACTGATTATTTGCTAACAAATGCTTAGGCTTGTCCTTATCTTCCACATATTGCCCCGCACTATCTTGCCATTGGAGTTAAAATCATCTTCGTTATGGCTCTAGACTCAATTTACTGCCCTCCTCCAAAGAACTTACCGTATCCACCAAATTTCACTTCTTTTTCAACGTTTAACCTGCCAGACATTTCTCAGCTTCCCGCCTCGCTGCCCATGGCGGCTCCGCGAGCCACCACCTTCGATTTCACTTACCTAATCCATCATGTTGTTCTTTCTCAGGCTTTCAAATCTTGAGCTGTGTGATTTAATTTCGGTGTACTGGCCTTAGCTGAACGGTAGATATTCAGGTCCGCCACCACTCGGCCCGGCACTGGCTGCTCGTGTAGCGAGGACGTCTATCACCTCGGGCGATCGTCGGTGAGCAGCCTCACATTTGCCTTCTAAGATATTTTGATAATAACTGTAATGCGGATAGCTATAAGTAAAGAGGATAGACACGACCAAAATCATTGAAATGAGGTCATGAGAAGTAAGTCTCCAACCCCACGACCTCAGTTCAGTTGTCTCGTCAAACCAACCAGCCATCAATTCACGAAATTCGATCATCCTGACCAAAAGCAAATAACCGGGCTCAAAAACCTCAACAATGTCAAGTGTCGGCGGAGTAATGAAGAACATTGGGCAGGATGGCATCCTGTGGCGAGACGAGGCAAGTCAGAGTCCCAGAATCCCAGAAGGCAACCCGATTTTTGGTTTCGGCCCGGCCTACTACCTACATCTACCGTTCAATCGCGAAATGGGCTCAATCTGACTCCCAATAATAGACAACTATCTCAGAAGAAGAGCCCAGATTCATCGCCGTCCGTAAGGTGTGCTTCCCTGGCACATCTGTGCCTATAACCTCCGGCCTGAAGAATGAAATTCCTATCTTCTACAATCTCCGGGATAACAGAGACTTCATCACCACCATAGCAGCACATCGACTTACGGGGATACCCAAGCGCGACCTTGATGCCTGGGCAGACTCGCCAAATCCTCCAAAAGTCAGTGTAAGCTGGACATTTATGGGCCAGGACACTCCGGTCTTCACGTTCCTGCTATGGCTTGTCACGGATAACAGCCCGACAGCATGCAGTACCGGGTCCATAGTCTTCGCCCACAGTATCAAGAGTGAGTGGGAACTCGCACAAAGCGTCCAACGTACCACCGCCATAAGAGCCCCATCCGATAGCTACACCATCTACTCGCTCCCGCAGCAGCAAATACCTCAACGGCGATCCAACGCTTCCCGGTTGCCGTACTGTGCCACATGCGGGAAGAGAGAGACCAGCTCCAAGCGGCGCCGCACCTCTGACCACCAATGCGGGACTGCGGCGTCGACGGGAAGTAACTGGTAAGGAGCAGCCCTACCTAGCACGGCCCGCCTCGAGCTTGTTCGGATACGGCACGGCAGGTATCCCGTGGTCACACAACAACGGCGTACAAAACCTCGAAATCCACAAGAAAGCTCCCGAGCTCCCGCAGAGAATGCCCATTCCGGGGCCTCTCCGAGAGTAAGGATCGTCATCGTGGTTTTTGCCTGGTGAACTGGCATCCATCATCACGGCGCAAATTCGAGCCTGATCTCGGGCTCATTCCCATACAACACCCACACAACCACGTACATAATATTTCTCATTGGTGTTTTGTTGCGCGCAAGAACGACGGCCAGATGCAGCTTTGCGGCAAATTCACCACCACATTCTTTCGTCAACTGTACTGCAACACTTCTCGTCATTGATCACTCTCTGTATATCCATTCCTTCGCCTCTATTTACTCGGGACTATAACAAGGCTGCCTAATTACACACGGCGACAACATCTCTTCCGGAGGATCAAAATTTCGCATCCCGATTCCTCTCATTTACGACATCATTGCATGGCGGAGTTGCTGGTTCCTTTCCACAATCGTTTATTCTTGTCAAAAGATACCCCTCCTTGCTCTCATTTGGCCACAGTTTCCTTTCCACAATCGTTTATTCTTGTCAAATGATACCCTTCCTTACTCTCATTTGGCCACAGGCTTTTGGTCGCCTCCTCGTTCGGCAGCAGAATGTTAAATAGATGCCTAGTGGCGAAGATGACTTCTATCTTAGTAATACCAGAACGTCCATCTCTCATAATATTAATAGCATAGTTACCTATTTTGAATACTAGCCAAATTCTGCACACAGAACTCACCGCAAGATGTAACGGCTACAGATTCGCCTTCTTGACTAGATTGCCGGGTTTTTCCTCGCATCGGGATTCATCTTTCATGCCTGAATCAACAAAGGGAAAAGGGGCAAAAGGTAACCGAGCAACGGCGTGGATCCCTTTTCCTTGTCCGACTTACACGGCATGAGCAGCTGATTGGTCGAGCTGGGTTACCTCTTCCCTGTCGCACAAGGTTCCGCAACCCTAACCCTGGCCAAGAAGATGGCATCAATCACTGGTGGTTCACTGTCCACCGTCTTCAATATAAGGAGAGACAATAGTTGGTTAATAGCTAGCTATCTGTGGATGGGATACATGATTTTCAATCTGAGTGTGTATTGTGCTGATGGACAGAAAAGACAGAAAGACAGTCAAGAAGTATGGAATATGACGTCACCAATCGTAAAATGTCACGCAGGTGCTGTGTGAGCTACCTGGACATTTGATGGAGTAAAGAAGGGTAAAAAATAGGAAATGGTGATACCCGACCCTGTGCTTTGTAGCACTGCAATCTTGGGCGAATGAGAAAGAAGCGTAACATAAAGAAAAATAGAAATAGGGAATCAACACCAGACAGGCCGGTCAACAACTCCTCATACCACCCGCTGAAACCAAGGCTCGTAAAATGGTCCAGCCTCAAGTTTGCTTCCATGGGAAGTAGAAATCCAGAGTGCACTTCCACGGGCCAATCCTTGAAACGTACTGGAAGAGTTGAAAGTACCCAAGGATGACGCCGCCAAGACCCTTCCATTGTCTGCAGTTTTTGCACACGGAAGAGCATTGTCCGAACTCGAACAAGGTGATTGTTCCGTTCGAATGGGAGGCTTTTGAATTCTAGACACAGGGGAGAAAACTTGAAGCAAGCATGCGCGCAGTGCTTGCATCGCATGCCGACCACGTGTGAAACAAGACAAATGGAAAACCGGTACCAAGGGGCATGTTGAGTAACCGACGGCTCTTAGATCTCCTGCAAGTAGCCGTCCCAGTCAGGTGTAAATTCTAGAGGAACGTTATATTAGCTCTGGAGTTCATGCAAGCCATAGTTGAGCCTCAATATAAAAACAACGTACCGGAATAGTCAGCAGGTATCCCCGCGCCCACCGCCGTCAAGTCATGGTTGATGGTGTTATTATTTACCATACCCGAAAGGTAAACGTTCGGGTCCATTGACGCTTGAATTCCCCCTCCATCGTCATCATTGTAAAGGCCATGGTTCCACGCCGCCTGATTCATGTCGTATGTGGGCATGGTGTTGGCGACCCGGTCCAAGGAAACATATTGAGTGTCGGCACTTGGGGGCCAATTATCAGGCCCGTAATAAGCCTCAATAAAGGGCTTCCCAAGTATCAAAGACACCCCAAGACCCGTTTTGTTAAAAATCGGAAGCACTATCATGTGCTCTGGTATATTCATGTCGTTGAGCTCCATATAAAATCCCACTAGTCGGTTGTCTCTGTTCTCGCCTCTTGGAGTCACAGAGGTGCGAGAATCAGCATCCCTTAAAATCGTCGGTTCGTAACTAAAGGCTTCGACTGTCTCCGGGAGGATAAAGCTGTGTTTCCAGTGCGGGGTTAAGAGGCAGTTGTTGACGTGGACCCAAGTGCCATTAGGAGCAAGGAGGGTTACGTCTATCAAGAATTCGCCCTCCTTCAAGTTATCGGTCAATTTCCGGGGTGGTCTTGGCTGACGAAGCCTTTTCGGTCCGTGGTTGCGAGAGATATCGGCCGATGGCGGTGCTTGATACCCGGCGGTTCCCGGTCTAGCAATCTGGGTAGAAGCTCCCGCGGTAGGAGTCGAAGAACGGCGACGTTTGCGTTGTTGTCCGTTGTCCTGTGGGCGTGGTACGATTTCGATTGGGACGTCCCTCGGTGGTCTTGTCGGAGGTTGTGTTAGTCTATGGCAGGGAAAGGAAGACGGTCAAAAGTATATGACTTACGGCGGAGGTTTGTTTCGTGGTCGACCAATATTTCCCTTCTTTTTCTGGTTGTCGCTTCTCGATCTTGTCCTCTCTGATGGGTCTCCTCCGCCCTCTTCAGCCCCTCCACCACTACCTCGCCCGTTACCAGAGCCCGAACCCTGTGTAGACCCCATTCGATATCTCCTCCGATCTGGCCGCAAGAGTTTCTAGTAGGAGGCCATGAAGTCGAGTGGTGAAAAGCCAATGGTTGCAACAGTTGTCGTTTCTGTATGATTTCGGAGAATCGACCTCTTTGCAATTCTTCATAATAGGTTTGGCCTTTAACTCCAGAATGACTGGCCAGGCGGCTGAACTGGCTGGAGGTACACTGGACCGAATTTAAATCTTCGATCTCGTGAGGATCGCAGACGACAGGAGTTTGTTCTTCCCTTGACTGTCGAGGCAACTAGGGACGTCTGGTGAAAGACTTTTCCTCCCAGGCTAGAATCGTGGATTGACGAAGTGAGCGAACGAGATTGTATGAAAGAGAGTCTACTTCTGCGGGATGAATAAATCCAGAACCGCTGAGGTGATGCGTGGCTGTAGCAGCAACCTCAATGAAGGAAGCTCGAGATCTCAGCGAGTTCGGTCTTGAGAGAAGGGCGGGTTGGGAATAATTTGAGGTTCGGAGAAAATGGGCGTCAAATGTTGACAACACATCGACCACCCAGTGGCAGTGAGACGACGTGTGCTAGTGCCTGCATTGCGTGTGTATGGACGATCAAGTCTCGAAGATGGGCGGGGAGGGCTCTCACGCGGGCTGACTCTGGCATTGGGAGCTCTTCAAACTAGCTCGCCCAAGATTGCCTTGGGCCAGAAGTTGATGGGAAACAGCTCTCCTTCCTGCCAGCTGCATGCATTTTTGACCTATCCGATTTGTTGTTGAGAAGAGCAATTGGAAATCCACAGGTGGGAAAGATCAAGTCCACTCGGGAGGCGGTCACGACCTCAATCACCCCTACCTTGCCCAATTTGGTACCTTTGGGGGGTTGTAACTGCTTCAAACCGACATCATCGGAGTTTGAAGGTTTAGGTACCTTCCCGGGCAGGTTTGGCAGGAGGAGGCCAGGTACAGTACCTGAAAGTCAGGTACGCACACCATAAACGATTCGAGGGCAAGAACCCCGGCTCAAGCTCGGCGGGACAAGGGAAAGGGACAGAACAGCCCAGGTGAATGAGAGGAATATGATTAGTCGGTCAGAAGAAGCCAGTGCATGGTGGCGTGGATGCCTTGCGTCTTGAGCGTGATTCTGTGCCCATGAGAAACTCTCTGCATACTGGCTCAAAGGTCCAAACGGACCGTTTCTTCAAACATGGATGATTTAACTGCCCGTTTATTGAGCATCATCTTGTTCGAATGATTGCAATCCCTTTGGCTTATACTGTAGTCAGGATACTTTGGAAACTGGAAAAGTTCAAGTTGTCCGATAAGTCACGATTGGACCAAAGTCTTTCAGCTGAGATTTTAATCGATGATTTTATCAACACCGCCAGAAAAAACTGAAGATTACCCCTCTCTCAAGCAGGTCGTGACCATTCCCCTCCCTCCACGACCCCTCCGCGTCATTCGAACAAATCAGATCAATCGGTGTGCCGCCCGGTGATGAATTTACAAATTCCCCAGACAGAACAGCCTCATATTCTCCTCCAGATTCCCTCTTGACCGACCCTACCGCGCCGTTCTGACAACAGGCTGATGAACCAAATCTGGCTTTCATTGAGCATTTTCAGACAAGGCTCTGGCTTGGGATTGGAATACACAGATTGTTAACTCACCGAGTTCATCATTCCACTGACTACGGCGCCATCACCCGCTTTATGAAGTCGAATCATAAACATAATTTCCCAAACAATAAAGGGCCCTCTGCCTCGATTCTCACTTCCATGGTCTTTTATATCCATTTCCTTTACATTCGTCGCCAGCTTTTACACCAGACTATGTTCAATTCATCCAGCTGTCCGTTCAAATTTCGATCCGATAAGTGTCAACCTGCACAATGGGGCTGGATCACCCATCCGTTCGAGATGCTGGAGCTGGTTTGAACGAGATTCTTGACGACGTGAGTGGGAGCTACATTTACACCATATTAGCCTTTCCAGTTGCTAAATTGTCTTTTAGAGGGGGGCACATGCCGACGTCGATGAGGAAGGAGACTGCGAGGACGAGGCTGACGACTGCTCCTCGCACTATTCCACCAACGTGAGTAATCCCACCAAGCTATTGCCTTTCACCAAAATTGACCAGTTTGATGTTCAAAGCAAGAAGAAGAGGCAAATATCACGATTCGGGCAATCTCTTCCTACGGCCCTGGAAATATACTGGCCACTCCGCAGGACCTGAGTCTGAAACCGGGGGCTCACCTACCAGAAGAAGAGAAAGACCATCTTATATCGGCTGGCTTTGTTGCCCGGATAAGTGGCCATGACTTGCAGACTGTCCTTGGCTGGGCTAGGACCGGATCTCTCTTTCTCAAGCTGGAGTTTCATTTAACAGGAAATGATCTTCCTCGATTCACTCTCAGGGTGAAAGTTGTTGAAAACCAACACGAAGACATCAGTTTGAGCGGTGGCCTTGGATTTGCCCTTCGGCTCTTGAAATTCGTCAAAACAATGGATTTGGACGGATCTGTGTCTCGGAAACCTCCCTGCCCCCCACCCATAGCAAAACGCCGTCTGCACCATTTGAGAGCGGCGAACCAGAGGCATCAGAAAGTCGTTGGCCTTAGACGCCAACCTCGCCCGTTTTCCTCGAGCGACCTGGAGCGATTGGAGAGGATTCATCAATCCCAAGCTGCTTGTATACAGTCTCAGACAGCACCACCGCCATTATCAAGCTCACTGTCATCTTTGGGTGAAACGGATGACCAGGACTCCGTATTCTCATTCTCGGACCAGACCGAAGATTCCATGGAAGCGCCACCATTAACGACAGCCACCACGGCAACCTCCTCGTATGATGCTTGCCCCGAATATCCTCGCATTTTGGAGGATTTCTCCGAAAACTTCGCGGAAACCTACAGCCTACTACCTGGACTAAAACGGCAGGAGCTTCCGGTTGACCCTTTTGAGCAACAAAAGATGAGAGCCGAGGCTATGTACGCACATAATGGCGACACAAGCGGTTTGGTTTCTGTCATGGCGTTGGCTACCGCCCAGCCTCTAAGTAGTCATCCTGAATCATTTTGGTACCCCCAACAACACTGAGCCATGGCCGCTTGGACCAAAGCATTAGTATACCTTATTCATGTCATCGATCACTCCGCTACCATTCAGGTCCATTCTTCCATGTGCGGCCTCTTCACCCTGCATTCCAAGACCGCAAAGTCCAGGCCCATATCCTTATTCTCCCGGTTCATTTCTACCACAATTACTGAGTGCTGGATTTCACATTATCACTGTCGAAGTTAATCCCTGGACCGGGAGGCCCATGGCCAGGGACATTCCACCAACCGGGGATACTACCAGACCTGCCCATATATTGACGGGAGTTCCTAAACGGGCCATCCGCGTAATACACGCAATGAACCAGTATACTGACCTTTCTTTGGCTTTTTTCACACTCCTGGAAGTTGACTTCATGTTGCTTCCCCGCCTGACAGGCGTTGTCGCAGCATGCCTGAAATACACGAATTGGATATTGTATATTCACATTTCGGGCAGGTGATACACTGCCAAATGATCTTGTTCTTGCTCGTTTCTCCAGTCTGCCTGGGCTCTGACATAATATTGGGCATCAATGCAATCCAACTCTGCTCGGTTATCTCTATTGTCCTGCCTGCGCTGGATGGTATTCTTACGCAGCCAGGGGCAGCCACAAACACTACCCAATTTCCATTTATTCGACAAAATCCTTTTCCATGTTTCAACGCTTAGCATTATGTTACTTTTTGTCTTTTAATGTGTTTCTTTTACCTTTTCCGCTGGCTTTGTATTTTCGAGTATTTATATACCCAAACAAGCGGGATGATCAGAATAGGCAATGTGGACATGGGATATTAGAAAGTAGTGCATACAATGATACTTTGCTGCTTTACTCTTTGATATGTCCTTTGTGCTTTCGCTGGCTCACTTGTCGTCCAAAAACTGTAGAACCGCTGCTGCGGTAAGACACAGTGTCAAAGCCTAAGAGCCTCAAAGTAATATTTTAGGCAAGATCACCTTGAGATGCTCTAGCTCTTGTTAACACTGTTGATGTAGAAGCTGAAGACATAGTCGTTTGCTTGTGTTAATGGTTGGGGTATAGGGTATGCCATTCGAAAAGACGTTTAGAAAGAACAGAAAACAGAAAGAAAAAGGGAAGAATCAGAACACAGATGCCATGAGGTTTGGGCAGTTGTGTGTTCAATGGAAGCCATGTCTACATGTGTATGGTGCCTCTCGAGCTACCTTTGTCATGTTCTTGCAGTTCACCGTTATGCAATACCGGAGATCTGAACAACACTTGCAGCAAAAGTCACGAAAATGGAGAGAGTAGAGACAAAAGAAAACATATACTGATCATATGATACTAAAATTATGCCTTGATTGCGCTAAAGAAAAATAACATTAATCATTAGAGAGGAGATTCGTAAAAAGGCATGAACATCCGTACAGTTTGAGCGAACAAGATAATTCGTAAATGAAGTAAAAGAGGGAAAACAAGCCTCCTCGTGAAGGTTGAAGATCCAGACAATTTCTGCCAAACGGACATCCTAATTTGCTTCATTCTCAATACTTCCGTCACTCCTACATCAAAATCAGAAGGATGCCTGGGTCATTAAATCTTGGGGGTAGCGAGCAACGTAAAAGGGGGAGAAGGAGAAGGGAAATAAGGAAATAAAAATGGAAAGAAAGGGCCTCCGTTCTGTGATAAACATTCTGTCCTTGGGAGGTAGTCTTCTGACTTCATTGAGAAAGTAAGGAAATGCGAAATATTGCGAAAGGAATATTAATGTTCTGAGGGAAGGTCCGTACCAATTAATCCAGAGGATAAGAGAAAAAGAAAATACATCCCGTAAACGTATAAGTATGTGAAGAGCTGGACCTTGGTCATCCAGCTCTTCGGGAGGATGTGCCCAGAAATGCCGGACCCTAACCCTTAACCCCAGAAACTGTGAAGGTCTCCGATAGCTGCCGTTCTGGAGTCTGATGGGATATTTCAAGTCCTTGGGGAAATGATTCTTTGGTCCTGGTCTTCCGTCTCCTCGGTGCGCCAGATCGAAGAAAGATGTCGAAACCAGCATGTGGGCAAAATTATTTCTGCCCAATTGAACAGGTGAAGGGTTTGCCCCTCTCTTCAGACCCCGATTTCTTCGCTATGCTTCTGATCTGCATCTCCGCCAATCATGAGCATGGAAGCAAAGCGAAAACCAGTGAAAATTGACCATTGAGCACAGTGTAACGCAAGTCATGCCATGACACATCGCTTCCACAACCAGTGACATATTCATGGACGGTTGAAGCCACCATGTGGTTGGCGTGTGATTCCTTGATGGTACCCAGCAGACATTGAATAGTTGACAGTGCTTCCTTGATGTGGTGCAGAATGCTGGGAGGCTGGATAGAATGTATTAGACGTGGCGTTGGTGAACTCGGGGGATCCTCCGTCTAGCGATATAAAACTGGGATTAACGTATTGGTTTGTGCTGTATCCATAATCAGGATAGACTGGGAGGTACATCGCTGGATCGCTGATGCTAGAACCAGGGTGCAATGTACCCGGTTGCCAACAAGTGGATTGGCTATTCATGACCGCCGGGTTGTGAGCAGGAACCCTGCCTTCACCCTGACGAATCGGAAGTCGATCGTCGCCTGTACTCGTTCGAAAGGATTGCGGTTGGTCAAAGCCTTCGATCGGTGGCGCGGTTTCTCCCATATGAGCTGTCGTTTCTGTTCCCGAAAATCTGGTCAGCATCTTGATTTATGCAAAGAATGTTTCCATAGGGCTGGCTCTCAGCCTCAGAGTGGGGGGCTTCAACGACGATTGATGTGATTGTGAGAAAGGATTGTCGGGTTACTTTACCCGGACCACAGGTAACTTGTTCTTGAGAGTCTGAATCCATGCTGGGACGGCGAAGGGTCGAACGTGTTGAAGAAATGAAGATTTGACATACCCGTACCCCAAGCTTCCTCCGAGTCCATAAAAGAAGGACCTACGTTTGACGCTTGGCCCCCCCAGCTTGTTGCCGTGGTAATGGTCGGTGCCCCCGACGCCATAGTCCCGGTGAAGAAGCTTTCCATATCCTCTCTGACCTCAACCTCACCATCTTCATACTCGTCGCCAGACTCAGAATCTGAGTATGGATCTCTTGGCGGTTTTCCCTGACAGTGCTTGTTCATGAAACGCCGCCCAAGATAGAGATCAATACCCCGGTAAGGGGTGCCCTTATTCAGTACCAGGAAGGTTTCGACTACCGCCTTGATATTGTATGGCCGATGCTCAACGACCAGGTCGGTCGATCTTGATGCTTCGGCCATGCCGTGGGGTAAGAGTAGCGTTTTCGGGGGTTGCTGCGCAAGGGACTGCGACCGGATTCGGAGGGTCCTTGTGCAATGTGGATGCGCCGCGGAATAGTCGAGGTCAGGACAGAACATTACCCGGAATGGACCAGTTGTCTTTTCTTGTATGTCAAACACCGTCATAGCTTCTAGTGGTTGATATCCTCTTGAGGCTTGATTCTCCTGAGTGGCACCTTCCATTTGAGTCTGCAATCGACGCTGCATTCTCATTTGTCGTCTCCTAGCCTGTCTCGAAGGATCCCTTGGTGAATACTCTTGCTGACCACCAGATTGCTGGAGCGATCTACTTTGACTGCCTCCTGCGTGTCGGGTGCGGCCGATCTGTACATTCGTGTAGTTGCGCAGGTGTTGGTCCCTCTGGCCACGTCGTGTTGAAGGCGAACGGCTGATGGGTGCCGATATGGGCATCGGCGGATGTGAGCCCTGGCCGTGAGTTGACCTCCTATCATGTTGGCCTTGTTGAGTCGTAGGAGAGTTCATGTGCTCGTTTGTACTGCCTCTAGCGACAGGTAAGTAGGGTATCGATCCTAGACTGGCAGGCGAGTGATCGGAAGTTATGTTGATAGCCCCGGAATATGGAGAAAGGATGATATTGTGTTGTCGGTTTGTGGGTGTGGTGGAGTAATGAGGCGAGGATGGAATGCTGCCCGCAGAGAATGGCAGGTTTCTTCGGTCCATGGCCTCAGATGTGCGAGAGGATTTCAGACGAAAGGTTGGGTCACAAGGTCTAGCACACTATTAGTCACCACACGTCAACTAGGTGCCGCAGTTCTACGAACCATTGAAGAGACAAGGCTGATGAGCCCGGCCTCGTTCATACCGCTGTTCTTGACAGATCCCGGGTCACTGATGAGGGTTGCAATGCGGGCAAGAAGAGTTTATTGAGGAGGGAGTTGCCGTTCGAGTAAGAAGGGACAGGATACTGGGTTTTAGGGTATGTCGAAAAGAAATGGCCCAACTCAAACTGGGGCCAATCCACCACTGGGTCGGAACCGGAATCTCGCTTTCGTTCGACTAGTGATCTATCTGTCTGCTCATGTAAAACTGATTTGGAAGTTGAAACAAAATACAGCACCGTAGGTGAACAGGCTGTGTAGGAAAAGGCTGTGCTCTGGGTGAAATTTCGACTTGGTCCAAAAGATGAACACAGCCCTGCCTCAAACAACAATTGCAGACCATCATTGTGGTCAGTGGAGGAGCGAAATGCCACTTGCAGGCGAATCTGGATGCGAGCGTCAGTGTCATTATTCTTTCCAACTGTGGGGCTGCTTGAGAATGAAAGGAAGTTGCGGTTCTGGACATCTAATACCCTGAAGGTTCCAACTTGGTAAATGGAACTCTCCTCGTAGTATCGATAATGGATCCATTTGGACGAGGCCCATACCTCCCAGTTTGAACTCACTGAGTTTCAGCCTTGGTGATTGATCGAGGTACATCTGGCTGCTCCTGACTGGCTGGTAATACCGGGTATGGGACTGACGAGGAAGAAGCCGACGACGACGAGAAGGATGATTGGCGCGAGATTGGGCATCTTCACCCAACCAGAGGAGACGGAGCTGCAAGATCAGGAAGGCATACAGAGAGGAAATTCGAGAGCCTGACAAAATACATTCAGGCATTTTCGGATCTTGGAATTGTCAATCTGAATGTGGCAGCGAGCAAGGAAAACGAATTCTTAGGGCAATGCTGTTGATGTGCTGGCATAATGATCGCGAACCAGCGACAATAGAGCAAAATACACAGAATAAGAAGAAGAAGTAGGGCGGGTGAGAGAGAGGGGCGGTCGGGAAGGTGTCGTCCTCAGAGAAGGAGCAAGAGCCAGGCTGGTCACCGAGATTTGCACCCAGAACAGGCACCCAGGACAGATACGTAATGTGGAGGCGGGTTTGGATGTACGGTGATAGGGACGCTGAAGCTGCCAGCGCACCTTCCCAGGTGTGCTGGATGCGCCGGGCACCACTTCAGTCAACCTCGGGCATACAGACTTGCCCTGTCCAGGTGACCTCGTCTGCCCGTTTTGCCATTCCCACATACATACTCAGGCAAACCGTCAGTTGAACAACTTCTTACAATAACCTCGGTTTTCAGTTTGTGTTTCTCTCTCTCCGCCGACTGCCTTATTATTGCAGGGAGCCTTGAGTGGTATGGATGACCTCGCTCTAACCCGCCTCGACTGCACTTCTTCTCCACACTCCCTTTATCAGTCAGGCCTAGTTGATCGATTTTTCATCGGTAAACTAAGTCTGGGTTCCTTTGACTCCCATAAACTTCGTGCAGCCTGAAGGGAGCGTTGACCGCCCCATATCGAACATGCAAATCACACCGCGCCTGCATAACGAAGACTCGTCAGGAGAACCAACTTATTGCACGCAACCTCAGGACAGAGACGGCGGCTGAATCATGTCCAAATTTCTCGATACGGCCACCGAGCACCATTGCCACACCCCTCACATCTTCTTCAAGCGCCGACGTGAGGCAAGCCATCTCTATCATGCAGCAACCCCACACCTCCATCACCGAATCCAGCCGGAATATTTGCTCTTGAGCTGAAGCCACGCTGCACCTCTCCCAGCACGGCGCAAGTTTTGGTGTGAGCATCATTTCTAAAATGCCTCAATGTCTGCATTCCATTGGTAGCCCTAGTGTCGCTCCGCGCACCCCGCGACATCATACTTCCCGTCAGGAGGCCATCGAGATCTTTGCTCGTGAGGCGGGCAATCGAGCGACCAAGCACCTCCATGGCGCCTAGTATTGCCCGTTGATAGTTGCGGCCCTCCAGCTCTCGATATTGGAGAGCCTCGGGTTCGAAGAATGGCACCAGTTGTCAGTTAAAGGTCGCCATGAAACTCGATTCGAAGATTGTCCTCGGGCTCTCCCCCTGTTGGGACATCACATTCTCCAGTCACTTCTTTGCTCCCACATGTCCGGCATGGTCAACTTGAACATCTTGTCCAACAATATTTGCTTTGGTTTTTTCCCTGCTGAAGCGTCACTCTCCACCAAAATTTCTGGCTGTTGTGCAGCATTGTGCAGCTAGAAAGACGCGACGCAATACTCCATGCCTAGTTGCCACCGTTCGCCTCGTTCCGGAGTCGATTGTCCAGTCATTTTTCATATCTTGGCAAAGTCTGTCAGCTATTTGTATTTTGATAGCTTCGGTTGACGCCCAAAGAGTTCGTCACGGGCATCACGCAACGCTGTCTCCAGCCCAATCACTACTGCTACCAGCCATTGTTTCTATTCTGTCATCCTGCCGGTCCTACAATGGCTCCCGACGCCCGTATTGGGTGTCGACCGAGCGAATTACCCCCAAACTCGCGCAAACGGCCGGTCTCCAGATCCCTCTATCCTCTGTCACCACCGAACTCGAACCAAACATTGGGTGGGTGTCGCACTAATCGTCAACTAAAACCTGCCACGATTCCAGCCAACACCTACAACACAAAGCGCGGCCGGGAGGGTGCAACCCGTTCACATCGAGAATGGCTGAAGGGCTGTCGAGATGTTGGGCGCCGGCAAAGTCTGAGACGGAAAAAGACGACAAGACGAAGCCACAGCGCCAGCGGAGAGACTGAGGGTAAAGGTGCATCGGTCGTCAGTGATGCGTCAAGTGTCAGTGCCGACTTGTCCAAGACCCTTTCGAGTTGCACCTCTGAAGTCCTCCTAAATCATGACGATAGTACTGGCACTCATAGACCAAGCCCTACAATCCAGCCAACATGTGAAAAGGAGCCAGATGCGGCGCTCCTCCGGCGTCGTGCTTTGAAGAAGCAGGAGGAACAAGAAAGGAAAAGAGCATCCGAGAAGTACCAAGAAACTGGAGATATGTCGGTGTTTGAGCCGTTCATGGCTCCCTTCTTTGATGGGCCCGATAGACCCGATCTTGGGTCATGGGTCTGGGATGCGTCAGTGGAGAGGTTTCGACGGGAGCACAAATTGAACGGGAGGATAGTCTGGGCGCCAACGGATGATTCTTTTATCTGAACTCTTTCCGAGGTACACTGACCGACCGTCATCACTTGCTCTTTCGTTTCCTTCAACCGCCTCCCCTTACCCGTCTTTGTTAGCCATGCCTTTTCGTGACCAAACTAGGTCTGTAATGTTAATATAGCACTCCCCTCAAGAATGTGGGCAATCCCAGGCACCCAGTCCCATCCCGTCTCTTTTGTATACTCTTCAGATACTTCCTTCATCGGCGTACCATCTATAATAGCTCAGATACTTTCATTTGTCCAATTTAATTTCGGCGCATATGGTCAGCACAGCAGGTCGGATTTGGCAGGCTCAGAAGCTCCTCCATAGATGTGATTCGGATATCATCTTCAGCACCTTGAGAACCTGAAATGCTTTTGGTGAATGCTCTGTCCTGTTTGCAACTATTCGGAAGTAAACAATCCCCCCTTTCTCCGCCAGTGGGATGCCTGGCCTTCCTACACTAAAGGACAGCGCCCCCTTGCCCCGACTACCGCATGCACTCGCGAAGATTAAATCTGGGCTAAGCCTAAAACAAGGATACGCACTGACTGCTTAACGGCCAGTGCACGAATTTCCCTCCTTCTCAGCTATCGGTACGTACCTTCATACCCCTGTATTATGCTTAGCCCAGATTCAATCTTCGCGAGTGTAAGCGGTAATGTGACTACACAGCCCCGAGAACACAAAGTTCTCCTGATTGGCGCAAGGCATTAAGTACAAAAGGATAATAAAAAGGAGCTAGCCCTTTTCCGAGCAAGAGGATGACGCCCCGATGGCAATATCGAGTGTATACGAAAGAAAAAGTATATAGTCCCAGCATCATAATAAGTTTAAACTTGATAACGAATGTATTTACTTGCTTCAGATTTATGGTATCAGGATATGGAATCTTCTCTTGAAGAAGAGCAGTAAAAAGAATACATAAAAGCAAAAACATCGGGCTCAATCGGGATTCGAACCCGAGACCTCGCACATCAATGTTACCTGTATGACGGGTAATGGGAATAATTCGAGAAGAATTAATCACCCGAAGCGCGAATCATACCACTAGACCATTGAGCCACTCATTCGATCTGATTGGTGAGAGCGGGCCGCGGTTTTAGGGCCTAAGAACCAACTGTAAGGCAGAAAGTGGGTCTCAATGTTTTGACTTTCGCTGTCTTTGACTTGTCCTTCAAGCGCTGTCCTTCAGTGGACGATAGTGAGAAGTGGATACGTCAGGCGTGTCAAACCGCCTGTAAAGTGGGTATGTATGCTATTACGGATACATGGACATGTAACCGTTTAGGCGTATTATGGTCAGAAATACGGTGCGTTGCTGCTTGTATATTTCATGTATCCGTACCAGATCTAATACGGGTACGGCTGGAGAGGGCCCTGCCCTGTGAATATCAGCAATCTTCGCTAAATAAGAAATAATAAGGAGAAGAACTCAGGGGAGTTTAAAGAACTGATTTGGTAACAAGTAGTGTATGATCTGTCAAATACGCCTTCTTTCAGTTCGACCTGGATGTATGTATAGACAGTATTCTGAAATACACGACAGGAAAGACACCTGATTGCGGATGAGCAGGCTTCAAGAACATCAAGTTCTTAATATTCTCAGCTGGTCCCCTGGAGTATGTTGACTCGCCCCTTTTGCCCCTGTCCATCCCAATGACAACAGGCCCCTTATCCTCCCTTGCTTCAATCCAGCGAAGACGCCAAGATCCCCTTGGCCTCCTCACTTCTCCACCAACTCCCATCTTCTCCAGGGAACTCGTACTGATCCATGCTCTCGGCCTTCATCTCAACACTATACCCAGCTTCCATTGGAGTCCGATAATAACCGCCTTCATTCACCACAGCAGGATGCAAGAAGTGCTCATGCAAATGGTCGACATACTCGAGGACCGACTTCTTGCCGCTGACCACGACATAATCGATCGTGCTCAGGTGCTGCGTATACTCTGGCAGGCCGACTCCTCCCGAATGCGGCACGATAGGCACGTTGAACTTCTTGGCCATCAATAGCACGGCCAGCACCTCGTTCAATCCTCCCAATCGACATGCGTCGACCTGGCAGACATTAATAGCTCCGCTCATGAGGAGCTGCTTGAAGACCACCCGGTTCTGACACATCTCTCCCGTGGCAACACCAATCCCATACGGCTTGAGAGCTTCCCTAACAGCCTTATGTCCCAGGATATCGTCAGGCGAGGTCGGCTCCTCGATAAACCACGGTTTGAACTCTGCCAATTCCTTCATGTATTCTATCGCCTCAGGGACAGACCATACCTGGTTAGCGTCGACCATGAGGACATTACCCTTGTCATACCCAATAACCTCTCTGGCAAGGGCAAGCC
Source organism: Rhypophila decipiens (assembly GCA_033297075.1). Classification (NCBI taxonomy): domain Eukaryota; kingdom Fungi; phylum Ascomycota; class Sordariomycetes; order Sordariales; family Naviculisporaceae; genus Rhypophila; species Rhypophila decipiens. The sequence goes on along the minus strand of MU858046.1, from coordinate 480,551 downwards.
GTCGCTTGTCTTGCTCCAGGTTACTCCCAACCTTGACCTTGAAATGCCTGTACCCCTTGGAAAGCGTCTCCCTGAGCAGACTCTTCATCTTATCCTCCGAATAGCCAAGCCACCCAGCGCTGGTGGTATACGCAGGAACAGCCCTCGACTCCTCCGCCTCTTTGATCCTCTCACTTTTCCCATTATTCCCAGAAACTTGCGTCTCTTTAAGCAAAGCAATCGCCTCCTCCGGGGTGATGGCATCAGTGATGTACCGAAAGTCAATACAAGACACGACCTCTTCAGGCGTCATATCCGCCACGACCCGCCAGACAGGTTTGTCCAACGTCTTGGCCCACAGATCCCACAGGGCATTGACCACTGCCCCCAGCGCTAGATGAATCACGCCCTTTTCCGGGCCGATCCAGCGGAGCTGGCAGTCGTTGACCAGATGTCGCCAGGTCTTGCCCCAGTTGGTGCCGACTAGGCTGGATAATGTCTTGTTCTGGAGACGTGCTGCGAGGTAGTTGATTGCGTGGCAGACTATATCGTTTCCTCGGCCGATTGTGAAGGTCTTTTTTGTTTAGTGGCAAGGCAAACCCGTCCCTGTTTGTCAGCCAACAGCACTGGTCGTGAACAGGAAAAAGAAAATGCGGCTATGGTGGTGTGTGATAATGCAAGGAAAATCTCGTACCATTCCATGACCGGTATAATGTGCCGAATCGGTTTGCAAGATGCAATAGGCGGCAGAGTAGTCACCCGTCTCGTTCATCGCATCCGAGCCCGTCTTGTCCAGCGAGGTGGGAAACCGCACATCTCGTGTCGACCATCCTGTTATCGTGATGTCCCCCATCGTTGTGTAGTCGTATTATATCGAGCTAACGATGCAGGCACGGTAGGTAGGTAGCTGTCTGTAGAGCGTTTTTAAAGAAAAAGTCTGAGGAAGTGGGCTGGTGCAAGCTATCCAAAAGCGTGTGCAGTGAGTGAAATAGAATCCAAGACAAAGAGCAAGACAATAAGGTAGAAGAGAACATCAAGAACGGGCAGGCAGGAGAGAGTTGGGCAACTGCAGTGACAGGTGCGCAATCTAGGGTTTTGTGAGACCCAGCCCAGCCCAGCACTTTGAACAGTTGAGAGCAACTGGATCAATTATATTGGGCCTATTACTTGCACCCCCCTTGTAACCTGATCTGAAGCCATTCCCGCATGGCCACGTCCGATACAGGCCCGCACAGAAGAAATCCAGGGAAAGAACCTGAGTGGAGGACCATGGGCGCAACATCCGACGGCCCGGCACAAGACCCGCTCATGATTGATGGATAATTCCGACCTTTTTCTTGTCTGGCGTTTCATGACGATTGCACCTCCTCTAGCGTTGGTATTTTGTGGAGTGTTATGAGGGGGGTGAAATGAGGCATTGTGTGTGGTGGTGGCGATTTGTAGTCAAACCCTCACCCAACTCGGAGGATTTATGCCCGAGCTAGGTAGGTCCAACCAGGAACGAATGGTAATTTGGGGCAGAGAGGCACAAGCATGCCGGTAATCGGCCGCCCGCTAAAAGTGGGGAGTCACCGGGAATCCGGAATACGAGCGGCTCAACGGCCGGCTCCGAGACACCGGAGCTGATCTTCAAGTGTTTGTCCAAAACAGATGTTTTCTGGTTTTTGTTAGATATAAGATTAGAAAATCAGACTTCCCTTCACCCATTTCTGCCTGGATTCCTACACGAGACATGCGATAACCTAAAGATTACATGACATATCTTTAAGTTCGTTAGCAAATAAAAAGAAAATGGTTCAAGATTAAAAAGGTATTAATTTGTGATTGTTTTTCCTTGCGTCAGCCGCGAATCGAACGCGGGGCCCATCGATGGCAACGATGGATTTTACCACTAAACCACTGACGCTTTCCTTGTGTGTTCTTGGCTGAGTGGGCTGGATCTTTTGTATGGAGTATCCCCCGGGTAGCTGCCTCGATGTGTCTGCTGGCGGGGTGGGTTATGGGGCCCAAGTGGGCATGCTGCGGGCGAGTGGATATCGCTACGCTCCTGTTGCTTAAGCAACAAGATTCATGGGCCAAGGGGCATTGTAAACATAGGTCCAGCGAGTTGCGAAGGGGACAGGCTGTATCGGTTGGATGTTTACACAAGAAGCTATCAACACACGACTATGAGACCAAAACCATAATCTATCATAGCAAGAGATATATATGTACTGGAAGGCGAATAAAATGGGGGGATTGTGTGAAACTTTGACGCAGATAAAGGAACAGCCGAGGTATATCCAAAGATACATAAATAACAGACCAAAGACTCATTACAGCTGATGAAATTTCCAGACCCCTTTACACTCTTGATCAGTACCACAATAGAATCAACGGTAGAATTTGCTCGCCACCGGCCGGATCGCGATGGGCAACCTTGTCACATTTCCCAAACGGGGGAATTGCGACTTTTCGGTGTTGGGCGTGTATTCGATGGCTTGCAACTCGACCTTCAGGCTTGGGACTGTATTCACGGGAACCTCAGTCTCGCCGTTCTGGGTAGAGAGTGAGTCAGTCAACTTGTCGCTCATGGTCCCCATCAATCCAAATGACCGTTAGGTGACAGACTTACATGTAATATCTCCACAGCTAGTCCTTGCTGCAGAACCGAGGTGGCTGCTTTCGAGTCAATGTTCACATCAACCAGGCCCGCAAGTCTTGGATCTTGAATCGTCACGCTGGTTGACACATTCCCATACGACGGCATGGCCAAAAGCGCCAGACTTCCTACGGTCGTGCCATTGATGACCAGGCCTACGACGGCTGGAAGTGGTATCTCTGCCCTGTCCAGCTGGACTTGGGCGACATAGTATTGTTGCGTGTCGACCAAACCTGACGCCTCGCTAGGGTGTTTCTGTGGGTATGGAAATGATTTCGTCCGATCGTAGGTGCTGTTTGGTCCGTACAACATGTTCACCTGTGTAATAACAAAAGCGCGGGACTGATCTGGCGAAGTATCCCAGTCGTAGATCTCCGGATACGTGTATCCAAAGGTGCTGATGTTCGTCACCAGGTCGCTGGTATGGAATGTGAGAGGGTCGGCACGAAAAGGCTTTAGAGGGCTGTCTCGCGTGATCTTGGAACCCCCGGGGGTGCCAAACTGTCCGTAGGAAGTACTTGTCCTCTCAAACATGGTGTCCTTGTAGTTTATTGCTTGCCACATGGCAAACAGCCGATCAACATTGCAGTGATGCAGCATGCTAGCGAAATGGTCAAAATGCTGGTCTAGACACCCTTGAATGGAAGCCAATACTCACAACAGTGGATCAAACGCCGACAGAACAATATCGGCCATGGTACCTCCACATCCAACAGTAGTATGAACCGTACTGTGAGGGTCTTCGAAGTTGGGCCCGCCGCAATCAGTGCACGCCACGTCTTCAAACCTGGTGGATCTAATGAAAGCGTCGTACTACTTCGCAGGTCAGTCGAGAACTAACCGCATGGGGCCCATGGGATAGGACTCTGGCACAGAATCGGCGACATTTGATAAGAATAGTAATACATACCACCGAAGTTTTCAGTTTGAAGCCCACGGTCATCATGCTTAGATTTGACTTGGTCATGTTATTGACCGACCCATCAGTGCCCATGCACCGTGATGTTTCCTGATAAGTTGAAAGCTGCCCGCCCCAACTCGAAGGGACAGGATTTTGGAAACGGTAGCTATAGAGTGGGTTCCTTATTGTCGTCGGCCCCGTTGGTCCGTTTACCGTAATATTAGCATCCCCAGTGAAGCTCGGGACAGTTGGGTCAGTCGCCCAATCCCAGAAAGGCAGCCTCAGAGTCTGAGCTGCAGCTTTATAAGCAGGAGCATGGTTTGGGGGGTACTGGTTGGATATGTTAACGGCGTGAGACACTAGGACTTGCTGCAACAGTATATCTTAGTACGACTGAAAAGACATGGTGCACATATTCGATGTGGGCCTCCCCTACCTCAAATAAGGCCAGATACGGACGATGCCATGTGCCAAAGATCAGTTCCTACAACTTGTAAGCTGGAAATCCAACCAAGATACAAGTGAGGATCCTCCGAATACATACTCCATGAGGACAGTATCCCATTTCCTCGGGAGCGCCAGGCACGTTTTCGACGTCGTTCCATGCTTCAAACGGACGACCATGTATTCCTTGGGCCATTGTTAGCTGCGGTACTTTGGATTATGCGGGATACATGCGAGTGCGCCCAGGTGGGCATCTCATATATCTTACCTGTGATTTGGAAGTACGACAGCTCATCGGCTTCGTCGACGGCCTGAAAGGCTGATAGGGCCAGAATATACAGATCCCTGAACGAATCAGAATGTGACTTTGAAGAATTCGTGCCAGGATTGGCCTACCATTGAGGGCCTGATTCTGAAAAGAGCTCTCTAATATCTCGCCTTGTTGGTCTCTGATGGGTTTTCGGATCGATGCCAGTACTGACGCCAGTTACTGTAATATTTGTTGCTCCTGCTACCCACCATAGCTCCACGGCCACGGTCAAGTAACGAAGCCAAGTCCTCCACATCATTTTACCGAAATATCAGTCGATGGTGAGGTAAGAGGATCTGGGTTAGGTAGAAGATGAAAACACTGCCGATGACAGTCACGGCGGGCCTGGCTTTTAAGCCAGTGCCCTTGGGCTGCCTCCTCAGTCTCATCCTCCTGTGGCGAGCACATTCTCATGAGAGAAACAAGACCAGAATAGCAAGCCGTCTCACACGGAAAAGACGGTGGACACATTCCCGTTGTTGGACGAGCCTCTTACCGCAGACATGGTCGCAAAGTCACGAGTCTGTGGTAGTTGACCACAAGAACCGGTGGACCGGATTGGTAGGGCAAGTCTCGCGCAAGGAAGGCGGTAGAGGCAAAACACGAGCTAATAAACGTGGTGTCGTGTATCTGTATCAGCGGTGACGAACCGGTCCATAGATATCGTCAGGACCGCCATGGAGAGAAGCAGCAGAAGTGGTGTTCCGTATCTCATTTCGTTTCTCGTATGCACGGCTTGCGGTCCGCCGAGTCGAGGTTAGGTGCTGGCGCTTGCAGGAGAGACCGCATCGACCGCCGTGTTACAGAGGCCAAGACCCGCATTACCCAGCGCGGGCAATAGAGCTCAGAGACCTATGAATCGACAGGGGAGAGAAATTGGTACACTATCAGATAGAGTTGTTCCTTGGGGGGGCATGTTATGAATGCCGTGATCGGTGTCTCACAAGACGGTTGACTAAAGGCAAAAGACCTGAGGTATTTGGATTTCTTTCTGATACCTACTCCGCAGATCAGCCTTCGATGTGGTCTTCGTCAGTGTGGTGCCGCAGTGCCCCGGGTGCAGTTCGGACATGGTCGGAGAAGGTATTGTACGTAGACCCAGTGCGAATTGTCAAGAAGCACAGCAATGCTTATCCTGTCTGCTGCAAGGCACGACCGCGGACCAGGTGGTGCCCGGCATTGCACACTGCCATTTTGGCTGTAATTGGCAAGTCTCGTGAGTCAGGGTGGTGTCGGGACAGGTGTGGGATTGTGTCGGGTGGAGGTAGGTACTGCCGGTGCTGGCTGTCGACCAACAAGCCGACTCGAGTACTATTTTCTTCTCGTCGGTTACGGAGACTAAAGTTTCTTGTTCCTACCCGGTTCGGCGGTTCTTGCGTCGTGGGGGGCTCGCCGTGTCTCAGGTTCTTGTGAAAAAGTCAAGTGGTCCGCACACCGGGAGCGAATCAACAACTCCATCTTTCTCCGCTCCTTCCCCCGAACCACATCAAAGTACAAGAAGTCAGGGACAAAGATCAGCAAGAGGCTGGATCTGGCAGCTTGAAGATTGTCAATTACAAACAAAAACCGTTTGGATCTGCAAAAGAAAAAGAAAAGAAAGAACGGAGCCATGTGGAGAGGATAGGCTCGAAGAAAGAAGAAAAGAGTGCATGACGTGAGGCACACGCCCGATGGGAGCCCAACAAGGAGGCGCGACCCAGAGCCGCCGGATGCGCCCGCGTTGCTCACCCCTCCCCTCCATTTTGAAGGTCTGTAGCGTACTGTACTCTGTACCGTTTTCCCAATACTGAAGTTAGGGACACGCGGGACGCATGGCTTCCACGCTACTCCTGAACCGGCAACTCCAGCATGTTGATGAATCTCTAGTTCACCTTCTATCATGATTTGTGAATATTTCTGACAGTTTCCAACAATGCGGGAATATCTCTAGCGAGGAAGTTTGCTTCATTGACCGATAGCGGTACCTGGGTGAGGGTACGTCGCCTCAAGTTGGTCACTCACTTCATTTTCTCTCGTTTTTAATTATGAGCTTTGAAGTTAAAAGTACATGATTGGCCAGCGCTTGGCTATAAATCTCATATATCTTGGGAGAGTCAAAACACTGTTAACAACAAATATGTTTATTATGACGGTAACACAGCCAGCTGTCGCCCACTGCAGTGTTTCCACTTTGTACCCCTTTTCGGCAGTTGATCATTTGAATTCTGGAAGGTGGTCCCCTGCTCGCCCCGTGCAGATTGTGTGTTGGTTAGGTCTTGGAACAAGACAACCGTATTGGGATGATGAGGCTAAGCACAGTAATCTGCATCTCGATATAATATTTTGCGTTGAGAGCTAATTATCTTCATAAAGCAGCTCGGGACATCCCCCATCTCTCACCGCCCATCTGTCTCTGACTCCAGCCTCAGATCATTCTGCTCAACTCGTTTGGTATTGCATGGGGTGGGGGGCTCAACTGCCATGTAATGAAAATCAAAATTGTCTCTTTTCACTTCTCAGTCTACCTCTGAACTTGATCCAGCTCTGAACCAGGCTGTTAATCATGCCGGGCACGAGATGTGGCCGCTTCCTTTGCCCAGTCTCCTTGTCATGTTTTGTTCCAAGCTTTGACCGCTGCCCAACGATGAAAGATGGAAACAATACGGGTTCAATGGCCGCCACACGGCATTTTGAGAAAATGCATCAGCCTATTTGAGCGTATCTCTCTCTGTCATATCATCTCATGAAGCGAGTCATCACATCTTCTTTTGCCTGTTCTGTACTTGTGCGAGTGGGGGTGAAACGAACCCCTTGATGGTTCATGTGGGCAGGTGTACCTATGTTTCTCTTTCAAGACCCTATTTGAGTCTCTTTAGTGATATAGAGAGACATGCATACATACTATGCAGTATGAACAGGAAAAGTAAAGCTAGCTTCCAAGCTTGGCCTTTTTTCATGTTTCGCGGAAGCATCCGTCGTACATGATGCAGTAGCTTCCTTCCAAGGTAGCAAGCAAGGGGAATGGTGGGATGAAAAAGGGGGCGAGGAAAGAAAACAAACCGAGGAGGCAACCGCACGGAATACCCCTGACGTACAAGATAGCTGAATTATCAAGGGTAGTTTTGTTCCAGTAATAATAATCGATTCGAATTACCTCATAATGGAGGTGCTAATTGTCGCTACGGGTTCCTTTGTCCGTCAAGATACACAGGGGAAGCAGGGAGAGGTGGTACACACACTTGGTTACTCACAGATGAGAAACTGTAGCTAGTTTTCCGTGGAGCCACGCGGTTGATCCGGGACCGCGACCACATCCAAGCTGGGCTCCTCCTTGCCTCCCTGACCTCTCACATTGTTGTTCCTCATATGCTGTGAGCAGTGAGCCGGATTTTTTATTGCTTTTCTTGGAAACAGGATAGCGTACAAAAGAGCAGTGATAGGGCTAGATTAGTTTACGGATGGATTACGGGCACCATTCAGCTTGCAGCTTGACTGCTACAACATATTCCAAGGAAGAAATAAACAGTCCTAGGAGTTATGAACCTGATCCTGGGGATCCCCATGGGTTGACAAGGTGCTACTTGGGCATTCCACCACGATGGATCGAAGTAAAATCTATCTCGGGCAAGAGCCACCTCGCCTATCTGGATCTTGGTCACAATCCCCGAATATGGCTCACATTTTGATCGGAGACGATGCCTGCCGGTTTGAGTTGCTGTCGCCCTTTCCGACAGCTATCATGAGAAGACCACTTCTGCTGACTGTGGGTGTTTGTGCCGGTCCTGCCGGTTGGACAATTGAAAGGACCAAAGTCAAACTTGGAGAGAGAGAGACGGGAAGCTTGTGGACTACGGTCACGTACCCTTCTTCCGCCTTGCCCAGTATGGAAACTACGCCGTCCGAGACAAAACCCTTCGTAATTGCGAACTTACCCAAAGTTGCCTGAATATCTGCCCCCATCGTTGTACTTGCCAAAGGTACTTGCTACTCGCTCAATGTATACCGAATGACAAAGGTCCATAGATCGATCGGTCGACACATCTGATCGGACACCAAAAACCACCTCAAGTAATGGCATGTGAAGGCAAAAAAAGAAAAAAACTATCTAAAGAGAAGAGGCAAAGAACCAACAACTTGCAACTGCAATCTTTGCCGAACTAAGCGGCAAAACAAATCTCTTTTCGTTTATGAAATCCTCTTTAGATCTCTCGATCAAAATGCCCCCACCAACCACCAAACTGGCCAAGGTAGGTAGCACAAAAGAAAGGGCCAACCAAGCTGTCGTGATACAAACATTGAACCAAACACATGTTTCTCACGCACAAACCTGGCCCAAACAAACCCCACAATCCATACCAGACCAGACCAGGTCAGCCCAGGCCAGAGACCCTTGCAGAGTTTCTCTCGAGCAACAGAAGCATCATCACATTTCATTGATGCCTGAGCCTAGGGTCGATCGATCCCACTGCATCTCATGCGAATATCCAGCCGGAGGGAGTACTCCGTTGCCAAATGATGATATTATAGGATCGGATGGGAGATTACTTGGCGAAATACTTGAACGCTTGAGTATCTTCAGACTATGGTAATGAATGACGTCTGACGTTTGACTGTGTAATGATTCTGAGGGCTGGTGGGTGGTGGACCTTGCTCACAGAAATTATCCACAGAATTGCTTGCCACTTGGTTAGGTAAAGGCTACTTACTCGTCAAAGCAGAACGAGACAAACAGGCCACCGCTGGTCGCGTCGTTCGGCAGGTCGGCGGGTTGGACGGGAAAGCGGTCTCGGGTGTAGTGGTTGAGTAATGGATTCCCTAAAGCAGCGTGCAAAGAGGGTAGGACGAGCATCACGGGGAATTGGATAAATGGGGTAGGTATGCCGACAAGGCAGACGAGTGGTCTGGAATTCGAGAGCGCGGCAAACATGTGAGACAGGTAGGTAGGATCTGGGAAGCATTGTAGATGTGAAAATATCCATTCGTTTTGGAGCCTCCCGCATCGTGCTTGGTCCTGCCTGCCCTGCCGGGCCGAGCCCTACGTAGTAATAGAAACTTTTCATCCCAACTTCAACCATTTTTAGACAGCAAGAGACACGGATAAAGTGGACATAATGTATGACGAGTGTGGATAGGTAGCTCCATGCAACTTTTGGATTTTGAGAACCATAGCGACTTGTAGTTCTAGAATGAGATTCATTGAAATATGTGGAGCAGCAACATGGTGAGATGAGGTAGAGGAGAGAAATACGCAAGATGGATAAATTAAAAGGGAATAAAACTTTTCAAGTCAAAGACCCGCCAGAAGAAGAAAGGGGGGCGATTGAGGATGCTTGATGAAAAAAAAGGTTGACAAAGCCAAGGGGCTGGTCGTCTTGTTTCCCAGCCCGCAAGTCGCACAGCGACTCATTTTCATATCATACCAATCCATCTACATGACCCGGCCCAGGATAATAGAAAAAAGAAAATAAAGAAAGCTGAACCCAAATCTTATCGTACCAGTCCAGTCCAGTCCATTGCCAACATGGCTTTTGTGTTGAAAAAGACCCAGTTAACTGAAAAAGAGAACCCTTGAATATGAAAATGACCCTGTTTCGCTGTTCCCGTCTTTTCCTCCATAAACGCCTTGATGCGATTAGAGAATAGCACTTTTCTATCGCGTCTTCCCAAGAGAGAGAAAAAAGAAACTAAACCGCTTGAAAGAACTCAAATGAAACGCCTGAAAATGTCTTCCGTGACGATGCGCTCTTGTTGCAACTCCATGATGACCGAGAGACATGATTCGTTTCTTTGCATACCCTCGCGTTCCACGACAGCTCACGCGGGCGGAGGCGTTTTGCGGGGAAGCGAGCAAAAAGAGCAAGAAAATCACAACGACTTCTCCAACAGGATCAAGTCCCGGAAGCCATCTTTCCATTTCTTGGCCTGCTCGGCGGTCGGCTTGGGCAAAGGGCTTCTGGCGTAACCGCCATAGCCGGACCATCCCTGCATGCCGGATTTGACTCCAACGACGCCACCTTGGATGGCCGTCCAGTCTCCTTGTGAGACGATCTCCTGCATGGCCTGGGCCTCGGCATGCTTGCCCTGGTTGTAGAGCTCGATCGTCTTGATGCAGGCCTTGGGGGCGATGTTGGCGAGCCCGGCAAGAATACCGTGGCCGCCGGCGACAAGCGACTGGATGGAGAAGTCGGCAGATCCAGCGAGGACGAGGAAGTCTGGCTTGCTGGCATCATTCCTCTTATTGCGGGTGGCGGCAGCGACACGGTTCAACTTGCCCGTGTTACCGCAGGTGAGTTTGACGCCAACAATGTTGGGGTGCTGAGAGAGCTTCACAATCACGTCGGATGACAGGTCCATGCCGTTCACGGCGCCAGGGAAGTTGTAGATGATGATGGGGATAGGCGAGGCATCGGCCACGGCGTTGAAGAACTCCATGACGGTCGCCATCGAGGGCGCAAAGAGTGACGCGTAGTAGGATGGTGGGAGGACAAGTGCGTAGTCACCGCCCGCTTCCCAAGCTTCACAGCATAGCTGGATCGTCTCACGCGTGCTCTGGCTGCCACAACCGACGATGATGGGCATGTGAGGGAAACCGGCGTCATTGAGCGCCTTGCGCGTGGTTGCTGTGACCAATTGCCTCTCCGAGTGGGTGAGATGAACAGCCTCGCCGTTGGACCCTTGAGTAGCAAGGCCAGTGACGCCCGCTTTTGCCAGTCGCACAGCGTGGCGAGCGATGGTCGCAGTGTCGACGTCCTCGGTTTCTTCGTCAAAGAAGCACACCGTTGGTACGTAAACGCCTGCCACAAGAGGCCGATCCGTGTGGAAGCTTGTGTCCATGTTGCTGCTGGTGTATGAGCTGCTCAAGGGAGAATGCGCGTCGACGGGCATCAAGTGGTCTGAGAGGAGCGAAGAGCCATTGGCACGGAAGCTTGATATTCTGTTGAAGCCGGCAGTGTAGCTCCCCGATGGGGAAGGGGCATCATTGTGGGGAGACATGGTGGCTCTGGAGTCTAGATGGACTGAGGATAGGATGAATTGTGTACGAGATGTGCTGGAAGGGCAGGTGAGAGGGTGCGTTGATGAACAGGAAACATGTAGAATCTATTTCGGAGAGGTGGGCGGGAAGGCATGATATATGTATCCAAGAGATGAGCTAGTGAGGCCCTGGACGTAGTCAACTAATCATACGGGCAAACTAGTGAGAACAGCAAGCAACAAGGCCAGACCTGTGTCGCGAGATGGGTCATGGGTCATTAGACTCATTTCCCCGTACCCGAGAGCGGTGATGAAATCGAAGCTGTTTTCCTTTTTCTTAGCCCCATTGTCCTTTCCAGCATCTTTCCCGACTCGGTGGCGTTCCGTTGAGGGCTCCGTCTGCAGTCCAGGACCCAGGGCCCAGGATGAAGAATGCCGCCGCACAACTCCGACCGGTGGGCTTTGCCAACGCCAGTCTGGCATGGGACCGCCGGACATGTCAAGCTGAACGCTCCCAGTCCTGAATGACAGAAAAGAAGGCCTGTGATTTGTCCAATTGTTCGCACCGTCCGTCCCAAGAGAGGTACCTAGACACAGTGCGCGGCTTCCCAGAAAACGCTGAGGTGCGGTCCACTGAAGGTTTACTGGGACAGAGGGGCCCGAGCACGGACAGGGGTGCGATCCAGGATCTGGAGACAGTTGTGTGGGGGTTAGCTTGAGCCCCCTGTTGCAGTGTTGGCAGGTACCACCCTTCCCTGGAGATGGAAAAAATAGCCAAGGCAGTTGCTCCGCTCTAGTCCCGAACTGGTGAACGACTCCAGAAACTCAACCAGTGACGTCTTGATCGGAGCTGGACGACAAATCCTTGTCAACTATTTTTCGACGACATCAAATTAGAGGACGGAACAGAGCCACAGTCACTTCGCTCGAGATTTCTTAAACCAGCTGCTGGTATTGAGGCTGAGGGCAACAGCCATGGAAAAAGGTCTCCTCGTCGACTCGGTACATGATCCAACTCTCGCACAGCCGAGCCGCCAAGACAGCGACAAGTCATCACAGTTCCGCTGCTTTGAACTTATCAAACGGCAGAGTAACAGTAAGCGCAACTGGCTCCATCTGATGGCACTTTTCTCCTTGTGCCGTTCATGGTGGTATTGCCTATGTACCCCGTTCTTGAGAGTCAGGCCTAGCGAAGTGACTCGGACGGGCGCAACGTAAGTGGAAGTACCTGATGATCACCATATTCACACCCAATATGCCTCGTTGGGCAGGCGTGCTATATTCGCGATTGCTGCGACTTGGTGAGGCTGGTGTGACAACAACCAGCGACCTGTAACTGTCATGGAGGATGCGGGGCCACGCCCAGCGTCAATCGTCAATATCAACATCGGACAAGTTATATCCACCAATCTTGCTTCAGCATGCATCTGTTGGTCAGCGACTCCCTCGCATGTATCAGGGTCCATTTATTTTCACCTTTCTCCAGAACATGGAGGGAGCACAGTCACAGACACCAAAAAGATCATTTGCAGGCTCCTCGCATGAGGGGCCGGCGTGAAGGAACAACGAAGTCGAGCCGGCACGGCAAAAACTTCCAGAACGTCGAAGAGTGAGTGGATCAAGTTTATTTGGTCCTTGAAAGGACCCGGGGACGCAATTTCCCTACATATGCATACAGGGCATGTGAGATGGATATACAAAGCAAGTTTGGCTCCTCTTGCCATAAGATGCCCCGCGGCTCCTGGAATGACGGCCAGCCGTTAAACCCGAGATATGGGAAACATCATGGCCAAGGTGATGAATCAGCTATAGGTTTGGCAGGTCCAACATTAATGCTGATTGGATAGTTGACTGTAAGCACAGTTCGGACCAGCGCTACTTCAGCAAGGGAATTACTGATTGGCAAGGTGAACAATAATGGTTCCTGGTTCACCTGCGAGAGCCTCATACCGCAAGGCTGGTGCCCGATCTGCCCCAAGTTGCTTTGGCGTTCCCGCCAACTGGTTCCCTATTCGGACTAACCCGTAGAGAGTCCCTCGCATGGCACCTGCCTGTCGATGGATGAACGGCCGTCCGACTAGCGGTCAACCAAGCAGATGCGGATATCTTTTGTGATTGGGACTCCATGTCATGTCAACGGCGCCAGGACGTCAGCAACAGTCTGCTGATACTAGTTTTGGTTTGTCAGGAACGGGACAAGATGGTCATCAGGACACACTAGCGCCGATTTCTGGCAAGACTGTGAGGCTTGAGTGGCATCGTCGATCAAATAAGGAATATATCAGGTGATGACAAGGTCGGTTTCACATGGAGCCCGTCTTGTCATTGCAGAATCTGCTTGATGTGAATCGTCGGTTCGTCATTGCTGCATGGTGTATGGCGGGAAGTACCGCAGCTGTTGGTGAGGGGAGCGCGCAGGAATCCACAGCAGCTGCAACTGTTGACTGTGACTGTCCGGATCGAGAACCAAGGCTCGGCCATTGATTGAGCACAAGAATAGGTCCTATGCTTCAAGCCTCTACACGTGTGTCCCCATTGTCGCATTCCGTGCCTTGTTGTGACATCGGTCAGAGATGGAATGGCTTCGGTCGTCCGAATATGTCTTGGTTTCCCTTGGACTTTCTGGGCCTTTGATCGAGGGCAGCGAGAAGTGCCTGGTGGGCGCCGGTGGGATGAGCCGGATCCATTGATGTGCAGCAACTGCCTCTGCGCCTACTTTTCAATGAGGGAGTCGTCACCAATGGCCGTCATGTCCGGAGGCAGGGGGAAAGGTACTTTGAAAGCCGACCACCAAAAACAACCAATCACTGTCTTTATGCCGACTTTCTCTGGAACATTTCCATGTTGGGACAAATACAAAGCAGGCTGGGCTGTCTGAAGGAGGGGTTGACGAGCAAACGTGGTGGAAGGAGGGGCAGCTGACACATGTGTTCTCGACCAGTCAGAAAGCCGGATGCATGGCGGCCTGGAAGCAGGAAATGGGAATGGAAATAGTCTCTTGCATCCTGCCGTTGGCTGACGTCTGAAGTAACTTTGAGCATGTCGATTTCCCTTTAGCTTGAGATTTGATCTTGCAGACAAGCGTCCCGCCAGAAATTGGTAGTGACAAGAGGGAGTAGCCTTGCTGGTCATCGTATCTGTTTGTGTTAGCCGTCTCCAACATGCCCCGCTACGTTTTGCTGGTGACTGTGTAATAGAACGGAACTGGATGAATTGATATGTCGAATTATCGATAAGTTTGAAGGACCTCAACAGCTGTGCAACGAATCTTGTGGGGAAGGATTGTGTGGATCTGGGAGCAAGCATCAAGAGAAACGATAGCACTCTATCCATAGCTCCTTCCAATCTCGGCGTAATTGCACAGGCAATCGTCGATTCCAAGGCAAAGGTGAAAAAAAGTAAAGAATTTCGGTGGAAGGCCCCACGAACAAAAGTCCTACGAACCGGTATGAAGAAGGTAAAGTATCCCCGACTGTACCTGCTGAACTGAGATTTCGTGCAGGGCAGCAGCAATCGACGTTGAGCCCTCCCGTCAGCGGAGGATGTAGCGCTTCCATGTTCCTGCGCAAGCCGTGACTACCGTCAAGTTTTCCGGGATACCCACTCCAGCCACGGCTCTGTCTCCCACACTCTTTTCTCCTCTTGCCCCCGAGGAATGACTGGCTGGAGCGCCAAATTGAACCTCCAGTGGTAAGAATGGTAGCGATGGCATCAGAAAGTCAGTGCGCACTCCCACTCCAGTCCCCCTGAACCGCAAACTCCGGGTTCCAGCGGGGTGGTTCTGACCACAGCGCCGCAAATCGGTGGGGGTTCTGTCCATGTTTTCGACCCCCAAACTGGAAGAATCCCGCGCCCAGTGCTCTCTGCTCCCTGGTTCTGCCGTGGATCGGCGCCGGAGCTCAGCCATGGTCTGATGCTATCCGAACTGATGTCAGCACCAACCTGCAGGAATAGGAAGCCCATCTCACACCGGATCACGGGTGTGCACGAGGCTGCCGATTCCGTAGGGTCTTGCAGATTGGATACGTATGTCAGTTGAAACAGGAGCCTCAAGTTTGATCTGAGAGTCCAAAAGCTCTACTACTACTCCGTATACCTGCGTTGTCCGCTCGCCTAGGTGCAGTTCAAGAGCATTAATTTGTCTGGGTTGTGTGAACAATGTAAACTCAGAAGTGGAGAACCTTCTACGTACTCCGTACCCCGTATTATCTTGGGACAGTGTATTTGTATCGGATTCGTTATCCGTACTGTGTACAATACACCGCTCCTCCCTGGCGGCAAACGGTTTGGTGTGCTGTCCGTTTTGTGATGTGTCCCCTGACGAAGGCTTGCCAGATGTTGATTCGATGACACCCACGGTCTTAGTCGAACAAATATTGATCCTCATATCCGCCATTTGATCGCGTGACGTGAAAATTGCGCCGTTCCTGCGAGAAGTAGCTTCCCAGCTAGGGGCTAGAGCTGTAGCACAGGAGGATGTTGGGGACTTGGGACGACGCCGATCAAATCGAGAAACTATCCGTACCTAAAGGCACCTATCCGTAGCTGGGAACCAATGGCTCAAATAAGATGTGTCTGGATTGAAAGACTTCACACCTGTAAGGTCTTCTCTACCAAAAACCCAAGGTTCGCTTATGTTTTCAAAGAACTGAGAAGGAAAGGAGAAGGAGAATCTGGATCACCTTCATCAGAGTCTTGAGTAACGACAATGACCTCAAAAATAACGCCATCGACAGCAAGAAGAAAAGCCGCCAAGCAACAAGCAAATCGTCTTGGCTATTTCGAGCTTAAAGCCTTGGATCTGCTGGTGCTTGACCACAGCTGGTAATTTTTGTCGAGTTTTGACGTTCCTGGTGCGACTGCTTAGTCTACTTTCGAGCTAGGCTGAAATTCAAGCCACTCGAGGTTTGTTCGAGAAATCCCTAGTTCCCATTTCCCAACAACATGCAGGTCGTCGTCAATAAACGTTTTTCCAGAACAAAATTCCGGGCCTTCTCCGTGATTTCTTCGGCTTCCTAATAGAGTCGGAGCGGCTGGGGTCTTGAGTTCCTGGGCCTCTGACCGTTACATCATGCAGTGAATTTTCATGTTGCCTTGGGCCCCCACGCTGACGAATTACGTACCTTACAGTACGGGCAATGTGCGCGGTCACAAATATGGACTACGAGGTTCTACTCCGTACGTTGTACGGTTAATCGTCGCTGTTGTTGAAGAAAAAATGTTGGGCAGATAATACTTGCAGCAGGAAATTTCTCTATCAACATGGAACGTATGCACATGCACTTCTCTTTATACAATTGGATTACAGCGTGTTGTTGTATCCCGACCTGCCGTTTACATGTATCGAGTACGATGAGACCGGTCGACCGTAGTTCAGGCTCGGATTGCCTAGAACGGAAGGTATACCAGGTTTCAAGATCGCCCTCGTGAGCGGCTCTGATCCTGGACATCGTACAGAATCCTCTCTGGAGTGTCTAATACATCAATCATGAATAAATCTGCCTTGAAGCACTAAGAAATTGGGATTGAGGAACCATGCGAATGCATCGGAACAGGCAGGAGTCAGCGGCAAGAGGACACATGGCCGAACTAACACATTTCATTGCAAGATCCCGCAAGTTTTGTTAAGGAAACAGGCCGGAAATTGTCTTGGCAGGTACGCCCTCAGCACCCCAGCGCCACCACTCTCCAGTCGAATGTCAAAAAGAAACCGGAATAATTATCGGGATTTCTCTCTTTTTCTCCCACCGACTTCCTTTTTCCCAACGCATAGCATAAGCTTCCCATCTTGGTATCCTAATTGCACTATAGCTGAACAGGCTCCCTTTATTGATTTAGCTTTTTCTGACTTCAGTACTACGTCCGAGCCAGATGAGGAACCGGCCGCCGCACAAGAGGTTGAAGTGAAAAGAAACGGACGGGACCAACAATGGATCCGACCCTCCCTTCGGCCTTCCAGGCTTGCTCCTAGGTTCTGAGCTCTCGTCAATATAACTTCAATGGCAACCATGAGAATCAAGGTTCTCATTCAAATCTTGTTGATGGGGGTTCAGCTCCCATCCCAGGTTGCATCAAGCCCACCCGGGATGGCTGCATGGCTGCATGGCAGCCCTGGCAAGCCATGATCCTCCATCAAAGATGAACAGGGTTCCCCACAATCTTAGAACCCACCCAATCGCATTATGCCGGCTTCCGAGCTCCTGGGCCCTGACTAGAGCTTGCTTCACTGTCAGTTTCTCTCTTCAGTTCATACTTGAACGACTATTATGCATTGGGAAATTTCTTTCTGACAAAGACTGTCAGGCCTTGGAAACACTTCTCAGTGAAAATATCAAGGAAAAGCTCCCACCGTCCAGCTCCACGCCTTTACAGCCCTGATCACAAGCTCCAACCCTTCTGAGTATCAACCCGGCGCAAGATCGTCTTGTCCTTCGACTGACAGGCCTCGTCTGTAAGGGTGTCCTCGAGCCAGCCAATGGGAGAATATACTGATGTCACACATTAGTCATGGGCTAACCATCCCCCAGCCCAGAAGGCTCCGTGACACTTACCGACATCTCACCTGCGGTCTGACACGAATCCGGCACCACTCTGTCCCAGGATCGCTAGTTGCATGTGTGTTCCAGATCTGGGGGCCGACCCCCCAACACAGTGTTGATGGTTGGCTGCCTGTCCGAGACGGCCACCTCTCCCAAGCCGATCTGAGCTTGCACCAGCCACACTGCGATCGCTAGGCTTGACGGGAATCCTGTCCAGTTGAAACGGAATCGGCTTTCTCTTGGGTTCTTGAGGCGCTCATTGGCCATTTTCGCGCGGGGAAACGTCCAAGGTCACGCTTTGCCCTCTACGGACGATCTCATGGTGTGGCTTGGGAGGCAACTTGACGCGAGCCGAAAGAAGCTCATATGATGTACTCCGTAGAGGATGGCAGTACCCCGCTGGATCCCGCAACGAATACAACGGAGCGTCCTGTTCCACGTGGCGCGCAAGACCATGGTGGCTTGAGGCGGGATGTTTCATGTAGGCGTGATTGGCAGAAGCAGAGCTTCAAAGCCTACACGGCCCGATGTCAGTACCCGATATCTCGCCTTCGGCCAATGGCATAGCTATTGCCTGGGGCATTATCCGAAAGGAACCACTCTACGGCCGCCTACTACCTGTGTCAAATTTCGGTTGACCAATTCCTTCTCGCTGGTCGCTCAGTATTAGCCCATGTTCAGTCTGGGTTTCGGCCTGAAAGAAGGATCCTCAGCATTGTCGCGCGTAGAACCAGCGGACGTGGGCGCTTTGTTGTTCCCGAGACTCCGTTGAATTCCAGTAAACAAACTGGCCATTACTCCAGATTTTTGATCAAAACTTTGCCACAAAGGGCTTGTGTTCAAAGCCTGAACCAGCTAGGAGAAGGGCGATCCAACGTCCTTCTACGTCACTTTGGTTCAGAATCTTTCAGTATTTGTTTGAAAGGCTGCCTACCCCGGAAGACTGGAATCGGTGTCGATATCGGCTTAGAGGCCTATTTCCCCCCAGATATTCTCCTCTCCTGTTACCATGACCATTGGCTTCCCATAAGCAACCCTGACCATCAACAGCACATTCGCCGCCACCATGAGACGCAGTCCCGGGCAGATCATTTTCAGGGGGGCTGCGTTGAGTACCAAAAATCGCCCAAGGTCTTCAACAACCACCTTACAAGCGGCATTCCAAGAGCAAATCAAGTGAATCGCACAAGATCACATGAAACAAATAATTGGTGAATATTTTCGGCGTCACGCTGAAAGGGGTATTGTTTTGGGGATATCTCAGATTGCTCTCTTCAACGTGGCGCGGCTGGTTGCCAGCACTATGTCTTACATGTAAAAGGGGCAAACACCCCTTTTGTTTACTTTTGTCGTTAAGATGGCCGCTGGTGAAGACAACAGATCATCCTTTCCCTTTCGGGTAAGCGTGCCCTAAGAACGGGTATCGAGCTTCGGATATTTGGATGCATCACCATATGATGGCATGGCAGTATGCATACACCGCCGCTTCTATTGCATGGTTAGGTACGTGGAATCTCTTCATGACCCATCGAACTGCCAGTAAGAAGCGTTGGCCCGCTGGGCGCATCTGCAATATCCTGCACGAGATTCATCACGAGTCGAGAAAAGAATTTCAAACACACGGCAGAAAGAGGAACACGCCGACCGAATTAATATTCGTCGAATGAGGCCCTAGGCAGCATTGCATAATGCTCACTCGATCAATTCTCTAGACAACTGGCAGGACCTTATTTATCCACAGGTCCAACAGCAATAGGTATACGGATCGCGGACTGTACACAGTATAGAAAATACTTCCGGAAATAACCCCGTACCTGGGGACATGAATACGGACATAATGCACTGTTTGGCTAATGGTTTGGTAAGTTGGTGGGAAAGAAAGTGGAAACCTGTTGTCATGAAATGCCAAGGTTGCGTTACTACGCAGTACCTCCTCACTTGTTCCCTCTTCCCACATCCCGTTGCTGGAAAGATGTGGTCAAGGTACGTCAAGGCTGGAAACCCCGGCATTGGTGTGAAGAAGCATTTCCGCGGCCTGAAAATCCTGGCAGGATTAACATAATTTCGCGTTGATACGTTGTGTGTTGTAGGGCTGTTTTCCCTATACGAAGTTGTGTGTCATCATGGTTGAAGGAACAGCCCATGTTGAAACTTGAAAGGTACTCATTCAGCCCCGAATTTTGTCGAATTTTTGGCTTGTGGGCTTTTTTTCTTTTTGCCCAGCTTAGGTTTGTACAAGTCAGCCCACTTCTCCCCGCTGGGTCTTCAGAAATCCCGATGACGAGCATTCCGGGGTACTCGGCGACCGAACTAGAGCTGCATGTCCAAGGACCGGTGCGCAACAAATACATCTTTCCTCAGTACGGAGCTGGGACCGGAGTCGCCCGTTAATGTACTGCCGTACCGACCGGTACGTTTGGAACGGAATTACGGTGTACCCCAGCAAACAAAACGGCACAGGGCTCCACAGCTCTGGGACTGTGTGGGGGTGGCCAACCCCACCCCCACGATCTCAACCCAGATGATCGACCCCCCACCTAAATGGAGAAACGGTGGGGACTTTTGGCTTGTTTGCGGGGGGGCAAGTGGGCCACCACCGCACCGGTGAGCAAGGCCCCGGACAAGCGCCGAGAACCGCAGCAGCGAGCGGCTCACCTCGGCGTAAATCATTTTTGATTCGGGATTTTTTTTGTTGGTGACCACCATCACGAATTGCTTCACTTTGCTCACTTCATCCGGTACCGGAATATCGCCAATTGACACCGACAATCACTTTTGTACATTTTCGTTCATTATTCTGCTGATTGTCAAAATCGTAAGATTGGAGAGACGTATTTCTCATGGTTGGTAGGTTAACCGTCGTTCGTGCGGAAAGCTGATCAGGTGACGATTTGTCTAGTTATACGGATACGCAACCCATAGTTCGTGACACTACGCTACCACTATGAGTACACTTATTTAGCTGGCGTACCAGACGGACTGGACAGTGGATATCAAGCTACTACACACTTGCCTGCCGCTGCCCACTGCTGCGCCAGGGCGGGAATTACGAGATGGGATCCATTCACATTGGTGAGGAGAGCGGGAGGGGGCAGGAACGAAGTTCGGGTGTGGATAACCGATCGTGCCTGCCAATGCTTCGTACCAGGCCAGGTTGGGGCTGGAGGTTCTAGACTTTGTGCTACCTACTTGGTCTTGTGATGCTCTTTTCTTGGCTCTGCTGGCTGATGGTAGGGAGAGGATGGATGGACCTGGTAGGAAGCCTGGAAGGTATGTACATATCTACGCGTGTGAGGTCGGTAACGTAGCAGTGATGTTTGTTCGAAACGTGGTCCTGTTAGAAGCTAGAGGCATCGCTGCCGTCTGACTTTCGCCGGTCACGGGGGCTGATTCGATGGCGGATCAAGTGTTGAAATAAATGTATTGTGGTTGTACAAGGGCCGATAGGATATATCACCAATGTTTCTTGCTCAAGCATGGCCCTTCGGTTCTTGTTCGGATCGTGCATAATATCATGCAGGAATAGGCTGTGTGGTGAAGGGGACATTTCTCCGGATCTCAAGAAAAAAAGGATGTTGCCTTAATAGTGTGTGGCGTATTTCTTTTTGCAATTCGGCATGCCAGTGTCGCGAGGCTGGAAACGCTTCAAAATACTGGAGATGCTGCAAGTTAAAGGATGAGAGCCACTCCCATCTCACTTATGAGACATCAACCTTGATGTCGGCTCTTCCATGACGGGGTGGGTGAATATGATGCGCAACGGTCTAGAAACCTAGCATACCATCCGAGGGTTTATCTTCGTCGCCGCGAGCTGGTCAAGCCGGTCTCGAAAGCATCACATGCTCACAAACAGAGCATCGGATACATACCAGGTCTCTAGTCTGGTCTCTTCAGAGCAAACGAGTCTCGCCTGTCAACAGTAACAGCTTGAAACGCAGTATATCAGTAATAATTCTGTAGGGTAGTCTACCAGCTCCTGTCTGGTCAAATAAGCGGGACCTCAAAGAATTATCTTCTACATTCATGAAGAAAGACGTCATGGGTTCTCACAGACACCAATATCCTCCGAACTCCTCAGTTCTTAATCACATAGAGCATACTAATCCCCATAATAGGAGCAAGCCCACCACCCTCACTCATAGCCTTGTACTTGACCAAATCATAATTAGCCCTAACAGACCACTCATCTCCCACCTCAACCTTGTGCGCACCAAGCGGGGAACACGAGCTAATAGACGAGACATGCGGTGTCTTGGTGGTATGTCTCTTTTCCACGACCTGTCCTTCATGTGCGCCGGTGCTGCTTCCTGATGTCCCATGTTCATGCACCGAGGTAGACACGTACGCATCCGTCTCGCCGTACTTGGCTACCGAGTCGCAGACAACCTCCCCGTTCCTCGTCACGACGATGTTATCGCCCCCGTCGTGGAGGTGGGACCCCACGAGGAGGATGGTATCCGCTGAGAAGGTTGCTTTCCACGCAGGGGTCATGGTTAGAGAGAAGGCTTTTGTGGTGCCGTTGTCCGGGACGGGGACGGAGGATCCGCGGGGTGAGCAGGCGCCGTCTATGTCTAGCCACAGGGTGGTGGCGTGTTTAAAGTCTGCTGCTGCTGCTGCTGCTGCTGCTGCTGGGGAAGGGACATATTCCCAGTCGAGTACTATGACTGCGTCGCGGGGGAGGGTTTGGTCGTTCATTAGTTCTGCTCCGAGGTGGAATTGGGAGTTTGGGGCGATGAAGTAGCCTGCTTTTTGGGTGCTGTGGTTATGGTGAACAAGTTAGCTTGGCTTTGTGGTTTCGTTCTTTGAATGGTATCGGGCAGTCTCTCTCGGGTTTGTATGTTATTGTAGGACAAGCTCAGAAATAGGGCAGACAGGCAATGTAGATATTAAGCAACATTACGGTCATGGCCAGCATCGCATTCGATCAACTTACCCATTCACGCAGATATTCACCGGCGTCCGCTCATTCCCAGAGGCAAAGACAAAGTCACCGAATATAGGACACACAGCACCGTTCTTGCTGAGGTTGCTAATCACAACATGATGGAGCCACATGCCCGTGTTGACATTGGCAGACGTGCCGGTGGGATACTGCAAGTCCGCCTGCACGTGGGTTATATAGCAGTCTGTGCATGGTGGAGGAATGAGAACGGCGAAAGTCTTCATCCCATGGTCATGACCATGGTCATCATCCATGCCCGGCACCGTAAAGGGGCCATATGAGATTGCCTGGCGTTGAGCATTGTGTTCCTTGAAAAATCGAGGCTCCAGGGCTTTGGTGGTCAGGCAGTTGGTGTCTGCTGCTATCAGTGAGAGATGTTAGTCAGCTGTTTTTGACGGCGAAAAGCGGGCTGGAAAAGGGGGTGCTGAGTTTACCGCATGATGGATATGGTTGCTGTGGCAGGCCAGTACTTGTACAAACAAACAGCAGACTGAGAAGCAATTGGCGCGACCTCATTTTGTATTGACTGAGACGTCGTCTTCTTTCCAGAAATGAGCAGGCGAGAGAGGATGCTTCGGGGTGATTGAACAAGGTTATCGTATTTATCAGTCGTGTAAACAGGGTGTACAATTTAATCTTGGATGCAGATATCACCAACAAGTACCAACGAACAAAAGACATATATATGGTGACGAAGCATCTTGTGGAAGAGGAAAGACTATACGGAGTCATATTAAGGTCAACCCTTGGAGAAGGGTCTTGACTATTCATCCGATGCCGAGAGCCCTATGGTCCTAATCTTGGTGGTGTCGATCCCACTTCGGAGCCTTGTAGAAGTTCATCTGATGGTCATATTGGGTGCGAAGCAATATTAGCCTATTCAAGACATAAACGAGTCGTGGACATGACGAGCCGTGCTTGAAGGCTTCCCGGGACTCCCAGTGCGCGGCCCAGATTGATGCCACGCTAGCTATAGGCTGGCAATAAACCCCAATAGAGTGAATATGCAAGCTCAGCCTTGGATGTGACCGGCCGTTGCAATTTTGAGAATGTCGTCCTCCAGACCCGGAACGTGGACCACTTCGATACCAGCATCCTGAAGCTCCTGCTTTCCTGTATTCTTCGCAACGAACGTCTCGGGCTCCACAACGCCGACGTAGACCGTCTTGATGCATGACTTGAGCCGTAAGACTCTCTTCACACATGGAAGATTGCCACTCAGGCGTTTGGAGCATGGCTCCATGGTGGTGTAGAGGCTGAGGCCCGAGGGGAGCTTGTCCTGGAGTTTGTCCTCGGGAACGTCAAATTCTCTCGCCAGTTTCATGAAGCAGACCTGTTCGGCATGTACGTTGTCCTGGAACTCGAGCGTGTATCCTGTTGCCATGATGTTGTTGGAAGCATCGACCACGACTGCGCCGACTCGGAAGTTTGTCGGCTTTGGAGGTGACCTTTGTGCCAGTTGCATGGCGTACCGCATCCACCCCCCATGGTCGTTTGGTTGTGGCTTATCCATTGTCCAGAAGAGTAAAAAAGAGAAGCGTGGAAGCACGATTTATTTTGTTCTGAAGAAGAATCGATTTGAAGTTGATAGGGGTTGCCTTGAGGGGTCTGCCGCCTCCGAGCCCGGGCAGATCCCGTCTTGGCAACAAACGGAATGCTAGCGCCCGGCTTGGACCCACTAGAGTTTAAGTGCTGACCCCGCGACACTGGCCATTCATCCACTGTAAATTTGGGCAACGCGTCTCCCCAGTCAAAGTCGCGTCTCGCAGGAACTGTCAAGCAAACCGCAAACAATATCGACAACCACTTTGACCAACTCTCACTACTCACCCATCGCTTCACAAACCAAGAGAATTCATCCTCTGACAACTAAACCAAAAACATCCATACTTGAAAAAGAAAAGCAAGAAACAATGTCGTCAGACTCAGAAGCAGAGGACCTCGTCTCCTCCTCCGAACCACCACAAATAGACCCCTACAGCGTCCTCTCCCTCGAACGAACCGCCACCCCCGAGGCAATAAAATCCGCCTACCGCAGAGCCGCCCTGAAAAACCACCCCGACAAAGTCCCCTCCTCAGAACAAGACCAAGCCAAGACAAAATTCCAACAAATCGCCTTTGCCTACGCCATCCTCTCGGACCCAGCCCGGCGCAAACGCTACGACGAGACAGGCTCCACCTCGGAATCGATCGTCGACGCCGACGGCTTCAGCTGGTCGGATTACTACCGCGCGCAGTACGCCGACGTGATCACGCCCGAGAGCATCGCCAAGTTCGAGGCAGAGTACAAAGGGTCTGACGAGGAAAAAGATGACCTGCTCGCTGCGTATGACGAGTTCGAGGGCGACATGGACAAGGTGTACGAACACGTCATGTTGAGCAATGTGCTCAAGGACGACGAGCGGTTCCGCAGCATCATTGACGAGGCGATCGACAAGGGTGAGGTGGAAGGGTATCGCAAGTACACGAGAGAGACCAAAAAGGCGCGGGCGGCGAGGGTCAAGGCCGCGAGTAGAGAAGCACAAGAGGCGGACGAGTATGCCAAGGAACTCGGGATCTATGACAAACTTAATGGAGGAGGAGGCAGCAAGAAGAAGAAGGGCGGCGGCAAGGAAGAAGACGGTGGTGAGGCTGCTCTGTTGGCGCTTATTCGGAAAAACCAGGCGAATAGGGCCAGCGCTTTCGACAAGATTGCCGAGAAGTACGGGGCGAAGCCCAAGAAGGCGCCTCCCAGCAAGCCGAAAGCTGCTGGCGCGTCGTCATCAAAATCAAAGAAGAGGGCGGCGGCTACTGCGTTGGATGAGGATGAAGAGGAGGGCGATGGCTATGACGATATCCCCGACGACGAGTTTGAGGCGATTCAGGCCAAGATGCTGAAGAAGGCCAAGAAATCAAAGTAGATTCCTGGCTAGGTATTCTTGGCCTCGCCTCTTTTTCTCTGGTCTTGGGTATTACATTACGCCGGATGCTCTGGATTCTACGTCGGTAAATGTTCGGCAGCGGGTTTTGACGTTGGTATGGGAGCAAAGGAGTTGCGCATGAATATCATTGTACCTTTTGTTAGAACCAGTTATGTCCTTGGTTTCGCTATCACCTGCGTTTCTTATTGTGATTTCGACTTCTAACCCTCAAGACGGCAGGGCATTGGATTTTCATGGTGTGTTTTGATCCTCACCCATCCTGTTTACTTGCTCACGCCATCCATATACATCATTGTTCATCTGTAGGGAAGAAATCCCGAATAGGAATTATGACTACTTACTTAATGATTACTCAGTAGTGATGTTAAGCAAACGACGGAGTCCCAACCAAGGAATCCTACCGAACCACGCCTTCCCACGAATCATGTATCCGCCCTTTATGTACCGGCTTGAATCCCGACGACATCCCAACAACTTTGTTGTCTCTCCTTAGCGATTAGCAGTCCTCTCGCTACCCCCAAATATCCGCACAGGATGGGCCTCGGTGTTGAAGACGAACTCGTTCGTATGGTCGGCCTTGACCTGCCACGGGGATTCCTATTTACCCACACAAGCAAGCAAGTCAGTAAACATATTTTTACCATATTTCCAAAACCGAGAATGAAGAAGAGGGAGGGCGGGACAACATACCGGAGCATGAATCAAATAACTATACTTCAACACCTCAGCAAACCAAAAACTCTCCTGGAAATTCGTAAATCCCCCACCGTCAGGCTTATTCACATCCCGAATAGTAGAGTAGCCGCTTCCCGTCGCGCAAGTCTTGTTCACAGCAAGAAACGCATTCCACGCCCACTCCTGATACTTGGGATCCCCCGTCGCGCGATAGGCATAATAAATACTCTCAACCACCTCGGGCCGGAGTACGTAATAGCTCGACTGGATCCAGAACCCATTCGCATCGTAAAACGCGCTCTGATTCGCCGGCGGCGGGGCGTTATTGATTGCGTCAAAAGGAGTCATGCTATCCCGCCATCTAAAAACCTCGGGCCCGATCCCGGTAGCGGTGGCCGTGTATGTCTCGTGGCAAGACTCGACCAGCATCAGCCCAAACTGGACATATCGGGGCTCGTCGAGGGTCAAACCCCCGAGGATGAAATTCCCGCCGTTAAAACAAGCCAGGTGCTCGCTGACAAAGTTTAAAGACGTGGCGTTATCCCACATTGCGAGAAAGGTCAAATCTGCTCTGCTGGTGGGATGCGAGACTAGATACGCGATGCTGGATTCCGCCGCGTCGATCCACCTTTCCTTGTACTCTTCGAAGCGGACGGGGTCGTAGAGGTACATCTTGATGAGGTACTCGTAGAAGCTGTCGTCGCTGCCGCCCCATCCGCCGGACGAGTCGACAAATGTGCCGTTGTGGATGCCGACGTTGGTCCCGAGGAGGCCGGGGAAGGGCTCGCCTACATCAGGGTTGCGCGGGTGGATGAGGTAGTCTTCTCCGCGCTGAGCGAGGAGGCCGTAGCGAGGGTTGCCGGTTAGGTCGCTTAGCCGGGTCCATTCTAGGACGAGGGTTCCGATTGTGGCGATGCCGTTGGTTGACGAGCCTGCGGGGCGGGGAGGGTTCCAACGCAAGGAATTGTCGGGGATTCCGGTGGCGGTAAAGAATGCTATGGCAAGGTTGTCGGCTAGTCGCGTTGCTTGGTCGAGGATGACTGTGAAGTTCTCCTTGGGGCCGTAGATGTCTGCGAGGGGGCCGGTTAGGAGGTCATAGGCTATTGTGAGTGTTAGCAACCGAGGTTCAAGAGATTTGAACGGAGGAGGCGATGCGTGCCTGATATCAGTCCTCCAAGGTAGCGAATTGTGGTCTCAAAGAGTGAGACTTCTGTGGTGGTGTTGTCAAAGTTGATAGTGCGAATGTGGTCCAAGATCTGGGCGATAGGAAGAGCATCGCGCATGATCAGCGCCGTGCTGAGTGCGTCGACTGCACTGGCACCCCATCCATTCCTAATGATTCAACAGTTGTGTTATTTTAATCTTCGAGAAGAGCAGTAGCAAAGGCATGAAAGAGTTTATATATACCTGTCATCGTACCACGAGTTATTTCCTGGCCTCAGCGAGTCGTGAGGAAACGCGTATTTGTAATATCCATCCCATGAAATATCAAACGTCTTCCTCACCGCCGCGGCCCTGCTAGGGTTTTCGACGTATGGTCTTGAGGGCCCGTGATACTGTTCTGCTCGTTCCTGTAATCGCTGTTTCCAAGGCGTATTGGGTATTGATGCTCCTGTGACACTCTGACCGAGAACAAGAAGTCCGAGGACGGACGCAGTACTCCATGGAGGAACCATGGCTCAGGACCTCGATGTTTGGCCGCAGGCTACCAGTTGACTAGGGCCGAAGGTTGGGATAAGTAATGATGGCAAAATCGATTGGGTTTTGTCCAAGAAAAAAGTGAGTCCTGGCAAAAGAGAAAGGAATGGTTCTGAGTCGAGGGACAGACGTTGTGATATAAGATAGACACCAGAACGGGCACCAAAGGAATGTGATGCCAATATCGTATGCAGTAGAACGACGTTAATATAAGCAAGGCAGGGCAATATAAACGGTGTGAGACCAAGAAGGCAGGTCAACCGGGTTAATGATGGTGATGTGTTGAGAGAGAGGTCACTCTGGTCGTAAAGTGAACCCCAGCCAGTTATGATGCAGGGAGCCGGGAAATGACAAAAGACTTGCTCTCAACTTTAAACCACCTAGCATGTGAAAAGGGTGCGTGAGGGCAGGTACCACTTGTCCAAAGAAAAAACAGAAGTGACGGGTAATGATAAAATGCCGGGCCTTGGGAAAGAGGAAAGCACTACATGCTCAGTCCGCCATCTGCCTGGTCGTGATATCCCATGAGTGGTAGCCTCTCTCCTTCCTTCCTTCGAAGCGCTGCTCACATCAGGTATACCCACTTTGGGCTTGCGTTCTTGGGTTGGAGGTAAACAACAGGGGCTAGGTAAGCTCACAGACAACGAGCGAGATGGTTCTTGGTGAGATGGGAAAGAAAGTCAAATGGGGAAAATATTATTCTCATAGAGAAGGCGTCTTTCATGATACGGGAGAAGGGAGATAATGAGTGAAACGTCCTCGCTCACATCATGCATGATGATGAACTTCGGCCGTGCTGCCCATGACAAGAACACATCTGCTGCAGTTTGCCAGCAACCCTGATGCATGGAAGAGGGATAGGATGATGGGATGGTCGTAGCTCTTCCGACCCTACCATTGCCTGCTATGTATTCTAGCCACTTGCCGTCTAGGGTAATGACTGACAGGAAGCCTGACATGGCGTCAGAAAACGGTGGTTGGGATTCCATGTATACATGGAGTGGTAATGTAGCGTGCGTCCTAATGACACCTGGGGCACGGGGACCAAAGCGTCTAGCCCGGCTTGCTTGTTCGGCAGCGACAAGCGAAGGCAGGCAGAAGGAAACAGCTATTCTTGAGGTGGGAAGGAACAACTTGAGTAAGGTTCGAATAAGCTACTGCCGCCGCTCTAAGCTCCGGAAACAGACGTGAGCGAGTGAGGACTTGGGAATGAGAATGGCAGTGACTTGAGAAGCAGCGTTTATAAAATCACCAAGTTTCTGGCAATATGAAGGCCGGGTGTTATGGCAGGGAAACGTACGCACGTCCTCCCAGTTTTCGAGAATTACCTTTTTACGAAAGTGTGTCTCCTTCAGTGTCCTCTCCCACGTATTTGAGCATCACCGTTGGAGAGTTCTCGAGCAAGAGTAAACGACAAGCCAAGCCACCAGCCTCGCCCGCGGTGTCGACAAGCCCAATGTGCGGATTCAAGCATCTTTCAGAATCGCAGAGGCTCAAAGAGGCGGCACAGGGAGACACACGGCGCGCTCATCCTTCCTCGTGCTACCGTCAATGATTGGTTGGATGCCCCCGAGACCTGCCTAAACAAGCAGCTGGGTCAACTTGCGCAGTGGATGGGTAACGTCGAGCATCTTGTTTAGACAGCCAACCCAAATTGCATATATTCCCTGTCTTGTCCAGCTGGTCATACGTAGCCTTCTGAATCGACGTGACCACGCGAGACAAACCCGTGGCAGAGAATGAATAACGGAATCCAGTTGCTGTAACGTCAACCATGTCTGAAGATGGTCTTCTGACCGCCATTTCCACAGGAGAAGGTCGTCCCCACAAAGCCCAGACGAACAGCAAGACTGGCTAGATATCACATAGACTGCAGATACCTGAAGGATGAGGTCGCTTGTTCTTGGCTATTGCTTGTTCTTCGGCACTTGTGAACTAGTGGAGCTATGTCGTTGGATGGACGGGTTCGGAGAAAAACTGCCGGGCACATGCAGCCACCCCGGGTCCCGTCCCGGTCAAATACCTTTATGTTCTCTCGTTGCGGGATCCCCAAGTGGCGCCAGAGAGAGGGACAGAGAGAGAGTAGCGGGGCACGGTAGAGTGTCCAACGAAAGAAGAGAAGATAGATGGAGAAGAAAACACGGAAAATTAGATCCAGAGATCGAATGCACGGCCGTCTGATTAATAATAACGCGTCCTCCTCAGTGATCTAGGTACTTGCTGTTGCCCTGACGTGTTCTCCACATATCTGTGGTGGACCTGCATAAGCCTCTTCAACACAAAGTAAACACATGAAAGGCATAAAGAGGCCGATATATATCCCGGACACCTGAGAAGCTGATCGGGTAAAGACGAGAGTTGCGTCAATCAGCCATGGAACGCAACGAGTAGGTGCGAAAGATAACAGCCCGTAGGCGGAATACCGAGCCGTGTTGTGGTCCCGCCGCGCCGTGGTGATGCGGTACGCGCATTGTTGTAAAGAAAACGTGCACTGCTCTGTTTTATAGAGTCTGGTGTACCCCGCAGGTTCAATGGAACGGAGGGGAAAGAAACATGCAGAGTTTGGTTGCCCCCTGCCGATGGAGTTTATGCCGTGATCTTCCCGTATACTGTTGTTGTCCGGACCTATAAGCTGGCCTGCAGGTCTCTGCCGCTTTCCCATGCCCCACGAAGAACACTGTTGTACACTGAACTGTCGCACAAGTAGGTGAGGCCTCATGCGAGTATAGAGAAACAGTCTCGTGGGGATCAGGCCTGATTCATTTTTGGTGCCACTAGTTTTGGTCTTGACCCGTTGCTGGTTCCCTGGGCCTGTGGCTCGCCGACGAAAGAAGCTCAGGGTTTCCAGTGCGGTCAATACTGGACAAGACAAAGCTGGCTGGCATGACCCAGACCACATTGAGTGGCTCGATGTATGATGTACCGTCCACCTGCAAAAGCCCGCCCTCGGGCATTTCGCTCGACCTGAGAATGAAGCACGAGAGTCCTGACTGGGACCGCAGATACGACTCGCCAAATTTCTACCTTCCACCGCACAGGTAAAGTCCAATTATAATGTAGGAAGCTTGTCACATCGTATAAACGTCTTGACGGACGAAGCCTGGAAGAATGGAGCAGTCAATTGTGAGGCACGCAGTTTTTCCGTACATCGGAGAAGAGAGAAGTTCCTCGAGCGAGTCTAGCCGGACTGCCTGAGCTTAGCCAAAGCCGCAGCTATCCCATCGCTGAGAACATCTTCCCTCGATGGCTCAACGGGTTTCGGTGCTTCCCTTGGTGCTTGTGGGTTTGGCTGAGTCGTGTCGGCCATAGAGGCCGCAATAAGAGCATCCTCTTCATCAACATCCAAGGTCGCGGTTTCAGCCCGCCTTTGAGTGTTCGAACGCGAGGCGCCATGACCGGCTGATCGGTTGTCAGTGCCCACCGGTGCCCCGGTGCGCACCATATCCCGTAGTGGAACTTGGCTGATGGGGATAGCATCGACCAAGACATTCCCAACTGTGTCAGATCCTTGTGGTCTGGAACCTCCAGCTTTCCGCTTCGCCGCCTTCTTGACTCTGAATGGCTGTTCAACGGCCTTGCACCACGCCTTGACTTTTCTCTCTCCCCATCCACCCACAATCGAGACTTGCTCGGGATCTGCATTCACAGCGTGCTTGAGGCTGCCAAACGTGCCGACCAGTGCCACGGCATCGGCCTTGTTGATACTGCGTGGCACAGTGACAAACTCGACCATCTTCTCAGCGTATCCCGTGGCCTGCTGTCCTCGAATGGCGGCGAAGCTCGCATGCTCGTACGATTTGTACAGCTCAAGATAGCGAGCAGCTTCGGCAGCTGACCAGCACAGAATGACTGTGACGTTGTTGACGACTGAAGTCTTGGACAACTCACGCAGCGCGTCCTCATGGTTGGGAATGTCCACCATTGTCAGAAGGATGCGAAGGAGGTATTTCCCCTGTAGATTACGGATGCGAGTGTATATATACTCGGGGTGAAGACGGTGGTACTTTAGACTGCTTTGAGCGTGAGTATCGAGCATCTCAAAGAACAGAAATTGGCTACAAAAACCGCTTACCTCAGGAACAGTGCACATGTGGTCAATCCTAGGCCGTAATCAGCAGGTATGTCGCTATACTCCCATGGAATCGACTTGAGACAGGCAATGACGGGGTTGCCTTTTTGTCGTGGCGATACCAGGATGGAAGAACCTGATCCTCGGTTTGGTAACACTTGGGGAGTCGGCTGAACGATTTTCGTCGGGCCTGCACCTGGGGGCCCAGAAGAGTTTGCCGAAGGCGGAGCCCGATCGAGTTTTTGAGGTATTGGTTGTTGAATTCGTGTTGGTTGACGCTGTTGGAGATTTTGCGGTTGTGGCTGTTGAGGCCGGTGAGGTTGAGGATTGGGTGGACGTGGATTGCCAACACGCGCCTCGGTAGCCTCGAGGGCAGCCAGGAAGTCGGCGTCATCACCAAAATCGTCATCCATCGTGGAAAGAGTCTGAGTTTCTCAAATTGAACTTGAACGACACGAGCGGGTACGCGTGTGGTTGAAAGGTTGGTTATGACACTGTGAGGACGTCTGGTTTGGTTGCAAACTTGCATTATTGTTGTGATGAGCTGCAGTTCTCCTGCTCGGGCATGACGGTGTGGTCCGCTAAACTCCGAGTTTCGCAAGGACGGTTGCAAGTCTCCTAGCGCCTTCATTGTTAAGTATTGATGACGTAGACCACTAAATTAGGTGGTAGCATTGGGCCCCGGCTAACAGCGGGTAACGCTCAGTACTCAAAATCAGACTGTTTTCTGTAGCGCTTTGCCAAGGCTTTCACCGATCTGTAAAACGGACGACATACAGATATACACGTATTTTATAATCCCCCTATAAGTGTTTTAGTAATCCCTTTAATGCGTTAGAGGGATCAAGAATATATGTAAGATAGGAGTTAAAAATACGTAAGAAAGGAGTTGAAAATGCATTTAAAGTATTCCCTTGAGTCGGCAAGGACGTTTCCTATATCCTACGCAAGGACCCGGGAAACCAGGCTATGGAGTTTGAGCGACGGGTGCTAATTTGGCCGTCTTTGTGTACGAAAGGTCTAGGGTCATGCAGAGGCTGAGGCTATTCCAAGGTTCGTCTTATCCTGAAAGACGAAGGGTAATCACGTTCCTTCTCAGCACCCGAAAGAGATCACTGCAGAGTTTGAGTAGAAATTGAACAGTTCTGGTTTCATGGAGGATCACGGGAACAACCTCCAAACCCTTGTTGATGGTGGTGATGGAGTTGTCGAAGGGAAGCCCGATTGGAATTGTAGATCAGCTGTATTGACCGGTGAAAACCGTTAATTAGCTGCAGTCACCATGATAGGAAGGAAACCGTGGTTTACTGTTCATTCAGGTCGCCTGGCATTACCTTCCTGCCTTAATTAGATCTTTCATCTTGGTGGTCAGTTTGTCCGTGCAAGCCATGTAAGAGATGAGTTCTGATTGGTCAGACGGGTCGGGTTTGAACCTCACCGGCCAGGCCAACATGGCGGACCGAACTCTGAGTTGCTCGTGATCAAAGATCTGGACGATCTAGCGTTCACCTACTTTAGCCTTCCGATGTTCTGGGACGAGCTAAGACAGTCGAATCGTTCGCATCGCAATACCCCCAGCCACAACGCAGCAGCATCCACCGGACCGATGAGCTTGTGGGAGGCCCCGGGCAGTTCCAAGCTCCCCTCACGGATACCAGTTGATGTTCACGCCAGCCAGGAAGCTCATAAACAATCTCTCATCTTCCCACGGCATTGCCCAGTCAATAGCTATGTCCATCATTTATTTCCAATTCCCCCAAAAGGTCACAGCATGACTTTGACCTCGTTTCACCTGGGCCGTTCCCCGCATCTCGTGCAGTTGCGAATTGCAACAAAACCACCAAGAGTGCAGCCCTAACCGCATTCGCGGCGGAACGGGGAGGTATTCGCCTACTTCCCGCAGTCGAGTCCTCTGCGGTACTACGGAAGGTTTCTGCATTCAGGGTCTTTTTCTAGGTTGAGTCGAGTTCCCATCACAGAACCAACCTGCCCGGCTGAATATCCCCTTCATCCGTCTTCACCAATTTTCCCACGAAATAGAACAGCCAGAGGAAAAGAAGACCACCCAAGACAAAGCTTATCGCAGGACCTACCAGACTTCCAGCCATCCCCCAAATACGATCATGACGGTCATTGCCAACACATGACTACAGCGATTTTCAGCTTCGTGGTTCCCAGCCTCCATGCAGTTGGAGCCTTGCGTGCATAGTGCAGGTTTAGCTGCCATGCAAGTCCGAAGGTTCACATATGCCCTTGGCAAATGCGATTGGAGCCCGCACTCAACCACCAAAATATAAACATGCCCGTGCAAATATTTCCCGTATTCTGCGTGCCAAATTTTGAACTTGACGGAAAGAGCAACGGGAGAATCGTTCCCACGAACCAAGGCATCAGTGTTTTTGGCCCATCTGGGGAGAAGCAACCAAAAAGAAAAGTGGAAGGGAAGAGACATGTTCTACGCAAAAGAAGTGCCTGCATGGACAAGATCTTGGAAGCATCCAATGGTAGTCAAGCCAGCCCTGCCAATAACAAATCCTGTTTTCCCCAATGACAAGTCGTCATCGCCCTAGGCCAATAACACGCGATGCCCACACTAACAAAAAAATCCCCTTTCCCTCTGCTACCCCCAGCCCGCAAGTACATGTACACTAATAAGTTGACTGGCCGGAACGGCTTGCAACGTCATATCCCTCAAACCATCCCGCCCTCGCGTGGTTATAAGTCTATATAGATTGACGATCCTCTGCCTTCATCCCGCCCTGTCGGTTCATTGTTTTCGCTTGTGTGTGTGTTCTCCTCCTCCGTGCTAAATTGCCCTTCCACACCTCGCCATTCAAGTTGCCTAAATTGGCATATCAGTCTATACACGATATAAAAGATGGAGCGGACGAGGCAGCGTTCATTGGTGGTTGTCCCGCAAGACTCGGCCAAGGCCCAGGCACAACCTCCCAAGCTGAGAAAGAAGCTCCAGAAGAGCGTCACAAGGCAGCGGAACTTTACTGGTGGTACCTTCAGAGGACGGCTCAGTTCAGACACGTCTGATCAAGCAGCAGCGTCGTCGGACAATAAACCCGACACGACCAAAACCAAGCGGACCGTCTCGGCTCGGACTCAGGCACAACAACCACAACCCTGTCTGCTGCCGACCCTGACGCCTGACCTGAGCGATTCTAAATGGTCCGACTATCTCCTACGCGAGACTGGTTGTTTCTGCCCTGATAACAGCAGCACCACCAGGACATCATCTCTTCTCCTACCCCCACAACCTAAAGACTGCCCTGATGTCCTCCTCCAGCCTGTCCAGATAGTCCCCGAACTGTCCCATCTCGCCATAAGCAATGCAAAACCGCCAACCCCGAATCCAGACAGCAGCTCATCAGACACCACAAGCCCCTCACCCCCAGTGATGACGGAAATGAGCCAACGAAGGAGGCGCGCAAAGACGCCTATCTTCTCCATCGGCCAGCTAGAGAGTATCCCCAGACCGGCCAACGCCTTTGCCTCGAACGAGAAGAGATTAAGCGCCGAGGTAATGGCCGAGCAATACCGCGCCTTGATAGCTTCGAGGAACTCGATGCTCAAGGATACACACTCTGAACCGTCCCAGTCACGGCAAGGTCATCGAGACGACTACGACGACAGGGATGATCTCTTTGACGATGATACCGCAAGAAACCCGCATTTATCACCCCCCGAATTACTACCCTTATTACCCAATGGATCTACCACCAACACATCAGACGACGGCACCCTAGTCGGGTTCGAGGAGGAGACAGTTTATTTCAAGCCCGTCTCGTTCTCCCCTGAACCGATGGTATCACCCGACTTTGAAAGCCAACAAGGATTCCAGAGCCCCCCCTTGCCAGAGCAGCAAATACCGGGGAACCTCAGCCTGCAAATATGTCTGGACTTGTTGACGAGGGATCTGTCATCTGGTCTAAAAGGGGCAGGACTATCAGTGGGCAACAGGGGCGGCGAGAACAATGACACGAGTAATACCTCGGCGCTGCAGGTCTGGGTTATGATTGAGGCGTATGAGCGGTTGAGGGACCAGTTGTTTGCCGAGGCGGGTTCGGGACGCTTGAGAGAGGTCGGGCTGGAAGAGCTGGGGAGTATGGGGTTGATGATGGATATGTGGCTGAGGGCGTTGTATAGTATTCACGATGGGCTTGTGGGCGGGCATGGGCATGGGCATGGGGATCTGGGTACAAGTGATTATGATGATTTGGCCATGGAGGAGTTGGATTGATCTTGATTGCATGGTATTTTGATCTGTAATTCTTTTTGGGGCAGTTGGAACGTTCCTGTTGGTTTACAGTATTTGTCCTGTATTTTGTTTGGGGTCATTTTCTTTTGTCTTGGTTAAAGCGGGCGGACTGCTATGATGGTCATGATATGATGAAAGATACCAGGGGTTTTGGGGTCATGATGACTGATACCTTTAGATTCTGTTGAGGTTGGGCATGTTTTCCAAGGGGGTTGGCTGGGTTTGTGTCGAATGGAATCAGGCGTCTTGAACTATAATGGGAACAAGCAGCAATTGCTGTAGTCTGGATTGTGGCATTTATTAATACCATTGCCTTCCCAAGTTTGTAATGTATTACCGGTGTAGATGATACTGCGCTGATAATGATGTGAATCTTAGGTTATAATACTTTAAATAAATGCATTTTCAACTCCTTTCTTACGTATATTCTTGATCTCTCTAATGCATTTAAGGGATTACTAAAATACTTATAGGGGGGTTGTAAAATGCGTATATATTGTCCGTTTTACAGCTATTTGCGTGTGGGATTATGTGAGATGTGGGGATATCGTAGTGATAATAACATATGCTGGTTCTGAATAGTTGTAATATGGTGGATGTGGTATGTCTTGATGTCTGATGAAATTACGATGGTGATGCGTGGTCCAAGCAGATGGCAGTGGGAGTCTGGGAAAGAAAATCTTTTCAACTTGATGAATTCTAGATGTCCACTGCCCATGCTCCTACTGGAGGAGACTTGCTTTCGCTCCCGCCACGTTGGACCCAACAACTTAACACCTACTCAAAGAGGTATGCCATTGAATAGCAGGTGCTGCTCTATTTTACCCAGAGTGGCCCTAACATCATCATCGACCATACGCGAGCAACCGTCATATTGGACTTCTTCGGCACTCGAGTGAAGCTGCCTCAGTGCCGTGAGGAGGAGCAAACCACCAGATACCATCATTGAAGCAGGGTCAGGGGAAGGACAGGCAGACGGAATCGATGGCCCCCAAAAGGAATACGAAGGAGCGGTGCCAGAGTTGACTGCACGGAGCGGGCAGTGTCACCGGTAATGATTCATACCGTGACAAGGCCGGAACTCTGGAGCAAAACGGCCCCACCTTCGGAGGTCCAAACGGAGGTTACGGAGCCGGAAGTTGGAACCCCGAATGCGCCAAGAAAAGCCGGTAACGGCTTCCACCGATCCACGCAGCCACAGTCCCAGACAGTGAGTGGCCTGTGTTACCCAGCGCTGCGAGAGTGGGAGCAAGTCAATCTTTGGCTGTTGTAGCCCAAAGAAAAAGCAGGTGGTCTAAAAAGGCTGGAACACTCGTGGCCCAGAACTGTCTGAGACAGGTGGCCAGCCAACACCGCCACTGTTTGCTCGTGTCGCCTCGGTCGGGCCCGGCTCGGGAATCAAGGGGAGGGAGAAAGAGAGGTAACCAGCGAAAGTTTATTCTCGCAGCACGCTGAATCTTGGAGTGAAAAGCGACTCGAGTAAATCAGGTTACGCCGCCTACGGTAATAACATGATGTGGTTTTGTGAGGATTGGGAGACTTTCAAGCTGCGGCGGCGGGCAGTCTCATTGTTGAAATCTCACCGACACAAAAATTCTCGAGTGTTCTTCGGAGCTTAGATAATCCCGGGAGATCCCCGTCGAACCGACCAGCAGACTCGTGTGTCTGGCTTCACTTTGCTGTTCCGGGAATACCGGCCGACATCGAGTATTCGAGAAGGATGCATCATCCGTTTTCGCCAGTAACCACTTACTCATCGAGACCCTATTATGGGCAAAGAAGGTGATCGGTTTTCGAAGCCGTTGCTGCCCGATGCGATGGGCGGGCAATACGTTCAAGGCACATGATGTTAGTGAGAGCACAGCCACTTCTCGATTTCTAGCAATTCCGTATTTGTCTCGTGAAGAACACGAATGTCCAAGTGACTGCGGCTCCTCCAGGAGGGAGTGGTGATGCAACGTTGCGAGTGTCCCGGCGATGGAAAGCCGTTACCTGACCCATCGAGGCGTTATGTTTCCGGCTGCGAAGTGGATCTTAGGTATTCCATTGAAAAGAGTCGTCGCTTGAATTCTTGGGTATATGTGCGAAGAATATTATTTCGTATTATGTTGGGTTCTTTTTGGTGTTTTCAATGTTCCTAGAAGAACGATGACTGAGGGCACTGGTGATTCGAAAATAGAAGGGCCTATAGCGAGGTTTAGGCAGTCAGCGTCTGCAGCCATGGTCCGATGGACACCCCGCCCGAAGCAACGCCGAGGGATAAGGTCATTAACGCGGTGCGGTTGGCGCTACGGGAGACCGCGATAGCATCCCTAACACTGAGTCCTAGATCTTGAAATGGCCCTATATTGCTGTCGGATATGCTGTGTAATCAACCAGAATGCTGTGAAATATCCTCAGAGCATCACAAGATGCCATGCACGGTCGGCAATTCAGAGTTCGCATGTCGTCCACCCCTCCTCGCCATGGACGACAGAAGGATTCTGTTATACAACACTAGCCGTTACGCAGCGTCGTAGTAACAAGCAGGAGCACCGAGAAACAACTCTGGTAGGTGCAAAGAATCAAGGACTCTCGGTGACTCCTGTTTCAGAGCAAGTCAAAATATCCACGTCGAGTATCGTTTTCAGGAGGGGGCCGCTCCACTGAATTTTACAGTCATTGCATGAACAAAAAGTAACAAACCCGCGGCACATCCCCTTTTTTTGTCGACTCGACGACTCCTCTCCAACTTGGTTGTTGGGCGACCCGATCTTCTCAGTGGCTGGCGAACGAAGGCTTTGAAACGCGGAGAAAATGGCCGATTGGCTGACAGATCCGACGATCAACGGAGTTCGGAGCACATTCAGGTCCCTAGAGTTGGGGGATATGCTGTCCAACCAGGAACCGGGAACAGCTGAAATGATTGACAGGAACAGACAAAGAGGGCGCCTTTTGTGCACCGGGTAACCTGGGGGACTGCAGGACAGATCGACGTCAGGGCAAGATCGTCTATTCGACATCGCATACACAGGAGATAGCGCAAATTGCAAACAAGCACCGCGCATCAGATACAGTCGTCAATATAGGATATTTTCGACAAGATGTTGGCAAGACCGTGCGGAAAAGCTGTGAAAAAGAGTTAGTGAGTACTGTCGACTTTACAGATCACTGCTCCGTCAGTCTCGGACAATATTTCTCTCTCGTTACCGTTTGTTCTATAGAGAGGAGAAACACCAAAAAAAATTTTGCCCAAGTTGCGGTGACATAAAATATAGATTTGATAGGATTCAGAGCTGCAGAGTTTAAATTCTAGCCCTGTGAAAATATCAATACTACAATCCGTACGGGTCAATTACCGAGAGGGACTTGTGTTGGTGATGCTCTTTCATGCACTGGCTGCGCCTCTTGATCGATTTGGATCAGTTTCCGGTAAGCTTGGCGAAAGGAAATGTCGCCGGGTGATTTGCTCACGACCCGCCGAATCTGACAAGTGACAACAACAACAACGCGGAAAACTTCGTGTCGCCTTCCCTCTGGAAGATAATCACCTCATCTGGGGCAGGTTCAACTGTCGACTGTCAAGCAAGTTTGGATGATGGGTCTTTGAAGGTTTCCCACAATGACTCAAAAGCCGTTACGAGGATCGGATACGGATACCGGGGTTGGATCCAAAAGTCAACTCAAATCACGGGCCGGTGAGTCGGTGACAAGAACGGCCTGGGTCACCCCTTCCCCATCTTTCAACATCGTGTTTCTGGCATTCAAGAAAGTCGATTTGGCGGCGAAAGGCGCTTTATTCAGCGCCCTATTCGCCTGCCCCAGTGCCCGCCCATACCGAGGCCGAGAAGCAACAAATCTGAGGGTGGTGTATTTTTGGGTGTGTGGAGCCCATCTCGTGTTCCACCCTCCTTTTTCCTTCTGCGGCAGGGTCCTTGGGGCTGCAGGAGGAAAGTACGAAATGGGCAGGGGTCAGCCGCGCCACAAATTCCCCTGACAGAAGGCAGGAGCGGGACCTTTCTGGAGACCTGCTGGCGATGGGATTGGCTCCGCGCCAAAGATCCAGGTGACATTCGACGTTCAAAGAGGGAATAGTCACCTTTGCAGAATTGGTACACAAGAGCTGGGCAGACGCTGGGCGGCGTTGGAGATCCAGGAGAACCCCTGTTGGTGGCGCGACTGGCACCATGAGGAAACAGATTCAAAAGCAAGACGCCTGGAATGAACCAGGTGCTCCTGACTTTTGTTATCCCTCCTTCTCCTCCTCTTCACCTCATCCTCCCTCACCAACCTTTTCAACCCAAACAACAATCTTCTGCCACGGCATTCTGTCTCTCGTTAACAGACCTTTTTTTTTTTGCTTTCTTTCACCCCCTTTGTGCGCTTAAACTAATACACTCGCTCTTCTTATTTTGACTCTTACTTTTCTCCTTGAACCCTTGCACATCAAAGACATTTGCGACAAAGCAGCCGACTCCGCGAATCTACCCAACAGCTTCAGTCTAGGATCGACCTTCTTTTTGGATAACCTCATCGATCACAAACCAACAAAATGCTGTACAAATTCGCTACCACGGTAGCTCTTGCTGCCTCCCTTGTGTCTGCCCAGACACACACCGTCTGCAACCCTCTCGAGAAGAGTATGTCCCACGTCCAAGATTTACACCCGAGTGACAGACAGGGCAGATAACTGACCGTGCTCCTACTAGAGTGCCCCAACGATAAGGCTGTTGGCTCCAAGCCCGTCGTTGTAGACTACACCCAGGGAAAGAATGACTTCTTCGACGTGTTCGATGGCACCACCTTGACGTACGACAAGGATCTCGGCGCCGTCTTCTCCATCGAGAAC
Source organism: Rhypophila decipiens (assembly GCA_033297075.1). Classification (NCBI taxonomy): domain Eukaryota; kingdom Fungi; phylum Ascomycota; class Sordariomycetes; order Sordariales; family Naviculisporaceae; genus Rhypophila; species Rhypophila decipiens. Next base: position 439,386 of record MU858046.1, on the reverse strand, counting down.
AAGATGCAAGCCCCGACAGTCGGGAGTCACAAGACCATCTTCTTCGGCAAGGTCGAGGTCGAACTCCGGGCCGCCAAGGGTGCCGGTATCGTGACCAGCTTGGTCCTGCAGTCGCTCGACCTAGACGAGATCGACTGGGAGTGGATCGGAAACGACGTGGCCCAAGTTCAGACCAACTATTTCAGCAAGGGCTGCGACAAGGTGTTCGACCGCGGCACCTACGAGCCTGTCGCCAACCCCCAGGACGAGTTCCACACCTACACCATCGAGTGGACCCCCAAGGAGCTCAAGTGGATCATCAACGGCCAGGTCGTGCGCACGCTCGTCAACACCGGCCTCGAGGGCTGCTCCGGCTATCCCCAGACGCCCATGCAGATCAAGCTCGGAACCTGGGTTGGTGGCCGCGACGACAAGCCCGAGGGCACCGTCACCTGGGCTGGCGGTCTTGCCAACTTTGACGAGGCTCCTTTCAAGGGTTACTACCGCAAGGTCACCATCGTCGATTACATGGGCGGTGATGGCACTCCTGGCAGCGGCGCCAAGGAGGCTACCGAGTACCAGTGGACCGACCACTCTGGCCATGCTGACAGCATCAAGGTGCTCGTTGACGGCAAGAGCGACGACTCTGAGAAGACCACCACTTCTTCCAGCAAGACATCCACCAAGACCGCTCCCTCCACCACTCTGACCACCGTCACTTCTTCGGGCGCCTCCTCCACCCCCTCCGCCTCCGGGTCCTCCACTCCCTCCGATTCCGAGACCAGCGGCACCGGTACCGGCACTGGCGGTGCTGGCCCTACCAACACTGGAGGCGCTGCCCCCAGCCAGAGCACTGGACCCGTCAACAGCGGCAGCGATAAGCTTGCCCTTCCCCTCGGCGTGGGTCTTGCTGCTCTCATTGCTGCGCTTCTCTAAGCCTTGAACATCAACTGGGATGGACTTTCTTGATTCGAACTGGCCATATACTTAATATACTATCGAGGAAACGACGTTCGGAAGTGGATTCGGGAATCATCATGTATACAAGACACTTGTTTAATTATCGGCACCTGTCCCTCGCATGCGGCGGCGGTTCGAAGATATCTTGAAAATACCTTGGGAGTTTTGCATTTTTTTTACCTTTTGTCTGAGGAAGAACAGACAAGAGCAGCATTGGAGCCTGTTTTTTTCATGTCAAAATTAGAGGTGTTTGCATACGGACCTTCAGAGTGTTGAATACGTAATATGTGGTTTTGGTTCTGTGGCTTTTATTGGCGTGCTGTCTAGCTTTTGTTTAGAGATACCTTGGGAGAATTAAATCGTTTCATGTTCAAAGACTCTACAACGCTTTCTTATTTGTGTTGTTTGCATGGCAGTGTTTCTTGTTGAAGGAAGGATTGCGAGTTTACACCACTCTCGGAATCACATTTCCCAAGGCTTTTAACCTGGTCCACGTGCTGGGAATCATCGTCTGTGCCAATCCTGAGTTTGATTACGAGGTCTTATAAGGTCTTGGTATTGCTTGGCACCGTATGCTCCTTCTGTACCCGTATCCTCCCCTTTCCACAAATTCTCATATCCTATCCGTACCAACTGGACGTTTTCTTACGATTCGGAGCCCCGGAATTTATACATCGAAGTAAGCTATCGCGCCGTCGGTTTGTCGATTAAACTCAACTCCATAAGGACCGGTATCTCCGATGATGTTCAGACCTTAAATACATGCTTAATTCGCGCCGATCTCGACTGGTAGAGGACTGGTATCGCCGAGGGAGTAATACCCTAAATACATGCTTAATTCACGCCGCTGATGGTGTTTCAACTTTCCACAGGTACTGTACTGTACGGATACTGAGGCCGGTTTTTGTCCAAGGATGTTCTCACGTTACACCAAGTCTGGGCGTGCACAAGGACGGCATAACAAAGGAGCGAAGGAATCGTGCCTGATGTTGAGCGAAATGAGGTTCCACGGAGTGAGTTTTCGGTATTCCTTGGACTGTTAGTCATCACCGGCTGATTTACCTTTCAAATGATTTTACCTTTCAAATGATGAATGTCTACGGACTTGTTATGGCCGCAAACATGTAGGTCGATGTTGGCGGTGGCTTGAAAGCTGATTCCAACAGAAAGGCACTCGTCTTGGCAGAAAAAATTATGACTACGGATTGCCTAGGGATAGAAAGGTTACACGACTTATTCACGACTCAGATCTTGTTTCGGGGACGGGCGGAAGTGATGACGGCACGGGAAGGCGACGGCAAGGTGGGGCCCGGCCCGGCCGTCAAACCCCGCGACTTACCTTTGCCAGAGAGGTGGAGCATTCCCGAGACGCTTCACACTCAATCACCACTGACTTCAAAGTCGTGCAGCTCGCATTCAAAGAAGCCCTGCATATTCCCTGACCATCGGGTAACTGCCTGATTTTTTCGTCCATTAGATTTATGAAGTGTCGTACTCTCAACACACTCCCTCATCGTATTTTTGGTCAAATCTCCTGTCATTTCACATCATTCGTGCAGCCGCCAGCTGTCCATATTTCTTCCAAAGCTATCCGCCATAACATTCAGACACGGTGTTTATCCACCTCGTGGCCGTGGTCATCAAAGAGCATGGTGCTCCCCAAGGGCTACAACAGCATTCCTGCGTTCCACAAGAAGCTCCTCGAGAGCAAGCGGATCCTCGCCGTATGTGGGGCCGGACTATCGGCAGCATCGGGGCTACCCACCTTCCGGGGAGCCGGCGGGCTGTGGAGAAACCACAATGCCACTGACCTGGCCACCCCGGACGCATTTGAAGATGACCCGGGGTTCGTGTGGCTGTTTTATGCATATGTATGACACTATCTTGTCTTGATTATTTCATTGTGATATGAGCCGCAGGCACTAAGGACAGTATCAGAGGCGCCATATGGCATTGACGGTCAAGCCCAACCCGGGCCATTACGCTCTCGCTGCTCTGGCAGAGAAGAACCCCGACTTCTTGTGTTTGTCACAGAATGTTGACAGTGAGTTTCTCTTACTTTCCCATTCACATTTCTCTCGTTGCCAACTCTCACCCCAGACCTCCACGTACGAGCCAAACACCCCCCCTCCCAACTACGTCTCCTCCACGGCTCCCTGTTCGATATCAAATGCTCCAACACGCCCAAATGCGAATACATCGAGCGCAACAACACCGCAGACCCCTTCTGCCCAGCCCTCTCCGCAGCCTCCGAAGACGTCGAACCAGGACAGACCCTCCCCTTACTAGACCCCAAGCACGAACTAGCCCATATCCCAGCCTCAGAACTGCCCAAATGCCCGGAATGTAAGACCGGAATCCAACGTCCTGGCGTGGTCTGGTTCTACGAGCCTCTGGACAAGGACATGTTGGACGAGATAGAAGCCTGGATTAATGAAGATGTGGTGGACATGGTGCTTGTTGTTGGGACTAGTTCTGTTGTTCACCCTGCTGCTGGGTATGCGGAGAGGACGAGGACAAAGGGCAAGACGAGTATCGTGACGGTTAACATGGAGTTGGATACGCAGTCAAAGAGGAAGATGAGGGAGGGCGATTTTTTCTTTATTGGAGATGCGGCTGTTTTGTTGCCTCAGTTGCTGGAGCCTGTTATTGGGAAGCTTGAGGTTTGAGGGCAAAGACAGAAGCCCCGGATATGGGAGGATGTGAGTTTTGTATTCGGAAGTAAACCATGTGTGTTTCATGCTTTTGCAGGCGCACACCACAATCCTCGATAATAAATCCACAGTCAGACACAGTGCCATGGTCTGCGAGGCCTCAGAGCAATCCTCAATAAAGTGAGTTCTGTATATAATCCCAAAATCCAATCCATCTTTTACATCGAGGGGAATAACAGAGACCAATTGGCCCCTTTGGCCAAGTGGTTAAGCTGCCCCTCACTCCGACCCCCCGGCCGCCTCCGGAGCTCTCGAGAGCTTGTGGGTTCGATCCCAAGTCGAACCCCGTTCCCGTCCATTTAAAAACTCTTCGTAAAAGCAGTTGGTTGCTTTTCGGCGGGGCCCTTCGGGGCCCTGAGCTTTTGTTCTTTTTTTGAAGTTAGGTAGGTTCATTCAATAAAGGTATCCGAGCAGAGCAAGGGAATAATAATACATCACAATATTCCACAGCTCTCATTGATTCTCTCCACCTAAGTTTTTGTTCACTCCAGTGTTAGAGAATGTCACTCGCACTCCTTCGTTATGGTTCCATCATCAAAGAGCAGACCTCGCAACCCAAAGAACGCCGACAGTCCCAGACAATAACATGCCACAAGTCTCAAAGACCCCAACAAAGCCAGCTGCTCCATCGCCAGCCAACATCAAAGACACAACCACGAATACATTCAGTGGCACTCTCAAAAACCCGTAAACCTGCGAGCGGATCCCATCATCGATGAGCCTGCCTTTCAGAGTCCCCATGGTAGGCCAGTACGCGCCGACGGCTGCTTCATAGAGACAGAATACCCAGAAGGCTGTCTGCTCACTCGAGGGATGGGCTGAGACGAAGAATGTGACTGAGGATATACCTAGGAGGATTAGAAGGAGGGTCGTGTGGGTTAATACCGGTTGGTTTGTTTTCTTGTCTTGTTGGGTGTTGTCGGAAGACGAAGAGGCGCCGCTCATAAATGTGTTGAATGCCAAAGAGGCGGCTAGGCAGGAGGCCATGAAGCTGGCGAATATCACCCCGTAGGGGAGCGTCGAAGTAGACGAGGAGGAAGAGGTGATGGTTGAGCGGAGAGCCGGTGTCCAGAAAAAGACAAACAGAAACATGGATCCTTCAAAGATTGTGGAGGCGAGGCCGAGGCAGAGGATCTTGGGGTCTGAGAGGATCTTTGACAAAGTGGTGGTGTTGGATTTTGGTGGTGAGGGTTCTTTCTTTTTGTCGTCCTTCTTTGCGTTGGCTTCTGTGGCCGTGCTGCCGTAGTACTCGTTCTGTTTATTTATCGCGTCAGTCAATTTTGTTCTTGTTCATCCCCATAAATTGCCTCACAACCCAGGACAAACTATCCAAACCTCAACACCCCAAAAAAAGGACCTCTGCGGAATGGAACTTACCCAACTCAAAGCAATAACCCCAAAAGCAACCGCCAAAACAACCACACTCGCCATAAAAGGCGCCTTCTTCGTCCCAGAAATCCCAACCAACCACTCGCTCACCACCCCACTGGCAATAGCAACAAGACTATTAACCATACTCATAGTCCCAAACATGCCCGACAAGTTATTTCCCAAGCCCCTCGCCTCAAAATCGGCAACCATCCAGCTCTCAAAAACACTAAACAACAAACTCGTACTCAGTCCCCCCAACACTCTCCCCAGAACAAGCGTCAATCCCTCATTGATCAACAAGCACCCAGGGAACATTGTAAAAAGACAGGACAAAGCATACGAAACGCAAAAGACCAGACATGCGCGTTTGCGTCCGTATTTATCCGCCAATGAACCGATCAAGGCCCCGGACACGGCGCCTGACAAGAATCCTGTTGTGAATAGAGCTGATATGAGGCTGTGCGCGAGGTGGTGCTCTTCTGTGTAGAGGGTGTAGAGGAATGGGCCTTGGAGCCAGTCTGAGGTCATTACTAGGGCGTAGACTGTCAGGAAGGGGAGTTGTGAGGCTGAGGCTGAGGGTGATTTTGTTGATGAGGTGGAGGATGATGATGACTTCTTTCGTGTTTGGCCGTGGGCGAATAAGGCGCCGCAGAGGGCGAGAAGGCCTGTTAGGTTTAGGGTGTAGATGTCCATTTTGGACTCTTGATCTTGGGGAAATGTTTGGGTCTTTTTTTTTGTTTTCTTTTGTTTATTTACTGGTGATGAAAACTGTCGGTAATCTGCTGAACACGAATTTGTCGTTGACACAATCCTTTGTGAGATGTTGATCTAGTGGACAGACACCTCAATCCTGTAAGTGTTTATGCGAAAAAAGTGCATCGATGGATGAATTGATGAAGCAAGGTGATGAACGAAACAAGTGTTCTTTTGTGTATTTCAGTATTTAATTATACTGATATTCGCCCAATTATCCGCAGGCGAGCCATGGCACACGTTATATGTATTGCTCGGCGGTGCGTGGTCATATAAAAAGAGTGTCCAGCCTAGCTGTCCCTTCGCTGCGACACTCCGTGTTTCGTTTCTGGGCGGCGGATTTGACAGGAGGTGGGGGAGACTTGACCATTTCCTAAATAGGCCGTTTCCAAATTGACGAGCATCTCATTTCTTCAAAACACTGATATCATGAGAACATAATCATAAAGGAAATAACAGCTGTATTGATTCGAGATGTGAGATGCGTGAGATGATCAATTAATGTATGAGATAGAGGCCAGTTCTGCTGAGTGTTGAACCGGTTCCGCTCAAAACAGTCACTAACCCATCAACATCAATGTGTTTGAGACCAAGGGAAAGAACAGAATTAGACATCTATTACAGCAAAAAAAAAATCGATAAAAAAGATGACCGTAGAACAGAGAAAGGCCCCAGTAGTAAGAGTGTCGCCCTCATGTAGCCCCCTTTCCCAGTTCAGCGTCGATAATAGATATACGCCATCAGAACTCTAAGCCAACCTAAAAGAGCTGGTTGGTCTCAGCGGCAGCCCGCACTTCCCATACGCCATGTCGATCATCTTCATAGTCTTGATGCTATCCTCCCCGTCAACCCACGCGCCGGTCGGGATATTCCTGCCCCGGATTCGATCGACAAATGCATCGAGCTGATACCGATAGGTAAGCCAATACGGCTGCGACTCTCCCTCAAACCCGCCTTCGCCGAAGGTATACGCCTTTTTCGACTCCTTGGTCTTCCACGTCTTGATGAGCTCCCCCGTCCCTTCACCACCGGCCGTCTTTTTCCTGATGACAAAAGTGTCCTCCACATCGATACGATGATACAGAGTCGGGAACAAGAAATTGTTGGTCCTGACCTTGCGCGTGCGGACTTTCTCCTGGTCGGCGGGGAGACTATCATCCGCAACGACAGTAGGTCGATGCATCACCTCGCAAACTAACCCTCCGTTGATCATCTGGGCGATGGATCCCACCAAGGTCCCGTGCATCTCGGCCGTTGCACCGCCGGGAAACTTCCATGTGGCATCAAACGTGTTGTCGCAGAGCTGCTGGGGTTCGGGCTGGGTCTTGACCTCGCAGCTGGTACATTCCTCGGGTTCTTTCCCAAACACACCGCGCAGGACGGACGAGGTGTAGCAGAGGTCCATGAGTGCACCGCCGGCTAAGCTGTACTCCCAGCGGATGTTGTTGTCGCCAATGATCACCTTGGGAATCATCATGTTGACCTTGGCATGGGCGATGTTGGGCCGGTCCAGGAAGGAAGTAAAGACGGTCCAGGCGGGGTGGAATCTGTAGTGGAATGCTTCGAGCATGACCGGAGAGTCGGCGTTTTGGAGAATGGGATGGCGGAAAAGAAGCTCTGCCTCGGTGGTGTTGGAGACGGAGGGCTTCTCGCACAGGACATGTTTGCCCGCTGCGAGGGCCTTGAGGGCCCATTCGTAGTGCAGACCATTGGGGAGAGGGATGAAGACGCAGTCTATCGACGGGTCGGCCAGCAGGGCGTCGTAGCTGTCAAAGACCTGGGGGATGCCGTGCTTCTTTGCGAATGCCGCTGCCCTGTCCTTGTTGCGGGCTGCGACCGCTTGGATGATGACATCGCCGTGCTGCTGGGCCGGGACAATGATTGCTGGGGGACTTTGAGGAGGATGTTAGTTCATGCTGGCTTCGGTGAAGGTGCGAGACTCACGCGATATTGGCAGCGCCTAAAATTCCAAACTTCAGCGCATCAGGGTTCTTGGGCGGGCCAGTTGGTGGACTGACGATCTGCCAGAATCGCTGGGCGAAGCCGAAGACACCAGCCATTGTGAGGTTGATGTGAAGTGTGTTTTGGTTTCAAACGATGTAACGATAACGATAGCAAAAGGCCTGAAAATGAAATCCCAAAGCGGAATGAGGGGCACTGTCACCTTCTCGCCAAAGCAACAATCGACGAGATGGAGAGATAACGACCCAAGTTAAACAGGGAGGAGCAAGAGCCGCCAGCCTCCGTTTCCTCCCTTTGCACACATCACAGTGCGTGTCAGCAAACGGACCAAACAAGAAGCTATACTGCGTACTGAACCGCGTCGGGCGACACAATGCTGATTCCGCGTAATATCTCTTGGCAGGTGATGCAGCGGGAGGATTAATGTGCCCGTCACGGCATAACGGGACAGGAAATGGATTCCCCCAACGCCGTGTTATTCCGCCAAGCCCGTATCATGTCCAAAAACTGTCGCTCTCCTGCAAGGAACGCCCATTTGGGTTCAGGTGATTGATAAGGTTCAGGTCCGAATCCCGGGGTACATGTCGGACCAAGCCGGACCAGACCGGACCACCCAGCTCCCGCTTCCGTGGTTATCAGAACAGTACGGATACGGATACCCGTAATACTTACCTTTGCTTCAGAACCTCATTCACACTTTACCATAATCTCATTCATGGACGCCACAAAATAGAGGTCCGGTCACGTCACCATGGACACCATCGCTATGTATTCTTTCCATTTGTCATCACACCTCCAGTCATTCTATTCATTCGGACCATCTTCCCACAGTATAATCCTCTTTAAATTTACTCAAGAAAAGAACACAAGATCCTCGCATCTGCCCCGCTCACCACCCTTTTCCTCCTCAACCGAAGAGACCATCGGAGCATTCCACTCTCCTTAGTTACCCCGTCCCATCAAGAACTTAATTAGGCCAAAGCTGCGGACCAGGCATAGGCGCAAAAGTAGGAGGCGGCTTTGCCCAACTATCAAGCTGCACAGCAGGATCACTAATCTTGATCCCGCCCGGGATCTTGATAGTCGGCCCCGGAGCACGTCCATTATAGCTGCTCGCAATGTTCAGGTGCGCGCACTGGAGGTACCACTCCTTCTGCCTATAGGGCGGGTGGATGCTCATCTGCTCGATGCGCATCAGGTACTGCCCCGCGGGGATCTCGTTGGGGATGCGGAAGGTGAAAGTTCGCAGGTCCCGCGTCAGCCAGCCCTGGTCGGTGCCGTTCCAGGGCATCTTTGTGCCCAGCTGGTACACCTTGAACCAGTCGCCTGATCCGTCGTAGTCGCGCACGTCGCCGGGGGCTTTGGAGAGGTAGATCTTTAATAGGAGGGTTAGTATATTTGGATGATGATGATGATGAGGTTGAGAAGAGAGAGGAAGTAAGACGTACCGTCACCGGGCCGGGGTGGTAGATGCCCGTGTCGAGCTGGGTATGGAACCCAATTACATCCTTGCCGGCGGTGACCTGGGCAGTCTTGGGATCGCGGCGGTGTTGCCAGCTCCCTTTGTTGCAACGAAAGTCTTGGTTGGTGAGGAAATCGTTGTTGGAGGGCATGAAGCCGTTCTCGTGCTCACGCACGTATTCGAAAGGGTTCGTCTTGACTCCGTTGAGCATCAGGTGCGGGAAGAGGAAGTGGGCCGACGAGAGCGAGGGCAGAAGAGCCAGAGCTCCAAAGGTGAGGCTGGGAACGTGCATGGTGAAGACGTGTGCCCGGCGGGACTGGGTGAGAGACTAGATGGGAGACAGGAGGTTGGAGGCTGCCTGGTCTTCCAAGAATTCTCTCTTGGGAAGGTGTTGGGATGCTTCGTCTTTATACCTTTTTTTGGCCCTGTCTATCTCTTTCGTGGGCTCCCCAAGTTACGGACGATGGCATGGAATAGTGCCGGAATGGACACGCCGTGGCCATCTTCCACCAACCAGATCAGCTGTTTGGTAGAGAGACGGTGTTGATACGGGGCATCGAATAGCCTCCAGCCAGGAACCAGGAAGTCAACAGACATCCAACGAGAACCCCTGAGCCGTGCTTCCTCGCTTGCGACATTGTGTACAGAGAACCTGCCCGTCATTGTTATCTTTCTGACTGTGTACAGGCGTCGTATGCCCGATAAACCGTTTATCCCCGTCCCTGATATCTCCATCAAGGAGACGGGCCACCTACAGTGGTCTCTGAGAGAGGTCGGGAAGATCCAAGACCATATCCACAGCAATCCATGGTCTCATCACGTGGAGGGTAGGATTCACAGAATTAACAATCTAAACCAACATTGAAAGAGTATTAGACTGAGATGCCAACAGTTTATATGGACCCTTTGTTTTCCCACCTATGTCAGGGTCCAGTTTCCTGGTAAACATTCATTCACGGTCCCATACCAAGAGCCGCGCCAATCGTGCAAGTAAACAACGTCTCCTTCGTTTAGAAGAGAAAAGGGAAAAAGGCGGCGGTACCGATTTGCATCGACCAACGGTACCGTACCCAGATCGGCGCTCCATATGCCGGTAGTGCTCAAATATCCATCTTGGATCGATGTAGGAGTGGAGGTACGACAACAAAGATAGGTAGGCCTGTCAACCGACTTTATAGCCAACCGAATGCGAAGTGCATCCTCCACAGCCAAGCCATTGTGACAATTCACAAACAGGCCCCGAGATAGCTCATGGTTTGGTTATGACTGAAGCCTACGGAGGATACATACCTCGCCAATCTGACGGCACCTCCATCCCCGATGAACTCCTACACACACAAAACAAACCGTCACAGCCCTCCAAATCCAGCAAGGTAGTATTGACACAGAGCAACTGCCGTCCGTGGCTTGATGCCAACACGCATGCCATCAAGCGGCGGAAGAAACCCAATACAGTTCGACATCCCAAGTACAATTAAACAAACACCTTTCCTTTCCCAATTCAATCCTTGAAAGCCGCCCAAGAATAACGGGCTGGCTAGCTGGCTGGCTGGCTAGAGAGTCCATCCCGAAGCTAATGAAGCCTACCAGGTGAGTAGTACTCACTCACACTGATCCCCTCTAAACCTAAGTTCTACCCCACCCGAATCAATGGTAACTTCGGTACCGCAAATCAGATCCAGTCCGGGGAAGCAAGCCCGTTTCAGACCAATTGCCAAAGGTACATCTTCCCCGGATTCCCAAATAGGTAATCTACCCTCCACGGAGGGACATACTGTCTCGGTATATGCGGTAGTCAAGTCGGGTAGTGAAATGCCATGCCGCTTTCACAGAGAACTGGCCGCATTGGTGAGCACGGTCTAGCGATATTGTAGCGACAAGGTCTGAATACCTGGTACCAATCTGTCTACGGCACCGGAAAGTGGGCGTGATGTCCTCGCCTCATCTACCACCAGACTTGCATTCGGAAGGCACACGTACGACTGGCGGCGTGGAACATCCATTAGCCCTCCAAGGTTTCAGGCACAAATGCAGCAATAGACGATAATGTTAAATGTTGACATTACTTCTTCCTTCCCACATAACCCTATCCTAACATACAGTTACTGTATACATATGCAATAAGAGCATCTAATATAGTCAGTAATAATCAGTCAAGAACACCCAACCGCCATATTATAAAGCTGCCACCAACTCCAGCCTCCAGCCTCGGTACTTTTTTGTTGTATAGACAGACTGGGTGGCCATCAAAATAACAGTCGCTGTCTTCTCGATCCCCGTTAACGCCAAACGGCCCCATGGCTGCCAGCATCCTTGAATCCTAACGCTTGCTGGTGGTGGTCTTGACTGTCCACAGACAGGTATGTTGCCTCGCCCTTCTAAGCTGTTCGGGGGGCTACTCTTTACTCCCGACTTTTCCTCTGGGTACAAAACTGGTCGAACATTCAGCCATGTACCCCAGGGCTATCCACCAAGCTTGACCATTAGTTCGAGAATTATCCCATCGCGTTCTCCGTCTTGTGCCGTTGCCTGATATAAATGAGTGCAAGAAGTAAAAAGAAGAAAAAGATAGTGCCAACAGATATTGAAACAGACCACACCCCCATCCGTCCTACCCACGCCGAAAAATGCATTGGTAAACTGCTATGTAAAAGCCTCCAGAAAATTTGCCGTCCATGCCATGCAGAAAAAACGATGGACTGATGCCGTGATGCAAAAGGTGACGGTCTGATTGAAGGAGCCACCTAGTGGAAGAAGAGGAAAGAATAATGAAACGTGGTATAAGGAAATATACGGGTCGTGTGATGAGGATGAAAAGGGGTTCAAAGATAAATCAGGCAGGCGCTGCTGTAGCATCTATTGCCACGTTGACAGAAAAGGACAGTCGGCTTGTGGTCTATGTTGATATTAAGCGGGAGCTGGTTCATATGTATTGCCTGTGGAAAGTGAGCGGTCCGATCACCATTCTTCGTCGAATGCGGGTCGCGGGACACGTTTAAGTTGGCTCAGGAGAGCGTCAAGTTCGAGCCAGTTCGCATCGTTATCGGCAAATCTTCGGTGCTTGCGAGTGAGGATGTGCTGTAACCGAGGTCAGGAGGGGCATCGACAGGCAATCAATCAAGGACGTGAACTCACATCGTCAAAGTCGTCAAACTTGTCCTGGCAGTTTTCACAGTAACCCGGCTTAGGGTCACGCTTCTTCTGACGGAGCTGGGCGACGGGCGCGCTCACAGTTCTACGGAGCTTCTCCTTCTGTCTCACGGCTTCCTCTTCTTCGACAACGTCCAGCTTCCGCGCCGTGGCCCTGCTGAGGCTTGCCGAACGAGTGAAGCCGTTGCTATCATAGCTCAAATCCTGTGAGACGGCAGGGGTGCTGGCCTTCAAGACCTGTCTCTTCAGCCCATGGATTTCTTTGCTGGTCGGAGCTTTCGACCCGAGCGCGCCCGTGGTTGACGAGATCATCTGCGACTTGATTGCCGATGTGACGTTTGAGGGTTGAAGCCCGGAAGCAACAGGCTCACCCCCCAGCAAGCGCCCTGCTTTGGCGTGGCTCATGAACGCATTTTGAGAGCGGAAGTCGAGGGACGGAACAGGAGGGACTCTGCTTCTATCAAACGACTCGGCCGCACGGATAGGGACCGTTCCACGATTAGTGGCAGTCTCCATCTCCACCAGAGAGCGTTTGCCAGTGACGGGTTTCGGCGCCGGGATAGCACTGGGCTTTGGTTTGGGGGCGGCAGCTGGAACTGGAGCCTTGTTCGCCTGTTCCTTGGTTTTCGTCTGGGTTTGGTTCTCCTTTTCCGGGATATCGTAGTCCTCGATGAATGGGCAGCGGCCTTGTGAGGCAACACGAAATTGAGGCCAGTCCCCATCCTTTTTGTCCGCCACTTTCGCATACTCCCTGACCATGATGGGCTTGGTCTTTTCCTCAATGTCGTACACATAGATATACGGCCCCTTGAAGTATTGAAGCTCCTTGGTGTGCACAGTGGGATCCCGGTCTGACGGGCCGTTGACACGCTCGTTCTGCAGCAGTTGGAGGAGGTTGGACTGCTCGCTTGCCTTCCCACGAGCGGTGCCCCGGCCATGACCGGCAATAGCGCTCTTGTACGGGTCCGTCTCTGACAACATGTCGAGGATCTTGAGCAGCTTCTCGAGTGTCCATATCTTCTTGCCCATCTCCCGTGCACGGTACAGGACATCTGCGTTTCGGGCTTTGGGCCGCTTGATGACATCCTCCTGGAGTCTTCGGGTTGAGGACGTGTCGAAAATCAGTTTTCTTCTGACAGACGTGGTCATCGACATGCTAATATCGGTCGTGCGATTCAAGAGGGACGGGTCGATCGTCTTGGGCTGCTCGGAGGCCTGGTGCATGTCCGCGTTGTCTTCATTCTCAGCCTGCACAGCTTTCTCGGAGGGAATCTGGCGAGTCGTGACGACGTGGGTGATGTCGATCGAGAAGAATTTTTCCTCGCGCTACATGACGAAGTATGAGCCAGGGGTGTTGGATCACAGTTGCAAGGAGGAATAGAACTCACGGCACCGAGTTGCGTTACTTGCTTCGCAAGCTTGGAGCGCTGCTCATCAGGTATGCTCTCAAAATAGAAGACATAGTTGGGGAACCGGGCTCGCGTCTGGGCTTGCCACTGGCGAACATTGTACAATTCCTTGTCCGTCGGCTTATACGTGGGTGCGTGGGACGCCTTCTCTGGAGCACCCGTCGTGGCTCTAGACGCATCTCGGTGCACAATGGTTCTGTTCATTCGCTGCCGAACGGGAGACCCTACTGGACGCTGGACGCCATGCTCAACCATCTGTCTCTTTGCTGGCGGCGGCTGGCCGTAGGGTTCGTCACGAAGCATCTCGACATGAGTTCGGTGCTTCTTTACCCCGTGAAGGGCCGAGCCGGCTCGCATGGGAGAGTTTGCGGCATTGGGATTGCTCGAAAGGGGTTGCCGTCTAGAGGTCGACATGGTGGTAGGAGGTACGGGGACTGGCGATATCAATACTGTTGCCATAAGTATGTCCAATCAGGATGCTACGAGGACATCAAGTTCGGTCTTGGTATCCGGAAGGAGTCGACGTCCAGTCGGATATCCGGACGTTTGGACAAAATACCAGACCTGGGTGGGTGACAGCTCCGGTGTGGATCTCGAGGGTGGGAGAGGGTTGGTGTTGACCGTTAACTGTGGGTGGTGGTGAGCTTTGGCGGGGAGGGGTCGGGTTTCCTGACTCTGAAAGGACGGACAGAGGACGCGAGTGTGTGCACCCCAAACGCGTTCTCGGTCGGATCTTCCCAGCCTAAAAAATCAACACACGTGATGCATTGAAGCACCGTGTCTAGGAGAGAAAAAGCCAATGCAAATAGGTCAATTAGAAGACAAAAAGTTGCTACTGCCTCTAATTCCAGTTGCAAAGGAAAGGTCGAGTGAGGCAGCAGATTTGGAGGTGGTTCACAAGAGCAAAAGGAGTGGGTTTGGATTGAGTGAGGTCGCGCTGCTTTAGGTTGGCTTTGCCGTGCGCGGGCCGCCAGCCAAAAAAAAACAAGCACAAATAGCAACCAGACCTGGGCTCCTCCAGGCTAAGCCTGGTTGGACTGCAGCACAACAAGACCCGCCCCACAATCGCGGTCAGCAGCTGCAAAGGTTGGTCGTGCCCGGCAACGACCTGCCAATGTCCTGGATTCGGACAAACGACAGCTGACCAACACTGCCAGCCCAAAACCTGCTGGAACCTCGGCCATCATCTGACGACATTCCCAACAAGACGCCCCTGTGCTATTGCTGTCCATCGTTCCCAGTCAGGGGATTCAACGCTGCGGAATCTCGGACGAGTCAACGTTTCACTTTTATATTTTCGAGATGCTCTAATTGCCCTCGCCATTTACGGAATGCCGAAAACGCGCAATCATTGACCAATTTCACCAATGGATAAGAAGAGATAACACCAAAAATTCTCATCTCATACACTCACACGACCTGTTGCCTTGATTGCCTGCAAGGGCCTCGAACCAACCCCACTTTGAACTATGGCAAGGGCTCTTTCACAGCGATCTGTCCTGCGGCAGTTGGGTCAGCAACTCAGACGGCAAGGTCGAGAACCATTACATCCACTGCAAACGAGGCTAGCAGCTGGAGTCTACTCATCCTCTCACTCAAGAGCTGCCTCTTGGTCCCCTTCCACGTGGTGGACTAGTCGGAACTATGCTACTGTCTCAGCGGCCGAGCTCGAATTCGGCCAGCCAGTCCATGAGACGCATCCTCATATCTTGAAAGCTGGTGAAAGTAGGCGCGACGTCGTAGCAAAATGAGAAGAATCCCCGGCTGAGCAGCCTGTGTCCTCTTAGTAACCCCCGGCATCACTGCCCAAGAATATCATGATCGCCGCGCCAAACTCGCTTTCGGCCTCCCAGAAAATGGCATTGCCGTGCTGCCCTCTGCCGAGCTGAAGTACCGCTCAGGGGCCGTCTTCTTTCCCTTCCGGCAAGAATCCAACTTCCTCTACCTAACGGGATTCCTCGAGCAGGAGTCTCTTGCCGTGATCCAAAAGACGGGCCCCAAGCTGGGAGACTATCTCTTTCATCTTTTCTGCCGGCCCAAGGATTCCCGTGCCGAGCAATGGTCGGGCCCCTGGAGCGGCCTGCAAGCCGCCGAGGACGTCTTCAACGCCGACAAGGCCTACGACATCAGCTGCCTTGAGACCATACTCCCTCCCATCCTCCGCTCCGCCAGCCGCGTCTACACCGACGTCGACCTCAACCCATCATCCGGCCAGTCCCTCAGCCCAGTAGCATCCATAATACGATCCGCCACGCCCCTCTCCTCTATCACTTCACTTCAACCGCTCGTCAACGTCCAGCGAGCCATCAAGTCCCGCGCCGAGATAGCCAACATGCGTCACGCAGGACGAGTCTCTGGCCGCGCCATCACCAACGCCATGCGCCAAGCCTGGACACGTGAAAAAGACCTCCACTCATTCCTAGACTACGAATTCACCAAAGACGGTTGTGACGGCCCGGCCTACGTCCCCGTCGTAGCAGGCGGATCCCGCGGCTGTATGATTCACTACGTCCAAAACACAGCCGCCTTACACGACGGCGAGATGGTCCTCGTCGACGCGGGCGGCGAGTACGGCACTTACATCACCGACATAAGCCGCACCTGGCCCGTCAACGGCAAATTCACACCCGCCCAGCGGGACCTCTACGAGGCGGTACTGACCGTCCAGCGCCTCGGCGTGAGTCTCTGCGCCGAAATCAGCTACATGTCGCTGGACCAAATCCACCGCGCCACCGAGGGCGGTCTACGAGAGCAGCTCACTCGTCTGGGCTTTGATCTCGGCGGAAACGCCATGGATATCCTGTTCCCGCATCATGTTGGGCATTATGTAGGTCTGGATGTTCATGATGTGCCTGGCGAGGGGAGGTCGATTCCCCTCCGCCAGGGACACTGTGTTACGATCGAGCCGGGCATCTATGTGCCCGATGATGAGAGGTTTCCGAAACATTTCCGTGGTCTGGCGGTTAGGATAGAGGATAGTGTCTGTGTCGATGAGACTGGCCCGTTGGTCTTGACTACCGAGGCGGTCAAGGAGGTTGTGGATATTGAGGCTCTGAGGGACTGACGAAGCTGTGATGATGTGTAAAATATCTTTAGAAGGGTACCTAGGTCGGCGAGGCATGGTAAAAGCACACCCATTAGGTGCGGCATTGTCTTACTGTATGTAGTATTTACATCCCATTATTCTCTGCACACATTACAAGATGTAGAACTTGGACTGGGTGATTAAGCGTCCCTCTTTTGCCCTTTGAACATTTCCAGGTTGGTCCTTCTCCTGTTATAAGACTTGTCAGCAACGTGTTCTGAAAGAAACAGTCAAGACCTTGTAAAGAATAATTATACACATTTAAATTTAGATTCATAGGCATTTTCAGATCCCTATTTAGACATATAGTCAATCCCTCCAATACACTCGAGGGATTAATCCTACATATATTAGGAGATTAATAAAGACATATAAATCTAGATTTAAAGGCCTTTTTAAAGAAAAAAAAAAGAATAATTATACACCTTTAGATTTAGATTTATAGGCATTTTCAGCTCCCTATTAAGGCATATAGTCAATCCCTCTAATATACTTAAGGGATTAATCCTACACGTATTAGGAGATTGATAAAGGTATATAAATCTAGATTTAAAGCCCTTTTAAAATCCTAGTTTATGCGTATTTTCAGTCCCTCTAATGCATTTAAGGAATTACCTCTATACGTATAGGGAGATTATTAAAGGCGTCTAATAATTCTTTCACACCCCTACTCTTCGACCCAGTTAGTATATCAAGTATAAGATAATGGAAAAGGTAAGAGAAGGTAGGTATTTCGAAGCCCGAAGAGGAAGCAACCATGATGTATTCACAAATCTGTGTTATGTACATACGATGAGACGATGATGATGCAAATGACCCGGGAAAAAGGGGTATCTAGATCAAAATGGAGAGGAGAAGATGCTCAAGGAAATGGGGAATACTAGACAAACAGCTCTATGCATCATTGGTGCACCATTCGTTTCACTCTTTTTTTTTATCCCCGTCCCATTCCCCGCCCAACCAATGATGATGATGATGCTAATAGCCCCTTGGTTCTTGGTTGCAAGAATGAAAAGCAAAAGGGAAAAAAGCTGTATAGAATTGTATGCAGCCAGCGGTGCTAGCATGGTATGCAAGAAAACAAAGGGAAAAAAAGTGGAATATACACCTAAAAGAAGTCATTGACAAGAACAGAAGGAGGTAATATGCTGGCCAAAAGAGGAATCGTTGATCGTTTTGAACCATGCAAGAATAAAATGCCGGTGGGTATGTAATGGGTATTATTGTGAAGGATACAGCTGAAAGCACACGGGAAAATTAACCAAACACCGAGTTCTTTCAAGGTTAAACAGCTTCTTTCCAGCCTTAGCAAAAACCTCTGGGATCGAATAGTGTTCTGCTGTAGTTGGGCATCTGGTATGAGGCCCGGGCGGTGGCATTGAGAAGTTGTTCAAAGGCCTGAAGCCTGCGGGACAGCTCCAAGTGTTCTTGGGCGATCGCCTTGTTCCTCCGCTCGAGGAAGTGTATGTACTCGGTTGCTTTTGTAAGAATTGTGCCCTATTTCATCGTCTTCAGTTAGCCAACCAAGATCTCTTCGGCTTCTTCCTTGTATCAGTATATCAAAGTCGACATACCTTGCTGACTTTGGCCGACCTCGAGGGCTGCGATGCGTCATCGTCACCGCCGTTTTCTGATATCGTGTGCAACGCCGGGACAGCATCTCTCAGCTCGGCGATTTTGTCTTTCAAATTCGTCCTGTATTTCCTCTCTATATCGTTGTGGGCTGTCCGATCTCCGACTTTCGGTTTCTCTTTGCCTTTATCGCTGGTCATGCTCTCTTCCCTCTGGGGTGGTGCCTTGGGCGGTCCGCTGCCGCTCGGTTTCGACTGGAAACCTGTAAACTGGTTCGGAGGAGATACTGGATCATCGCCGAACTGATTGTTGCTGCCCAGACTCATACCGGCCAGATTCATGCCGAAAGTCGGGTTGAAACTGGAATTCATGCCGGAGCCAAAAGTCATGTTGACATTCGAACCCAGCGCACCAAGCCCACCCATGCTCGGCCCCGGGTTCATGGCGATCTCTATTAACCGTCTCTGTTCGGCTGCGTTTAGCGACGAGCTGTTGAGGCCGATCAGATTGTCCATTCGTAATCCAGGCTGCGGTCGCTCCCAGCTCAACGGCGTAGAGTAAAGGCCTTCACGTGGGGGTATGTCTGTCGGGGCGGCGGAATCAATCTTGGCGAGTTGTTCAGCGAGATTGATGGACGAAAGAGCGGCATCTTCATCGGAGAGAGCATTGTCGAGAGCTTCATCGTCGACGAGATCTTCCCTTTTCGACACCGCTGCCCCCGCGGACAGTCTTGCTGAGGCACTCCCGGGAGGGTGTGCCGGGTGCGCAGAATTCCTTCGCCTTTGAAAACATTAGCCACCAGAAGTGGCCTCCCCAGAGAAGAACGGTGGAGCTCTCTCTGTTGCCAGTTTTTCTGAGATGACACTTACTGCTGCATCGATGGAGCCTTGTGCTTTGCCAGCACGTCCGGCCCTAGAACCTCCATGCTCTCGGGTAGATCGGCGAGCGGGTCTTCATTGTCGAATTGTATCCAGTAATCCGCTGAGTCAAAGGGATTAGCATCGCTGTTTATCCTGGATCGTTTCCTATCGTGGCCTGTCCTCCTTGGAACCGGTGCTCGGGGCTGAACCGACGGGCCGGGCTGACCATCGTAAATCGATGGTCGACGTGATGATAATGAAGAATGGGGCGAAATACTTGTGAGTCCAGTTGCGGCTGACGCCTGTGCCAGGGATTCCATGGATAATGCTGTTGGCGCCGTGGAAGATGGCACTGATTGTGTTCTGCTGGGGTTTAATGCAGCATTCCATAGCGCGGCCTGCTGGGCGGCGAAGGACTGATCTACCGGGTTGATGGTCTAAAATGGGGTCAGTCGCAAGTTTAGGCAGCTGGCAAGGGGAAATCATGGCTGGGGAAGCGCGAACTTACCTGATTATTAGGGACTGAGAAATACTCAAGATGTTTAAAAGTGTTGGGATCCATGATGCTAGCTGAGCATCCCGAACCTGGGCGACAATTCGAGGAATGATTTGTTTATATTTCCAGCGCTCTCCTCACCACGAGCCAAAGAATATGCTCAAACTACCACGTCGAACGGTGATATAATCGAATCCAGAAGGGGGCGAGAATTAGTGTTGACTCGTTACAGACGAGGTGAGTATCGTGTTGAGTGCCGGCCAAGGTGACTGGTATCACCGTGCCAACCAAGCAGTACTAGTCGAGCTGGGAGATGACAACAGATCGGTCTGCCGACAACCACGTTCAACGAGCAACTCGGTTCGATTTGACTGAGGTGTGGGAGAAATAGGAGACCTGACAGGTCAGATCAGGTTCTGAGAAGCCGGCGAGGCCGGGCAAGTTGTTCCGCCGAATGAAGTGCGGGGGGCGACAGTGCTATCGGAGGCGGTTGACAAGGTGTCTCTGTGAGTGGATTGCTAGGAGTGAGTGAATGTGAGGGAAGCTGATGTGGTACTTGTTGTATCAACACTGGAGCGAACGACAAATAGATCGAGACGAAGGTATAAAAAGTCGAAGGCTGTGTAGGACCGTCGGCGATGCGATGTCAAGCTTTTCCTCTACTTGACTCGAGGTAGCTCGTTCCGTCAGCCGTATAAGTTCACAAAAGGGAGCGAAGGCCTAATGCGAAAACTTAAAGATCGGGTAAGGAGTGGCGGCGAGACAGTATACCGTAGGACAAGTATATGCAGCCTAGGCCGGGCCGGCAGGAAGGGCAGAGTACAGATCCGTTAGGGGAAGCAGGCGGAGGATCCCGGGAGAGTTGAAAAATAGAGTCTGGACTGGCAGTCTGTTGTGTCACGCCCTCTTCGCTGTTGCAGAGCAAAACGGCGTGATCTTGGTCAAGCGTTGGCTAGCCTCAAGACTGGCAGCAGGGAGGACAATATGAGAGCCTATTTGACAGGTGACTCTCGAGCGGACAGCGGCGATGCTAGGCGAGGTCGACGGCGACGAGGTGAGGAGGAAAGGAGTAACAAAACAGTGAAAAGCTAGAGCCGAGGTCGGGGACAATTGACGACAAGGAATTGCTCTTCATTCGACCAGACCCATCCCTGGAGGCGACGAGAGCAACAAGGTACCTCTGAGAAGGGGTCTTCAAGGTTCAAGTCGTTGGGTTGGACAAAAAAAGACGTTACAAGCCGGAGGTATGGTGTATGGTTGGTGGTGCTCAATACGTGTTATGACTGAGGTTGTGAGGGAATTCCTATGTCAGGACACTCGAGGATATGGATACCGGCAGAGTTACAAAAAATTCAGATTCCCATATTAAAAGAGAATCATAATCCACAGTTGTTGATTGATGTAAACATGTTGACAGGCAACTCCCAGGTACAATTGTTCCGTGTTTCTCTGGGACGGACCTGTACCAAGCACACTGCTAAGGACTCGAGTGGAAAAAAGTTAACAAGCCCGGCCGCCCAGGAAACCGGCGGCGTACCATTGGACAGAGCGGTTGCCGATTGGCCGAACGGTCCCCCAAAAATTGTAGAAATGGCCTGACATTCCTCTCATGGGTTAAGGTTCAATCTGCGCAGCGAAATCCCCCAAGGGGAGTTGGTATCGAGGATCAACGAGGCCAATCGGGGACGGTTTGGGGTCTCTGACGCGAGTCTTTGATTTTGACCCCATTTGCCCTGAGAATCATGCCACTTTTTACGACCTGGAGCTGCCCAGGGTCCACTGCCAAGCCGGGAGAGGCTTGTGTAAAAATAATATCTGATTGGCCGCTTATGGCTTGTACCATACCCAAAGTGGTTGTCAGCCTTACATGACAGCGGTCTAGACTCCAAGAGTCATGAACTTGCAACTGCTTTCCCCAGTTTCTGCTGAAATGCCTGAGAGCAAAGTGATCAAGCACTGAAGCAGTGCTGAAAAACTGGCGGCTGGGCAGCGGCAATCCGAGCACTGGGCGGGATTCTAGATTTTCCACAAAGCGTTGGAACGAGAGGGGCCAAGGGGCTTCTTATCTTTTCCAAATAGTCCTTGTTGATCTTTCTGCAAGAATCTCGATCCAGATAGCTTTGTGAAGCCCTCCACATGTCTTTGCCATCTATTGTCATGTGACGATGCTGCACCGTTTGCTGTCCTTAATTTTCCGCCCAGCAAAGACCCCGCGGTATCCGTACTCTAGATGGCTTTGCTCCCAGTGCATCCCATTCACTGCTTTCTAAACAAAACTTCTCCTGGGCATTTGGTAGGCGAAGAGAAAGATTCACATCCAAGACAAACCTGGCCAGAACATATTTGTATCTGGAATCGAGTCGATTGCTTTATAAATAACCTAGTGCGGATAGCAAGTGCGCACTGCCCACGCTTTACCCCTGCGGGCCAGGCTGCCAGCTCCATTGAAGTTCTGCCCCGCCATGGATCGTTATCGATTACAAGCCTCACCTGGAACCTACACCAAATGGTTTACCTTTACCCGACCAAACCATCGTTAAATCGTAGAAAATCTTATACAACCACAAAGGCGAGCTTACAATAAAAAAATCCCCGCGAAAATGGCATTCTCGCCGTCCCCTACAAATGATCCCGCCTCCCCAGCCGGGGAGCCATCATCGCCAGTTCTCGAATCGCGGGATTCACCAGATCTTCCACTTACCATGACAGCATCTACCGTGCTCATGTCGTTGCCCCGAAATGCATCAGAGGCCCTCGCCGCAGCGGGCGAGTTTCCTCAGGAAAAGGTGGTCGTGCGGTTCAAGCCGGTGGGAGCCGCCCCTGCTCCGAGGCGCGACGTCGTAAAGGTCCTCAGCACCAACAAATTCGAAGCCGTCGTGGCGTATCTCAGAAAGTCGCTCAAAGTGCAAGATAGCGAGAGTGTGTTCTTGTACATCAACAACACCTTCGCCCCGGCCCTAGATGAGGTCGTGGGGAACTTGTGGAGGGTAAGCTCCGAGAAGCTCTTCCCAAAGACGTCATATTTATGCACACCGGGGTCCAGAGTCTCAGGACCGACAGGCTAACTTTTCCCCGCTCATAGTGTTTCAAAGATTCAGAGAACAAACTCATCATATCATACTCGACTACCCCTGCTTTTGGATAGCGAGAGTCGCTCCATATTCATCCCGTCTGCCTTTTCACATGGGCAGGCAACTACTCACTATCAACATCCCAGGAAAAGGACTAAATCAACAATGCGCAAACTTATTTCAACGACGACAGTGAATACGCTATCTAATCATCAAGGTATCTGGCAAAGGGAAAAGGGACAGAGAAAATGCTATCAGAATACCGCAACGCCCCCAGGATGCATAGCCATCAGGACGCTAAATCCGCAAGGCTCCCGAGAATAAGGAAAGAAACACGAAAAGATAACCAAAAACATAGAGGTTCGACGGATGCCACGGGTTATATCTTTTTGACGGTCTCGGCGAACAGCTCTAGCTCTTCTTTAGGGATGGGATAAGTATGTTCCCGAGCAGGATACTCGCGGCTCTTGACCTCATCACGATAAGTCTCTATCGCCTTTAGACTCTCGGCCCAGACATCACCGTATTTCTTGACGAATTTGGGCAGGAATCTCCCAGGAGGAAAGTTGCCCGTCATGTCGACCTGCACAAGGACCTGGCCAGAACATCCGTTGCCCGCACCGATACCGATGGTGGGGATGTCCAGCTTTTGGGTAACAATGGCGGCTACTTCTGCAGGGACGGCTTCGAGCACGACTGCGAAGCAGCCTGCTTCTTGGACAGCGAGGGCATCTTCGAGGACTTTCATGGCACCTTCTGAGGTCTTGCCTTGGACACGGAACCCGCCCAGGGCGTTTTGGCGTTGAGGAGTCAGCCCTACGTGCCCGAGGACTGGGATGCCGGCGGAGGTGATCCTCTCGATGGTCGGGGCCATCTCTTTGCCACCTTCGAGCTTGACAGACTGCACTCGGCCTTCTTTGATGAAGCGGATGGCTGTTTCGAGTGCCTGTGCAGGGGCTATCTCGTACGATCCCATTGGGAGATCACCGACCTGGTTTTGCATGTCAGTATGGGTCAGGGCTAGTAGTAGGTAGTCCGGATATAAATTTGACTTACAGTGAAAGCAGCCTTGGTGGCACGTGCTACAGACCGACAGTGCAGCAACATCTCCTCGAGCAAAACCTCGCTGGTGTCTTCCATACCCAGCGCGACCATGGCCAGACTGTCGCCGACGAGAATCATGTCCATGCCGGCGTGGTCGGCGACGTGGGCACTGGGAAAGTCATGGGCCGTGATCATGGTGATAGGTTCACCCCTCTTGTGCAGGGAGCGGAGAGTGCCGATGGTGACCTTTTTGCGGGGGTTTGCTGGCGGAGTGCCCATTGGAGAATGAGAACTCCATCTTTTCTGGGAGTGAATATGTGTTTGCGATGATTTGTTTTTATTGTTGTTTTGACTAAAAATATATTTGTTGTGTGGTGATGTTACTGCTGCCGCCGCGATGGTGAGACATGGTCGTGTGCGTGCAAGTGAAGAGGCACACGACCTTGCCAAGGAAGTGCTGGTGAGGTACATTGGTACTTGTGTTTGTGTGTGCAGGTGCTTGGGTGCGGGTGTAACTCGGAGAACGGGCTAAGACAAAAAGGGGTTTATATAAATTCGCGGGGAATTTTTTGTCAGTCGTGGTTGAAAAAGAACAAGTGGAAATGAGAGTGTTGTTAGTCCTTGTGAGAGAATGAAAGAGAGAAATTAAAAGGTCAGAATGGCTACGGGGGGCGCGGTTTCTTGAGCAGCTTTTTATTCATCTGGTCATGATGGTTTTTGCTTGCGTACAATTGAGTATCTCTCCAAATTTCGTTGGTGTTCTTTTTTTTCATGGGCCTGAAAATGCGCTGTAGTTCCCTGAACGGGCCGGTTCCTTGAACTGAACCGAGTTCCTGACCTGCTGAACCGCCAACAAAACCTCAGCCCCGTCCTCCCGGTGGGCCCGACCGGCCAGCCGGCTTACTACCTGTTCGGGCGATCGGTGCACATCGGCTTTTACCTAAGCACCAGTTGGTAAGGTATTAAAGTACGGATACCATCCCAGCTCCTCGTTTTACTAGCTGTACTCGTCCTGGCAGTGTATTGCCCCGTACCTGTATCATGACCTCTCGGTTTATGGAACTCTGAAGGAAGACTGCGCCGCCCTGTGATTGGCCTGTTGGGAAGAACACCGGGAGAGGCCCGCCATTCGTCAGGCTTCGGATACAAGGAGCCGAGGTTTGGGGGCTTGTGGCGGGGGAGGAGGGAGAATGGTTACCGGCTTTGAGGACATAAAGCTGCTCACTCATCAACCACATTATATTATTAACCTCACGATGGACTTTTGTCTCCCTTCATATATCTACGAGTTGCCGATTTTGGGGGTCTGGTCCTTTCTCAGGATCTTGCAAGTCACCTTTGCAACCCCGAACGCCATCTCTTTTACCCCTCGGTGGGCCAACCAAACCTTGACCGGACTCAACTGAAGCGCCGCGCCAGCTGACCCGTGTTGTTCTTTTCTCATCAAGTCTTTTGGTCCAAGGCTGCGAATCTCTTTCAGGGACTTTGGCTGGCGGAGATGGGAAGTGCTACTGATTATCATTACTTACTTTTCTGGGTGATATCAAAACCGTTTCTCGCCCGTTTTCAGGCCGCTGAACTGCCCTCCCCGCCAACATAAACTTCAATGGGCGGCATACTATATGAACTGCGTAGGAGGGATATATTCCCAGGACCTTATTTTTTGCAAGCATGATATTCCACATCTTCCTTCTTGCGAGGAGATGGTCTTCCGGAAGTCATTGTCATGGGTTAAAGAGCCCCGTTCGGGCCCGGATACCTGATGGGTATTGAACAAAGGAGCCCAAGATGGGCCGGGGTGGGTTGTTAGTGCCTGATACTACAGCTTCCCCGGATTTGGGCTGTCGACAAAGGTCGATCGTTATGCCCTGGAACATGGAACAATCCGTGGCCCCAGCTGAATGGCACCAAGTTCACCATTGGGCTCTGGTAATAGCATTGTGTTGATTCTACGGCTTCTTGGGTGATGAATACCTCCTGTACTGCCCCACTTCGCAGGCACTGTTATCGCTATCAATCGCGCTCCTCTCTCGGCAATCGGAGCTTGTTAGCGATGGATGCGCAGGGAGTGGCGGCAAGCACACGCCTAAACCGCCTGTCGTCACCTTAATTGGCACTTGCATTGACCTAATCCGTAACGTCCCGTGCGTGCTTGGGGTCTGCCTTTATATACGAATAAAACTGACGTCGTGGATAACCTAGACTGGAGAGTTTCACTTTTTTATCACCTCCTGCTCACCGTTCTGCCCAAGACAAGAGTATCATCTCGACAAGGAAGAAACGACTTGTTCAGGCAATTCGGTCTCGCAGTATCAAGTAAGCCAGCTCCCCAGGCTCTGTGACTCAAAGTGGCCCCCGTTCTTTATCTCCTATCATTGCCGCCGCTGCCCGAGGCCAGGTCACGTTCACCGTCCCCGCCCTCAAACAATGTGCATGTAGCCTCGTCATCCCCAAATAACCACACACCTCGTTCCCATATCACGTATAACCAGCCAAAGCTCGACTTCCAACCGGTGCACCACTTAACCCGCCACACTGTCACACAAACCCCCGTCAATACCGTTCCGGATTTCCCGCTCTCGGTTACCTGCCAACCACCAACCAATTCACCTCTTTCTTACAGCTTGATCCGCTTCCCACTAACATCGAGACCACCACTTCGCAGCCCAAAGCACAGAATACCTAACGACTGCTTCCGAATTCCGCCAACATGAGTTCTCCTCGTCGACGCATCGAGACTGATGTCATGAAGATGTAGGCTCTGCAACCATCCCGAGCCACCCGTCTCCTGGTACTAAGACCGGTCATATAGGTTGATGAGCGACTATGAGGTCACTCTGGTAAATGATAATAGTATGCCTCCATCTTCTTTCCGCAGGCTCTCAAGGAACCTCTCCGCGAAGCTGACCATAACATCACAGTGTAAGTCCACGAATCCTCCCCCGGACGAGAACCACCGAGGTCCCGCGCCCAGAAGGAAGCACGACCGCCACTAACACGGCTGACCAACCAACTAGGCAAGAGTTCTACGTGCGGTTTAAAGGCCCAGCGGAAAGTCGGTCGACTCCCTTTCTCCCTGCTCCCCAGGCGACTCGGTCTCCCTCCAGCTGCGAGTCATCTACTTACACGATAGCCGAACAGCTCCTTTCGAAGGCGGCGTCTGGAAAGTCCGCGTCGAGCTTCCCGATCAGTACCCCTACAAGTCACCCAGCATTGGTTTTGTGAACCGAATCTTCCACCCGAATATCGATGAACTGTAAGTTGGGAAATACAAGAGAACATTCGCGAACAAAGGCCCGGGCACAAGGAACGAGATGGGGGCAACATGTGATAGTGCTAAGAGGTTGGAATGTGATCAATAGGTCGGGTTCGGTCTGCCTAGACGTCATAAACCAAACATGGTCGCCAATGTTCGATATGATCAACATCTTCGAGGTCTTCCTCCCACAGCTTTTGCGATATCCCAACCCGACCGACCCTCTGAACGGAGAGGCGGCTGCGCTACTTATGCGAGAACCCAAGAGCTACGATATCAAGGTCAAGGGTACGTCGTCTCTTGGCTTGCTGCCCGAGCTTTGGGAGCTGGTTGCTAAACAGGTTTTAATGTTACGGCCGAAACAGAATACGTCCAGAAGTATGCCAGCAAAGACGCCGCGGACGAAGGAGACGCCGAGAGCGAAGACGACGACGACATGTCCTCGGTGGCGAGTTTTGACGATGACGACGACGACGAGGCAGAGCAGCAAGCCGCTGGAAAGATGGACGATGTGTAGGAAGCACGTCTCTCATCGCCATCGCTTTGATACTCTGTCTTCTATGATGCAAACCTTGGAGTTCTTTTGCCTTTTACATACACCCCCTTCTTCTGGATTATTGGGAAACGGAGTTTATTTACCCCCCTTTTTTTGAGTTAGTGATTTTTACATGGTATGGAATGGATAAGGTACTGGATGGGCGTGTGTGGAATATAGCGATTAGCCATTGCGCAACGACATAGGACGGCTTGCGAGAAATCGAACACGAACAGCGTCCAGCGATCAACCCAACAGACAGCGCGCTTTCATTACTGGAGTTGAATACGGGCACTTACTGAATGGACCGGGGGCTTCTTGGGGCACTGGATGGTTGTTTTCACCCGATCTGTTCTTTCTAATTTGAATCAACAATATTATTTACGCTAGGCTTCACACCTTACCAAGCTCTGGATTCTATTCTAGTGTGACAAGTTGACGCGAGGACGTAGGCCTCTCCATGAACGCCTATCTGTACTCATTTCCTGTTGAGAATGGACCGCTTGTTTACGAATGTGCCAAACATCGAGAGAGGTCAGACAATGGTTTATTAGCATATGGGCTGTAGGGTGACTTACCAGAGCGTGTATCCATCCTTGGTTGAACCGATTTACGGGACCCTACCAGTTGGGTACCAGCTTCCAGGGACACGAGGCGCCAACCAAGATATCAAATGCCTGCTCTTGCTCATCGTTGTTCGTGCCCGGAATTTCACTTCTCGGAGCAGCGTCGTCTACTTAATGCGGCGGCGGTGAGGGCCATAATGAAGAAAAAGAAAAGGAAAGGGGTATCATAGGTATTGAGCGTGAACAATAAAAATAACAGACCATCGCCGGTGTAGCCATTACGCTGTCTTATGCCGAACGGGGGAAGAAAAAAGCAAGCCACCGGCTGAATATACCGTAAATAACTTCACAGGCTGACTCTTACTTTGTCCTTTTTTTTCTGGTCAATACGCAGAGTCTGTGTAGGAGTGGTCCAAGTCAAGGGTCGGAGGAGTGTCAGGGTCCAATTTTAAAAATCCGAATAATCCGAGTCTGAGCCGTACGAGACTAGACCGGTGAAGGCAGTTGTAGTAGTAGGTCTTTCTTGCTGTGCATGTTTTTGCGGTGGTCGTCGTCGTCGGTCTCCACGCTCGTCATGATCATTACCATTATTATTGTTGTTCTCGTTAATATCCTTACTGCTGGGAGCAGGTATCGCCACAACAGCCGAGGCAGATGTCGGACTATTCTCACCTCTGACGGCGCTGGTTTTACCACTGTCGCCTTCAGAGGTATTGTCATCGTCCAGCTCCGCCTCAGCAGCGGTCCGCTTCTTCATCTTCTTCTTCTTCTTCTTGAGTAGAAAGCCCGGAAGGAAAGAGTTTGAACCTTTTTCCTTATACTTCCTGCTATTACTGGTAAAGTCAAAGTCGAGAAAGGGATCCTTTGTCGCGCGCGTGTTGCCTACGATCTCGGAGATCAAGTTCTCCCGCGTTCTAGCGGCGGCGATTTCGGATTTTAAGAGCCCCGAGAGATGTTCCTTCTTGGACGACGACGACAGGCTACTATTGCCGATGTGGCCAAGCTGCTCGTCTCTCAGTTTCGGGCTTTCTTTTGTGCTGCAAGGTTTAGTGTCGAATAACGGGCGAGCGAGGACCTTGTCCATCTTTGCGCTTCTTGCTGCTATGTCCGACGTGGTATCTCCATCGTGCGAGTCCTTGTCTTCCTCATCAATGCGCCTGCCAAAGTCGACCAGCGCCGCGCGACGAGCATCCTCCTCCGTGCCAGGGAGCAGCTCGATGCCCAGACTCATACGGTCCCGCAGGTCCTCCGTCCGCACGGCCTCCTTCTCCCTCTCATGACGACCCACCCGGAAGGCCTTTCTCAGCCGCGAATTCTGCGCATAGGGATCTTCCCACTGCCGATGCGCGGTGTCCTGCAGTTCGTTTATGCGCTGCCTCGCATCCTCGAGCTGCTCCCGGTCGGCGATGGTCTTTTCCAGCTTGCCGAACGCGCTCTCCCGCAGATCTGCCCGTTCCTCTGGCGTCGGGATCGCAAATACCCCGGTCTTGACCAGGCTATCGTCTTTTTCTTCTGACCCGGTATCACGCGCTTTGCCCCCCGAGACGACGACATATCGTGCATTCTGCGGGTCGGTGCGGATCTCGATCTCGCCGCCGCAGACGTTGTGCTTTATGCGGAACGAAAAGATGGGCGAGGAGTGGTAGTACCCGACGCGTTTCTTCTCGGCGTTGAACCTAACTCCCTGGCCGATGATTGTGGGCGCGGGACAATGTGAGCACCATACTGCAAAGGGCATCTCGAAGCGGACGGTTAGGATGCCCTGCGAGGCGAGCTTCGAGGCGCGAGCGCCGAGAGGGTGTTTCTTGTTGAGCGCGTTGCCTGATATTACGCCTTCTTGCTCCGGCGGGACATAGCGTCCCATGTTGAAGCCTTGCATCTTTGCGGTTTTGCGGTTTTGTCGCTTGTTCAGCGTGGTGATTGTGTTTGGTGGACAAGTCGAGAATCTCTCCTTGATGGGCTGCTTCGTTTTCGATGTTCCTGATTACCGCGCGATTTGAGGGCTATGGCGGAGAGCGGCGATGCGGGTTGCTCGTCACTCTAGTCGCGGCGGGTGGGAAGGGCATCGAAATCGCTGTGTGGTAGATGTCCGATGAGTTCGAGTTTGGTCTTTACTGGGCGACCATCATTTACGTACTGTACTACATGTACTGGGACTCCTTGTAATCGCAGTTACCGTAATATAGCGCTGTATTTCATGAAACTTTCGTATCATATCGCACCATACACACAGTCCGCCCCCTAAGGTATCTAAGGTAGTTGTTCCAAAATAGGAAAAATATCAAATTCGAGTGTGTCAAAACTTTTGGCCAATAGCATCCGAAGCAACAAAGTATCATAGACAATATATGAGGATATGATAGATCATATACTTGTAGTTGGCCCGGTTGCGGTCAGGTAGCTCCGGGTTATCTCGAGGCGCTTGAGGAAGTCCAGAGGTACATATAAGTATGTCCTACTCTCGCACCGCAATAACCCATATCTAGTCTCGGAACTGACCCTGGGGTATATACCTCCAGTTCGAGAAATACGCCGGTGTATTTCCTTCCAGTCTGCCATTGCTGGTGCAGTATACTCCCAAAATGGTGCCTTGAATATGAGATACCTCAGTCAGCGATTCCAACAAGGTGATCAAGGGTGAATGTCAAATGTTTTGCTCAGAAGATAAATGAGGAAAAAAGGATGTCAAACATACCGGTAAAGCCCCAACTAACAGGCTCATTAGAAACCACCATAACAGTCTGCATAGACGATGCCCTACCCGTCTCGCCGACACTGAAAGCGTAGTGCGTCATGTTGCTCGCTTTGATCTCCAAGGATAGCTTCATGGCATGTCTGTCACCGGTCGTATTGGAACTAACACTCCAAGAAACCGGCAAAGGCAACACGACCGGCTCGGGAACCGGCACATACGATATGCCCCTGAATCGAACATGTGGGACCAAAACATCACTATCGTTGCTGCCTCGGCCATTCCCATACGCGCCCTTGGCGGTGGAAGGAAACGACCCCGTCGAATTTGACCTGGGCAGCAGTACAATTCCCATGTCCAAATGGTGGTTCTGCGTCAGGAAGACACTCACGCCGGCTTCTTCTTCCAAACTGGAAGGCGAGAATTCCATGTGGACGCTGAATGTGAAGAGAGTGTCTTGTTGTCTGCGTCCGACGAAGGACTGGCCTCCGCCGATGATGCTGCCCAGAGAAGTCGGGTCGTGCTTCGGACCGGCATAGTTGCCATTTATGGCTGTTAGGTTGAGGAAAGATGGGTCGAGCCTCAGTGTGCCTGGTTTTTCGGGGGCTGAGATGGTGATTTTGGATTCCTCGGTGTTGACATCCACGGGCGGGAATCGCCAGTGCGTGAAGTGCATAGGGAGGGAAGTCATATTGTCGGAGAAGGACACAAAGTCGTCGCCTTCTGTTATATATGGTCCTGGTCCAGGGATGGAATCCTTCTGACGAGGAGAGGGAAAAGGCCACCCAGACATGGTGCCCCTGATAGGTGACCACACTGGGAATTCTGTGGCAGTAGACCATCGAACGGGTGTCATGACCGTCTCACGGACCATCGGGAAGTGTATATACTCGGGTCCAGAGCGAGTCGAGAGTGCGACGCCCCACCAGTTACCATTCCGGTCCTGGAACAAGTCCGCATGTCCCACCGTCTGGAAGTAGCTGGTCGTGTTGTAATTCGATAGGACCGGATTAGCTGGGTTCGACTCGAAAGGTCCGCTCACAGAACGGGATCTTGCCATGGTCACCATGTGCTCGAGCCCGGTGCCTCCTTCAGCGGCGAGGAGGTAGTAATATCCCTCATCGGTGTCATTGTCTTTTCGGTGGTAAATATGAGGACCTTCTGGGGCCAAACCACCTGTTCCGTTCCAGATGGTTTGGAAAGGAGTGAGAAGTTCACCAGTCTCGAGGTCGACTTGGGCTTGTTGGATCCCTGGTCCGACTTGCCATGCGTGAGCACCTGTGATGTACACTTTGCCGTCAACGTCCCAGAATGGCTCGGTATCGTAGCCTGTAAAGTTGAAGTGGACGGCTTTGGACCATGAAGATGGGTCATATGGGTTTTTGGCCCTGAAAATGATCTATGCAGAATGTCAGCAAAGGCTCCTTCCACATTATAACGTGTACAGAAATTGGTACATTGTCCCATCTGGAGCTGTCAGCCTGGGGCCTGTCATCGTCCACCAGAGTCGTGACAAGCCAGAAGGTGCCTTCGTGATAACGCAGAGCAGGTGCCCATATACCACTATCAGCATCAATATCAGCCATATATCCCAACAACTTCACTTTCCATTTTCGAGACCCACCTGGTTGATCTGTTCGTCTCAGCCAGTCTAGTTAGCTGCTCCCGTCGATTCAAGACATGGCCGATTAACTTCCAGCTCTGAAGATCTCTGCTAGCATGAATCGGGATCCCAGGGAAGGCATTGAAGCTCGAAGAAGCACAAAAGAAGGTATCATCATGTTCAGGAACAAAAATACAACTCGGGTCCGGGTGGAATCCAGGCAATATGGGGTTATGATAGGTGGAATTCTGATTATCCGGAAGACTGGGAACTGCCTTGAGTTCCTGTCCCAACGCGACGGGTATGCAGGCCGCCGCTGCAAGGTACAGCAATGAATTAACCAGGAGCATGGCGAGTTTACTGCAGAGAAGGATCGTAGTACTCAATCATTTTCACTGTCCACAACCACCGTCTTTAAATCCTTTTTTGCTTCGGGTATAACTGGACCGATGAGCTTTACCCCTCTGAAGAATGACTAACTTGGTAATTATGACTTTGGAAAATGATGGGCACTCTGTCTCAGTCCGCTCCGCCGGGGGGGGGAGAGGCATACCCGGATAAAGATGGAGGAGGCTAAACAACGTCACCACAGACTGTTTTTGGTTCGGGGAGAAATAATATGTGCCGAACCTGGACTCTGGGGAAGGAAAGCAGCATCATTCCGTCTCTTTCACCAAGTGCCCTGCTAATTGCTTGCGAAATGGGAGCTGGGAATCATCAATCATGTTATCATCACTCAGGGGTAAAAGTGGAGTTATGTTGACCTTGGTGGGATTTGGGTCCTTACCTCAGAGTTCATAGTTAGGCATTCAAATCCATACCTAACCGTCCTTGTTCCTCATCTCTTCATGTCATCAAAGCAGTCTTGAAGCAGTCTCCAAGTGTGGAACATACCCATGTAGAGTAATATGTTATATGGGAGTGGATACTTCAACGCCAACAATACCAACACCATTTAAGATATAATGTAGGCCTTTATGTGGATAGGCCAAAAGGCGGGTTGGATGAACGCCTCTTTGACCCCCCAAGCCCCCCGAGGGGTTTGCAGACTTTTATATCCTTTATTTTTGTACTGCGAATATGCAATTAACCGCCCGGCTGGCGCAATGGTAGCGCGCAAGACTTCTATGATCTCCTTCCTATCCCAGGAAAGAGAGAGAGCCCAATCTTGAGGCTGTGGGTTCGAGTCCCACGTCGGGTGTCGATGATGTTTTGTTGATTTCTCTTTTTTGCCATTTCGAGTGTGGTCTTGTGTGGGTTCCCGTTCCTATCCCCCACCTTTTAAGCTCTCCCCGAAAGTTTAATTTGAGAGTCCGCATTTCTACGCCATCATCGCATACCTTGAATTTTGGACTTCCGATTCCCGGTTTCTGCCGTCTCCACCCGCCTTCAGCGCTATCGCTATCGCAATTGCGCCAACCCACGCAGACCTGGCCGGCTTTCCTTTCTCCAAGATTCCCTCCCGAACACAACTCAGCAAGGAACTCAACACATTGTGGAAACGCACACTGACAACCCAAACCTTCATTTCTGCTGTGGGACGCGACACATGGTCAAAATTGGTCGCCCAAACAAAAAAAGCAATCTTGCGAACACTTCCTGAATATCTCCTGCGCGCTCCAGGTGTTCGGTCTCCCACGACGTCACCATGTCGACCCAACAGCAAGCTTTGATTATTGAAACGGTGGCCGCGATAAAGAAGGCATTGAAGCGAAAAGCCTACGGTAAGATTTCCAGCGCAGAGTCATCTATCCCTATGCCATCCCCGCCCTAACCTTCTCGTCCCTAGAATCCGACTCCGACTCGTCGATCGACCAAAGCACAAATCGTGGAAATAAGCTCAAGAGAAGGGCGCGATTCGTTAGTCATGGGCGCATCGGTCCATCTCTAGACTCTGCAGCATACAAAGAGGTGCGTCGCCGTAGAATCCCTCTCAGTCCTAGTATTACGAGGCCCATGACGGTTTGCTAATCGATCATGGTTCAGGTTGGCGAACTCGCAGGCCATCACAGGTCCATAATACACCATAACCCGCCCCTCATCGACGAGGATGGATATGACTTGGACAGTGATGACAATGAGGAACGAGTCCAGGAAGTGTTTGCGTCCGCTAGGGAGGATAACCCATACTCGTCGATTCATTTAGAAAGTAGGTGCTCTTCGTCCCTACCCGGGGGCCACCGGCAATACTGACGCTAGTTTTACTTTCTAGGACTCCTCGCCCCCTTGACCGCTGTCACCGACCTCCCCACCCATCCCACACTCTCGCGACCCTTCACATCCAGAGCATTAACCGAGCTGGTAGACCAAGCCCGGAATCTCATGCAAAAGGAGAATGCGGCCTTGTGGAAAATAAAGCCTCTGCTTACGAATCTTGTGGGTGACAATACGTGGGCTCCTTGTGGCATGATGATCGACGAGAACGATCACGAACTGTTTACCGATACCACCCGCTTCCTAATGCGACCAGCCGCTGTCCCCAGCAGCCGAACACTGGGCCAATCCTCTTTACGAGAGACTATGGTCAAAGATAACACAGAGATTGTGCAACAGCCTCCGAATGGCGGAACGAAAGAAAACGAAAGGGATATCGCTGATGGAGAACTACCAGCCGGGGGGGAAACAACAGATGAGATTCTAAAGACTAGGCCAGAAACAGCACAACCAAACGACGACGATCATGCTGTCAATGGCAACGGTGGTCCCAGCAATCTAGAACAGGAGGGAGATTCTGGTGACAGACACAGGCCACACAAACATACCAATGGCACAGGCGATGTGGAAATGGACGAACGGCCTCCAGATGTTGGAACGAACGAACCGCAGCAACACGCAGATTATCCATCTAACCACAGCAATGACCACAGTGCGAGACATATCAACGGAGATATACCAGCCAGTCTTGAGCTTCTCGAACAGCATTTCATCCACCCACTATATCTAGCACCCCGCGCGGCGCATCCAGACCGCGATCTCGGGCTCCCGGAGCAAGAAGCGGACGATGTGAGGCGGATATTGCAGCTCTTTATTCTAAAGCAAGAAGAAGTATGTCGGGGCACCAAAAAGCTATACGAAGGGCTTTTGAAAGCAGACCGTCTCCGGAAGACGGTATTGCAATGGTCCAAGGCAGAAGCGCACTGCGGACCGAACCGGGACATGTCGGACGGCGAAGACTGGTACGACAAGGAAGAGTGGGGCCTTGAAGAAGATCTCAAAAAGGGGGAAGACGAGGTTGAAGAAGACACAGCACAAACTCAGAAGAAGACGAGGAACCGAAAGTAGTGCTCTGGTCGTCATAAGAAAAGGCTCGAGGGACATGATTGTGCGCCTTAAAGCAATTCGAGGATGCATGTGTACATATGGCGTTTGACTAATGAGGAACCGGAATATGGCACGAACTGGGTAATGGAATGGCCAAACAGGTATTGGCATTGTTTTTGCCTTTTTTTGTATGGGATACCCAGGAAAACGACGATAGTCGATTGGAT
Source organism: Rhypophila decipiens (assembly GCA_033297075.1). Classification (NCBI taxonomy): domain Eukaryota; kingdom Fungi; phylum Ascomycota; class Sordariomycetes; order Sordariales; family Naviculisporaceae; genus Rhypophila; species Rhypophila decipiens. The sequence continues at coordinate 403,358 of MU858046.1, read as the reverse complement.
TTTGACGTGCTAGAAGTTCCATAAATTGGAGCTCAGCGTCTTCATTCAGATGCAGAGGATTGGCTCATAGCTCGCCACCTCAATACTGGATTCTTGACGTGCGGTGCACAAGCTATATTTGGGACAGCTTATAATGCCCTATATCAATTGTTACCAGGTAGCCAACAACCCCTTGAATGTGTCTAATGACAGAGGTCGGACATGACGTGTGCCATGGGTTTTTTCGCAGAGCCGCATTGTGATACGGACCCAACATACAAGCTTAACCTCGTCAGACGACAACCGAGACTTCGGATTGTATGGTTGAAGACATCTTTTCTCGGACATGATTCGGACTTGGAGATTTGCTCTCGTTTCTCCTCAGATAGGGACGAGATCGTAGACGTCTTACGCACTAATAACTGGTGATACCTTGTTACGGTACTGCCATTCGCTGGCGACAAAAATGACAGGTCGGACGAATGAGAGGACCGACCACCGACAAGTCTGACAAACACATTACCAAAGTCCACACATGACCCCAGTTCCAACGGTCCGGCACTTTGGTCGACGATCTGGTTGCCCAGATTGTCAATTCTTCCGTGGCGTTCGGTATGGTATCTCGTTGGTTAACAGCAGCTTTCCGTTGATTCGAGGATTCGAGGAGGTTGCGTTGCCTCCCTTTGGGAGTCATGATGGCGGTCGACTTGGATGGGGGCAAGTGATCGAGTTTTGGCGCTATCCATCGCATGGTAATTTAACGATTGGTGGAGACGAAAAAGATCTAGAACGTACTGTACTGTACGGTTATCCGGTACTCGGCGGACTGACGGGCTGGATTGAAGTTCAGGCAACGTCCGAGCCTGAACTTCGCATGGCTTTTCGGACGATTTGCAGTATCACGAGTATGTAGGGGTACTGTACGGATAGACCATGATTGAACGGCTTTGTCTCGTCGTGTGTTTGAAGATGCCTCCATAGATGCAAATGCTGTCAGAACGCTATTCCAACGCTGGGCTCGCTGCTCGTTTCTTATCCGGGTCGTTCACCATGCTCTCAACGGCCGGCCAAGAAAGCTGGCGTTGCTGTCAAGCTGTCAAACAGCCAACGGCTTCTTAGGTAAATGTACCTGGTACATCTTGATGAATGTGATGAGAAAGGAATCAGTCTTCTCGGTCCAATGTGTACACATGGACTTTTCAGCTTCGTTTGTTTTCTCCTGTTTAAACCCGTATGAGATGCCGTCACGATACCTGCCGCTAGTACCGACAGGGAATATCACGGGGTAACAGACAAGCTGGGTCGCACCCTCCTCGTTGAGCAGGGAGGAATTGAGCCCATTTTCACTAATAAAAAATTCCGCACTAAACGAGATAGACGAGCGGGACGACGCGATTCCAGTCCCTGTCCCGGAGGCATGTCACGCCAAAATTCGATGGGTTCATTTTTTTTGGGTGCTTTATCCCCTTTTGTTCTTTCCCTAGGACTCCAGTCTCGTCTCTTCCTAAATAGGGCGCACTGAGCACTTGTTCTCTTCCCTTCGCTCTTTCAGGTCTTTCTCTTACACATATTTTCTCTACTACCGAGGCTTGTTTGCAAACAAGCATAGCAGCATCAGAGGCTTGGACGCTTCTCCCCGGGTCAACGAAACCACACCACGGAGGCACGGTGGTGCCCAAGCCCGATCACACGGTTTGTCTCGTCACTTTGCGAACGGAGGACCAGCTCGTTTCCTCTTCCGCACATTGATCAAGCGCCGTCGTATTTCCGACAAAGCACATTCCCCGGCTATTTCATCCATTATTTGTTCGAGTTTTCGTATCCTATATTTTTGTAATCCTGGAATCAACCTTTTCATCCAAACACGGCTTTGAGAACAAAGACAACCAACAACTCGGGATCACATTCCCCCTTGGCAATATCAAACGACCCGACGTCATCATTGTCCCCGTCTGAGACATCAACGCCAAGAACATCTCTGTCTGCTTTCAATATCGATATCTACCTACTATTTACTACTGTGGAAATTCACTGTTCGACATTATAAGACTACAGTCGTGTCAACAACATGACGGCCGACACGGAGCTTGAAAAGCCCGTAGGCGGCTACGGCGCAAATGGGCATCATCCTCCTCCGCCAGCAACAGCGTCCGAGGAGGCATCCTCCTCACTCACCAAAACAACCTCAAGCACCAAGGCCGAAGAAAACGGCACCGCCAGCACCAATGGCAAAATACATCAAGACACGGCCAACGCCAGCACGGCGGTACCCATAACCAGGACGGCCACAACGGACGAACAAGTCTACCCCAAGGGCTTAAAACTCCTCCTCATCATATTGTCGCTCTGTCTGGCGGTATTCCTCGTCGCCCTCGACCAGACCATCATCGCCCCCGCGCTGGGCGCCATCACGGGAGAGTTCCAGTCCGTGAAGGACATAGGCTGGTACGGCGCCTCTTACCTGCTCTCCACGACGGCTCTGCAGCCCTCGTATGGCTCGCTGTATCGCATGTTCGCTGTCAAATGGGTCTACCTCATGGCAATCTTCATATTCGAGGTCGGCAGTCTCGTCTGCGCGCTGGCCCCGACTTCGACGGCGTTCATCGTCGGCCGGGCCGTCGCCGGAATGGGAACCGCAGGCCTCTTCTCGGGCTCGGTGGTGATTCTGTCTTATACTCTGCCTCTACGATCAAGGCCCGCGGCGTTCGGACTGATCGGTGCCATGTGGGGGATCGCCTCGGTTGCGGGGCCGTTGCTCGGTGGCGCATTCACTGATCATGTAACTTGGCGGTGGTGCTTCTATATCAACCTGCCGATTGGAGGCGCGGCCATGGTGGCCATCTTTTTTTTTTTGCATATCCATCGCGAGGAGAACCCCGAGGGCTTGACGGTGCTGCAGAGGATCATGAAGCTAGATCTGTTAGGCACGGCCATGTTGATCCCCGCGATTGTATGTCTGTTGTTGGCGCTGCAGTGGGGAGGGACAGAGTACCCATGGAACAGCTCTGTCGTGATTGGGTTGTTTGTCGGCGCTGGCTTGATGGGGGCTGTCTTTGTGGGGATCCAGATCTGGAAAGGGGATCACGGCACCTTGCCGCCAAGGCTGTTCAAGAATCGGGATGTTGTTTGTGCGATGGCTTTTGCTTTTTTCTTTGGCGCGGCTTTCTTCCCCCTGGTTTATTACCTCTGTGAGTCGCTCTCCTGGGTGTTTCTTGATCTGTGTGTGTTGGGATAGAGATTACTAACATTCGGTTTTTTTTAGCCCTTTACTTCCAAGCAATCCAGGGTGATACCGCCGTCGAAGCCGGTATCAAGCTCCTGCCCATGCTCATCGCCGTTGTTATTGCCTCGGTCGCCACCGGCGGTCTGATCACGGTTGTCGGCTACTATAACCCGTTCATCCTCCCTTCGATGATTCTCTTCACCGTCGGCGCGGCCATGATCACCACATTCGACCTGTATAGCCCGTTCAGAGTCTGGTTCGGCTACCAAGTCCTGGCCGGTCTGGGAATCGGCGTCGGGTTCCAGGTCGGTGTGCTCGTCGTCCAGAATACCATGCCGCTGGAATGGGTGCCGGTCGCGACGGCCTGCGTGCAGTTTTTCCAGAGCATGGGTGGCGCCATCTTCATCGCCGTGGCCCAGTCTGTCTTCCAGAACGGGCTGGCTGAGGGCGTCCGCACAAACGCGCCGGGAATCCCGCCCGAGATCTTCATCAATGGAGGCGCCTCACAGGTTCGCCAGATTCTGGAGAGTATGCACGCCGAGCGGCTCATCACCCCCGTTCTCGAGGCCTACCTCCAGGGCTTGAGATATTCATATTACATCACTGTTGCCTGTGCCGGAGCCGCCTTTGTGGCGGCTTGTGGGATGAGCTGGAAGAAGATATCCAAGAGGAGAAAGGCGGGCGGTGATGAGAGTGGAGGCAGCGATGTGGAAGCTGGTGCCGCTGCGCCGGGTGCCGGTGCTGACGGCCCCGTTGAGGAAGTCAATAGCAAGGAGGGGAAGAAGAGGGAAACGACCGTATGATGTGATTGATACCCTTTTATGGGAGAGCCCTTGCATGTTGCATTTTCAGGTTGTTTTGTTTTAGCATTGTACCATACGCAACGGGATACCCAGGTAAATACTTTTGGAGAGGAAGAGCAAGGTTTTGGAAAGAGATTTTGGCTACCTATACAGATACCCCTAATCATTGGATTATTATTAATCTTGGCAATACTGTATACTGATGGCGACGAGGTCGGCGAGATAAATAAAATAGGGACAGTGGGTTCGAGGAAGTTAGATGTTGGCGAAGATTTTAATACCATCACCTCTTATTTTCTCTTCTACAGTCTATCCCCTGTTTAATTGTTAGCGCAGTACTCTACTTACTCAAGATTACAACTTTTCAACCAAATAGCCGATTTTCATAGAAAAAAGACAGGCTAATAGAGCTTTTCTCGCCTATTCTATTAATATTCTCTAATTTTCAGCTTCGAAGGGGCTTTTCTAGGTGTTTTTCTGTTGAAGTTCGAAATCTAAATATAGACCTAGACTGTACATCATCTTGGCAATTGATGATTCGGACAGTCTTGACATAGCCCTATCAATTCGGTAGAACGATTATGAGGTGCTAACATGATAAATTGGGAAAAAAATAAGTTAATTGGCAATAGAGAGAAAACAGGGTCCGGATAAATTGGTAGGTCTCATCGGACGAGGGGACTCGTGCCATTATCGAGATGGTCAAATTCCCAAACAAACGGAAACTGCCTTGTCGGCGAGGCGAGATCTTGACTCGGAGGGCCTACATAACCCTAACCCGAAAGGCCGGCCCGCGTCCGCGTGACCCCTGCTATGACCGCTGTGGCGGATTGGCGGCGATCCGATACCGTGGATAACGGCTTTCCACAGCAACTGGAGGGGCAATTTAAGCAGTTGCCAAGAACCGAGGTTGAATTGTCAATTGATGCCTACGCGCTTCCCTCATTCAACAACGCGTCTCACCAAAGTATCACCAACTGCGCACAATCACCGCACCGCAGTCAGCGAGTCAAGCATTCGACCGAAAGTAGTTGGGTGCCTGATGCGCTCAGCAAAGCCAATCCCATCTTCAACGACGGCCATGCGCAAACCTTCAAAGGATCACCCATCTTGGAGACGCTACCCCTCGTGAAAAGACATGCCATGACGACGGACACGGATTCACCACTGCAGCTATACCCTAAATACTGTTTCCACCTCTCGCCCACCGTCGGGCAATTCTGCCATTTTCGAATCTGCGATGTTTTTACACTTAGTAGCCATTCCGGATACGAAGGTGAGGACGCGCCAATAAACTTGTCCAAAGAAAACAATGGACTAATCAAGAGTATTGGACAGGTCAACAACTCTTTTTCTATATCAATCATCCAATAAAATGGGTTCGCATCGCTGGAGTGGTGGTCGCAGTCGACGAGTTCGAGGGCAAACGAGTTTATACCATCGATGACAGCAGTGGTGTTACTATTGAGTGTGTCGCAAATGTCCCTCTTCCACTGAAACCAGGCCAAAAGGCAAAAGACGAGAAGGAGAGGGAAAAGGAACATCCTTTACCTAAAGTGGACGGAGATGTCGACGTTGGCCATGTTGTCGACATCAAAGGCTCGGTCAGGGCCTTCCGGAACACCAAGCAAATCCACGCCGACAAGATATCGCATCTCAGATCGACTGATCAGGAGGTCCAGTTCTGGGAGAAGGCGATCAAGCTTCGGACAGAGATTTTGGACCGACCCTGGGTGTTGACCAGCCGGGAAGTGCGTCGCTCCCGTAAAGATGCCGGGGTTCACGACAGGCCACGGCGAACCGGCCGTGAGAAGGGCTCTTCTCGTGCGGCGTCTTCTTCTGCTGCTTCCAACCCTGTCGCTCGTGTCGCACCACGCGCAGCCACTTCGAAATCGTTCCATCGCGAAAGGGAGCGCGAGTCTGAAGCGGTGCCTGATAATCGCCATCCACGTGTGGTGGCGATAGCCCGAGCGGAAGCGCACGTTCCTCTCATGCCGAAGCCTCCCAGACCCAGGGAGACGGGTTTGGAGCGCAAGCCCAAGAAGAAGCCTGCGCTGGTTGTTCCAGTCACGGGGAATTATGATGCTTTGGGATTATGAATGGATGATTTTATGCCTCTATAGACCGAACATGAACACTTTTCCATGCATGCCGTCGATTCATTGTCCCTTTATCCCTGTTGTGCCCGACATCTACTCACTGACTAGGTTTTGTTTTTTTTTGCCGACTTTTCGTCCCCGAGGTTGATGACCCAGCAACCACCAGAGCACCTTCCTCGAGCTATCCCTACACCTTCCCGATGATGGACACCAAAATAGCTGCCCTCAAAGGCAAAATGCTCCACATGCCAAGCTTCAAAGCCCCAGGGGACCGGAGCTCATTCAGCTCAGGACAAACACCTGCCTCCCGTTGTCTTGCTGGACTACCTTGGAGTCTCAGCATCACCTTTTCTCTTATCATCCTACAATTTTCTATTTACGTGGCTTATCACATTCATTTGCGAATTCAGCATACCTTGGATATCCTCAGCTCGGCTATCGCTCCCTTGGTTGTTTCTCCTGGTTGTCGCTCCTCTCCCACAGCTCGACCCATCCATCCACATCTCCAGCTCCACGTTCTTAAACTTTTTTTTTTGCATCGGTTCCCTTGTCTCAACCGACTGACTCGAGGAGGCAACCTGGTCGAGATCTAGAACAGCTCGAACAGCCTCTCGTCCTCCCCGCCTCCCCTTTTGTCTTGATTGGTGACTCGCGACGACATCACATTCCAGTGGCCCACGAGGTAAGGATGGCACTCATGGCAGACTCTCTTGCTATTAAAAAACCAAGACATCCACCATGTCCCGCCTACACCCAAGACACTCGATACAAGACACACGCTCTATCGTTAAAACAGCATCCGATCACATCACATTCATTATCTTCACCGACGTAACCCGTCTTCTCTTCCCCAGCCTCTTGCGTGCCAGTGGTGCGCTGAACCTGTCTCGGTTGTGCCGTCATCATCGTTTCAGCAAACCCAAAGCTCTGGGCGAGATGCGTCCAGATGACACAGAGAAAATAGAAACTGTACTGCGGTACTAGGAGGACTGGAGATAGTGGAGTTATAAGAATCCATGGCCCGGCAACAACAGGGTCCAAAACGGAGCTGATTTATCCATATATTTGAGTCTATTATTCTCTCATTGTTTACTTTCCCTTGGACATCACGGTCGTTCACCATGTTGCCGTTTCTTTTACTTACGTTGTTGCAGGGCTCTGCGTGTCTGGCTAGGCCCCCGAACGCCGCCGGGCGATACCTGGGCGAAGCCCTCGACCAGAGCTCCCCTGTGACCTTGAACCAGGCTGCAGAGCCGACTCCGATAGTCGACATCGAAGAAAGAGGCTGGCACTGGAGAGGGAGGCACTGGAGACCTCCATATCATTTTCGTTGGGTTGGCAAGAATCGTCACTGCTGCCGGAACCAAGAGAACACCACCAGTACCACCAGTACCGGTGATCCTGAGGATTATCGCGCCAATTTCACCACTCCGGCTGGGGTCACATCCGGCCTGGTCACATCCACGGCTATGGTCATCACTACTCCGGTTGTGTCTGGCATCGCTCAGAGTCTCGCCAGCCACAAGGCGCCCAGCTCTGGATATATACCCGGGCCGTCAAGCATCGAGACGGCGAGTGGACAAGCTACAGAGGCACCTCTTTTGAGCAGTGAGATCCCAACTCCCACTTCGCTGCTCCCGGTAGCACCAACACTCCCGCCTCAACCGATACAGTCTCCCGAGAACACCACGATGAAGGTGTCGAATATCTTTGCCAAACCCATTGGGACAGATCATCCTCCGGCGCAGATTCCCCAGAGGCAGGACCACCCAGCTCCTCGAACCGGGATCAAGGGAACAGGCCCTTTTGCGACCAACAAATTCTACTCCAACTTCTACCTGGGAAACCAAGCCAGTGCGACGTACCTTTTTCCCTACTCGGTCACCTGGGCGGGTGGAAAGGGCTCCTCTTCCAGCTGGGGCCTTGCAATTTCCCATGTACCAGCCGAACAGAGGGTTTTTGGAAACCCCAGCGAGGCAACAGGCGCTGCCAGATACTATATCAGCCCCGTTGGGATCCAGTCCGTCAGCATCTCGGCCAAGGAGTTAGGTCCTGGCACGGTTTTGACTACTGACAACCTGACCGATACGTCGGTCCGAGTCAACCTGTCACCCGACGGCCAGGGCGAACCAACGATTAGATTTCCTCTCGTTCAAGGTTCGGCCTTCGTTACGGCAGAGTTCCACGGCGCGACTCCTTTGATCCAGACAGGCATCTACTTCCAAACCGTCACTCGCTCGACCCAAGACCCAAAGCCTGGCGTCACCAAGTACAAGCTCCATCTCAATGACGACTCTGTCTGGAGATTGTACGCATACCACACACAGGGCGATGCCCTTGAATTGGATGTTGTGAACCATGGTCTTGCTCAGTCGACCAAGCCATTCTATGGGATCATCCAGGTTGCCAAAGATCCCGGCAATGGTGAGGCCTTGTACGATGCTGCGTCCGGTGCTTATCCCACCGGTACGCAGCTTTCCGGCTCGGTCAATGGAAAGACGGGCACCTACACCTTCACCTTTAACAAGGCCGGACTGAAGAACTCGACGCTCGCAATGTATGCCCTTCCGCATCACGTTGCTTCATTCGATGACAGCACCCGGGGGAAGACTACAGACGTGCAACTAGATACAACGACCAAGGGAATTGCAACGGCAGTGCTGGCCAACTCTTGGACCATGGTCGAGGATTCGTTGCCGGTGGACATCGGATTCCTTCCCTGGGTGCCCAACGTTGGCTCTGTCAGCGCTCTGTCGCCAGACACCAGGACAGTCATTCACAATATTGCGCGTCAAGAGATTTCGCAGAACATGATTCAACAGTCAAATCAGGACTCGATGTATTTTAGCGGAAAGGTGAGGCTTCCCCCGAGCTGTGAATGACTGACATGTTGCTAACCATATTGTTCAGGCTCTCGCAAAGTTTGCCCAGATTGTCCTTGCCGTCCATGACATTCTAGGTGACAGGACACTGGCCCGGAGCGGGCTGGAGCAGCTCAAGATTGCCTTTGCAAGGTTTGCCGAGAACAAGCAGCAGTACCCGTTGGTGTACGAGACTGCATGGGGAGGTGTCGTCTCGTCTGCCTCGTTCCAGACGGGCGATGCTGGTGTCGATTTCGGCAATTCATACTACAACGATCATCACTTTCACTACGGCTACTTTATCTTGACGGCAGCCGTCATTGGCCACTTGGATCACGGGTGGATTGCGGAAAACAAGGACTATGTCAACATGCTTGTGCGTGATGTTGCGAACCCGAGCACCGAGGACAAGCACTTTCCCGTTTTCCGCGCCTTTGACTGGTATCACGGCCACAGCTGGGCTCATGGCCTGTTTGAGTCGGCGGATGGGAAGGACCAGGAATCGAGCTCGGAGGACACAATGCACACATATGCCCTCAAGATGTGGGGCACCGTCTCTGGCGACGCGGACCTGGCTGCTCGCAGCAACCTCATGCTTGCTGTCCAAACTCGAGCCCTGCAGGCGTACTACCTCTACACCAAGGACAACACTGTCCAGCCAGCCGAGTTTATCGGCAACAAGGCAGCAGGCATCTTGTTTGAGAACAAGATTGACCACGTGACGTATTTTGGAACCAATATCGAGTATATTCAGGGCATCCACATGATGCCTCTGCTGCCACATACGCCCATGGTTCGCACCCCAGACTTTGTCCGGGAGGAGTGGGAGACGTACTTCTCGAATGGGCGGGCGGAAGCGGTGGACGGAGGCTGGAGGGGCGTTTTGCTTGCCAACTATGCCACGATTGATCCCCGCGGCGCATATGCATTCTTCAGCCAGCCGGATTTCGACCCAGGCTGGTTGGACGGAGGTGCCAGTTTGACATGGTATCTCTGTTATTCTGCTGGTGAGTGTTTAGATTTACCCCTTTTGTTCGGCTTACCCCTTTTCCTGTCTTGGGAGGCTCTTGTTCAACCCTAACCCTTGCCCCTTTTCTCTCCACATCGTGACGAGCCTCATCGTGAGCCAGCGCCTAGGCTCGTGCCGTCCACTTTCTTGTACTCCCGTGATGAAGATCGACATTGCTAACATGTTGTGTAGTCCTTGGTGGACTGTAGCGTACTTTTGAACAAAAAGTGACAGGACGTTGTGGATGTGTTTTGGAGTCAGAAGGCTTGTTCTGACATCGGAGGATAAAATGGCTGTTGACACACTGTTGTGTGAGATAGCCCGGGAATGTTGTGACGACATGATTGCATGAAAAATGAAATGGAATGGCATGGATGAACGGTTTTTTTTGTTACACCTAAAGGTTGTTGAATACCCTACATAGGAGAGCATCGGGTGGTTTGAATAGCTTTTTTGTTTTTAGAAATTGTAAATAAAAGTTGATGTTATTGTTACTTGGACATGATATTCTTGCCTTGTCCGAGTGTGCCTGAATATCTCCAAAGTGTCGAATGATCCGTCACGGGAGGTTGCTCCCTCACATGGTCCCCCGTTCGATGACCTGGGGCAAGACCCAAGGACCCCAATCCTTGACTGTGTGCAGCATCTGACTGGTGACTCCACGGCGGACATTTAAACATGACACTGGCCGCCCTGCAGGATGCCGGGACACAGGCAGCCCTGACTTGACACTCCCGTCTCGACAGTACCGGCAGGAATTGCGGGGTGGTGGTGGGCAGCCACCCGGGGAAGGTGGGTAGGACAGATCGGGGAAGGACGTAAGAAGGTTGCTGAATGGCTCCTTCCTGTCAACCTGGCAACCTCTGGTCTTTGAGCTGGTCTCGATTTGGAAGGAGCAAACATGGCAACGGGGGGCGCGGTGCGGCCCGTTGATCATCTGGATCATCTATGACAGGAAGAAGTGGGTTGGGCGCCTTGCTGACCAAACATCAACACACATCGTGGATGGGGTACCGGGACCGAAATTAACTTTGTGGATATCAACGTGGTAACCACGCGGCTTCCCTGCCGTGAGAACCACAGTTCTGGTACTGGTCATCTGTTTGCTTTTCCTCTCTCTTGTGTAAATCGACGGCACCGTGTGCCCAGATAACGTTGATCGGTAACACATTGAGACTTGGGTCCGCGATCGGGAGTCTTCGGCAAGGGTTCTCCCTCTCATGCGGTACCTTTACCCAAGCACGATACACGGAAATCTGTGGCATATAATTACCTTATCTTTCTCACACACACTGACAACATCAGTCACCTGACTTGAGCTTGTTTCAACCTGGAAGAGTCACACAGACTGGATGGCATCATAGTCTTTCTTCTTGGGGCAATAAACAGACACCACTACTTTCATTACTTGCTTCCCAAATAGGAAACACCAAGTCGAGCAAACAAGCGCGCGGACCCATACAGCAACAGAGGAGCACCACAGCACGAGTGGACTCTGACAATCACACTGCCGCGAGACTGCCCTGCGTTTCTCCAAACTTGTTTTGCTTTCCTCCTCTTTGTTTCGGTCCCTTTGCGATTCATTTACTCTCGTTGAAAAAGGACAGACAGCAGGCCTGCTCTTCTCCTTCTCTTCCTTTTCCGCTCTATTTATACACACTCGCTTTCCTTGCTTCATACGTCAATACTTTCACCCAAATTTATCCTTTCTTGAGTTCAACATCTCCGGGCGGTGATTCATCGGTCTGTCCCATCCCCATGTCTGACCCCTGCCACGTGCTGTAACCAGCAATTGCATCTCGTTCGTGTCACGAGCTGTTAAAACCGCCTCGACCCATCTGGCACGACCCAAACAAACATTCCCCAGCCACAATGTCGTTAGACCAAGACTATTCGTACTACCATTGCCAGCAAGATAGCCAGCCTGGATCGCAGCCGGATCCAGACAGCAATCGACCCTCGCAATCCGATGGCGTCAACACTTCCAACGGTTCTTCACAGAACAGCGGCAACAACAGCCCCTCACAAAGTCACAAAGACCCTCTGACCGACCTCATTCCTGTCCGCAACTACCTCACCCTGCGAGACTACGACAACTTTACCTGGGATGACGCCGACAAAGAGACCTCGGAGAAATGGCTTAGACCGGTGCGGGAGGCCGGGCTTGACGAGACCAAGCACAAGGTCTTCCACCACTCTAACAGAGAGTTCCTGATCCCTGGTACGCATCCATTTAGCAATCTTGGAGATCTGGGACAAAGCGGATCAAACATAGTCTACAAAGTCACCTCCCCGCCGGCCCAGCAAGAACATCACAGACGACCACTGGCGCTGAAAGTGATCCTATGCACCGACAGAAGCCGTGGCAGTCCAGGAGGACCACGCAGTCATGCCAGAAAACAAGCGCTAGAAGAAGTCCGAAACATGTCCCGTATCCGACATTCCCATATAGTCGTCTACGTTGCATCGTTCGAAGACTATTGCATCCACACCACGCGCAACAAGCGCATAAAGAACGGCGTCAAGGTTACTGTCGTGCAAGAGGAGATCCGCAAACACATCCTCGGAATCGCCATGTACCCCCCGGCAAGACATAACCTGCGCGAGCTGATGGAACATATCAGCAAAAGCAACAATCGCGGCCACACGCAACGAAAAGAGGCCAGATACATGCACGGCTACTTTGGGTGCTTGTCGCAAGCTGTTGCCTATCTCCACAAGTCTGACGTTCAGATTCGACACAAGGACATTAAACCAGCCAACATTGTGATTGACGAGAATCACATCCCGTTGTTGACAGATTTCGGGCTGTCGAAGCATTTTGAAATTGGCAAGGAATCGGATGGTCCGACGGCCAAGACGGTCAAGTATGCTGAACCGGAAGCTGTCAAGGAGACGAAAAGAAACATGAGGTCGGATATCTTTCCCCTGGGCTGTGTCTTTCTGGAGATGGCTACTACGCTTTTGGGCAAGGAGCCGGGGTTTGCCGAGATGAGGTTGAGCGGTTTGACTTCGCGCTCTGGCCCTGGCTCAAGGCCGTTCAGGTCGACGGGGGAGTTTCAGTACTCGGATGAGGAGAGTCTGAGACGACTTCCTGAGTATCTGGGCGAGTTGGAAGGCATTGCGAAGGACTTGATGAGCAGGGAGCACGAGGCAGGAGCAGGAGGAACAGAACGATCAGCCAAGGCCATCATTGACATTCTGCCCGTCATTTCGGAGATGATGGACGAGAACATCAAGGGCCGGCCGTTTGCCAAGGACCTGTTTCCCAGATTTCGGCATCTCTACCAGGTCTACCCTAAGGATGTGGGCTTTTGTAAGAGCTGCGAGGAGGAGATCGCCACGGGCGGAGAGAGGTCTTTTCCGCTCTTTCCTACGGCGAGCATGCTGGCTGCTGCTACTGGGAATGGGAATAGTATGCGGAATGTTGTGACGAGGAGTTCGACGTTGGTTAGTATGGCTAGTATGACGAGCAGCCCCAGTTTGAGTCGGGCTGGGTCTGGAACTGGAATTGGGTTTGGGGATGGTAGTAGTGGCAAGGAGAATATTCGTGGAGGTGGTGGTCGGAGTAGAAAGCGTGAGAGAAGTGATAGTGGTAGGGGCTCGTCTATTCTGGGCATCAAGAGGCATCATTCCTGGCTTGCTGGGAGTATGGCGGGCTAGTTTAGTGTCGGGTCGGGTACGTTTGATATATGTACGTGGATGATGGGGGACTTTTGTTTTCTGGTTTCTTGTATTTCGGTATGGTATGCAGGTTGGGCTGGACTGACGAGCGAACCTGCAATAACATGAAACGACGGGCGTATGGATGGTTAACGAATGGCTGATGAATGAGTGATGACAATGGGAGGATACCTACTAGTATATATATATTTTTAATGCATCTTTTATCAACTAAATTTTCATTGATGAGCTTCCGCAGAGAGGTTCTGAATGAGAGCTCTGTTATTCTGTCAGAGCCCCCGAGCTTGGTGGTGACAGACTCCAGTAATGCCTGTTGTTCTTCTTGCTTCCTTCCTTCTCGTCCTTCTCCTTCAAAGAGAACGTCCCGGTTTTTGTTTCATTTACCCTCCTTTCTCTTCAACTAGGACGTCCAGAAGACGTTCTGTTTATGTTTTGGTGTTGCTTTCCTACCGTCTCCGAGTTAGCCAGGCTTGATGAGTCAGCCGATCAATTGACCAAACCCTCCCAGCCAATCAGGTCGTGAGTTTTCATGCTGCATGAGACCCCTGCATCGGTGATGCAATTGAATGGTTCCAGGCTGGCCCAAGCTCCCCAGCTTCATCCCTGAATTCAACCCCTCTGTATTTCCACGATCCTAACTGTCTCACCACCCAACACCCAGCACCAGTTGCAAACTGACAACGCAATCCTCGGCGCCCATTCGAACGCCGCGAAAATGGACAGGCCGATGGAGGGGGGCAGCCTACGCTCAGAGGGCGGGCAATACGAACGCCGCAAAATTAACGATGTCGTCCTCGTCGACGGACGACGACCGCCCTATGTCGATAGAGACCATTGGATCGACTACGCGATACAATCAGGCGTCGATTTCGAAAGGCTCCCCCGTATGCCACTCTGGGCCACCGCCGCCGGCTACTCGGATGCATGGTACAGATCAGTCGTTGGCAGCGACCTCAAGAGAATCCGTTACCTGGCCCAACGTCCATTAGCCCAAGAAGAGGCCCAGCACCTCGCTCAACACACGGCCAACAAATGCAGAGCCACGACACACTACACACCCATGTGGATGAGCGCGACAGGCTACTTTTGGTGGAAAGGTTGGAACAGCTACAGGTTTCCGTTCTTTACCCCGGATCCGCGCTCGCTCGAATGGGTTTCCAAGCGACTTTTCAGCCCCGTTGGGATCAAGTCGGTGTACGCACCGTTCATATGGCATGCCCTCCGCTTGATCTCATATTCCTCTATATCGAGCTGGGTTATGACCATCTTTTTTAAGTCGGGTCCTTCGGCCATCTTCGCCGCCGGGTTGGTCAATGATAAGAACCTGGAGGGCTTGAACAAAGACATTGCGCATTTTGCCAACGAACGCCGGAGACAACAACGTACGGGGATGCCTACAGGTCCTATTGGTCAACCCCAGATGAGCACCATGGGCGGCGAGGATGAGCCTCCAGCAGCGGCCCCCGAACAAGGAGACCAGGGTGCGGCAGAGTTTGAACAACTGCAGCGACAGGCGCGGCCAGAGGATGAAACACTGCAGCGAAAGGTGCCTGCGCCGGCAAGAATGCCACCTCGACGACGAGCGGAACCAGAACCACAATACAATGTCGACGATGACGACCCTTTTGATGATGGAGCGTCGCCCGTGGCACCCTCTGCTCGGCGGCAAAAGCTGGACGCGAGCACACCGGTGGGAGGTTCGGCCTGGACTAGGCTCCGCACAAAGGCCTTCGTTGAGCGCACCCAAGAACAGGCCAATGAGGGCTCCGCGGCTCTTCCTCGTACCTCGAGTTGGGAGGAGCGCCGTCAGCAGAGCTTGCAAGGAGGTTCGTACACATATTCACAAGAGCGCCAGCCGACTGGGGATGACAAGGGCAGTGCTGCGGCTGCTCGGTCGAGGGAACAGGCACAAAAGGAGTTTGATGCCATGCTCGAACGTGAAAGGAAAGGGAGTAGTTAGGTTGGCGAGGGTTCAATATCTACTTGCTGTGATCCACCACTCCGTCTCGTCTTGGGAGATTTTATATGTACTTGTATTTGGGGACCAGGGATCCCGTGGCGCTTTGGGACGCAATAGCATCATTATCAAAATACCAGTTTGTTATCTTTGCCTTGGCGCAATATATCAGCGGTACAAACTTCTCGAGCGCGGTGGGCATATCCATGTAACTGGAGCTCGATAAAGAATAACAGTTAGTTATGCCCATTATAGCCATCGAAGGATGTTTACTGGGTGAGTTCACCTTTTTCTGCTTGTCCCTTGTCTTGACTGCGGCTGCGCGGCTGCGTTTTCCTCGAAAAGGTCGAACGCTGGGAACCTCGGTACAGGCTGATCTTCATGACCGTGTCTTGAGTTGGCAACGGCCCTGCAAATGGGAATTGTCCCAGTGTAAAACAGACCTTTCAATTTTTTAAAAATAAAAAAAATTATGCCTTTTTATTTAGAATTAAGGCCCTACCAGCTTCTGAATCAATTCTTCCCAACAACATCTTGCAACTTTCTTTACTGACGGACTTTTAGGCACCGGCAGAAGATTCTTGCTCGTATCCATTGCCATTGGGCCGACTTCTCCCATGTATGTATCAGAGCCTCAGTCCAACCACGAATAAATGGAGGCCATGCTGCGCCCCCCCCCCAAAGCCTTGTGTATCCCACCAACATTCACCTCCGACCTTCATATGTCCACCTTCCACGTCAGCAACGCAGGCTAGGTTTTGTCTCTTCCGCATTACGAAGACCTTGACAAAGTCGAAACTCATATTCCCATAGCCATCTGGCTGACCTCGACGGAGCTCAGTTGTTTGACCTTCTCTCTAATTATATAGAGGATCTTTTTTGCAAGACTGTGGTTGCTCGAGGCATGATGTAAGTAAGACCGATTTGCGATTATTTATCTTCCAGTCTGGTTATGTTTCAGGCCAAGGTCATCATTTGTGAGTACCAGACCGGATTCCGCATCTTTTCTGTTAAAGGTTTCTTTGCTACGGCAAAATTGTCGGTCTTATATATTGTTGGAATGGCCATGATGGAGGTGGAGGCTGTGCTGTGCTGTGCTAGCTACAGCATGTTTCATTCAACCGCGAGACACCGATACAAATATAGATAGTATATCCCATTATATGGTCAGGAGTTCTCTGGTTTTTGTTTACCCAAAGCAGCTCTCCCCGGAGGAAGGTAGATTGACTATCGCTAATATCCCTCACAGACCCAAAGGAAAATCAGGCTATTAATTATTTTGGCCTCTTTCTTCTAGATGGTTCCAGTCCATCAGGCAGCTTGGTTCTGGTCTATTCGCTCACCCTCAGTGATCAAGATCTGATATCTTTCATCCTGCGAATTTCGGACTACGCGCTGATAAGCAGACCTCATGACTCGATAGACCAAGGCCACCTCAGTTACGAGCTCTCAGACCAAAAGCAGTCATGACCCAATCCAAGGCAGCCCCACCGCCTTCCAGATCGCGGCCACGCTCCTACATTCAGTCTTCTGGTCCGACGGAAGGCGAACAGAGCTCCACAGCAAGCAGACGGTTTTCTTTGGGGCGCTCAAATGCCGTCTCTCGCAAACCACGCAGCGGTGCTTCCCCCACAGACCTCAACGACGATCTGGAATTCTCTTACGTTCCTGGCCATTGGACACATCCTGTCGAACCAAACAACATGCGCGGACCTTCTGACTTGTTTGCATTTCTGCGAGGTGCGAGAGCGAAACGCAACCAAAATGGCGCGTCGACTGGCATAAGTCGCTCTCGAGACAATAGACAAGGATCACGGCTGTCGACCGACCTCAGTCAGCAATCACAAAATAAACCAGTCTGTGAGGATCTCTCGACGGAAGATTCTCGACTGCTGGTCTCGAAACAAGAGAATAGCCGGGCGTCAAAGATTGTTCCAGCCGAGGGATCTTGGACGGCGAAAGTCAGACAACACCAAGACGAAAACATCAATCACGAATTCCAACAACAGCATGGCAAATTCGGGACATGTCCCGATACCCAGGCTCTAGAGTCCAAGGTCGAGGCATTAGAGAAATTGTTGGAGGAACAAAAGGCGCTACTACATACGACACTTGAAGATGATGACGACTTGGACACCAATACCAAGGATTTCAACACAATGGCAGGAGAGATAAAGTCCCGGCTGCAAGAATACGAGAGCCTTCTCACGCTTCTGTCCTCGCTCGGGCCAGCGTTATGTACTCGCCGAGGAGTGATGCTTCTCAAAGCAATGCAACACCAGCAAAAGGAACATCCCAAGTCGGTCCTCAAGGGAGGGAATGGTGTCGACGGTTTCGATGATATTTTGTCCATCCGTGAGGTGACTGACATCAGCCAAGCGCTCGACACTCGACCTGACTTTCTCAACCCCAAATCAACGTGCATTCGAGTTTGTGCGATATGCAACATCCCTCGATTCGTAAGAGTGCTATCAGATCACACCACCACCAGCAGCTTGCAAGGAAAGCGGAGCGAGTTCTCCTCAGCAGAGAATACAACACAATGCTGTTGGGCGAGGATCTGCGACGCGTGCTTTATCCCGGGACTGGTCGCCAACTTTGTCGATGGATGGTGGTCAAGCCTCGACTGTCAAGGCTGGCTGAAATGCCCCGTCCCAACCTGCGGGTCTTTGATGCCCATATTCTTTCGGCAGCAGCTTAGGGATCTGTTGCAGCAGCTGGGCGATAAGGACTGGAGACTACACGAAGCACAATTTGCACGATGCGTTCGACTGCGCGATGCCCTCCGTCGTCTGGCTCCCCGCCCAACTGTCGACGCAATGCGGACAGCGGCGGCATTGCATCGCCGGCTGGTGGATCACGGGTGGATGGTAGATCACGGCCGAATGGCCAGCCTGTCCGATATCAGCTCGACTGCCACTACTATCCAGATGGTGCCTGTTGATACGCCGGACGGGACGGAGACGCTACAGGTCCCAATCTTTGTGGAAAATCTCATCCGCAAGACCACAACAGAATGCATCGTCTGTACTGAGTCCCTAGCAGATATAGCAGGCAGCCAAGAAGACGAAGAACAGTGGTCAGCTGCAATTCAAGGATTTCCAGGAGACTGGCCCTCCCAAGTCAGACCCTTCCCATCACAATATATCCTCCCGGTCTGTAGCGCTTTGCACGCCCTCGACATATGTCGGTCCTGTCTTGCCCAGCACATCAAGGCTCACCTGGACTGTCGCGGAATAGCCGGCTGCGAGTCACTTACATGTCCCACCCCAGGCTGTGGACATCATTTTACTCACCAAGAAGTCCGGCTGCTCGCCGACCCCGAGGTATTCGCCCGTTATGACAAGCTAAAACTCTTGTCTGTTCTCTCAGCGGATCCCGACTTTAGGTGGTGTCTAAGAGAAGGCTGCGAAATGGGGCAAATCTACCAGATTCTCGATCAACGAGGAGATGGACCCTTCGACCGGAGGCGTAACCACGTCGAGTGCGAAGAGTGCAGCTTCGAGATGTGCTTCGGGCACCAGATCCCATGGCACAGAGGCCTCAGCTGCGACGAATACGACCGCATGAAGAAGAACTTGGCCAGCAACAACAGCAACGATGTAGAGTCGCAGCAGTGGCTGCTTCGCAACGCAAAAACATGTCGCTGTGGGGCCTATGTCGAGAAGCAGGGCGGCTGCTTCCACATGACCTGCTCTTCGTGCGGTTTCGAGTTTTGCTGGGAGTGCATGGCCGACTGGACGCTGATTCGGGCACATGGGATGGAAGGGTATAACCGGCTTGCTCACGCTCCTGGGTGCTGGTTTCGACGGCCGAATGCTACGAGTCCGAATCAACTCCACGGTGATACGCTTGAGGATGCGTTGCAGCGGTTTCGAAGCTGAAGAGGATGATTATATAGTTTAGTTTGTGCTGGGTCATTTAATGCCTACATTCTCTTTTGGCTGATATTACGTACCATATGTTAATGTCAGTACCCAGACGTGATATTTGTGCTTTCAACACACATTTCGTCTCCGCTCTTCATCATTGCCACTCAGGGGTAAGTAAACATCCGTCATCTCGCGACCAACCCTTTTATAGAACCAGTGAGAACGGAGCGGATAGATCCACCATGTCTCCATTCCCAGCTCAGTTTCTCGGGAACGGCTGTCTGGTCTGAATCCACTCGCTGCAGCCGCCCAAAGTTTGTTTTCACAGAGTAACGAGTCAGTAAGGTAATCCATCGTTGTCTCCATCAGCCATTCCCAGCGGCCAAACCAACAACGGCAAGCAAACAAGAAAGGACACTCCGGTATAGTGTAATGGTCAACATATCGCGCTTTCACCGCGAAGCTCCGGGTTCAATTCCCGGTATCGGAATATTCACTAGACACTAGACGATGATATCGTGACGATCATGAATCTCTTTCTTTGTTGAGACTTTTTTCTATCGCATTATTTTTGTATCCCAAGTTGCCCTTGCGATTCATTCTTGGGAGATTTTGAATTCCGTCCCTATACGGGGGTATCATTCATTCCTTTAACTACCAATCTCCAACAGTTCTATAATTCCTAGAAGTTAGACGACGAATACAGGTATGTCCAGTTTCACCCATAATTCTGCCCCTTTTCGCTTGCCCCTTTTTCTTTGTGATGTTTACCAACAATGACTTTGAGACCAGTCATACGTCGCATCAAACACAAACCCAACAAACGCTTCAGCATTTAATAAGTGTCCGCATATCCGTAATTAGATGCAATCGGTCAGTATGAGACAGCAGAGGCCCAATGGAAATAACAAGCCAACCAACTTCGTTACCAAAACCTATTTTCGACTCGTGGTGTCTTACAATCACGTCACGTTCTGTGTGAATACAACCATCACACAACAGCAAGTTTACGCTCTTGCGGCCCCCAAAACGACCTCAATCCCAGTGCAGCTCTGAAAAGAGAAAAGAGAAACGAATGAGACGTTCGTGGATAAGGCTCGCTGTCGTGCCACAGCTAATTTGAGCTTTGGAAAGATATCACTCCCAGTCACCCACAGAAGGGACTGAGACATGCAGTTTTCCAAATCCGAGTTTCCGACCGTTGGGTCTCGGGAGGATTCAAGATCAAAACCGGCGGCAGGCAAGTGTTCGCTGGCACCAAAAGTCATTTACCGGTAGTGTATCCGTACGGGCCGTACCTGAAAAAGCCCCAGACCAGGCACGGCATGTGCTGCCGAGAAATTCGGGGAAATTTCCCGTCGGCGAGGCGCTGGTAGGGATTACGGAGATTTGAATTTTGGTTTCTTTTTTCTTACACATATTTTCTTTGCTTTTTCTGGCGTTCCGAATCTTCATCAGCAATGCTGGAAACAGAGCGAACTATCCGTACGGAGTAGTTGGTATCAGTACACGCCAATACGGTATTTGAGTTGCAGGGCAGCACTGAAAAGCGGAATACCGCCGGGCCACTGCCAGTTCAGCCAATGACATCAACGACTCGCTGGGTAGGCTTCAAACCTTCTGTCACTCCCTAATCTCCCTCTCCACTACCTGCCCAGCCCTGGACAGTGACAACGAACGCGGTTGCAATGGACAAGACCAAAAGCCTTTTTTGCCAAAATTTGCTCTTCTCGTCCAAGTTTGGTTGTCCAACAGGATCGTCTTCTCGTTCCTCCACGCAGGGATAACATCATCATTCCCATCCATCCGCTGTCAGGAAATGAATCCAACGAACGCTAGGTCTGTGCGAGACGTGCTCGTTGCAAC
Organism: Rhypophila decipiens; assembly: GCA_033297075.1. NCBI lineage: Eukaryota > Fungi > Ascomycota > Sordariomycetes > Sordariales > Naviculisporaceae > Rhypophila > Rhypophila decipiens. Next base: position 382,005 of record MU858046.1, on the reverse strand, counting down.
GTCGATGACCTCTCCAACCCCACAACCAAGGATGACGCTGACGATAAGACTCTGAAGAAGGCTTGTCCATGTCCACGGATACGGGGGGCGCGTATCGGATCACGGATCCCGCCGTAACCTCATTACACGACGCGTGTGATCAAGAAAAAAAAGTTGGAGAGGCAGCCCATACGGACATGGTGTCGCGTCTTGATGACCATCACCACATACGGACAAAGGCCAGACTACCGATATTCCCTTCCCTACACGGTCCTTTCCTTTTGAGGGTGTGAAGGGCGGGCAACGGGGACGGGATCAAGGCATTGGCAAAAGAGTAAGATGTCCACCGTGCCCACCACGACGGGCATTGTGTGGTTGACTGCATCTAAACGACCTCATACCGGTGTGCGATGTCGTCGAATCGGAAAGATTGCACAAACGGCATGGCGCTGACTGTTGGCAGGATTAGATTACACTACTGTGCACGTCACCGGTAGTCTCACATCTCGCCGTGGCCGTGTACACTAAAGGCTTGAAAGGGATGGCATCTCTGATGGACGAGTTATCCACCGATGGCGGCCGGAAACGGAACCTGAGACTTGCGGCCAGTCGATCTCAACCGGAGCGGCCTAACGGGTTACCATCGCAGGCTCGCCAGTCACCGCAGCTGAAAGTACTTGCATATACCCGCAACCCATCAAGTGGTCTTGGGCATCCATATCTGGACTGAAGAGCGCCCCTCTCCGCCCGAAACGGGAAAATGAGATATTACCCAGTTCGTCGCTCGCCGTGTCTGCCTGCAGGGAGGAGCACGGCCGCTGTGGCAAAAGGAGAATGACACTATCTCCAACTTTTGTTGCTGTATGCAACCCAAAGCACGACTCCAGCACGCACTACATGTGCACCATTTGAGCCCGCACGATGCGACTGCGGCCCAAGGCTGCCCGGGACTCGGGGACACTTGTGATCTGTGCTTGCACACCTTGTGCGGACAAGATCTAACAAACTTGTCTGCAAGCTGGAGGCATATCCCTTCTCGTCATGTGCGGTCATGCGGCCGTGACTGCAGCCAGACCGAGAGTTGAGAGCTGGTGTTCGTGCTCATGGCCTGACTCATTTTCTTATCTGATTTCATAAGCTGTGAGTGTTTGAAATCATGTCACCGTGGTGGAGGCTATATCTAATACCGGGTCCCGATATGGACGGTATTACGGATACCGGTCTGTCTGCTCGTTTGAACAACGCGGCATCTTGCATGGAGACAGCCAAAGCCACCAAAACCAGGATCCTACCGAGTACATACTGTTTAACCACCTTCCTGGTCTGGTATGGCACTTGTGGATAGAGTGCACAGTGCGGAAGCCATGCGGTGCTCACCACCATGAGGCACAGACACGGAAGGGCGACTGACACTCAGTCTGACAGTTGCTGAGCTTCTCAACCAAACCTCGCTGTCTCCTCACGCGAGTCCCGACAGCCCATCATCATCATGCTTGCCTCCTCTCTTCTCCGCACCGCAAACCCCTCTCTCCACTTGTCATTCCCCTCACTTCTCCTCCATTGACCACTTGATCGGGTTTCCTCTCTATCCCCTTTCGTCAGCACTTCCCCTCAGCTGATATCATATATCAAGTCTGATATATCTCCCCACTTCCTCCACACGACTGCCCTCACATGACGCGGCATATCCCTTCATCTGTCTTCATCTTTACGATCATGCTGATGGTGAAATTCCCAGTGCTCGTCAAGTGAAGACGGTCCTACCGCTAAGTTTACCTGAAATAGCAGCCCTGGACCTCCTCTGAGTGCGAGTGCTACTGCGGGGAGCGAGTGGAGTCCTTGAGCGAGATTGACGGCAGCAACGGCCAGACGCAAGCGTGCAAACATGGGGGGAAGCGGACTGAGGCGATCCCACCACATGGTCAGGGGTCCAGCCCTCCACCACGACATCCGCGAACCGTCGTTACATCGCGTTTTTGGTGCATCGCCAATCACGATCCCAAACACCCCTGTCGAGCCGGGAAGGGCCAGCCAAGAAGTAGCATCCTCGCTGTTGACCAGATGACCCTCCTTTCTGCCACGGCAGGGCCCAGAATCCGGATCGAGCCAAGGAGCGTACGGATACATACGGTACCATCCACAGCAGATTTGTACGGATATGGAATACGTGTTTGCAAACACTTGCTGATCAAGCTCCCAGTGACACAGACCAAGACATGACAAGATTGGAGCCGGACGAAGGGGATCTCGGTTTTATGTCTTGGCCTGACCAAGAAAGGTTAAGGGGTAGGATGTATGCAGGCAAGCAAATTCTTTGCATCATGATTCTTTTCTCTCTTTTGCTACGGTCACATTACCATTCACCAGAGCCGTCATGACAACTCTAAAGTCCTCAATTGCTTACCGGCAACTGGAACAGGGGCACGGATGGGCGGCCTGCGGTACAATGATTCTGGTGTTGATGACCCGGGCTAAGTAGGGCAGCTCTCTCGACGGACCGTTGCATCGCAACAAGAAAAGCTTTCCAGGTTCACAGTATAGCATTCTTCGGCTCACACGGGGACGACGCACTCTCTTACAGCCAGCCAGCCCGGTGCCCACGACACCATTCCATCAAGGAACCCGTCCACCGTTCGGTACCGAAGTCATTCGGGGTTGATTCGAGGCGGGGCCCCCGCTCTAACCACGTCTTCTCTGCCGTGCTCACCCGCTGCCAGCCTCCCGTTTCGTTCAGTGGCTCGGTTGCTGGCTGGTTCGCCTCTCTGATCGGAAGTGTCCAGCTGTGCTTGTTTTTTTTCTTTTTCTTTTTCATTTCGCTTTAACCCAAGATCCGGCTTTGAAGGGTTCGATTTAAATACCGTGGTCCCATCGCGGTAGCAAGACGTGGTACTGATGCTACAGTGTGGGATTTCGGAGTACCTTGTGTGGCGAAGAGGGAGGGGAGAAATAAATGAATTGAAAATTCAATTAATTTATTAATTGTGAGTGTGCTTTTTCATATGTCTGTTGTTGCAGCACTAATGTGATGGTAATGTACATCCTTTTTTATGTACACTATTAAAATCCTGAATTGCTTGATGCCTCTGTCTCATAATGTGTGAGGTGTGTGTCTTTGCCCTGCCGGCATCTGTTTTTGGAAACCGATGGCTGAAGGGTTTTGACGGGGTTCCTTTTTGGGTATTATTATCTTTCGGTTGGAGTTTCTGGATCCTTTTCAAGGACTCTACGCAAGGTCAGCGTCTAGGTGAGACTAGCTGATAGAGGCCTGGAGAGAAATGCCAGTATGTATCATGACATGTCGATATGGTAATATACTCTACAGATACACGACGTATGCACTGCGCTGCGGTTTGAGTTCTCTACATTTTTGAGACTGGCTGGTACCTAATACAGCTCACTACGCAGGGTTCGGCGGCTCGTGTTTCCTGTAGTGTACCTGTACCTGGCAGAATGGTGGTGGACAGTTGACACATGGCGAGGGAGTATCACGTACGTAATAGCTGCTTCATGAGTTGCAGTATCTGCACGTGTGTAGGAACGTAGTCTGGCAGTAGTGGGACGGGGTAAGGGGCTTGCTGGGGCCAGGAAACAAATTCCGTGAGGAAAGACACACCTTGGTTGCAATATGGGAAGGAAGCTTGGGCAAGTGGCTGAGACTTCCGAAGTCGATCGTAGCTATGTTGTTGACTCTTGGAAATACTTGTCGCCTCAGACTCACTTACTGACTGGCATACCCACCTACTAATTAGTCTAGGACATGAGGTATCTGACAGGCTCTCCGCCTATGACGATACATACCACGTTTGTAATTATGGCCTGTTGGCGTCTGGACGTCGATGGGTATTGTTATGTAGTAACGGTACCGGTGGTACCGGACCAGTCTTTCAGTGGTGTCGGGGTGATCCGGGACTCTTATCCAAGTCGTTAGCTTTCTAACCATCAATGGAACACTACCCATCTTGTTCATACCAAGACAGAAGCTAAGCAGGTACTGTATGTACATACTCATCTAAATGATCTGATGAGCAGACCTTCTTATGTTGATTAGTGTCTTGGTAAGTTATGTAGTGAGGAAGTTATTTTCGGATATGACATATGGCCATCCATGTCCCATTTACTGACTGGTTGGCTGGAAGGGATCGACCCGGATCCAGCGAGTCCAGACCCAGGTTAGACCGGAATCCGGACACCCGACCACGAGTCTTTCGGCCAGGACCCAGGTGAGTACGTGACTCGGTGTTGGGATCTTGAAAAGGTACTGCTTGACACTACGGTAGTAGGAAGGTGACTGTGGCATCTCGTATATACACTGCGTGTAATTCTTGTCTCACTGCGAGAATCAGAACGTGGCGGATCTGACCTACACTAGCTGAGCCGGTATAGTCGGCACCTCACCTGCCTAGTGGCGTGACGTGAGGCGATGTGATGCTGGTGATTTGACAATGTCTTGTGTGTGTCGTTTTCGAGGTAACATGGGTTTAGTATCAAACTAGCTAATAACTAATCATCATGTTCGAATGGTTCGTGGTCCTGCTCTGATACCTTAATGGACACCAAATTGCATAGGGTTGGATATCTGCCAAGACTGCTAATCGAGAGTGGTCGAGAGATAGAACTATCGAATGCTCAATCTATATCCCTGAACATCACCAATAACTTTCAGTCTGGATGATGCGTCGGAAAACTACGGTATACCAAACCAGTGAATACTTCAAACGGACGCGGGGTTGTACATACAGCGTGTGGTTGAGTTCGGTAGGCAAGACAATCATGAACTATTGACTTGGTATAATATATATCCCGGCCCGGTACCGTGATTTGAGCCGCTTCAGCTCCACGATTATTCGGACGGTCCATCCTTGAGAAATCCACGAATAGATTTCATTGTTGCAGTTGCAATCATCATTTGAAATCATCATTTATATCCCTGACTAGTTACTACTAGGAACACGTGCCCACGTAGCTAGCTGATAGACGTGCTGCCCTGGAGTCACAGTGAGATCCGGGGCGATAGATCACGACAGAAGCATCGGTCGGTAGTTGTCAGCTCCATGTTCTCTGTCCGTATGTACGTTTTTAATTTTTAATTTTTTCAGACCAAGAACACGTGGTACTTTGTTCTGTGAGTATGTAGCAGACACATAGGCTAACTGTCCAAAGATAGATAGAATGAGAACCCAGCTAGAGTGGGCATGTAGGTGAGGACCAGTCATGCGGACCAAGGGGATCTCTTTCTTGGGGACTGAATGAAGTGCTTCTTATGAGCTAGACGGCGTCCGCTCTATGAATTCACAGTGACTAACAATGCCGGTGCCGCTGTCCCGGAGTCCCGGCCGGATATAGAGCTTCGTAGACGGACCAAGACCCGGACTCATGGGAGACAGCTGACCGATGCCAAGTCCGGACCAAGTCCGGTTTTCTCGGTTTCGTATCGCGTATCTCATCTCAGTTCATTTATTTCGATTAACGAGAACGTGACCGAGATTTTGATTGCCTCGCAGTGTTAATATGCCCTTATCAGCCAGCCAGTCACCTGCCTGAGTCACATGAGCAGCACAGTAGAGCCAAGAACTCATATCACTGCCAATGATCATTCGCGATCATACTATGCTTGTTAGATACTATGGACGTTATTCGGATGTTATTCTGCCTCCTGACACAGATTAAACGCTGTCAGTATAATCAACTTGGTAGTCATATGATTTAATACGCCTCAAAGCCTGAAAATGGTGTTGACCTTTGTTTGGTCAGCTCCCTTGCCTTTGTTTACTAAATGTTCAATTTCAGGGGTAACCCCTGAGCGTCCGTCTGCTAGCCCTCTTTATCCCAAGAAACATCTATTCAGAAGTTCCATGTGGAATTATTAGAGAATAACACAGTCCTCCGTTTTGATTCCGTTTCGGCGTCGAGTATTTCAAGTCATTTGTACCGTCAATATCAAACTACATACTAGTCTGGTACCTCCCCAGTACTTACCTTGCGTAGGTAATCAAATAAGTTATATCCCACCTGCACCGCATATGTATGTATACACGGAGATCCCCTGGGCGGCCGCGGCGCCCGGTGTGGCTACGGCGAAGACGGGTATCTCGGGCCTGAGAGAGAAAGAAGCTTTATTTGTGGCTTGCTTGCTTGCATCATTGCATGATTAGACCACGCCTCAGGAGCTTCAATCCTGAAACTTCTTAGAAGGGCCGAATTGTTGCGTCTCATGATTTGAATCAACTATCTACATACGTACGCGTAATAGGTCCACGGGGGAAATCATTCATTTTCAAAAGTACCTTACCTACTTGCCGGCCGCCAAGTATGAATGAGGCTCATCGTCTGCGCGTGAGGGTAATGAAGTACAGAATGTGCCTCATCACGACAGATTTCAAACCTGGCTCGAGTGATTTGGTTCTCAGCCCTGTGTCTTACTTGTTCCCATGTACGGGATCCGCTAGACTGGAAATTCCCGAGGTAGCGGCACGGGACGGGAGAAGTCTTCTAGATGTGATCCTGATTTTTAAATTCGTGATGAATGTCTCAGATATTTCTCAGCAACATGTCTTTGATATGATGGTATGAAAACTCATTGGTTACCGTCATCCCTGTCTGCTTGTCCTTTTGTTTCGTTTCTTTTTCTGTACGTGTGTGTAGGTACATAGTCCACGGATGATCTTACTTGCAGTTCTGAAACAACGCGCATAGACATTTATAGGCATGGCGTTTTTCTCTTCATGATATAATAGGTTATATGTTTACTGAATAGTCATCTTACGCGTGAGATGAAACGACATGTCTAAAGAGAGCCTTGCCAAATAAAAATGTTTCTATATAGGATATAACTGGTCAAAGAGTGATGCGAGTTCGTGGCGAGTGCAGTCGATGTCAGTTGGACAACATCTCACATACCACTTCTTGTACTCCCCAAAGGTAGCTATTAGTAGGGACTTTCGGAAGGATGAAAGGATGTGCCGCAGTCGAGCATTGCATTCTGCATGCGATCAATGTGATTGTTTCCTTTCATGTTCATACCGGTGTAATCTCATTATGCTTGTGTGTGTGTTATCAAGTCTCTCGAGCTTCATCAATTGCTAATTAGCACATGGTCGTAGTGATAGTTGTTGTTGGTGCAATAGCAGCGGTCTAATAAGAAAAGATAAAGGCAGAACGAAAGGGGGGGGGGGGGGGTGACGCCCCTGACCAAGCCTATTCAAGAAGATGTCGCGAACAATGCTGGGAGATTTGGCCAATTAGAATCAAGAAGGTTCACTCAATGATATTCATGCATCTTGACTGCTTTACTTCTACGCCGTATCAAAGCAGACCGGTCAACGGACTCGGAAGTCGTCGGTGATGGATACGGACAGGTCGGGACTTCGGATCCAAGTGCTACCGTGGACCATTGCTCGGTCACGGTCCGGAGCGCGGATCCGAATCGCTGGGTAGGACAAGGTCGTCTTGCTGCTTACGCCGTTGACACACGAAAAAATGTTTTACAGGGCTTGAATGGATGAGAAAAAGTTTGTTGGTGCCCCCGTCTGGACAAAGCCCTGGCATTCAAGTCCGAGTGTCCTCCCTCCTCATTCCTTCATCCCACATACTTCGTGTTACCCCCGCGTCCGCGCCCCGCGGCGCAGTTGGGAGACGTTTTGATATCAGACTTAGCGGCCCTGCATTCCGGCGATGTTGAATAGTGATGAAATTTCTTCTAGGAGCGGAGTGTAGTAGCACATACAAGTAAAATTACGTGATGAGTGAGGAGGGGTCTGGTTGGCTGGCATTGCGCAAGTGGCTGAGGCGCATACCAATTTTCTGTTCAATTTCTGGAAGGTGGTTAAGGGATCGTAAGCGGTTAAGAGCTGAAGAGAGGAACTTGTGTGTACGTTTGACACTTTTGTCCGGCGCAGTCGAAAAGGAGAGGATGGATAACCTTGTCCGGGGAGATTGGGGGTGGCGTTGGCCCAGACCGGGACCCTGACCTAGGTGAAGGAAGCACTTCTATCAAAATAGGAAGTTGGCTCATCTGCTGACTAAGGGAGTCGGTGATGACTCAAGAACAAGCACAGTGTCATTTCACATCAAATGCGAATCAGGTCTTGAACTCCAAGAGGTAGTGAGCACTAACAAGCAGCGAGTCTGGTGTCTACATGTCTGTCCAATACTAGCATTCCTACAGGATGGCGATTTGATCATGAGATACTGCCAATATACCGGTAGCTTACACTATTACCTCTCGGATCTGTACCTTCATACACTACTGCGTGGTACCTGAAACCGAGACGACGTCGATGAGAAAAAGTGCATGCCAACTACTGCACCTTCGCAGTCTAGAGCTGCCTATACACCATGTACACGTGGGGAAAAGGAGAGCAAACCATGATACGGTCTGATTCGGGTCTGAACGAACGACGTGAACAAGACGGCATGATACAGCTACATACGCAGATGGCACTAAACTGAACTCGACTTTACGCACATATCCTGTGCAGTAGTTAGTGAAAACTGAAAAGTATTCGCGGAGTTGTTCCCAAAGTGGATATCTTAATACTTGATCTGATAAGAACTAAACCAGATTCACAAACCGTTGAATCGAGGACAGATATCCGTAACTGTTTTCTTCTCTTCTACAACCTCCAACGTCGGACCACTCTCCCCAAAAGAGAGTGACGGGTGCACGTTCCATGCCTCCTTTTGAGGGACCTTTCAAAAGTCCATATCTGCAATATCATGTATTTCCTGGCTAATAATTGAAAAAAAAAAGCGATGGATGGCGATGTCTCGCGATGATTGTGTTCCTCAAGAACCAACGAAAAAGCCGAGAGCCTCCTGACTTGGTTCGACAGCGAGACAAGCAATTCGCTACCAACACGCCCCCTCCCTTCCGACAGTCCATCGCACAACGATAATCATAAATTAGTATTTATTTATTTTTCCTCCAGAGCTAATAGGTCCTGTATAGGTCGCAGCCACTGCAACCTTCTCCAGGTTCGAACCCCATCATCCGTCTTGTCGTTCATTTTGGTTCCGTGAACAACTCATTCGCTTGCTTGGTTGGCAAGCGACAGAGAAAGGAAACCTGGGGTTTCAGGGCCCTCCAGCTATTTGGTGGTTCAGGTTCAGTCCCTTTCTTTTCCCGTGTCTCGACCTGTCCATCTGCCCTCTGAATGGGGCCCCCATTTCCGACTGTTGAGTCTTTCTGGTTCGGCTCGGTTCGCAGTGCCCAGGACTCCCGCTCTTTATGGTGTACCGTATGCAGTCGACTGTATGTGGGAGGGTCTCTCGATCGTTGCGGGGGATGAGGTAATTATGCTGTCCTGGCACTCATTCTCGCCCTGTCTGATTGAGTGAGTAAACTCTTCCTGAATCACACATGATGCAAGTTTGCTTTAGACAGAGGGAAAATACGGCGACAGAAGCAAGCCAAGCTGTCCATACAGCGAGGAGGAGTGAGCGTATCGACAACGGTAGAGAGGGGGAGAGCAGCCTGGGAACCAGACACATGTCATGTCTGGTTCTGGTTCAGGTATGGCAATGTATGTATGTGATCTCCACCGTACATAACGTATCTGAGATACACGGTACATAGCCAATCTGACATATAGGTCGGTCGGCCACAATCGGTGATCATCCGGGTTTGCTGGCGTGATCTTGATGGTTTGACAGGACAGGAACCTGACTTGGACGATGGCCCGACGGCTTTCGGGTTCACCAAGCGGAGGGCAGGCTTCATATCAAGGCTTGATTTGATGCATCTTTTATCGGTTTCTGCCTGTTGCGTTTGCTGTTTTTTCCTATCCCGGTTGTCAGCGCCTTATAGCAGACGGTTGTTAAGAGGACACGGACACTTTCATTCAACGGTTCCGAAACGTTTTCTTCCCAGAAAGGAAATCGACCAGCCAGCCACGCACATTGTCCTGTATGTGTACCAATCGAGCATGGCTCATCATCATATCATCGACTCTCCATTCTCAGTCTCCCGGACAAACCGTTTCGCGCCATACAGACAAGTGCCGTGCCGATGGTGGTCGCTCTCCAAGAGATCCCAATCTCGATACGATACGGCTAGGACCTAGCTCGGCTCATATGTCGTTAGCGAGCACGACGCGTAGTTGAAACAAAGTCTCCATCTCCGCTCTTGGGCTCATCGCAATATAGATTAAAAGACTCAAGCTCGGGGTTGGGCACGGCAAAGGGAGTTCGTCAACGAGGCGAATGCAACAATGTATTAATTAATTCCCAAGCGAGTCGACGACGAATGACTCTAGTGCAAAAAATACTCAAGATCTCAGGATAATAACGTGACTTTGTGATTAGAAGCTGAGACGCCCAACGTAACTGTCATAAAACGAACGGCTGGACCGAGCAACACAGACGCCAAACCCAAACAGTCCAGATAAAACGCGATCCAAGCTAGCAAGCTTTGTATTGTAGCTGCACTTGTCGTTGATAGCTGACAAGAAAACACCACACGATCCTCAAAACTCCACTACGGGGAAGATCACGATAGATCATCAAACCAATGTCAAACATCAAGCCACAAAACAATGATAAAAATAGTATAAAACACCCAGAAAAAAGACACGATGATCTATCACAACCAAAGACAATGGATGAACCAAGCGCAGAGTTTCTCGTATTGCTAGACTGGACCAATGCAATAAGGGGCCCCGTCAGCCATGTAAATATGTAGAAAAAATAATGACGATTCTCTCACGGGGACAAAAAAGAAGAGACGTTCTTGACTCTTGCCCGCGGTCTGTTTCCATCATCTCTCGCTCTTGGGATTCAGCATTACTTCCTGCTACACATACTCGCCATGGTCATCGCCGACAAGGACCTCGCCTACCCGAGCCCATGGACCAGAAGAAGAGAAAAAAAAAATCAATATTTACTCCTCAGATTACTAAATCGAACCAAAGAAATCGGAACATATTCTATCCCCCGACTCGAGCGGCTGCGTGTTATGGTAACGGTATCTCCGTCTCTCTATCTGGCATCTTGCAGCCAGCAACACTAGACGACCTGCAACGCAAGACGACACAAGACACACCGTACAGACGCAACGCACGTACACAACCTATAGCAAGACCATCATTCAACAATATCAGGTACGCCCAAGTTCAGATCTTCAGGTTTGCAGCATCACTTTGAATTTTCTTCCGCGCGGGCAGCAAGCCAGGCCAGTTGAATCGAGAGAGAGATTCGAGACCATGAGAATCCCACACCATGCACATACACTCATTCATCCTCCTGCACGCACGTTCATAGGTGGTACCTTATGCACATGGGAGGTAGAAACAAAATACATTCGCTCTATCCGAGTGGAACATCATGATGCCATAGTTGGCCTGATGAAGGACATCACCACGGCTGGAGCCATTGAACTCAGGTTTACTGGAGGTGGCAATGGGAAGCAAGCAAGTGATTGGGCGAGAGCACAAGAGCTTGGTCAAGTAAACAGGCGTATGAAGTGGCAGCTGGCAACAACAGTCAACACCTCCTTCCTCATTTATGAATCGGGAAACTTCTGGTTCTATAGGTCCTAGAACTTGGCCCCCAACTCTCTCCCCTCATCCATACACACACAAGCCATCGACCATCTGATATCATCATCTGCCCATTGCCCAAAGAGTTCAAATTCTTCCCAGCAAGAAGAAAAAAGAGACAAACAGCAGAAAGAAAGTCAGCCAACAGATGGGCTAGAGTCCCTGCAACTGGGGAAAAATGAATATGAAAAAACAAGCCGTGGAGATTTCAAGTTCTCTGTGCTAGAAAAAGTTTGATTTCCGCTCGGTTTTCATCTTGTTCCGGACTGAAAAGTACTAGGAAAACGACGGGATCCATATCTCACATATGGTACTCTTTTCATTTTCAAGGAGACACCAAAACACATTGACATTATGGCCTGGATGGACACTTGGTTATCTTCCCTGGCGTGGAAATCTCACATATATGACGAGGGAGAGTTGAGACCATGTTTGATTCTCTGTGATCACTGATCAGGAAACTAGGCTGTCCTCATCTTCCTTTTACTTGAAGCACTTGGATAGAGACTGGAACAGAAAGATACCTTGTTTCATTGACCAGCTCTGTCTGTCCAAGTCCTTGAGTGGTATATGACGGCCTCAGTCTGTCTGAACGCTGTGTACATAGGGCACAAGAGAGAAAGCAAAGTTGCTTCTTCACATCACTTACTTACCTGGCCCGTATGTGATGTTCATTACCCCAATGCGTGAGAATCATAAAAAGTTTCACACAGCTTTTCTATTATATTCTCAAGTAAATTTACTATTCACATCATTCACCGTCCCGGACTGGAGTGTCTGATGGTGACAAGTGAAGAAGAGATAGGCACCCAACTTTGGTACTGAACCCTTACCCACATAAGAACCATACTTACACTTGCCTGTTGTCAGTACCAACAAGCAAGCAAACACTACCCAAAGCCAGAGTCCAAGAGTCCAGTGGACCAAGAGGCTAACCTCCCTTGTAGAGGTACTGTCAGTCATTCCAACAGCTTCTCAACAGTGGTTCCGATCCCGAGTCGTGCCGCAAATGATGGTATCCTTACACATGTTTCTTACGCCCACCATATACGAATACAGTACCGTACTGTGCCCACCATCGCAACACCAGCTTGCATGGAAGAGAAGAAAAGATCTTGACGAAAAAAGAGAGGCGCGAGATATCGACATCAGAAAGAAGGGATAGGGAACGGGGCCGGATTTTCCCGCTCAAGACAGACCAAACTTCCTAACCGCCGCATGGAATTAAGCGGGCCGGGTCAATATTACGAACCAGAGTCAGTAACTTGACGAGACAACAGGGAGACAGATACCGACGAGATAAACATCATCTGCCTGCCTTAATTCTGCGTCATGGCCGCCGCCGTCGACCGGCACACGAACCATCCGATGGAAAAATCTGGGGTACATACACCACTTGGGTGAGATCGCATCTCGCCACCCGGTCTCTTGATCTCTTCTCTCATCAGGTCCCGGCGTCACGACATTGGACTACCTCATGCCTACTTTTGCTTTGAGGCTGGCCCACGGTCACCTTGGGACTGACCCTAACAAGAGAGAGCAAGCTCAAGGCTCGAAGAAAAGTCCTGTGCTGGGAGGCAACTAGTGGCTGCGGCGAAATGAGAGAAATGAAGGCCAAGGCAGCGACCTGGCCTGGCCAGACAAGGGAACATCGGAACCAGAGATTGAACGACACGACGACACGCCAGGACCATTGCCGATGAGATAAGAACGTCTCGGACGAACTGAGCTTCTGCTGGCTGGATTTGGTGAGTTGGACAGCCGAGTTTTCCGCTCTTCTTTTTGTGTGTCCTCAAGGTTCTTCGACAGAATTGAAAGGGAACCTGAATTCTTGGCTGTTTGCCTGTGTTCGACAAAGTGGTCATCAGCCCAACAAAATAAAGGAACCAAGATTTGAGGGCTCCACCATCACCAAAAAGAAGAGCCAGCCTAGCCAAGCACGCTATCGACCATCAAGGAAGGAGACTTCTCATACATCCAAAAGGATTCGAATTGTTGGGTACGAAGAAGGGGAAAAGAAAGTTGATCAAGGAGACTGAAAAAAGGCTTTCAGATCTACGGCGATGTCATCGGCCAAGTGTGATAAAGAATCCGGTCATCACCCGACAATGACTGCCCATCTTTCAGCAGGGTCCAAAGGGGAAAAAAGTCTTTCAGAGGCGACCACAGAACAGACAGCAATGGCAGCGCCAGCCCGAAATGATGATGGCTTATGCCTTGCCAACCAGAGAATGCCCCGGAATGATACTGTGCCTGTGGCGGCACTGGCAGTGGCAGCAGCAGTCTTGCTTACCGCTAACCAGCAACTGTCAGCGGTCGTGTCGCCGCCGCCCCATCCAAACCACGGAACACCAACGCTGGTAGTATTTTTCCCGGGTTGAGACGATACAGGGCAACCCTTTGACTTGGCCATGATCGTCCTTGACAAACGGCACTCAATGAAAGTCCGGTTCATGCCGAATGTGAAATGGAAGACTTGAAGAAGAGACCAATGCCCACGAGCCCTTGGGCATAATCGGATAGGTCTTTCCCCGGTCCGGTATCATCATCGTCATTCTCTTCAACCCTGAGTCCATTGTATGGAGGGGTCGATCGCTCAGGTCAGTTATGAATGAGGTGTGATGATGATGATGCTCATCATTATCATGGCGACTGGCAGTCTGGCACATCATAATAATGCCGGGCCTTGTCATCTGCGCTTCCAGAGTGGCACGAAAATACAAAGATACCCAAGTGCATACATGTGCCGTACTCCGACACAACATGTGTATCATACCAATACAGTACACTTGTAATACCGGTACACAAAGTACACCAGGACACGTGCTCGAGATTTCAAGACCAGCTCAAGAAGCTATCCCATGCCGTTTGCATATGAGATGTACCTGAGCAATATGATTCAAGAACCCAGGGCCGCGGGCGATCAAAATTGGGAACTTTGGAACAAAAGAAATGCCCTGGATAAGGACCACCACACTTGTTGTTGAGCTCTCATCAATACCACACTGTGGTTGGTACCGCAAGTATCGTCACAACGGGGAACGAGGAGCAAACGCTGGCTAGCCCGCTCGATCCACCACAACCATCATTCATTACCGCGGCGATTAACTTCAATGGGGAGGGTTAGGAATCAACGACGAAAAGCCACCAAGAAAAAAATCGTGAAGAAAAGGTATGTGTTGAGCCCCCAAAGCGAACGGCCCGCATTGCTGCTGGTGCTCCTGCTGCCAACGTATGCAAGATTACATACGCATAGAGCGACCCCTTACTTATTTTTATGACGATTGGAGACAGATGCCCGACCCGGACCTGGCCACAGCTTACACTTGACCTGCAGCTCAAAGCCGAACTCCAGAGGCAAGCTAGCATGGTATGCTTGGTAGGGTAAGCCACAGGTGAGCCTCAAAGGGAATGAACGACATTGATGATGGACGGATTGGCCACGGCACCATATTGAAATGCAGGGCCGCCCCTGAGCCAGCGAGGGAGGGGAGGTGCGGGACGACGGGGGGCAAATAAATTTCGTTTCTCTCTCTCGGTTGTTTATTTTTGGCTCGCGAGAAGGAGATGGGAGGCAAAGGGACGAGGCGAGAAAGGGAGAATGGGGATCTGGCGAAATAACGAAAAGCATGGTCGAAATTGAAAATCCTGCCTGACACCAAACCCGGGATATGACATGGACTTCCCTCGCGAAAGACAACAGCTGGGACCCGCCAGACCCAAGACCCGGCGAGATGAATATCGGTAATCACATCCTGCGTCTCGTCCCGTCTATGGGAACTACCCAAAGCTACGCAAACCCATAGTAAGCGGGAGGGGAGGAAATGCTGGCTCTGTGCCACCACTGCCGCTCGGCTCGGTAGCTACGGGACAATACGGCGAAGCTTTCGCTATTGGAGCGGCTTCTGGTACATGAGGGTTATACAACATGGCCCCTTAGCAATCTTCATCTCTGTGACCGGCCGCATAGCTCATCTCCACCGAGAGCATCGCAATAGCCGCCGGAGCTACGGTGGGCATGACACTTGACGGTGAGAAAGGAATGGGATCTGGTCAAGGAGATTACAAAGCGGCTCCAGCGAAGGCGAAGAGAAGGTGGACTGGATACTTTCCGAGCGCACTACGCTTGGAAGAAGTGACGAGGTCCTGTGTTCTAGGGAGTCTCTTTGTGTAGACAGACTCCATGTGAGTTGAGACAGGCCAAGTATACCTCGACCATACAACCGTCACGCATATGTGCCTGGTCGATACTGAATCTGCCTCTCTTATATCTTGATAACCCCTCAGAAAGGATCAATATCTGCACTGGGTGGGCAAGTCAAGTCCTCAGGTGGCCCGTGATACCTGGAACCATGGCGGCGGTGCTTGTTGCATGCGGAGCAGCGGGATATTGTGTCGGCAAGCAGGGTGGTGGGTGCTTGCACAATATACGAACCGGACAACATTGAATGAGTTAATCTGGCCACCGAAATGCGGGTCTCCAGGCCCTCAGCTTCGATGCCTTTGCGCGGATCTCTGTAAACCACGATGTAGATACGGGGGCACCTGGTCCGGTTCAAGACCTGAGAAGGACGCACGGGAAGGGCTTGAGAGGCCTGATGCTGTCATGACAAATTATTCATCGAGAACCGGTTACAAACAACATCCTTTGCGCTTTAGTCAGGCGCTAGTAGCTCTGTGATGGCCTGTCAAAGTTACAATTAGCAGTACGAACAAGTCCTGCCAACGGCCAAATGTTAGGGCATGGTTGGTCACAGATCCTGACCCTTCAGCGGTAGGTTATACCGGGGGGCGGAAGTTGACGATCCCGGCACTGCGAGCTGGCAAAGGCAGGGAATATGCACGCTCCGCATGCCTAACCAAGACTGTCGAACAGCCTAAAGTCTGTACCTTTCGAGGGCAGGCAGGTCCTTGACGAGGGATCCTGAGGTGATCTCCACGGTTGCCAGCAAAAAGTATCCATGACTCCTATCTGCATACAAGAGAAGCATTCTAGATGCTGTGGGATCCGCGACCTGAAACAAGGACAAGAGCAATCAGTGCAGGTCGATGATGTGTCGTTGAGATTTGTGGTTTCATGATTGGACAGACTCAATGAGGATTGGGTGTGTCGGAATTGTTTCTTGCCAGCTGACGACCGAGACGGCACTCGCAACGATAGTGTTGTGAGGTCTCACCACTCGGAGCTGTAATTCCGCTGATGTCCAGTATACAGGTCCCGACCGTCTTTCCCAGCTATCTCTGAAGCAGCCGGAGGGCGGAGAGACGAGTAGGCATAAACCGGGGAAGCTCGACATGACGGCACGGTTGAGCCCAGCAAATGAAAGCCTGGGAAGACGCGGGTCCAGCATCTTGGACGTCTTAATACCGACAATTATAGAAGTGGGAACAAGACCCATGTGGCCTCTGATTGGCCAGCTGCTCCGTGGTCCATAGCTGCATTTGGAGTCAAAGGTCTCTTTAACATCCGTATTCAGAAGTAGTAGCAGGTCAACCCTAACGGCGGCCGAAATGTCCCTTTGCAGCTGTTTCTGGACAACTCAGCTGTCCAAGCGTAAGCGAGGGAAGGCTGGAAGCACGCCGACTCTGATGCAGCAGACTTTGCAGGTTGCAGGCTACGTGGAGATTTGTGAACAGGAGTGAGCTTTCTGTTACTTTTTGTGAGAGCCTTTCTCCTCACCTTTCCCAAAGGAAGATGGCGTCCGCTCGGTCAGGGCTTCAACTTGTGGCGCCGGCGCGCCGTATAATTAGCCCGAGAAATCACCCCGCTTCTCTGCCTTATTATCCCACCTTGTAACACCAGCGAGATTGGCGACGAAACGCTCGTCCGATCTCATCGGACATGGGAGGACGCAATTTCCTATTCCTCCATGACAAGAATGGTCTCGCAAGACAAGAGAAAGGAGGGGGTTTCCCAGATGCCGTATTAGCATTTGCTGTCAATTTTAGGCCTGGCAGAGATGCCGTTCATGCCGTGGCCCTTTACTTGTTTCAACAAGACACAAGTCCTGAACTTGACGTGCAATGCAACCTGGCAAGTAAGCTAAAGGACCCGGTGAAAGCTGCACAATTCGACTCGAGCAATTCCTGCCGAAGTTGGGCTGGGAGAGGCAATTCGCTGCAGCGAGCATGCAGCACGGTAGTATACTGCTCTGCAGGCAAGAAGGAGCCAATGTCGATGGTGTTGTACTCTCTCTGCTCCCACCTCATGACGAGATCAGCCAAGCTCTGAGATGGGTGGGGAGGGGATGTGAGTAGCTCAGAGGGGGCATGATTTTCATCGAAAAGCGTGGCGACAGGGAATTATCCTAGACTTGCCATGCGCGGGACAAGCAGCCGGCCTGTGCGCGATGCATCGGAGGATATTGTGGATGGAAGCATGGCTGCCATGGCACCAGCGAGGAGGGTGCCGTTGGTGAACGGAGGGAACAAGAGGTGCGGTCGACGAGCTGCTGCTGCTGCTCCCACGAGGTAGCCTCCTTGGCTCTCGAGCTGGCTATACCTGATCTGTCTTGAGATGGTGTGGTCTTTGTGGCAGACCGGGCAATGATGAGCATATCGTATCTCGACGAATGCAACAGCTCAAGCGAGACTCGGTGTGCAGGAAGATATGCAGTCGTGTTGATGTGACGAGCCTGCCACGGGCAAAAGACGTTGAGAGATTGACATTGGTAATATCCGGTCAGGTGAGCACCTAGTCAGTCGCCGTCACCTGATGTTCCTCATCCGTAACGAAGCCATGTGGATAGCAATCTTTTGGTATGCAAGGCCGAATGATAAGGGGAGAGCAATCTCAAAGCTGCCTGGGTAGTTGATCGCCCCTGGCGGCTATCGATGGAACATGCGTCGAGTGTATGGCTAATACATCGTGAATGGCCATGCCGGGTTTACCAGTCGAGGTACCAAAATGAAGTACGTATCTGTCCATGATGAACGTCGTTGACGTTTGAGGGGTCGGAGAAGCGGGATCCTGGGCAACCAGGTCCTCCAGGATGTGTTATCCGGTACCGCGCGGGAACAGGCGACTACCGACTTTTGCATTGCGGGGAGAAATGATTCACTGGACCTAGTTCTAGCATCTGGTCAATCTTCGTCTCGTCTCGTCTCATCTCGCAAGAAAAGCCAAGTTGATCGATCATGGCGATCAAATCCGGGGGCAACGAGCAAGTGGTTTGGAATTCCAGGCTGGGCATGAGCGTCCATGAAAGAAGAGATCGCCAAGCGAGTTTTGGCTGCAAAATACGGTACAGTACGGAGTACAGACCCGGCTCAGGAAGGCTGGTGAGACAACATAAAGCATGGAGGTTGGCGGGCATGAAGGGTATCAAGATCGGGCCGCGTCTTGGCAGTTCCGAGTCACCTCAAGCCCGGGAGGGAGATTGGAGAAAGACGGCCAATCTCGACGTCGATCAGGAAGAAGCGAAGAAAAAAAAGCGATAAATGATTTCTGACGGCCCGGTATCAAGCGCCGCTTTGTGGGGAATGCGTAGGTACTCCGTACACTACAGCACTCCGTGTTCGATCCTGAAAAGAAATTCGAGATTGAGGAATCGCCTGGGCTTGTTGCGGGTGCTGGTGCAAGGTTTGCCGGCGGTGATTCAGCAAGCAGCCTCTCTCTCCCCCCACGCGGTGTGGCTTGAGACTCATGATCTTGCCTTCCCTTTTCTGACAATCTTTGTTTCTTTTTCTCGTTTCCTCATCCGAAAACGGAGTTTGTGGAAGGAAGGAAGGCGATGGATTTCGGATGCAAGAAGGGATGTTGCCGATTGGAAGTTGCAAACATTGCTTTTTCCCTCACTCTTTCCCAACGACCAACAACTCCACTTTTTGATCCACAACCTGGTTTGAGATGTCTGATGAATGGCAACGACAACGCCAATCTTTAGTCGCAGCAGGTTATTAAGGAAGGCATGAACTGCGGGATTGAGGGGAAAAGAATTGCATTCAGTCGCAATTTCAACATCATCAGGCGTTTTGCAAGGTACTTGCAGGGGGGATTGGAGGAGAGATACCGCACCCTTCTGTTCTTCCAGCCTCCTCACAAGGAAGGGCCCGCACAGGTTTTGCGTTTCATTTTCATCACCTCGCCGCTTTGTTGAAGACCAATACCGATGCCTTGGGCAGGGTGCTGGCAGTGCCCAGCACGGCAATTGTAGGGCTCGATTGTACGGGGAAGTGGGACACATATCAGACGATTGGGGATGATGGGTAGCATCGAAGGCCTGAATCGTATCCCATCACTTGCAGATGTTTACGGAGCACGCTGTGACGGCCGGATTGGATCTTTGAGTGGACTCAGGTAATAGGCTGCTTGATGGCATTAACTTGCCGGCCCTAAACAGGTCTTTTCATCGGTTTCGCTTCTTCAAGCGTTGGCTAGCAAGTGCAGTTCAGGTTGTTTTTCGAGCCCACTTTGTGCGATCTCGTGCTGGATGTGATATCCACAAGTTCCTGTAGAAATAAACCACCATGTCGTCCACCTGCATTTCATTTATATGCATAACAGTTAATTATAGCTCAGTACACTGCAGTTCGATAGCCCGCCATCCTTCACTCGAATGGGAAATTCTTTATATGTCCCTTATTATTATGGATTCGAGTTCCGTGCAACGGCGGAGAAAAGGACTTATATATCTTCCATCTGTTAGTGCTCACTCGTCCTGAACGTCCAGCCAAGCTAGCTGCACGCTACAGTTGCTGGGTTGTTTCATTCAAACCCATACGGATAGACTTATCCATGACGAAGAAAACAACACACTTTTGCCTATCAAATGGGGAATATTACTTCAAGGGCTGATTCCTCGAGTGCCAGGGATGGTGACTGTGCACACGGCATGAGCTCTCATCTCGCTATATTACCACCTCGAATGCAGGAGCAGGTAATGTTGTTCTGTTTCAGCTCTTGACTTTTAAATAAGACGAGCTCGACTTAATTCTTTCGAACAATTATCATCAGACGAGCCTGGATGGACTGTATAGTACATGTAAGGCTGCATTTGTATCCGGTTGTGGCGGCGACATGGGTGGGCTGCTGTGTGCCGTCCGTGTTTGCGGCTAACACATGGGCAACCAAGATCCGGAACCACAGGGTCGACGGCTGTCAACTAGGTTTAAGGTTGAACAAGGTGAGAGTGAGGCCAAGGCAATGTAAAGAATGTTCGGCCAACCGTCGACGACCATGGCGTTCCTTGGTTGAGAAGCGGGTGGTGCCCACGACACAGATGTACCATTATAAATAAATAAAAAAGATTTGTTTATAGAAACAACTTCACCTCCGCAAACCCTCTGGTTGCAGTCTGTCCCAAGAACGGATTAGTATTGCGGCAAAGTCCGTCAAGTGAAGCCCAAATCGAAATAGTTTGCGAGCGCCTTGACGTAGTCCTGAGCTGAAAGGGCCGAAGTGATGGCTTGTCAGAACAGGGAGCGCATTGCTTGCGAGATGGTGGATAATAGGAATTCTGGTGGGTTATAGCAGGCAGAATGGTCTTAGGATGACTCTTCCAGCACAATCCACACAGCAATCGCCACCGGGCTATGGACAACCGACCTGATAATGCTGGGATATAATTGTACGGGGTAGTCGTCGCCATTTTCGGACTATGAATCGGTATCTAGGGACTGTATGAACGTGTATCAGCAGTATTCATACATACCCGCTGGTTAGTTGCACGGTGCCTGCCGAGAGGCGCACACTAGGGCGAACGGGCAAGGACTTTGATGATGAACGTCTATGTTGGCCTTCCAGTCTGCAAATATTCAACCGGCGTCAAGATGGCAGTGATGACGAGGACCATGATGCTCGGAACTGAAACAAGGCCTCGATTGACATGTTCTCGGCACGACCGAGTCGTTGCTGTTTGAAGAGACCCAGAAAACAGAAGGCCCATCATGTCTTTTGGCCCAGTCCCTGGTCATCAATCGCCCTGTGCCGTCCGTGACCAGCGGTCCCCGGTCTGCGAAGCAGAGTTTGTCGCTATGACCTCTTCTTTGGAAGCTTCTTCAAACATTCGAAATCGCAAATCACCAACACGCGATGAGTGGGAACGGCTGGGGTTCGTCCTTCTGGAATCCTGCTTGCATCGTGGCGGGCAAGAGCACTGACGTCGACGACAACACACCAGTCCCCTTCTGTGATTTTTTGCGCCAAGGTCTTGCTAGGACCTTTGGAGTCGATTTGGACGGAGGTATTCTTGAGGCTAACTCATAAGAATAGCTCCGAGAGGCAAGCCACAGGAGGTCGAGAGGTGTGGATGACCAGATGGGCTCTGCCTTGTTCGGTTGTGTGCCGCGTCTCCACGGGAAAAGAAGAAGGTCAAAGCGACGGATATCTGCCAAGCTTAACGACTGGGCTGGAATACCCACCTCTAAAGTGTTTATTACACCATCAAGTAGCGCTTGTTCAAGGATTTTATAATTACAGTACTGAAAGAAAGGCCGATATTGCCATATTGGCAACATTTTCTTGAGCCTAGTCTAGCAAGGTTTTTGATATGGTGGCATTGCTAATTTTAGTGCTGTCCTGTTCGCTGTGTAATTATCATGTCGCATTGAATGTACGACACTTTGAAGCCAAGATGAACATGTCCACCGAACGTTGTGGTATCAGTACCTATTACGGATACACGCGTACCTGATGTATTGTCTCCGCAAACACCAGGGATCACACACCAAAAAAACTTGTATGGCCAGGAACATGACGTCCTGACGGCATCATCCAGTGTCCGAAATGCCCACACCACCATCCGGCCTGATTTCTTTTCTTATTTTTTTATCAGTGCCGCTCTTGCATTAGCGGAAATAGCCATGATCTCGTTCCTGAAAATCGGCGACCGGCCGACTGCAAGCGCATGGACGCAGGTGAATTAATTGCACAACGTCGTGGAGCCTTGAGGTGGGGCGGAATCCTGGAATTTGACAAGGCTGACCAGAAACTGGTGAGAGCTTCCTTTTCTTCGGCGTTGCT
Organism: Rhypophila decipiens; assembly: GCA_033297075.1. Taxonomy (NCBI): domain Eukaryota; kingdom Fungi; phylum Ascomycota; class Sordariomycetes; order Sordariales; family Naviculisporaceae; genus Rhypophila; species Rhypophila decipiens. The sequence continues at coordinate 359,529 of MU858046.1, read as the reverse complement.
TCCATGTTCCTGGTTTGGTGAGGATCGTCGTATCCAGTGACGACTCAACCAAATTTTGCTGGAACCGACTGCTCAACGACCTATTATTGCTAGACTTTCTTTTTATGAAACCGATGACCGTTAACGGTGAACGGTCAACGGTTGGTTAGTCAGCCCGAGCGAAGGCGCTACTAAAAATTACCAGTATGGGGTACCCGTAATCGCTGACGAAATTGATCGATCTGACGGATGCAAGTGCCAAAATATGAGACATGACAGGCGGCAAGGCCCCACTCTGCACTTGACCGGACCACGGTATCCGACCTACCGGCGATTGCACCTCGAGATCGCAAGACCCGACGCTAACGAGGGTTAGTGCAGCTCGGATCAGATAACGGATAGAAGGAGAAAGGAACTCGAAGAGAAGACGAGCAGACAAAACGAAACGAAAAGAAGGGGTGCAAAGGGAAAATCTCAAACAGCCAAGGCATACGCAATCTTTCTCAAGCATGGAAAGAATATTCCTTTCATCAATCCTAGGCCTGATAAGGGTCAAGGCTGGAGGAGTCGTTGAAAACTCCAACTCTCCGTGTTCATGCATGCATGCACGCACAGACAGCAGAATGGAGCTTTCGCACTTTGTGCGACAAGGCACGGAGCTGTCGGGCGCTGACCCAGTCAATGCCGGAAAACATGTTCGCCGTTGGTAAAAAAAACAAAAATCGAAAGTTGATTCACCACACTCCTTTCAAGCTTGACCGCTTTTCTTGGTGCACGCCGTCGATTCCTTTCAACACGTGGAGATGTTTCATGAATAACACTGGAACCAGCTAATCATGGCGCAGGTTTTCGTTTACTCCCGTCACTCCCCACAGCTCACTCTGTGGTACCTTTGGAAGGTTCGACTTGCTGGGCGTTGCTGATAAACTTCACGGTTCATGTTGACCCGTTGAGTTACCGGATACGCACTGCCTCAGATCTTTCCCGCCGTCAATTACGGAAGACAGTCACACGCAGTCACCCTCATCCTGGGAAAGTGGTCCGGACTCTGCGGAGAGCTCCCTGTTGAGTTGGCAATATTTCCAGTATTATACAGACTCAATACGACCAATACTTTGCACTTGCAACTCAGCTTGCCCGCGTGTTACTGGTGGAGGTCAGCCACTTCGGTACAAATTACAATTTATCCAGAATGACGGCCTTAACGGTCTTGGCGAGTACGTGAGTACCTGCCTGTTGTGAACGGTAACCTTCTTTCCCGACCTCAGGGCATAGAGACTCAGCAGAGTTGTCCCTCAAACCGAGCTGGCCTCACATCGATAAGCAGGCGCTCTCGAATTGCACTTGCCAACTCGCCATTCTCCCTCTCGGTGGGTATTTTGATATCGATACTCGAGTACTTGAGGAAGTTGAGGTCCTTGAAAGTGCAGGGCCAGGCTTTCCAAGCTTTACCCCACCAGTGCTGAGCTACACGAGGAAGGAAGGTCCCTGGTCCAGCTAGAGGCGTTCTCCACCCCCATTTTCTCCATACTGTCTCCCATTTCGATTTTGGCATCCCGTCAAGCCGTTTTGGGCTGTCTGTCTGCGTGGGTGCCACTCGATCCCTCCCACACCTTGTCCAAAGAGCTTGGATATGTATTCTTACCACCACACCACCTCCAGCAGGTCCAATCTTCGTTACACCTCGATGCACTAATACCAGTGGATTGTATGTGCAAGTCGCAGCCATCACACACAGACAACCCGCATGGAAGAGGTGGGAGAGGTGGGAGCAGGGGCATGAAATGAAGAGGCAAAGAAATCAAAAATACAATGTCTTTTCACTTGATGAACTATGGGCTCCCATGATACGTGACGAAGCGAGAGGCACAGAAACGGGGAAGACTCGAGGACAGAGACAGAGGCTCGGGTCCGGTGAAGAAGCTTGGAAGAATGACTCCAAAAAGGTACCGATGAGGTTCCGTATCCGTATGTACGAGACGGATATCCGGTTTCTGGTGGGAAATACGGAACTGAGACGAGATTGCAAAGTACAGTGTGCAAACGCTCGCCAAGAAGATCCCGATCGGGCAAGTCTGGAGGATAAAACCGAAAAAAAATCAACCCCTGTTCATCGACCCCGAACAAGAAGTCCTTCATGTTCACAGAAGACGCGCCGCGTTCGCTTTGGTTCATGACTTGACAAACTGTTCGCCGCTGTGGTCTGCCGCTCCCCAAAACGACAGGGACACCCCCAGTTCAGGGCATCGCGGGACCCCGGCCGCGGCCCTGTCAAGCCTGTCAAGACTCACGAACTCCCTCCCAGGCTAGCCTAACGACCTAACGACCTAGCGGCTTGCTTGCCGTCCGCCAGCAAGGCATGTTAACAAGCCGAGAAAATACCCTGCACACCTAGTGCCAAGATCCCTGGGATGCCTGGCCCTGGATGGGCGGATGGCAGATGAACAAGGCCCTGGACAAGGTGTGCACCACCTCCCCAAGCACACACCCCTCCCCCTGGCAACATCAGAGTTCATCCTCGTTGTCAATCATATCACGTCTCTCTCTCTCTCGCTCTAGGCCCGCCAGCTGATGTGTTGCTGAATCCTCCTCCTACCCCCTTCCCTGCCCTAATTCTTCACCGGTGTTGCTCGCGGCTCACTGCTTGATGTTAAGGGGTGCTTTGGCCGTTAGTGGCCATGTACTTCTGACGCTTGTTCTGTTATTATTATTATCATTATCATTATTAGCTGCTGCTCCGTTAATATTACTGAGGGCTGCTTTGCCATCCTTCACGCTCCCCACTTGCCTCCATGATAATCGAGGTACCATTCTGGGCCGTGGTACTTGCTGGGCTCGTCACTCCCACCCCCAGTTTCGCTGTTGCAGTACTGAGCTTGCTGGGAAAGCTATATCTTGTGTACCTTTTCTCCCAGTCACATTCGCCCTCCCATTCGTCCCAATTAAGATCCTTCCTCCTGTGACCGGTCCCAGGAAATCATACCTCCTTCGACCACAAAGATTCACACCCTGCTTCTGGCTCTCTTCTGCTCCTCAATATTCAGAGACTGTTAGGCCAGCTTCCTTGTCTCTCCATTGCGACAGGGCAAAAGTCATTCGAGCTCCCGCATCCTAATCCACATCGAGATCCACGCTCATCGCAGGCGTGGACGGCATTGTCTGCATTTTCTGGCTCCTTGTCCCGTTCTCCGGATCTACCTTGGGTGTACCTCCAATCTACGTGCCATCTTGGGTCGAGCACAGTACAGCACAGTACGTCCCAGAAACTGAAAAAGCAGACAAGAAGAAAAAGAGTAAAAATCAGGACAGCATCGAAGTTGATCGTCAGAAAGGTCCAGCCTTTCACAGACTGAGTTCAAGCCCAGGAGTTTGCCTGGAATCCGAGCAAAACGTATCGGACAAAGGTCTTCGTACCTCTTACCACCGATCTCGTCTCGAACAGGCCAGAAAACCGCTTTCGAAGGTTTGCTTCTCGCACGTCGACACAGTAGACACCATTCCGCTCTCCGGCATCGCCCGCCCACGGTGGAAGCCCCGGCTCTCTAGCGTCTTCCCAATCTTTGGTCGTCAACGTTTGGCACGATCAGCCTTACCCGAAAGGGGAGCTTACAGAACACGACAACTGTCGAGACAAGACGACAGTCGATTCCGTATTCACTACGTGGGTCTGCAGACATCCGCTAAGACTGGCTCACGATCGCTCTCTGCACCACATCGTACTGTCGAGGTCCCATCAGCGGCGGGCCTTGTCCGAACGAATAGCTCAATCGGGGATCGGAGGGGGAGGGAGAAGAGAGATCAAGACCGTTTGGAATCAGCACGAGCCAGCCAAGCAGGTGTAGAGTAGCACCGGTAGGTACCACTCTAGCACCAGCAAAGAGAAAGAAAAAAGAACAGCGCCCTAACCAGCTTGAGCAATCAGCAAAACTGGGGCATTGGGAACGGCCAGTGGCCACTTACAGAAAACTGGACCCAGCCCTGGTTCCATCCAACAAGCTCACGCCATCCTTGACCCTGTCCAGCCGGTGTTGAGCGGTACATTACACCGTACCATCAGGTAAGAGACCCTTTCCCATATACCTTGCCCATCTCTGTTATACATAACCACCTTGCCTGCCTACAACCTGCCAGCCTACCTTTCATGCCCACCTTGCCTACACTACATACTCGTCTTGTACATTACATACATCTGCCTCCCCCTCCTCTCCTGCATCCAGAACCAGCAGTCTGGCTGTAGCAATCCAACACGTTCTCGCCGGCCGCCTCTCCCCATCCGCAGGGCTTCCGCAGATGCAGAGTTAAGCAAGTGTAGAGTTGCAGTATGCAGATACACCTGAAGCATCCCTAACTTAGCCAGCACTTCCGGTAGTCTCAGTTCCCTGCCCCTATCCTGTCCTGACGGCGGTCTCGTCCAGAAGCAGGAGCAGCAGGAGCAAGCAGCAGCCATCAGCACTGCATCATCACCATCATATTTCCCCGCCCACTGAGACCACATCAAGCAAGTCTTTACTGAGCAGGACTTCCGGCAGAGCTTGCCCCACCCCGGCCACCACGATCACCTCGCCCATTTGTGGACTTGGACCTGCATTACTTGCTTGTTGCTCACTCATTCTTCCAGCATTACGGAGTACTCGCAGTTCCAGTCACGGTCCCTTCCCGCCAGTATAGGCCCACCCCCTTATAAGCCAGTCCCACGCCCGGTTGCATTGCTGGGTTTGTTCCCCGGGTCTCGTCCACATAAACCACCCATCGACCTCGTCTGGTTCGCTCAACCTCTTTCCAGTCTTGTCTGTTCAAAGGTCCCAAGTCCCACCTCGACCAACCATAGCAACGCATACTTAGACCAGGCCCAGACCTATCAGTCGAGTGTCGTCGACCTTTGTTGATCGTCTTCTCGCCATCGTCGTCAACTTCCTTCGAGTCCTGTTTCGATATCGGCTCGTCGTCGTTTTTGTCATCACTGTCCTCTTGTTTGGCTGTTGGGACATCGGCAGAGGGTTCTCGATTTGTGACGGGCGGGGCTCACGCAGTTGTTTTGGATCCCGGAAAGAAGGTGAAGGAAGGAGCGACGGACACCAGGCACTTTTAAGGTTCACCAGCGGCGTTCACACCGACAATTATTGGAATTGCAGTGTCCACACATGGTCGTCTTTTCCCAGACCGAGGCCCGAATTCCACTCTTTTGAGACTGTCCCTCGGGTGCTGTAAAGCTTACACGTGGTGCAATCGACAAGCACTTCGCAGCCCTCGTTCGTTCCACGCAAAAAATCGGGAACAAAACTATATACACTCTCCACGCCCAAGACACCCTCGACCTTGGTTAACGGGCAGCGGTACGTCGTTTGCCGCAAAAAGCTTACGACCCCCTGATTCCCGGGATTATTTATTGTTTTTTCTTTTTTTAAAAAAAAAACCATCTTCAGCCACCATCATGTCTTCAGGATCCTACCCGACGACACCAGTCCACCATGACTTCCAGCTGATTGTGCGCCAACAACCCAAGCAGGGGCGCATGGCCATTGGTAAAGAAAAGGGTAAGCTTGCAGCATGTCCACCCCCCGCAAGAACTTGTCTTTGCTGACTTTACTTCTCCTCCAACAAGACCGGAAACCACTCGATCCTCCCCCGATTGTCCAGCTCGTCAGCAATAGGAGAGATGGCGCCAAGAACTACCTTCAAAGTCCGTATCTAATTCTCACAGCCCGACTTATCAAAGCACACGGCAAGGAGGACAGCCCGAGTTCTCCAGAAGATTCAGTGCCTCCTGGGCCTCTTTCGCATAACAACCATCCGGAGCCCAAGGAGAACGACCTGGTTGGCACGGTGGTGTCTTCGTTGTACAGCCTCAAAGACACGGACAACACACAGGGCGGCTTCTTTGTGTTTGGCGACCTTTCTGTCAGGAAAGAGGGCACGTATCGGTTGGAGTTTATTCTCTACGAGCTCAAACTGCAGGACAGGGAATGCTGGATGCTGACAAGGACGACCTCGGATCCATTTGTCGTCTACGCTCACAAGGCCTTCCCTGGCATTGAGGAATCAACCTTCTTGACGCGCTCTTTTAGTGATCAAGGCGTGCGCCTCCGGCTCCGCAAGGACTCCCGCAGCATTACCACCCGCAAGAGAAACAGCAGCGTGGCCAATCAGATGGACCATTACCGCCATCATCAAACTCAGTCTCACCAACATCAACATCAGTTCGCATCGATACCCGAGAACGGCACTCCCGATCTCAGTCCCGGCAGCCACACGCATCTCCGCCGCACGGGAAGCATCCATGACGCCAGCTTGGGAGGCAGCGGGCACCTCGACCGATCCAGATCATCAGTGACATCGCAAAGTAGCAGCTACTTTAGCGAATCACCACAACTACGAAGCGATTACGGCTCGCTCCGGAACGAGTACGGCGCAGGCTCCTATAGCTATGGCTACGAGGATGGTAGAAGCGGCAAGCGCATGCGCATGGATGAGAGCCCCACGACCTACGACCACGACTACCCGCAGTATGCCCAAGCCGGACCACGGACAGTTCCAGATCACCTGGGAGGAGCTTCATTATACCCAATGACGTCGTCCTATCCAGTATCCGTCTCTCAGCCCGCCGTGCCGAACCTTCCTATGCCACCAATGCCCAGCATGATGTCGACGCCCTCCATGGGAGGTAATCCGTCGCCGTTCAGCACGATACCACGCATTGACACCCAACTGCACCACCACTCGAACCACCTGAGCCCGCATTAGGAGCCGCGGCAAGTTGTCGAAAAGTTTCCCCTGCGGCTCGGAACCAGATTGATTAGAGTCATGCAGGATAATTCTCTCATTGTTTTCTTTTGTTGTTAAGCATAACCGGAACTTTCTTTATCCAAAAAAGAACGGCTTCTTATTTTTTTTTTTTACCCTTGGTGTGGCTAAAACATTATTCCCCCTCCTGCTTTTGCTTTGCATGGAACCCATTCTCGTACAAACGATTCCAGTATTTATTCGTTCTTTCTTTACCTTATTTTCTACACTACTTTTTGAGACTTTTGGGCACGGTTGGATGGCAGGCAGGATATTGCGGATTTTGGGATTTTGGCTCGGTGGATTATCAGGAAACGGCTTCTTAAATACCCCTCCTCCCAATTTATTCTGCTTTAGTTGCTATTTTTGACATTTATCGTTCTGCTTGCTTTGCATGTTTTGCGTGCTCATCGTGCTTTGTTCATTGTCATTGATTGCTGTGGTAATGTGGAGTTTGATGTTTGAGATACCAGGTGTGTAGTGATACGGGGAACGACCAAAGGGACATGATGATATTGGGAACAGCAAAAATGCTAGCGAGCACCGGAGACAGGCGAAATCGAACGTGAATACAGAGTGTGTTTGGTGTTGAATTATAATGTTGTTGATGTGGTTGTTGGTGTTAGATTGGATGATGATATTGGTGGTGATGATGATGATGATGAAGCTGCTGAGTGACGAGGACGAAGACGATTATGAATGTGATGTCGTTGACGTCTCTCTGGTTTGTTGGTCGAGCTGCGCACCGTGTTGCTGACGGAGTTGGGCGTTGAGTGTTTGGGATGTGATACCAATCGGGCGTATGGTTGAGGTTTTGTCTGGCTTACTAGGTACTTGGGTCGGGATGACTTGTACGAACGGGACGGGCTGAACTGGACAGGTACATCTGATATTTTACAAGCACGATGAAGTTGTGTTGTTCTGTTTGTTGTCTTTTGCTTCCCGTTTTCTTTCTACTTCTCTTTGCTAAGGTAATTACTGGTTTTGCAGTGGACCATGGTTCTGTCCTTATAGTTTACACATTTTCTCATTCTCAATACAACGTCTATGGAACATTGTTGATATACCCGGGCACTTATTACACATGGAAGGGAGGGTCGTTCGTTTATTTGCCTTGCCCCTTTTCTTTCTCATTATTTCATGTTTCACGGTCTGATATAAGGCAGTATAGTATGTATGGATCTGAAATGGGGACATGAACGACTGGATGGAGGATTTTGGAAAATGAGAGAATGAGATTTTACTTGAGAATGAATATAACCAGAACAAGAAATAACAAGAGAAGACTAATGGGCGGTTGTTTCCTGCTTTCATTTCTATCAACTCTTACGGTTTACATCCAAGTCGTTCTTCCTGTACGATTTAGCTATGTTTGTCATCAAGTACGTGTGTCCGCGGGCAGCGAGCGATTGAGCAAAATAATGTAATACACATGGCATGGTGCACAGAGGAGAAAGAACAGAGAGATAGGAGCGCGGTGCCTCTCCCGGTGCTTACATCAAGACCCACCCCTTCCCATACGCATTTATCTCTTCTGCGAGTGGTGTATATATCTTGAGCTTTGTACTTTAGTCTTTTGTATCTCAAGCGTACCCATCCATATACCAAGAAACAAACCCATCATTTCATGTAGAGGTCGGGAGGTGCTCAAGATACCTATCGCCTACCTAAACAGCCCACAATAACATCCAAGATGCAAGCAGGTCCATGCATTGCCTCCATTCCATTGCCATCTGGTGCGGACAATAACGAAGCTGTCTAAGGTTCAAGGTTCAAGATGGATAACTGACTGGGGAAGGTACTTAAAACTCCAAAAGAGAGTGGAAATAATATCCAGCAAGCAAGCAAGCAACAAGGTCCGATGGTGTAGTTGGTTATCACGTCAGTCTAACACACTGAAGGTCGGCGGATCGAGCCCGCCTCGGATCATAGAGCTACGCTACTCTTTTGCTCCTCCATCTATCTTTATTTTTGGCTTGTACTTGTGGGTGGGAGGGAAGCTTTCATGCCCTATGCCTGGATGTGTGGAGAGTTGGGCGCCACCGAGATGGATGCTTTCATCAATTCATGACTCATACCTGGCTAACATACCGACTGGTAACTGACCTCTACTTTGTTGTTTACTGTCTTCTTTGAGATTCTCCTCGTAATGATACTCGTTGGACTATCCGTCCGTTAAGTCCTCAAGTTTATATCAGGCATCATCATCTGCCAAGAAAGATATATTTTCCATTTTATCATGAAAGATGTACTGCATGTGTCCGTCCTACTTGAGCATGTAATTTGCCCGAACGCCACCCCCCGCATGATATGGCAAGTTCCCGTATCTCCTCGGGAATTGTGTTTGTCTCCGGCACTTGAAAACGAACGAACATGCGGATACGTACCGCTCGTACGGCGTCTCATCTGCCATCGATCGCCGGAGGCTTTTCCGGGAGGTAGGTGCCGTACCCGAGGAGTGAACTATGTGGTACAGTACTGACAAATTTGTTTTGAAATGTCTCGGCCATGACCGGAAATATTTTCTGTCTAGTTTTGAAATGTCACCAGTGTTTGTCGTGCAGTTCAGCTCTAAGGTATCTTCAGGGGTGTAGCTTTCACTGACCATATATAGGTATGCTTGGTCTGAAGACGGCCGACTTTTATGTTTCCCAACTTGTCATTTCCCTCTCAAGTACCTCTACCAGGTACAGGCGCAGTTTATTCTCAAGTAAACTAGATGTCTTTTATTTCTATATACGCCACTATTCGCATCGGTGCAATGTAAATACACGGTGCTGCTGCTGGCCTTCGCAACACAGACAGCAACCCCACCCCCTTTTCAGCTGCATGAGCTAAAAAAGCCGCTATATACACATGTAAACAAAACAAGCCACCCCCTTTTCCCGTTTCTTCTCAATTTTACTGACTCCCCCCTCAATGCACCTACATCCTAATTCTTTCAACTCCCCCATTTCGCCCTCAAAGCGTCATACTGCGCCTGCGTAACAGGCAAAACACTCCCATGCCTCAAATTCGCAGGGAACGCGTTCCTCGAACTCGCCGTCCAGCCGCTATTGCTCGCCGGGTTGGTGCTCTCATAGGGCCTGTACCCATCGGCGCCGTAGTGATCCAGCAGCAGGTGGACCTTGGCAGGATTCTTGTTGTCGAGATACGACGCGGGCCCTTCGACGCCGGACTGGATGATCGCGCTGGAACCGCCCGGTCGGGTCCATTTCCCGAATAGACCTGTCGTGGAGACCTCGGCGAAGACGGTCTTTTTTGTCTCGTCTTTCATGAAGCGGAGGAAGGTGGTGTCGTTTAGGGCGAGGAAGTTTAGGTCGATTATGTTGGTTGGTGCGTAGTTGATGTAGGTCTGCGGGGTGGAGAAGGTCTTGAAGTCGCTCGTGTAGGCGTATCGGATGCGGATGTTGGACGGGTTGCCTGTGTGGCGGGGGTCGGAGGTTGGATACTATGACGAAGTGGAGGAGATCTTTAGCAACTGCGTCTCGCCGTTTGTGTGTGATGTGAGAGCCGGGTATGTGAACTTACAAATTTTGATGCCCAATGTACCAGGTATTGCCCTAAAAGTTCAACAAAGTCAGACATTGCCTTTGGTCATGGAATCTGAGAGGTAAAAAGGGCTTACCCTTTGCTGGATCCCAAATGGCCTCGGGAGCCCAGACCATCCCGGCGGTGTTATCTTCGACGACAACCAGCCTCTCGTTGACCCAGTTGATCATATCGGTGCTCTCCCAGACAAAGATGCCCTTGGACCCCGTTCGTTGCGCTGCGTCCCATGATGTCTGAGAAGTTGGTTGTCAACATAATTGTCCACCACAGGCCAAATATCCACACAGGCGTAAACTGACCTTGCCAATGTGCAAGTCCGTCCCGATGATGTACCACTTCTTGCCAGCCTCGGCTCCACCTCCTGGTATAATGGTCGGATCCCGAACACCTCCCGTCCCCTTGGTAGGCCTCATAACAGGCTGGCCCCGGTTCAGTGACTTGAAGGACAGGGCCTCGTTCCCGTTGCTGAGATAAAAGTAGACATAGGGGTCCGCGCCGAGGAAGAAGACGCCCAAGTATCCTGCAAAACCGGGGTCCTGCCGTCTCGCTACCTCATGGCTGTCACCGATGTAGTCTGAGAGGTCCAGAGCCTGGCGTGGCTTGGGCACGGCGGCAAGGCATGATGATAATAAGGAGGAGAGCAGCAGAACAAGGCCCACAAGGGTAGTCGTCCGTTGATGAGAGAAGCCCATGGCAACGTAAAGATGAAGAAGAAACACGATTGGTGGTCCGACGAACGAATGGGCACACAGGCTTGTCTACTACGTACACACCTCACACACAGTGCTCAACCAGACATAAGACCCGCAGAAGTACCTCGAAGTATCGAGCCAAGAAAAAGAGAGGGAGGGAGAAACCAGAACCCAGGAACCGGGGAATGGGGGAGCATTAAGTAGCACGTCGGCGTGTGGCTGCAGCAAGAGACCGGGGATCCAGATCTCTTGTCCCAAGCATCATCATCTATCACCTATGCATGTCACCATCTCACATCTCCCGTCGTGACTTGGCCCCTCCTCTGCAAGAGGGTGGCTCCCGTTATTGCTTAATCAACTTTCCCACACTATCGCTTGAGGCGCGTGAAGGTTGGGGTTGAGGCCATTTAGGCTCGGGGAAGCCGGAAGCGAGAGTGCTGGTTTATGGCTAAATTATGACTGCTCTTCTCGAAAAGTCCCCTTTCCCAGTGGCAACATCGATTTCGATTTCTGAGATTTACACAGTCCCCGCACTTTCATGGGTTTACTGCGACTGTACCCTCGCGAGACAGATCAGGTGTCGTTCTGGTGGTGTCTTGAACCGACTTGGATTCGTGGAGGAAAGCCGCTCCGTAAACATCTCGACGTTGTATTGCGACTTGACTGGCGGAATAAACTCCACACCACCAACGGGATGCATCTCTACATGGGATGCACAGATCATCGTCCTCGGGAGTTGCGAACCTCGATGCAACGAAAAGGCGGGGCGAAATCTGGGGTTGAACTTTCTGTCGGGTATCGTAGACGTCTCCACATTACCTCATCCAAGGCTCATGTTACCATCGCACAAGCGGTCGAATAGCGACCCAGCTCGGCTCTTGCGTTGGCCCATATTGTCAAGATTGCGGACCATGCTCGCCGAGGTCCATGTCCAACTCTGTGTGGTGATCTCGCGTGCTCAGCAAGCCGATTTCGTGGCCAGCATTGTTTCTTGTGTTATCGAGCATGGCCCTGAATGCATGTAAACGAATATCCAGCGCATACTCTGACAACTGCGACTCTTGTGACCCTTGCACGTATGCGATTGCTGGATCCTCAGTTATCTCATCACCATCAAAAGGGGGTTGTATTGTTCCAGCCTCATCAACTTCCTGGCTGGCTCTCGGGGATATACCACGGCTTTCGGGCACTGTTTCCCTCATGTCGGTGACGATCTGCTGTCCTAGAACCTGGCAACTCGATGCGATGTCATTCGAGATAGAAGTCCCAAACGAGACGTTTGTCATTTGGGTATCCTCGTCCACGTTCTCGGGCGGGTGCATTTTGGCGTACTCTTCCATGAGCTTGTCGTGCCGAAGTAATTCGCCACCGGGGCAGTACTGACCAAACATGCCCTCAATTGTTTTACCTAGTATGCTCAGCAAGACTCTGGGATATATAAGGTAGGAGTACTAACCTTCACGTAACCATTCTGAACGATGGACAGTACACGGCCAGACATCCCGAGGCTTGAAGATATTAACCAAGTCGCAGAGTTCGGGGTACGATGAATGACGAGAGTATGGGAACGTGATTGTGTTCGGCAGCCCGGGCTCGGCAGACACTTTCCGAATGTCGAATTGCGCCTTGTTTGCGATTGCCTGCAGCGCTTGTTGAAGCGCTACCTCATTGTTGTCTCCAAACTTGGACATGTCGAGATCAAGGGTCATTTTCCGTCCACTGGCGACTGATTCTATCATTTGACACCGTATAGCCTCCTTCAGTTCATCCGACAGGTCATCGGAATCACATAGACTTGTTCTGTTAGTTGCTGCGTACGGGTGGCGAGAAGGAATAAGGTGCTCACATCTCAAGCAGAGATTGGATATCCTCAGGCGAGAGATAATCCAATTCCGCATCTCTCTGAAAATCATCAGCGCCACCGCCAACACCCATCTCTGCCATGGCTTGGCCATCAGGGAGCCGCGCAACAATCGGCTGGATCCAGACTACCTGGGAGTTCTTGACGGTTTCGCAATAGTTTCCCTTTTCACAGCTATGTAGACGCACGTGGTGGTCCAGGGTCAGACATCCATCGTGACGGGAATTGGCAAAGGGAAATCCAACCAAAGGAGGGGCTTCGGGGGATAGATGGAACTCTCGGTCGACTTCTTTGGCCGGATTTCTGGTCGGTTGCTTAGGTGGAGCTTTGACGGGAGTGAGAAGGGAATTGTATATGGACATTTTGTACTTGTCAACGTGCACCTGGTGTTATTAGCAACGGAAAGAGAACTGACTCCGGTTAGTTGATACCGGCTTACCTTGCTCTTTAAGGCCTTTGCGAGAGTGACCCATACATCCTCGTATCTGTCGCTGGTTCAGCAGCTAGACTTTTATTGAGACCAAAAAGAGCTCCTTACCCATAAGTCCACGCCTGAAAATGGAATATCGTATCACTAGGATACCGTACCACTTTGCGCACGAGCTCTCGAAGTCCTTCTGCTTTGGTTTGAAAGCTGACACTTTCGGTGAAAGAAGTGTCAAGGTAGATGGTGTCCAAAGTTTTGAGACCCGAGGTGTACTCGATGAGGCAAGGTGACCTAGCAAGCGCATTGACAAACCACGGTTCACTTCTGATATCGCCTGTATAGAGGACGGCCTTCCCCTGTCCTTCGATCACTGGCGAGCTGCATTAGTCAACATTGCGGGCGTGAGAATACTACTAACTCACAGAACATAACAGCTCCAGGACAATGGTTTGCGTCAAAGAGGGCGACTTGGATATGGTTCCCGGGTTCCAACTCGAGCACTGTTGGCGTCTCGAGCGGTATTGGTTTCTTGTCCTTGTCAGTACAGAGGAAACCAAGAAATGGTGCGGCTTCATCTTACCATCAGTTTGCTGAGATGCTTGTAGGTTTGGACACGAGCCTCGAGGATACCTTTGGCATAGTTGATGCGGCATGGGTACCTCTCGAGGCGAAGCAGAATCTCCCTGGTTGCGGCGGAACAATATACGCTGTCCAGTAATTCGGTAATTAGACATGAGCCAAACTCGAGCCGATACACAAGTAGGTGGGTTTTACGTACAATGGCGAGCGCAGGCTCTCAAGGCCAGCAAGATGATCGCTGTGGACATGGCTCAGGAAGCATGCCAGAGGCGGACGGAGGTCAGGATGTTTACGGAAAAAGTCCACTGCAACCGGTCGTTAGATGCAGAACAGACACAAAGGAAAATTCCACTCGTTGCTTACCTCTAATGTCTGGAAACTCAGCCACAAGGCCGTCAAAGGTAGACATAATGATGAACACAACGATGCCTGCAAATACAGCGATCGTTAACGCGATAAGTTAGTTCATGCTAAGAAACAATGGGGAAAAGCGCCCCAAGAATAATGGTGCGATCCAGAAACAGACAATGAGTGGGACCCGGGCTGTTCCAGGCAGCAAGCACACTTAAAAATCGGATGAGGTTGGTTGTTGGAGGCAGGCACAACGGGAGGAGACCGCACCGAGATGACGATTGGAACGGATGTCGTCGGCATTGTGACCCACTTTTCCGGTCGGGGCACTCCGTCTTGCCTGTTCACTAAAGGAACACCCGTAGGGACTCACAGGCGTCCTTTCGGGCCATATCCGTACTGTACATACCTTTGTGCAACTCTTTTAGCGCCCTTTGCCACCACGTCATGCCATCATCTTTGTACAACACAAGAAGCCATAATCACTTGACGCGCACCATGGTCAATGCCAGTCGTAATGATCCGAGCCGACTGGGAAACCACTTGAACCGTTGATCCCGCCATATCCCATCCAGCCAACCAGTCGATCGGTTACAAGATCTGGTGGTGTGGGAAAGTACCAGTGTCAGGCTGTTTCACACAACTTGTCTTCTGCAACCACCCCGATTTGTCAACGCTCATTTGTGTGGGATATATTACCCACCAACGCTGGGCCTACATTACTTTGGGGCCTTGGGGGCATAAGGCTGCAGTTGATAACGACCCTGGGTCCGCTGCAGTTCGCGAATCTTGGTGAGCCAACCAACAAGCGCTAGAAGTGAAATTTGGGATGATAGACTGGATGGTGTGGGGAGACGGTTAGGATGTTACCCCCTGGAACATCTAGAAGAGCTCCTTGCAGGACCGCTAACGCCCCTTCCCCTGACCCTGCATACGCCCGCTACAAGTACGTACGTACAGTATTCGTAACGTGTACAAAGTACGGGTTACTGCTTGGTTCAACATGGTGAATAGCTTTGTTTCATCACATCAGTGGCTCGGTCGTTTCACGTCGGCTTCGCATTGGCTCTTTCCAACCTTCAGACGCAATGTCAGCGACGTCAGCAATCAACAGGGGTCCAGACGGGCAGTGCCAAGTTCGCGATGGCGCTGAAACACCGGGAACATCGGGCTTGTACAAAACTCCATGAACCCCCTGCCGTCGCCCTTTGTTTCCCAGACCTCTTTGTCATCGCTCTCAATCATTTGATATTGAGCTGTTGCCTCTCATCGCCTTGATCGCGCGCGTTCGGTAGCTGGCTACCATGGGGGCTTTTACGGGCATCAGCGTTCAGCTGCTGGAATCTCTCACGCTTGGTCGCCTGTTTGCGACCTTATTCCTGCTAACTCTCGGCTCATTCGTCGTGGATATCATCACCAAGCCTCGCTATCCAAAGTCGATACCACACGCAGGGAATGGAGATGGTCTGGTTGGAAAGGTCAAGAATGGGCTTGGATACATTACCCAATACAATGACTGGGCTGCCGAGGGCTATGAAAAGGTTCGTGAGAGGAAGCATGCCAACTTGCAACATCCACACTTGGGACAGCTTCGCTAATAGCCCGACCAGTACGCAAAAAAGGGGCGGTCGTACGTCATTCCAGCAGCACCCAGTCGCCCATCCGACATTGTGATACCGAGATCCCAGACCGCGTGGCTTCTTGAGCTCCCGGACCACCTTGTGTCCACCAAGGAAGCCCACCGGGACATGCTTCACAATGACCACCAGTTCTTCCGCCTCGACGACCAGTTTCCCATCCGGACAGTCCATAAGCATCTGACTCGTCATCTTGCTGGATTTATACCGGGCGTGGAGCTCGAGATTAGGCATGCCATTGATGCCGTCTTCGGCCTGGAAACGGAAAACTGGAAGTCTATCAACCTGTGGGAGGCATGGTTGGGTATTGTGCCACAGGTCACGAACCGGGTCCTGATCGGTACTCCAACATGCAGGGACCGAGAATTCCTCGACGGCCAAATAGGATTTGCAGATGCCATCGTGACCAACAGCTTCATCTTGAACATGTTCCCAAGCGTGCTTCACCCTATCGTCGCACGCCTAGTCTCCATCACCAACTGGCGACACTGGCGCAAGGCTCACAAGGTCATCAAGCCCGTCATCGAGAAGTGCCTGCACGATATGGCCCGCAAAGAAGCAGGAGATCCTGCGTACGACAGCTTTGTGCCCGAGGAGAGCCTGATCACCTGGCTCATACGACAGGCCATGGCCGAGGGCTTGAGTGAGGAACTGACTCCGGAAAGGATCTCCAAGCGGTTGCTTCCCGTCGAGTTTGCGGCCATCCACACGACCGTCCTTACAGGCCATACCCTGATGCTTGATCTGCTGACATCTGATCCAAAGCTCAATTGCCTGGATGCCATCCGCGAGGAAACGACCACCGTGTTCCGGGAAGAAGGCGAGAGCCACTGGACAAAGCAGTCACTTTCCAAACTTCACCGTACCGATAGTGCCATCAAGGAGAGCATGCGTATCAGTACGTTTGCCACGGGCCTCACCCGCCGGAAGGTGGTTGCGAAAGAGGGCGTCACCAACGAGCAGGAGGGATGGCACGCTCCGTACGGGTCCTTCTTGATGCTCAACATGGCGGGTACCCACCACGATGCGGATCTGTACGAAAACCCCAACACATATGACGCCTTCAGATTTTCCAGACAGAGGGAAGAATACGAAGCTCGGGCCGAAGACGTTGAAGACCCGGAGGCAGACCTGAAGGCCAAACGGCTAGGCATGGTGACGACAAGCGACAGCTACTTGTCGTTTAGCCATGGACGCCATGCTTGGTAAGTTTCCACGATACGTCCAAGTTCTGGAACGCGGCCCCACTGACAACGCTTTTTTTTTTTCTAGCCCGGGACGGTTCTTTGTGGCGCACGAGCTCAAGATGATACTGGCGTATCTGACTCAGAATTACGAGATCAAGCACATTGCTGAGCGGCCCCAGCCGATGTGGATTGGCCAGACTATTGTTCCGCCTTTGGATGTCAGAATAGAGATCAAGAGGAGAAAGGGGACCGTTTAGATTGGCAGGCGGTCTACCCCATAAAGATTCTGGAAAAGGGTTCTGGATCCATAGAGGGCGTTTTAGGAAATCTGGGTGGGGGTTTGATGGCGTTGTTGTCGCACAGCACTGCGGTACGGAGTAGCGTATATTGTTTTACGATGGTAATGATGCTTATATAAGATTGTAATTAGAGTTCTTTTCAGTATGCCATTGATGCATTCTTCACAGGCATGGGTTTAGCTCGATCAGGAGCGCACCTGGGGGTCATATAAACTTATAGCTCTAAGAAAGAATCATCTTTCTCTGTGTCACTTTGGTAAGATCACACGGTTGAGAGAGTCACTCAGGGGTCTCTTGTTTACTATCTTCAGTCTCCTGTCATAGTTCTTTGCTAATTCTCCACTCCACTTTGTAAGGTTACATCCCGGTCCTCCATCGGGAGGTATCCTCACGATGCTTTTGGACGGGAGAAAGCGCTGGGAGTTCCCACCAATCATGTACATGGGCTGGGCTAGAGACTTACACGAAGGTAAGCGTACTTGGCCTCGCATTGTCACACATGGCTTGTTAGATTCACAAATGTCGACGAAGACCGTGAAAGCGCTGGAAAATCTACGTTGTCGACGGAATTTGTCCGGTGAGAAACGGAAGATTGGACCAACCTAGGTTAGTAGATATGTCGGCTCCGAGTTTCTGCAACTGCTATGCGGCTAGCTACCCGAGTTTGGGCTTATTTATGGATGAACTTCCCCTCTGGATATAAACGAGGGTTAATATATATATCGCAGCAAGTCTCCGCCCCGGCTATCACAACTGGTATGTGTGAATCCGCCAGCCCGGGTAATGAGCATTGCTTGCTGTACCTGAACCCAAATTATATATGCCATATTTTCTGCCAGCATCAATAGTCCTCGACGTCAAGATCTGTTTACCCCTATTCTTGGCTCTGAGCCGCACTCACTGCCGTCACATACCTTACCCAGTCCCATATCTGCCCGTCATTTACCATGAGACCCCCAACAGCAGTCCAGACCCTCCTCCTCTCCCTCCTCAGCTTCTTCATCCCCTCCACCCAGGCAGCCTCCCGCCTATCAGCCCCAAGCGGATGCCTAACAGTCACCAAGTCGCCAACCTCATCAAACCAATTCTCCTCCATCCAGAGCGCAGTCAACTCCCTCTCCACAAGTTCTTCCTCGCCGCCGCAATGCATCTTCATCAGCCCCGGAACCTACAAAGAACAAGTCCTAATCCCCCCCCGCTCAGCAGCAAGCCTAACAATCTACGGCTCAACCTCCGACACGTCATCATACAAGTCCAACACCGTAACCATACTCTCCAGCCTATCCCAAGCAAGTCCCCCAGGCGGGTTGAACAATGACCAGACGGCTACTCTGCGCGTAAAGACGAATAATTTTAGATTGTACAATGTCAATGTTGAGAACGGGTATGGCAAGGGGTCGCAGGCTGTGGCGCTGAGTGCGTACGCTAGTAGTGGGTATTATGGGTGCTCCTTTAGGGGGTATCAGGATACTGTGCTGGCGCAGGAGGGGAGTCAGGTGTTTGCGAGGAGCGAGATTGTGGGGGTTACGGATTTTGTGTTTGGGCAGCGGGCCGTTGCTTGGTTTGAGAAGGTCGATTTGAGGGGTTTGGGCGCCAGTTTGGGGTATGTTACTGGTATGTTGACCTTCTTTTATTTGCTTCTGTGGAGTTTTGACTGGGTCTTTGGATTGTAAAGATACGAAAAAAAAGAAGAAGATGAGAATGGTACTGACACGGAAAACACATAGCATCCGGTCGTGATTCGTCAACCAACCCGAATTACTACGTCTTCAACAGCTGCAGCATCGCAGCCGCGAGCGGAAACAGCGTCAAGGACGGAGCGTTTTACCTGGGACGGCCGTGGCGAGAGTACGCAAGGGTCGTCTTCCAGCGGACGTCCATGACCAGCGTGATCAACCCGGCCGGCTGGCGGATCTGGAACAGCGGCGACGAGCGGACTAGCAATGTGTTCTTTGGCGAGTACGGGAATACTGGGTCCGGAGCATCAGGAGGTAGGGCGTCGTTCTCTACCAAGTTGAGCTCCCCGGTGAGTATCTCGGCTGTGCTGGGGAGTGGCTATGCGAGTGCTGGGTATTATGATGCTTCGTATATGTGAGGTACTGAGGTTTTTCGGGATCAACGAAATAAACATGACACACCTGGTTCTTCTTGTGATGGTGTTACTGTGCTGCTGTTTGAGTATGGATAGCGGATGAATATCACACCTTAGTATTATATTGTGTGACTCTCAGCATCTGGACCCATATTCTGAGGGGCTGTATGCTGGGGAAGTGGTTGAAATGAAGTTGTTGTGAGTTTTCAGAATGTGGTAGGGTTAGGGTTATATATGGTGGTCTCACCGGTTCAAGTATTCTAGTCCAGAATTCCAGGATGAACTTGACATGGAACAAATGGTTTGCTCGCACAAGAATCATGGAAAAACAATCTCACCAACAAGCACCTGCTTACATGGCTAAGGTATGCGTTTCGGTTCAGTTCCTAGATGATGAGTTTCATGGCCTTAAAAGATGATTGTATAACTGCGAGACGCTCTGTCATTCAAGTCATTATAATTAATCGTCAAAGCACTCACCCTCAACACCCCTCAACTTCCTAGGGACCCAGCTAAGGATCAAGCTAGAACTGTGGCGGTGCTGAGAGAGATGTTAGGTGAAGTTATTCCCCCAGCCCCCCTTTGTCCAGACATTGTTACATCCCTAGATAGAACAATAAAAGCTCAACAGATACGAAAAGTCGTTACATGTAGATAAACGAAAGAGCCCCATTCTCATGCCCCAGGATCACTACCTGACCTCCATGTCCCCTGCCATGATCGACCGACCCCTCCGACCTCGTACACCCACAGGTGGCCAGACACGTCGGCCGGTAATCCTCCGGTAGCCAGATGGCATTTTGCGTATCCTTGGTCAGCCAGTCCTTGGTGACAAACAAGGCATGCAGATTATCCTCCTCCTCCAACGTCTTCCTAGTTGTCTTCGGCTTGGTCTTCGAGTAGTCAATGTCCTCCCAGCCAGCATTAGCATCACTCAACGAGAGCGTCCTCAAGTCTGGAGACATCAAAGGGTTGCCACCGCCTTCACCACGACCCTCAACAAGAACCCCAGAAAGATCCAACAGTCCCCTGTCAGTATCAATATATTTCGGTCGACCGAGCTCATCCGCACAGCAAATCTTGAAACCAACCCTCTCAACCGGCGCCCCAGCTTCAACAACACCTCTGGACGCCACGCTCTCGATATCCCACAGCCTCACGACTGACTCACCCGCCGAGCAAGACGCCAAGACGGGAATCTTCTTTTTCTCCTTCACAATGTTGCCTCCATTCTCCATTGAACCATCCGTGCCATCATAAAACACAGCCGACGAGATAGCAACGGACAAGACCCGCTGAGTAGCCGAGCCATCCGGCCCACCAGCCCTAATAATCCCCGTAGTCGGCGCACCCGGCCTCGTGACCGCCCAGAGCCGAATAAACCCATCATTAGAGCAAGAGGCAAGGAGCTGTCCGTCCTCAGAGAAGGCAATCCCATTCACCGGGCCCGAGTGTCCTCTCAGAACGGCAAACGGCCGTTTCTGTTTATTTGACTGGACAATCCACCCAGTCCATCCGCCCAGCAGACTCGCCAGCTCCCAGACCACGATAGTCGTGTCAGTCGACGACGAGGCCACGAATCGGCCGTCTGGCGAGAACGCGACTGAAGTAATTGGCCCCGAATGGTCACCATCAAGCGCCTGGATCAGTTTGCCCGTCTTGACGTCCCAGAGCCTGGGTACGGGGTCGTTTGGACCCCCGCGCGAGACGAGGCTTTTCCCGTTGTGCGAGAAGACGGTGAATACGACCCCGTCGGTGTGGCCTTCTAGACTGTGGACCGGCTTTCCTGTCCCTTTCTTTTTCGTATCCCAGAGTTTGATGGTCTTGTCAGCCGATGCCGAAGCCAGCAATCCACCGTCGGGCGAGAAAGAGAGGTGATTGACCGCAGCGCGAGACTCATGCTTAAACTCCAAGTGTTCAAACGCCCCCTTGCTGGGAATCCACACCTTGATGGTAGAATCAGCCGACGCAGAGGCAAGATATTGACCGCCTGGCGAAAAGACGACCGACGTGACCGGACCGGAATGCGCCTTGGACTGTTTCTCTTTAGCCTCCAGGGCGAGTCGACTCAGCTCGTCGTCGCCAAACTCGTCGACTTTCCCCTTTGGCTCCCAGGTCTTGGCGTCCCAGAACCGAATCTCGTCATCAAACGAGCAAGTAGCCAGCAGTTGGGCATCAGGCGAGAACACCACGGCGTTGATCCCGCTCGTGTGGCCCTCCAGCTTGCGCACCAAAGCCCCGCTGGCAGCGTCCCAGATCATGACGGTCCTATCCTCCGACCCAGACAAAAGCAGCGTCGCATCAGGCGAAAACGTCACGGCCATGATCTTCCTGGTGTGGCCCTTCATAGTAGCCAGCACATCACCGTTTGCGACATCCCACAGCTTGACAGTCATATCATCCGACCCAGAGACGAGATGGCGCCCGTCGGGAGAAAACCGGACCGAGTTGACACATCCCGAGTGATTATCCAGCACCAGTTTGATAGGCGGCTCCTCCCCGGAGTCACAGCACTCCGAGACGTCCCAGAGCCGGATGACGGCGTCCTCTGAGCCGGTGGCAATCAGCTCGCCATCGGGCGAGTAAGCAGTCGAGTTGACGCAACTGCCCTGGTTGTCGAACCGGACGACGCTCTTGCCCGTCTCGGCGTCCCAGATGGCCACCGTCTCGTCCATCGATCCCGATGCAAGATAGGCACCATCGGGGGAGAACATGACAGAGTTGACCCAGCTCGAATGCGCGTCTTTGATCGAGTACCGAGTTGCTCCCGTCTCAATGTCCCATGCTGCGATGGTGAAGTCATCCGCCCCGCAAGCAATAATCCCGCCATCGGGCGAGATGGACACCGAGCTGACCTTGTCTGTTGGGCCTTCGAACTTGCGGACTGGCGACTTGGTAGATACATCCCAGAGCCGTGCGACTTCAATGTTTGCGCCTGAGGATATCTTCTTGCTATCCGGTGTAAAGGCCAGATCATTGACATAATTGAACTCGTCTCTGGCCTTGGCTGCAGTGGTCTTGGCCATGTGGACGTCCTGGATCCACGGGTGCAGCTGGCCCCGGAAATGACGGCGCAGTTCGTTCGTGGCAGGCACGAATACCAGCGCAGCCGAGTACGTCTGCAGAGGAGCAAGCTTGATGATGGACTGGAAGGCAAAGATGTACCTCCTCGCGTCCTTGACGAACGGCAGCTGCCGATGATTCAAGTCGGGCACGAGAAGGGCATGGTACATCCTGATAATAGCCGCCATCTCGGCGCTCTTGCCCATCAGGTTGATAGCCTCGAGCCAGTGCAGGAAATACTGCTGGAAGAATTTGTGGACTTTGTCATCGTCCTGCAGGCGCACACCGCTCTGTCGGTAGTGCTGAGCCCAGTAGAGGATAGCATACTGCAGCTCGGGGGTGATTTTTGCCTCGATCAGATCAGGGTCGACATCCTTGAGTAAAGTCCCCGGTGATTTGAGACCGCAAATGTCTCGCTTCAACCGCTTAGACATGAGGTCGATACAGCTATCCGCCGCAGCCTTGTGGGCTTCTTTCTCGTCGACCCAAAAGTTGGCATCACTGCATCTCTCCTTGTCGAGGAGAAAGTCACGGAATGTGGGGTGGTGCGGGCGGATAGGGTGAGACTTTTGACTGGGCACGTGGAAGATTGTGTGCAGATCTGCCAGGGTCGACTCGATATCTCTCAGTCGGATGTTGGTCAACTTCGAGATGGACTCGACAGAAAGAGGCGAGAGCAAGATGACGATGCTGCCCAAGACTTTGCGCAGCCTAGCATGCACCTTCTCGTCTTCACCATAGTCCTTGACCAAGTTCTGAAGGACGATGATGTAGATCTGGTCGAGCTGTGCAGCTGGACCACCTTTCTTGCTCGAATGCCGGATGAGTTCCTGCATGCGCTCGCGGGCGAAACCTTTGCCCTTTTCTATGAAGCGGCAGGCGGTCGCGGCCCAGATGAAGAGGCCGTATGAGATCTTGACCAGGTGCTTGATGGTGCTCAGCCCAGGCCAGTCTTCGTCGAGATCGTCGCGCTCGTCTCTGATGGACATGAACTTGTTGGTAAAGTAGAGATTGAGGTCACTGTTGACTGTCTCAGGGGCTATCTCATGCAGGACGCAGACCTGGCGCTCGCCTTCGGGAATCTTCTTGAACGGCGAGCGGATGTAAATCTCGGGTCTGCTTGTGACGAGGATTCGGAGCCGTGTGTTCTTGATCTCCTTGGATGTTGGGAGCAGTTTGAGGATTAAGCGGATCTCTTTCTCGTTGTCGCATTCGTCGAGGGCATCGAGCACCATCAGGATGGTCGACGGGGACGAGTCACGGTTGTGTTGGAGCTGCTTGATGGGCGTCAAGATGAGATGGTGCCACTGCTCCTTGAGCTCAGAGTCGGCGAGGTTCTCGTGCTTGGCCATGGCCTCGTAGATGTGACCCTCGATTGCCGGGACTTGGGTGCAGAGCTGTCTGGCAAGGGTAGTGACCAGCTTGCTGGCATTGCTGAGGTCGCCACCACCGCGGGAGAAGAAGAAGCTCGCTCCCAGGCTGCCACGGTCATTGTAAGTCCTGGCAATGGTACGAGCGATGGTCGACTTGCCCGTGCCCGCGATCCCGCTCAGCCATAGGATGGACTGCTCTGGGGGCCCATTGTCGATCCACTGCTCGATGTCACGTAGGAGGTCGACCCTGGTGTTGGCCAGACACTCCTGCTCATGCTGGTTATGAACCGAGTTGAAATGAGCTTGCGAGGCCACGGGCAGTTTGCCCAACATGTGACGTCTGTTGTAGTGCGCCTTGTCAAGCTTTTCATGCAGCCTCTCGAAGGCATGTTCGCCTTCACCGTATATGACAGTCATGAAGACGTTGAGGATTCCCAAGAGGCAGTAGGCCCTATCTTCTGGACGTTTTGTTTGACGGCCCTCGGCCCAGGTGAGTCGCTCTTTGGTGGAAAGTGAAGTGAGAGGAACCTCTCCTTTCAAAAGCTTAGCTGGAATCCCAGTAATCCTGTGAATTGTCTCGACGAGGGATGCTTTGGTGCCGAGTAAAGTACCCTCGACAGAAAAGAACTCGACCAAAGAGGGGGCAATCAACTCTTGTAGTGTCCAACCACGTGTCCACCAACGACTTTCCCGGAAGGAAACCTCCCACGATTCGACAAAGCCGCAACGACGATCGGATGCATCGAGCACAGTAGAGCTGACGACGCCCTCTGCTGCTTGGTCGGGCACCGTAACGTCAGTGAGATAGACGTAGCACCTTGCAGAATTACGATACCATGCAAACATGGAGGTGAGAGCTTCCTGCAACTCGGTGCTGCTCTCCTTCTTTATGCAGCATGTGTCCACCCAAAAGAACTCTAGGCCGTCTCTGGCGGCCTGTTCCCCACAAAACTGAATCTTCTTGAAGCCATTGGGCTTCGCTTGAGAGGCGGAATGGCTACCCCGGCTCATGTCCTCAAAAGTCACCTCCTCCGAGTTGTCAGGGAGCCAAGTGTGTGAGAGGATGGCATACTTGGGGACTACATCCCCCATGAAGTCTGTCAACTCGATCTTCCCGTCATTGCTGCGCCGGAGAAGGCGCATTCTGGACTGATTTGGCTGAGTACCGCCGTCTTGGTATTAGACGGCCTCAGGGGCAAAATAGGTAGACACCGGTAGGTGATATGCCTGTAGTAAACAGCCTAGGCGGTGTGACGTTGACCGGGTACCGCCGATATCTCTCAGCGTCAGTACGAACAGAGCCTAAGGTTGTTGGTTGCTAGTGACATATGTTGGCTGTGATCCAATTGGTACGCTCGGAGCAGTAGAGTGCCTGAGGTTGATACATACCTTGAACCTGATCCCAAACCACGCAAGGCAGCAAGGCCTACATGTGCTCTAAGGGATGGTAGAAAGATGAGGGACAATAATATAGGGGTAAGCTGATGTAAACAATGGCAGTGTACAGAGCAGTTGCTGGTTCAAACTCGATGGGTTGAATCAGATGAATGGAGTCCCTTAAGAACCTGAGAATGGGCCTGTCCCCGTGGGTGTCACCCCAATTTGAAGTCGGATGGCCATCGAAGGTATGGAATCAAGCGACCAGGAGGGTGGCTTGCGTGGTCCCGTCTCAAAAAGAGTCCTCCCGAGAAAGGAAGGAACGACTGAGGACCAACCTGGCGAGACACAGCATTCACCCAATAAAACATCCATAGCGGCCAGCATGCAGTGTGCCGTCCATGGTGGCGATAACAGTGCTCTTTTTGCTTCCGAGAGAGCGGGGTACAGTGTGTGTGTGTATGATGGTATTCCGAAAAGTGTCGACACCGGCGAGGCAAGCGAAGCGCCCTCTGTCGTGATTCCGATGTTTCGACGGGGTGGACTGAAGGGCGACCCTGGAGGCTACCTGGGTGTTGTTGGCGCAAATGGCGCATGCCCATTGGCAAAGATGTGCGGCCCAAACCACAGGCCTCCCTCCCATCCTTCATTCTGGTTGATGTGCGTGTGTGCTGAAGGTGCACTTTCAGGGGCCATCGGATTTCTATTGTTGCCTACACATGTACCTATGTACAGTACATAGTACATACATGCAGGGCCAAAGCAAGCCCCGAAAATTCACTGGCACGCGATGCTTCTTAGCCAAAGGACGGTTACTCAGCATCTCAGAGCCTCGCCATTGCCGTTTTGGGACAGCTTCATTTTGCCGATCGCCAGGGTGTCGAGTAATTAACTTGTTATATATCCCACGAGTCTCTGCCGGGGTAAGAATCAAATTGCGAACACCGGATAGCTCATAGTGTAATATACGTCGTCCGAATATTGGCTGCGTAATGTTTAGACAATGTGGACAAACAGGCGATGGGTGGCAGTGGTAAATTATCACGACTTCCGAGTCGGTCTTGATATAATCTCCAGTCTCATTCATCGTCCACCATCTGTTGAGTTTTGATGCTGCCAAAGTTACCCGCAAGACTTATGGCGGGCTCATTAGAGACAAGTTCCACAGACCAAAAGAGTCAAAGAAAAAGAAGCCGCCACGTGACGTCTGGACTGGCTGCCTTAAAAACATGCATACTTCCCTGTCTTAAAAGTTAGACCGTCGGATTTAGTTAGAGAGTGAAAAACAAGGAGAGGCGTGGGCTCAAGTGAGTTGGGGAAGACGAATTCAAAAAAAAACGACATGACAGGCTTCGCGCCATTCTCATATTTTGGCCTCCATCTTGTCCATTTTCCAACCGCCCTCTGCCATAAGCGGTCTACTGAGGAGTGCTGAAATACTCAGGAGATGTTGGTCACGGAATCTTCCTGCCACCAACGAGATGCCTATCGGCATGTCGTGAGCTCCAGCGAAGGCCGGAATATTGATCACAGGAGTATGGAAGCCCTGTTATAGACATGTTAGCTGGCAAAGGTTTATTAACACATCTCGGATAAGCAGACTAGACTCACCGTCCATATCGTATTGAAGGCCGCACTGCCCATATCGTTCAGTCCGACGGGTGCTTCGTCGACGACACTCGGCGCGAGAATCACAGAGTAATCCGAGGCCAATCTATCAATCACAGGCCGCATGCTAGCCAACTTATCAGCGGCCTTGAGTCTTTCAGCGTGTGTGTAGTTGCCGCAGTTCTCAACCATTTGGCGGATCTCCGAAGCCAGCTCCGTCTTGTTCATCTCATATTCCTTGAGGAAGACCACGCCGGCCTCGCTGGCCATCACCACCTTGTGGATCCGCTTCAAGCTGGCGGCGTCATTGCCGATCTCTTCTGGAAGAGAAACTTCCTCGACTTTAACACCGTGGCTTTGGAGAATTTTGGCCGCCTTCTCCATAGCAGCCACCGTGCCGGGTCCGGCCCGCGACCACAACGGGGTTCTAACCAGGGCCACGGTCGTCTTTTCCAGGCTCGGTTGCGGTGGCGGCGTGGTGTCGTCCTTGATGGCCAAGGCATCTGCGATCAGTTTGAGATCTTCCACACTCCGGGAGAAGAAGCCCAGAGTATCAAAGGTGGGGGAGAAGACTTTTGAGCCTTCTGCAGAAACAGCATTGTGCGTGGGCTTCATGGCAAACACGCCCGTAAATGACGCAGGGCGGATGAGACTTCCCCCCGTCTGTGCCCCGAGGGCAATGGGAACCTGCAAGTCGGCCACTGCCGCGGCTGATCCACACGACGAGCCACCCGGAGTCCGGTTTGGATCGTGCGGGTTTGTCGTGTTCGGACCCGCGTTGGTGACGGTAAACTCGGTAGTGGTCGTTTTGCCGAATATGAGGGCACCAGCGGCCCGCAGGACTGCAACTATCGCCGCGTCCCCGCCTGATTGGAACCCTTTATATAGCGGAGATTGGTACTGCGTTGGCATGTCCTTGGTCTCCATGACGTCTTTGATGCCTATCGCCACACCGTGCAACGGGCCCCTTTTCTCAGCCGGTACCTTGTCAAGGGCCCGGGCTTGCTCCAGAACATGTTTGTCGTCTAAGAATAGGCATATTAGTATCTGCTTCCATGTATTGAATTTAGTAACCGCCTGCCCTCTAATATTCTCATCAAGGCCTATAAGGGAACAGAAAAAGGCATATAGAGGGAAAGAAAAAGGCATGTAAAGGGAATGAAAAAGGCATATAGAGGGAATGAAAAAGGCGTATAGAGGGAATGAAAAAGGCGTATAAAGGGAATGAAAAAGGCGTGTATGGGAAATGAAAACAGTATATAGAGGGAATGAAAAAGGCATAAGAATAGATATATAATAATAAGCTAATATATGTATATAAGAATCCGGTGAACGTGTAAGGGAGAGTAGCTTGGTCTTTAGAGAGTTGTAGGCGTATTCCAAGAAAACATACAACACAAAGGAGAGGGTGAGAAGGAGTCCATCTCAAAAGTCAAGAATCACGTTTGTTGAAGAAATATAGCTCACAGAAACAATGAAAACAAGGTGAAATGCAAACAAAACCGATGCAAGGCGAGTGAGTGTTCAATAGAAAAACCCAACAACACTCTCATATCTCCTGAAAAGCTAAAAAAAAAAAAAAGTAGTCTCTTACCAAGAAAAGCCCATGCTTTGACCACAGGATCTCTCTCCTTGATGCGCGCCAGTAATGACTTTGCGTATTCCTCGACGGTAATGGTGTTGTTCTTGATGAGACTCACGGCCTGGATCGCTGTAAGCCGGTGCAGCGCCGATAGCGGCTCCGCACCCTTCGCCCCGGCAGAAGACGAGTTCATCCGAAATATGTATCCCACGGCCAGTGGGAGAGTCGTGCAGAGCCAATTCAGCATCGCAAACCCCGGTGCGTGTTGCGCGCGGGGCTGGGAGCGCAAAGAGAATACAGGATGGAAAAAAAGTGAAAACCGCCGGCGACGGATTCGCAATATGCAGTGATTACGGCCCACGAGGACACTTTGGGAAAATATGAGTTTGAAATGGGGAAAAAGGAGGGAATAGGGCAAGATCGATTCAACGAGGCTCAAGGCCGTTTTATTTCTCGAGTTACTTTACCTGGCCGTATATTGGTCGAGACTGTTACCCCGCCGTGTCGAAGCGCAGCAACGTTATGCAAGAGAGGCCAGGGCCGCGCCTACTACCGGTAATAATCAGTCACAATTAGTGACAGCGATGCGGACAAGGACTGTTGGCAGAAGAAGGCATTCTGTCAGTTGGTGCCAAGTATGATAAGACCGGTAGGTCGATAGGTCGATATGAGGCTGGGAGGCTGTGATCGGATGATGGTGGCTAGGTAGGTAGCCTATATGCCGCCGAGACCCGTGGGCGTATGGCAAGGAGGGACGAGATGTCCGGAGTGAGTACTACCAGACGTGGTGCTCCTCAACTTCCGTGAATTCGGTCAAGCCCCACATTTTTGGGCATGTAACCCGGGCAAGTTGAGAGACATCTGCATATCGGACCTGGTCATTTGTTAAAGAATTGTGACGGTCAAAATAACTCTTACTCTACCCGACGGAATGCTAGTATGCAGCTCTCTGAAATCGGGCATCCAAAGATCTCCATTGGGATCGGGATATGCGCGCGGTAAACCTATCACCAACGTGCTTCTTCCTCGCCGTAGTAATATGCCTCTCTAATCCCTGCCAACCAGCCATCAGTTTCCTGGCAGCAGGCCAACATGAAGACGGCCAAGATATAAACTCTTCCAAAAGGCCACCAACAAGGAGGAATGCATGTCCCCAATGTTTCAGGACCAGAGTCTTGAATTGAAAGGGCAGCGTCATCTTGTTGCTAAATGGGTTTGTCACGCGAGCTCTGCACACACAGATGTGTGAATGGGAGGCGGGAATTTTGCCCCGGCCCGAGATGGGTTACGTGAGTGGTCATCTGGGAGTCAGGGTCCTTGGGAAAGATCCCGTGTCATGTCTGCTGTGGGTGTGACTCAAATTGGATGGAGGTTGTAAACTTGTAATCGGTCAATCTGTAAGTGTGGACGTCGAGCAGGCGGCCAAGGCCAGGGCGAGCGATTCGCTGATGAGTGATGCAGTGAATGAATCAATGCCCAAATGGAAACCCCTCTTTCCCAAGCCAGAGCCTCATCTTCGTCCTTCCACACCGCTCCTAAGCCGTACAATACGCCGGCTGCCCGCTTCGGCTTCACCTATAGACTAGGGTTAGACCTTGTCTTTCGGTTACGAGACAGCCACTCACCGCCGACTTTACGTGTAATGATTGTAAGATCTCAAAGATATACGGATATGTCCCATTCAGGCAACCCGAGACGACTTCAACATGCAGCTTCCTGTATACGGCAGCCAGCCTTGTGTTGATCAGCCATGTACTTTCCCAGGAAGGAGCAGCACATCGGTCTAATATATTGAGCTCAAAGTAAGGCGACCGCTTCAATCCTTGTTACGAGGCACCACAGTAGACACGTCAACCGTCAACACACCCTCTTTGGCTAAGAAAAGAGACGTACCCACCTACATAATGTCGCGGCAAACGCGAGAGACTCCAATCCAGGAGAGAATATTGACCGAACCATGCTGTCGAGAGGCCACCATTCGGACTTTCGGCAAATTGCACAAAATTCCTTTTTCCTTCTTTTATTTGCTTGGCTCGTCTTCTGCATCGAGGCTGATAATCACTCCGGGTGAGATGATGCCCGTGAACAGGAGACAAACGAAGGTAACAAACCTGTATTGGGGTTCGGTACTCGAATGTCGCCAATCCATCAGCCAGCAATGTCAAGTGCCAGCAATGTGTCGCACGGAGGTTGGTCGACTGGACGGTGAATCACCAAGGTGAAAGTAAGGTGGGCAAAAGGCCCAACCCGCCTCAGGGACATTCTGCCTCTCGTACGACATGGAGTCCTCCGAAAACCAACACACTGTTGGTCAGGCCACTAAGGCGGTTGAAAGCACTCCATTTTCACTCATTCTGTGCCGAACATGGATATCGACGACTGAAACGTCTTGACCAGAAAAGAACGCCAACAGGTGCGGCTCTTCTCGCTCCCCCAAGGCTAGTAGGTGTGTGCTGGGAAGGGTAGGGGGCCAAAAAAAGGAAGGAAATATGTAGGGACGTACCTGATGTTGTATGGTCAGCTCCCATCAATGGGAGCACAAAGGTCTCGGTGTGTATCATTTACCCAGGTTGCAGGTTCTGGACATGGTATTTGCGCCGCCTCATCAGAAGGCGACTGGTGAAGAGAGAAAGATGGAGGCGGACCATCCATACAGCGAGCGCCTCTCAGTAGCCCTCACATGTCATTCGCATTGTTTATTGCTCAAAGTTTTCCAGCTAAGCCCCCTGAGCTGGTTCGATACAGACTGTGCAGTCAGAAAGTATCATCCGTTGGCAGACTTCATTCATCATCCCGGTGACTGTATAGGCCAACCGGCTAGGCGTACAGCTACCTAGGTGAGTAACATGTCAATATTGATATAAAGGCCGCGGGGACAAGAAAAGGACTGCATCACAGAAAAGTGCCAAAAAAGAAGCAAAAAGAGATCGAATCGTTCGTCAGGTACTCACCTTCACCTTGTTTTCCAACAAGCCACATCATTAAACGTATCGTAGTGGCCAAAAGAGAGCATATTCACCATCGTTATCGCCCAAGTATCACCGAAACAAATGACCGATCTCAAGAACGACCAAGAGCGAGGACGACAGCTAAAAGTTGCTGTGATAGGAGGTGGGCCAGGCGGTCTTGCTGGCGCCATCGAGTTAGCCAAGCTCCCGTTTGTGGATTGGAAGCTTTATGAGAAGAAGGCAGAAATCAGCGAGACAGGCGGCGGCTTGACCATTCAGCCGCAGACGTGGAAACTCCTCGAGCGGAACGGCGCGGCCGAGCACATACTCGAGTCCGACTTTTATCGATCTTCTGACGGCCTGATCGAACAGAGGTGGTGAGTTAACTCCGAGACCAGCCCATGCCCCCCTCGGCCAGCCATCCTGTTTTTCAAGCATGTGATGATATCTGCACTTCTGCTACTTCAGCTGATGGCCTCTTGAAACAGCAACGGGAGAACAGGGCAGCTTCTGCTCCAAAAGCCCTGTCCCAAAGACACACCATACCACCGCCAGAGCGGAAGATGTGCTCGGTCCAAGCTCCAGACTGCCCTCCTGAGACAGGTAGATAGGCGATATATTTGTGTGGGCAAGAAGCTTGTAGGGCTGGAACAGCTTCCAGACTCTCGCGTCCGTCTTGTATTCGCCGACGGCGATGAGGACGAAGTCGATCTGGTAGTCGCAGCGGATGGTATTAGATCCGTAAGTGTTCGAACTATAAGAACAAGGGAGAAGGCGAACGAGAACTAACAGAGTCAAACCCATGCTCTCAGGTCGTGCGGAAGTTTTGCTTTCCAAACCACAGTCTCACCTACAACGGTCAGTCCGTCTACCGAGCCATCATCAGCAAAGCGAAAGCGGCAGCAATACCCGGGATCCCCTGGGCAGCAACATTTTGGAAGCACATAAGCGGGTTATATGTGTATACCTGTCCGCTCGGGGATGACGACTTCGAAGTCACGATGCGCATCCGACGTCCGCACCAACCGGGTCAGCCAGAACCAGTAAGCTGGGGCCATCCATTTGACCTTCATACCCTCCTTGACGAGTATCGCGACTTTTGTCCCCCAGTCCGACAGATCCTTGAGCTCGCTGCCAAGGAGGGAAACACTCAGGAGTACGCCATGTTCTCGGGAACCCGGCTAGAGAGTGCCATTTCGTCTGGAAACATTGCCTTTGTCGGCGACGCTGCGCATGCGCTGCTGGGAAATTTTGGGTCCGGCGCAGGCTTTGCACTGGAGGATGTGTATGCGCTGGGTCGGGCTCTCGAGTGGGCATGGAACCGAAGACCTAGCAAAGACCAAGAGGAGACACCTCTGGCGCAGGCACTAGACCTATTCGACTCGATCAGGTCACCGCATTACCAGCGGCTGTACAAGATATTGGACAACTTCAAGGCCATCAAAGTCAACCTGCACGCGGAGCATAGGCCTGTCGACGAGGAAATTGCGGAACGAGTGAAGAGGATCTCGGATGCTTCGGAGGAATGGATGTACGACTATGACATCGTTCAGGCTGTGGACGATACGCTGGCCCTTCTCGGTAGTGGTTCGGAGGTGGGTGAATGTGTCGAGGTTTACCCCAACAGCTGCTATTATTTCCGCTTTGTCAGAAAGTTCTGGGTGTATCTGGTGTTGTCGTTGACGCGGATTCTTGGAAGAAGTAAGAAGACGTAAGGTCAGTTGAGGAAGCATATGCTGTTCCGAACTGTCTTACTCTTTTTGTCGAGATTCGCTTGTTCTTAAACTAGGATGCATTTATGTACCTCGCTGCCGGGGTGGTTCTCTTTATTGGACATGTCCATAGTCAAGTAACTCAAGAAACAAACCAAACGTGTGCTCACATACCTTTCGCCTTGTTTCGTCGCCCAGCAGAATAAATCGATGCCTCAGCTGCTAAAAGAATGTGCCTGTCCCAGATAAATATGCAGAACACCGGTCATCATTGACCTCTCGAATCAGTTTGACACTTGAAATCCCGGGCAATCGACTGCATTGTGTCGAAAGTGACTTCACCATCACTGGCTTCATTTCTCTTGGCCACGAGTTTGCTGAGAAAACGATCAACCATTCCAATGACATGGCTTCGGCCGACACCCTCAGGATGCCAGATTAGGGGGAATATGCTCCCAAATGCAGCACTCCCATTACCACTACCACCATCATCGTCCTCCACGTTACACTCATTCTCCCACAGCCACTCGAATCGATCCCACCACATCTTCTCCACCACCTCGACACTCACATAACCCTGCGTGGCCGACGAGTATGGATAATATCCTAAGGGGGTCAGGTCCTCGGTATACCAGCTCCCGGGGATCTCCACCAGGGCATGCTCAGCCTCAGGGCTGCCCAGCGCTGGAGGATCCGGGACCACAAACGGTACCATCCAGGTGCTGGCCGGCTTTGTGTAATCGGGTATTTTTGGCCCTTGTCCTTCGCCAGGGCCGGAAATCTTTCTCGGCAGGAGATATGGCAACGAGTCGTGCCCGTTCAAGCTTGAATCGTACAAGAATCCTTTCTCTTGCAGCAGTTCGATGGTAGATTCGCGAATCTGGTACAATGGGGCTCGGTATCCCACAGCTTTCTCATGTTTGTTGGTTGCCGAGAGCGCGAGAAGGGAACCAGCCAGATCGATGCACTTGTCGAGAACATCACGCTCCTGCTGCAAGGCCATGGCCGGGGCGCCTTCATGGCTATACCCATGAAGTCCAATCTCAGCACCCGAATCGATGATATCGCGCGTCTGTCGCGGGAAGCTCTCCATACTATGGCCAGGTATGAACCAGGTGACGTCCTTGGCGATACCGTGCTTAGCAAGGAGACGCAGAACCCGGTCGACGCCGACGTTGGCACTGAACAGGCCGGCTGAGTAGTCCGAAAGAGTGTTCTGGGGGGTGTGCCCCGTGCCTAGGTAGCCGGATATAGCATCGAAATCAATGGTGATGGCGATTCTCATTCTCCTTCTGAGTCGATGACGGCAGGCCTCGATCAAGTGGGCAGAGCCAGCTTCATGTTGTAATGACACAACGGACATGGTGGTTGTGATTAAAGTTTTCTGAACGATCAAGAAATTTTTGGACGATGAAAGTTAATCGGATGAGAAAAGGGGAAGGAGGGGAACCCCCAAGATCATCAGGTTGCCCATCTCTCGAGTGCCGGTGTCGGACATTATCTCGTTGCTGAAAGAAGGAAGAGTCGAAAGTTTCCAGTTCTCATAGCAGTTGGAACCTGGAAGGAAGATTTCAGGCTAGGCCCCGGAATTGGGAGGTACACTCAGTGGGGCCACTAATTGGCGAGGAAATAGCACCCAACCACAGGCCCACAGCAGCCAAACTTGTAGGTTCCTTAGGGCACCTCTGCTATTACCGTAGGTATGTATGTACTGGTACAGTACCTAAACCACTCTACCCCAATACCGGGCAGGTACATGTAAATTTTACTGTACGCAGGTATGTACACTCATCTGTTAATGAAACAGGTTTGACGCATTCATGATATCTTATAAGAGACAATGACGAATAACATACCTGTAGAAGAAAGGCATAATAGGCTTCAGATATCCCATGGAAGAACGACCATAACGACCGCCGGGCTAGAAAGCCGTGATGTGTGTACGGATACGGATAGCAGGTTTGATTAACCATGTCCTCGACCGACGGACAAACGCCGCTGTGCTAAAAAGTAACATGAAGGCGTGCCGACCCGGCATGCAACCGGACCGCCCGGCCGATATCCGAGCCTCACCCTGTACCAAGCCGCACTAGACCGCAGCGCAGTGGCAGGGCAGAGGGTACAGTACGGTGTGCAATTACCCATCACACCGGGGCTGGCGGTCAGGTAGTCACACCCGACTATCTACCTTACGTACAATCATGCAGCTGTGTTGGCCTGAACAACACCCCAACCGCACACCATCAACTTACCTCGTTCTCCCCTGGCCGCAGCCTCGTTCTCTGCCTATTTCGAAAGCTCAAAATGTCCCGCAAAATGTCTTTCCCCATTCAATTGAACGAGGGTGACAAAGAGCTCATGTTCACGTTGGCATGGGCGTGTGTTTGAGGGCATTTTCATCTCTTTATGTTGCTTCATTTCCCATTTCATTTCCTGGTTCTGCTCAGACCAACAAGACGCTTTCTTTGAAGGGCAGCGACACTACCCATTGCACATCTGATATTGCCAGTCTTTTGCGTGCTTCACTTGTCTCCGCTCACAGTGAAGAAGGTGGAACATAATGGGCAGCCAGTTCTCGTGTCAGCATCCATGATCCTCACCAGATCCTCAACATTTGATATCAATTCTCGACGACGCACAGAAATACTGGGATTTCCTGCGACTCTGCATCGACGACAACATGAAGTCGTGGAAATACAACCTCAAGGGCAATGCCTTGTTAGCAGTCATTACAGCAACGACATGCCAGCCATTCCTCCTCTTGGGATATGATCAAGGTCAGTTCAGATATTGGGCGATGGCCCCTCTATAGACCGGGGCATATCATTTTACTGACAATCCTGCTTATTTCAAGGCGCCATGTCAGGAATTATAGGCGCCAACAACGTCTTTGGGCGAGACTTTAACCATCCAAGCCCCGATATGCTCGGCAATATCACCGCCATATTCGATATTGGATGCGTGTTGGGGTCCTTGCTCTGTTATTTTATCGGCGACAAGCTGGGAAGAAGGCGAATGCTTATGCTGGGAGGAACAGTCATGGTGCTGGGTGCCGTGATCCATGCCTCGTCGTACACCATTGCCCAATTGCTCGTCGGCCGTGTCGTCGCGGGTGTGGGCACCGGCATTAACTCGTCTACAGCTCCCGCGTTCCTCAGCGAGTGCGCCCCAGCCAGCATCCGCGGCGGCCTGTTGACCTTGCAGGGCACAGTGACGAACTTGGGCGTTGTGATTGCCTTCTGGACCGCCTATGCGACCTCTTCGTACGAATCTTCGTTCCAGTGGCGATTTCCTCTAGCTTTCCAATCTGTATTTGCTGTCCTGCTGGTCCTCCAGATTATTGGACTGCCCGAGTCACCACGTTGGCTGGTTGCGCACGATCGCTCTATCGAGGCAGGCCCTGTCATCGCCGCCATCGCTGGCAAGCCAAACGACGACGAATCGGTCACACGTACCGTGCTGAACATCCAGAAAGCCCTTTATGAAGAACGCCGTGGAGGTCCATTCCGCTTCCAGGAGCTCTTCACATGGGGCAAGACTCAAAATCTGCGCCGTCTCATCCTGGCCATCTCGGTGCAGCTCGGCCAGCAGTTTACGGGGTCCAACATGATCAACTATTATACGCCTGTTATCTTCCAGAGCAGCATGGGGCTGGACCGCCACTTGGCGCTTCTCCTGGGAGGCGCTGCCATGTGTACTTACCTTGTTGGGTCTATCATCCCGGTTTTCCTCATGGACCGCTATGGGCGACGTGTGCTCCTGATGGCCTGCTCGGCGGGACTGTCGCTGTGCTTTGTTGGGGTGACAGTGATGCTCTCGATCGGGACTACCTCGTCGGGATATGGCGCGACGGCTTTTATCTTTTTGTTTCAGCTAGTTCGCGGCATTGGCTGGCTACCGGTAAGTACCTAGCCAACCGCATCACATTGAAATCATCACTGCCTACTCAAATATCGCTGACCGCAAGATCACCATGCAATGATAATTAGGTCCCCTGGTTCTACCCATCTGAGCTCGCGACCCCACGGATACGGTCCCAAATCGCGGCCATCGCAACAGCATGGAACTGGATGGCTGTCTTTGCCGTTGTCAAGTTTGCGCCCATTGCGTTTGGTAAGCTCTACTACTCTTTCCCAGTTCCACAGAAAAAAAGAAATTTGTGCTTGTTGCTGCTAACTAACATCGACCGCTTTGCGCAGCAAACATCCAATGGCGAACTTTCACCATATTTGCAGTGCTCAACGCATCGTTCATACCAATGATATACTTCTTCTATCCAGAAACAAAAGGTTTAGAGCTGGAGGATCTGCCGTTGTTGTTTGAGAAGGGCGGTATCACGGGCGGTGTATTCTCGTCAAAGGGCGGAAGGACGGTCCAACCTGGGCAGCATGCTTGGAATAGCAGTTCTGGGACTGCACTTGAAGGTCCCCCGGTTATCAGCCTGGACCTAAGCGGCGAAGCTTTGCACGATGATAGGGTACCCGATGAGGAAGGGAATGATGTTGACAAGGAGGCTGTTGGGCTGGCGGTTTGAGCTGTGTTGGGGTTGCGGAGTATCTGGGCATTGGGAGATGATATTGGCTTGCGTTCTCTTTCTTTTTGGCCGGCGTTTGGCTTATCCCGGCGAAGAATAGTTGGGTAGTGATAGGCACTTGTAGGAACCTGGGTATATGGGATCTATATACCTCGCAGGGAGCTGGGCTTTTT
Organism: Rhypophila decipiens; assembly: GCA_033297075.1. Lineage (NCBI taxonomy): Eukaryota > Fungi > Ascomycota > Sordariomycetes > Sordariales > Naviculisporaceae > Rhypophila > Rhypophila decipiens. Next base: position 321,723 of record MU858046.1, on the reverse strand, counting down.
CAACATGTAGGACCAGGAGACAAGGTGGGAAGAATGGCACGTAATTTTAGTTTTTGCTGATCTCCTCGTTGGTGAACTAGCGTTCAGTATATATACTAGTCGCAAAGCATAACAATGTCACTTTAACATGTCTTGTCCAGTTCAAATATCTTTGTGAGCGCTGCAAGAAAGGTCTTGCGTGGTGATATATTCAACATACACTCGCTCGCACCCAGTGTCAGCTCGTGAGAGCCTAACCTGGATGGCAATATCTTTATACAAAAGACGTTATGGAATGTTCATATTCTATGAACAGACAACAAAAAGAGGTGATATATATACAATATCAAGAAGTGAAGATGCATGAAAGAAAAAGAAACAAAAAGGTTTTGTGCCGGCCGTTAGAATGTATGTAGGGGTTCAATATCCAAATGGATCGTACGTATCCAACTCAACACCGAAGAAGAAAATGAACAAGCTCTTGGCTTAGTTCAAGATGACATGGCGGGGGTGAGCGCGAGGGGCCTTGGGCTTCTTAGCCTTGACGGTGACGGTGACAGTCACCTTGGGAGCGGAGCCACAAGGCGCAGGGGAAGTGGTGGGCTTGGCGGTCGTGGCAGGGGGAGGAGGAACAGCAGCGGTCGAAGTTCTCAGAGTGGTGGTTGGCACGACGGGAGCAGCATTTCCTGTGGTGGTAGGGACAACAGGCGCGGGGGCTGTAGGAGCAGCACCGCCGGCGCCGCCGGTACCAACAATAGCGGACGCAGAGCGGGCGATGGCCGACCGAGACTGGGGAACACTACCGCCGCCGCTGATCACGGCCGGTCCGGGGACGGGGTAAGACGACATGGGCTGGTAGATGTTGAAGAGGATGCCCGCGTCGTTGGGCGTGTAGAGGGCTGTTCCCTTGACGCCCGAGGGGGTGGCGGTTCCCGAGCCGGTGATCTCGAGGTTGATGCACTGGGGGTAGTTCTGGGCCCCGTTGGGCTGGTTGCCCGAGTGCAGGGCGATGATCTCGTGGCGGAGGAGGTAGAAGCCCGGCTTGATGTTGGCGGGGATCTTGACCATCCAGCCGTTGCCGTTGGAGATTAGTTCGTCGGAGGCCCAGCGGCCGGGGGCGGAGGAGCCGTCGATGAGGCCTGCCTCGGAGATCTTGAAGAAGTCGAGCGAGGTGATGTCGGCCTTTTCGCAGCCGGAAGCGCCGCAGGCGGCGAGGTACTCGATCACGGGGCCGTGGTGGGACTCGGGCCACGTGTCCCACTGGAGGAAGACGTTGTCCCCTGCGGCGACTACGGCGTGGCCTCCGGCGTTGGTGGAGCCCCGGTGGCAGATGATGTCGCGCGAGTTGAAGGCGGACGGCTCGACGAAGCCGTTGTCGGTGGCCTGGGTGCCGAAGCCGACGACGGTGGGGGGGTTCTGCTGGTATGGGTGCGAGAAGGGGTCGTAGTTCTGGTACGAGACGCCGTTGATGACGATGTTGGTTACGTGGCCATGGGCAGCAACCGAAGCCGCACCCGCAATGGCGGCGAGGAGAGTCTTGGAAGTGACGGAATGCATCTTGGATATTTACTCAAGAAAGGTATAAATGGCGGGCTTGGATTTGTGGAGTAGGCGGTTTAGGTAAAGATGCCGACTGGCGGAAAGAATGATAGTGCTAGTGTATAAGTGTTCAAGGAATGTGGTAGACCAAGAAGAATGCTTCAGTCAATGAAGTGAGTGAATGAAACCAACAAAGATGTTGAAGTGGGTGATGAAGAAAGGAGTGAAAGTTGAAAGACCGCCTTGTGCCTGGAGAGAAAGAAGAGGAGAAGAAGAAGAAGCTATTCGACAGGACGAGAGCGGCATTCTTAAATATTCTTCGTGATGGCTTCTGAGGTTGATGTCCTTGTCATCCCCCTTGCCCTCGAGATATGCCGCTAACCTCACCAAGGGACGTCGTCCGAAGAATGACGAGGAAAAAGAATGGGGGCTACGCACGTAACCCATGTCCCGCCCGAGAGGCGCCATGTCGATGCCGTTTCAGCAAAATGAGATGCCCACTGGGTAGAATCATGGAATGCCATCGGGCGCCCGTCCCATGGTGGCTTGCGGGGAGAGGCAGCAAGCTGACTGACGCCGACAAGGGGCAGACCTTGCTGCCCAGCTTTTGTCCTGGAGATCCACGGGCAGGTTTTGACGAGCATTGACCACATATGCGCGGCCTCTCCAAGTGGTGCAAACTCGTGGTGAGAATCGTCAGTCAGGCGAGGATCGCCAGTGCCGTGCCTGAGCTGTTGGTGGTGGTGATGTGAGCCATGGATCCCATGTGAAAGCATTGATGGACGTTGCGCCAAGGTAGATCTGGGCGGGTGGCTACCAATAAGTCGGCAGGACCATTGCATTTCAGAGGCAGATGCCAACGTTGAAGGCATGAAACATGGTGTGGTGTTGGTGATGGGAGCTGTGTGGGGTCTTCTTGGTGAGGCTCAGGGAACTTGGGAAGCTTCTGACGTTCAGGGGCTCGGCCAGGGCTCAGGGGTCAATTTGTTGATAGGGGATCCACGCAGCAACCCACCACCCTCACATCGACAGCTGGAGCACATGCAGCTACACCCATGATGACAAGGCCTTGAAGCAACAAGCAGTTACATAGGGAGCTCGCTTGCAGTTGACATTGGATCATCTCGGCTTGTTCGGAGAGCAGAGCCGGCGCGACTTCCCGATTCTGTCAGTTTTATCAGATGCTTGCGACAAAAAAAGTTGGAAAAATGAGACCCGAGTCTCTGTTTGCTTGGAAAACCAGGGTCATTTCGAGTTTTCGTTTTCGTTTGCTGTCGGCGCCCAAGAGAAGTCGTGCCACGAAAGAGTCGAGCCTGGAATTAGTGTAATCTTTGTGAGACACGAAGCGCCGACCGGCTGGGGCCGCATCAACATCAGATAACCCTCGAACCTGGCCCACGGTAAATCCTGAGGTGACTTTCTCTGTCCAAGCAAACGGCGCGCTTAACAGATTTTCGCTACCAACACTTGCGTCTCATCATCAATGCCGAGGGACTGGAAGCGCATGAAGATCAACGGCACGCGCCTCGCTCAAGCGTCCTTTATGGACGGAGGCGGTGCGCATGGAAGATCTCTCCATATCTCTCATCCATCTTTAAGGCGGCCATGCGCGGGGGATGTGATGAGAATATTTGGCTTCATTGACGGGTACCTGCCTCGGAATCATCATTAGTATCCTGGGTGCCGATTGCCGAATCTTGAGTGGAAAGAGGTTCGATGTTGTCAAGCCTCTCACTCCATGCAGCATCCCATGGTCCTGAGAGGAATTGGTGTTTCACCTTGCGGGGTGGCGGGTGCCAACTTCTGATTGGCTGGTCAGACCCAGCTCGCGACCGTTGATTCAACAGCCGTAATTCCGAGCTGTCCCATCATCCAATCACTGGCGTGGTGGCAGAGTGGTCTAATGCGCAAGACTAGAAATCTTGTTCCTTCGGGAGCGTCTGTTCGAATCAGGCCCACGTCGAGACATTTAGTTTTTGACATTTTGTCTCTCAACTTTTATTTTTGAAGACAAAAGAAATTTATCATCTATATCCGCTTCCCAAGACTTATGTTGGTCTTTCAAGCAGAGTGGTTCGTTTAATTGTTTCGAGGCCAAATCAGTTTGCGATTGAAAAAAAGGCCCGAGTCAGCGTGGGGGTTCGCAGGGGAAATTCCGATTACATTTCTTCCGCTTGGACCCACTCTTAGTCCGCCAAGCCCCGGATTCCGACTTCATCCCTCGAAACCTCCGTTCATCGGGGAACAGATTGGGCTGGCAAACGACACCACCAACACTCTTTTCAGGGAAGCCGAATAAACATACATTCAAGAAATGGTATAAGAATTGTGCTTGGGATCATAACAATGAGAAATTGTGAGTCTTACACATCAAATGGAGGGTCAATGCATGTTCCCGGCCATCCGTACCTCCTCGGTCTTGACCGCCGCCTCCCGCCGTCCGGTTTCCCCTTGTCGTACCCCTAGTGCCAATGCTGAACGACTAGTACTCGACCAAGAACTTTCAGAGAAGCTTCTTTCCAGTTGAACCTGGGGAACTCCTCCCTCTCAAGCGCGTTTGCAAACCGAACAAAGCACAACGTCACAACTATGCACCGCAACAATTACCAACCCGAGGAACCGGCTAGAAACTCTCCTTCTTCGTCACGCTCCGGGTACCAACATATCAAGCGTGAACAAAGTCCGCCGGAACTTCCAGACTGGGCACCTTCACCCGAGGACAGTATTTCAGACCACAAAGACCTTGCTCAATTTTACAGCTCAATGCGTCCCCGATATTCTGAACCGGTACTGCATTATTCCCTCTATTCTTTTCAATCCAGACCTTTTCCCCCTTTTCAATCCAGTATACCATACCTGACAACTCGACACCTTCCACTCTTTTAACCAACAATCATCGTACTGACAAGAACGCACCATCTCTGAGCATAAGCGAACCGATCGTGAAGGAATGTCGGGTCCCCCGAATAAACTTTCCCTTGACGCGCGAGCTGCAGAGCTCAAAGAAAAGCTCGTAAGGCGCAAGGTTGGCAACAGGGCTTCGCCGGGCCGATTTGTCCCGCATCCGTTGCCTCAAATCCCGCAACAGACTACGGTAGATGCCTCAGCTAATGATATTGCTGCCTTGATATCCTCCATTTCGTCTACTATCGTCGACAAACACTCGCAGGGACAAGCATCAGGTCCGAACACGCAACACACTGGAAACATGAACAGCCAGAATGGCGAGGGCGCCTGGGTTGAGACAGCATCGTCACACCAGGCCGAACAGGCTAGCCAGCGCCAGCCGCCCAAGGAGTACAATATCAAGGGCAGTGCGAACTCGAATCGGTCTGGCACTGACCAGTCCAACGGCGGCTCAATCAATAACTCGGCCGTCATGGGCATGAATAAGGCCAGTGAGGCTCCAACAATGAATAAACAGGCAAATAGCGGAGGATCATCGATCAAGGAAGCGCTTGACCGTATTCTTGATAACGACGCCGACCTTCGAGATTGGCTTGTTTTGACCAACTACTACGATGTCGAAGCGCGCGATAGGAAGCTTGCCCGCCACAGGAGAGTCAAGGCACTCGCTGCCGAGAGGGAGAGAATCGAGGAAGAAGAACGCAAGCTACTCGAGGAAGAAGCGCTCGAGATGGGTATTCGAGCACCCATCAGTGCAACGCTCAAGAGCGAGACACCGCTTCAAGCTCCAGTCTCACAGCCAAGCAGCTCCAGCTCCTCTATGCCCGCGACTACAAAGACAACAATGGAGCAAAATGAGCCCATCCCGGTTGTTCCAGCAAAAAGGGCTCGCTCTCCTGATGGTGATGGACCCGAGAAGGCCCAAGCCCGTCCAGAAAAGATGGTCCGAAGAGAAACCACCTCAGCCAGACCCACCGAACCCGCGAGACCCGATGTCAGACCCGATGACGACCGACGTGGGAGAGACATGGGCCGCAATGACATTTATCCCGAGCCTCGTTTGTTATCTCCTGTTCGTCGAAGTTCGCCTCCACGGAGAGACACCAGGGAGGAGCGCTCTAATATCCCCCCGCCGCGTCGAGAATACTCACCAAGACGGACTGACATCCACGAGCCGCCACGCGGTCCCCGTAACAATCCCGCTGACAGGCCTCGAACTGAATATGACAGTTATAAAGGCGAGGGTACCCGTCGGGAGTACCAGCGCGAGCCCTCTCCGCGTCGTGAGTACCAACGTGAGGCGTCTCCGCGCCGGGACGGACCCCAGGTGGGAAGGCCTGCTGAGCCTGCTCGACGCCTTGACCTCGACCTCGGCCGACCTGGCGAGACTCGCTTCTTCATCATCAAGTCATTCAACGAAGAGAATGTCCGCATGGCCATGGCCGATGGCGTCTGGGCCACCCAAAGCCGAAACGGGACAATTCTAGCCAGAGCATTTGCAAGCTGCAAGAACGTCATCCTCTTCTTTTCCATTAACAAGTCCAGGGCATTTCAAGGATTCGCACGGATGGCTACGGCGCCGTCGCCGGACATGCCCCGGCCGAGCTGGATGAGCAACGTGCACTGGGATTCGTCTCCCCCGTTCCGAATCGAGTGGCTCAGCAAGGTGCCCGTGTCGTTCACGCTCGTGGGTGACCTCAGGAACTCTTTTAACGAAGATCATCCGGTATTGGTCGGTAAGGATGGTCAGGAGATTGAAGAGAACTGTGCGATAGATCTCTTGCGCGTCATGAGAGACTTTGCCGCCAGGGAGGGAGGCGGGGGCTATTGGGTCACTGCTCCCAGACAACAACAGCAACAGCAGCAGCCACAGCAGCAACCACAGCAGCAGGGCATGGCAAACAACAGCCCTGCTGTCACTCCCAAGAAGACGTGGATTTCTCCCAACTATCGGGGTAAGAGGGGTGCTTATCGCGGTCGAGGTCGCGGCGGCGGCAGCGGCTCGGGGGGAGATAGTAATATTAAGCGGGAGGATGATTGACGGGATTTAGAATTGGTGAATCTGGACTTATAGGTTAGGCTATATAAAAAAAGGGCAAACAAAAATTGGGACGACAAAAATTGGTGGTGGTTAAGCAATATAATATATGTAAACAAGGATTCATTCTCTCTCAAATCTGTGCTACGTATGTATTCTTATAATAACGAGATAATACATACCCACAATCAACAAAACCTGTGAGAATAGCACCCAACCCATCCTTCGGTTTGTTTAATGGTCCCTGCACCATTGTGATGATGCCCCTTTGCCATGATACTCACCATTGCCATTGTCATCTACATCCATTTGGACCTGGGTTGGGATTAGCACGATGATAAGTAACTAAACCCTTTACAGATATCCATGATACCATCAATCTATCGGGGTGGGCTCTCCCCTGTAACTGTTGTCGCAGTTTTGCTGGACTTCTTTACCGTTTCCGTCTTTAACAACAACACCTGTATTGGAAACCGCAGTATGTACTGGGAATCCGACCCCGTTGAAGCTACGAGGCGGATCCCAACGCTCGCTTCGGTGATACAAGGTAACTTGGGTATCTCAATTTGGGAGCCAGACGTCTCTAGGGGCTAATTCGGGGTTGTCTGGGAATGTTTGGTTGGTGATGTTTTCTGTTCGGGGCTCACGAAAAACAAATATGAAGATGTGTCGTACTGTCCGCCGGAAATAAAACTCCGGTCTTGTATCGCAGAGCGTCGGTCAAGTCGCCGGCTCGCTTCGCTACAGTTGGGAAAAGTTGCAACCTGGATTGATGCATCTCCTAGAACATGAAAAGCATACAAGTATCATTTGTTCTTGCGCGAACGGTTGCATCTTGGCCTTCTTTGGGAGCAACAACATCATTGATTCATGAAAGATGAATTTTAATCGATTCAAATATGTACAAAGGTTAAATTTATATGAACGTGGTAGTAAAAGCGGCAAATGTGGTACTACCCTTCCGTCAACGAGGTACAACTACAAACCTTACTTACAGGCACTGATGGTACCAGTCATTCTGGGGCTTGCACTGCCATGGAGACTTGCACTTGGTCGGCCCAGTCCATCCAATACCTCCGCACTGGCCCCAGCGTTCCGATTCAGCAGTGTTGGTCGGAGCAGGCCAGACTGTGCTAGCAGTGCTTGTGGTCCATCTCGAGGTGGTAGTCTTGGTCGATGTGCTCGATGTGGCGAGGGTGGTCTTGATCGACGAGGTGCTGCTGGTGGCGGATGTGCTAGAACTAGTTGTCGTCGTCATCCCCGGCTGCCCGCTGACAGTTCCTTTGGCGTAAAACACACCGCGGCCGTTGGTGCCAACATAGACTTGTCCCGCAACATTGCTGCTTCCGACAAGGCGGCAAGAAGAAATTGTACCGAATCCTTGCGAGCCTTGAATGTCGGTCCAGCTTGCCCCGGTATCAGCGCTGACGTAGAGTTTGGCCCCGGCAGCTCCGACACCAAGGGCATAAATGTTCCATCCCGAACTGCCGAGTCCGAAAGCAATGTGCTGCGTCTCGGTCAAACCATTGATCTTGGTGAAAGACACACCGAAATTGGTACTGCGGAAGAGCCCCTCGTTGGTGCTCACCAGCACCTCACCTGCGACGACGGGATGGGCAACGACATCCCGTACCGAAGTAGCGCTTCCTAGTGCGCCGCTCACGGCGGTAAAAGTCGAGCCAGCGTCGGTGCTGCGGTAAAAGTTGCGGCCAGATCCGGCATAAAATACGGTATTGTTTCTCTTGTCGCTGGCGATGACTGCACCAGACGGCAAAGATGCGACTGCAGTGAATGTGCCCTGGTTTCGAGAGCGTAAGACTCCCGAGTTTCCAGGCGACCAGAGAACAGTGTCAGCGTCGGCAGAGTAGGCAACGAAACCAGCATACTCCGCGGTCCCTGCCCCGGAGTGGACGCTCCACGATGCACCTCCATCCGAGGAGACGGCGACTTGTGGTGAACCGGCCGAGTTTCCAATACGGACAACGTTGCCGGGCTTGTTACCGGCATAGTCTGCGTAGAATGATCAGCAAACTATATCAACAATTTAGAAAGACTTGACTTACCAACGTCGGTTGAAGTAGCCCACGTCGGCGTCATCCAGGGGGCCTGGGGAGATGTGCCAAGCGAGTCGCTGGTCTTGAAGGTGAAACCGTTGTCATCACCAACAGCAGCGAGGAGTTCGCTTCCGCCGGGCACAGAGGCAAGTCCAAGAACCGCAAACTCTTCAATTCCATCGGCAAGAGACTCAATGGAGACGTTGTGGACAGTGTCCCACTTTGTAAGATCATGACCGCCGAAAATAGTCACGCCGGTCGCATAAAGCCAGTGGTCGCTGTCAACAGGATCGATTTCGAGTGATTCAATCGCCCAACCCAGACGCTTAGAGTCCTGCGAAATAAAACCAGCATCGATCCAGGGTGCTTTGGGCGTCTACATGGGAAAGTTAGTATTGCATCTGGCTGTCCTAAAACTAGGGATTGACTTACCGTAATGCCATAGTACATGCGCATCTCGGGGTATCCGGCCCACTCCCAGATAGGGGACCAAGTAGCTCCCGAGTCGGTTGACCTGAAGATCTGGGCATCCGGCCACCACGAGTTCAGACTGGCAACAACCAGCGTCCCGGGCTTCTGCATATCAAGGCCCAATCCACCAAAGCCATAGTACAGATCCCCTCCCGACACAGGAGTGATGTTCTTCCACGTACCATTGGTGAGATCATAGCGGTACACACCACCAGAAGTACCGTCAAACGGACCAGCTCCGTCACTGTATGTCAAGTACAGCGCCTTCTCGGCTGGCTGGAGTCTGCACTTGTGAGGGAAATATTTGGCGGGCTGGCCAGGAACGGCCGACCACGATGCACCGGCATCCTCAGAAACATAGACTGAAGCCGTGATATTATCAGCTGTGCCGACAAAGATGCGCGATGTTGCGCCGTTGATCAGTTCCGAAGTGGAGTCAAAGGTGACAAAAGCCAGCCCCATGATGTCGCTGTTGTATCCATTGGTATCGGCAGGATCGGCAATGTATGTGCCAGCGTTTGTGAAGGACGAGACCTTGGTGAAGGTGACGCCGCCATCTGTGCTCTTCCACAGACCGTTGCCGCTGCGAGCACCAAAGTAAAGAATATCCGGGTTCTTGGGGTCGACAGCGAGTCTCTCGCCCAAGCCACGACCGGGCATATTCCCGCCAACCTTGAAAGGGAGCCGAGTGGAAGCCCAGGTGGCGCCCTGGTCTGAACTGCGAATGATGGAGCCATTGTTGGGATCCCAGCTGTTGGTGTACATGCCCACTGCCGCATACACCTTGTTGGGGTCTGCCGGGTCGAGGGCTACGGCATCAACGCCCCATGTGCTCCTGGTTCTCTCTTTAGCCTAAGGACGAGGGTTTGAAAGCCGTCAGTATATCTCACCAGTTCTCGTTTGTGGCCAGGCTGTCGGTGACAGGAGTCCAGGAGTCGTCCGAGCTCAGCCGGTAAAGGCCTCCAATGTCGGTCCGGGCATAGGCAACACCTTTGGCCGAAGGGTGGAAGATGATGCCGGGGATGAAGCCACCGCCGCCACCGATTTTGACGTTCTGCCACGAGAATGCTGCCCTGACGGGAGCAGCCGCAGCAAGAAGCAGTTGGATAGCCTGGAGGCACTTCATCGTGGACTGAGTGGATCACCGAGTTCCGGGCTGATGCGACTCGGGGGGAAACAACGACCCCAAAGACGCGGGATATTGACAGTTAATATAGGATCCAAGTATGATGCCCTGCTCCCGTCTGTGGGGAGTCGCTCCCGATGTCCCGGAATCATGTCCCTGGCATGGCGGATACGAAGCCTTTTCCCACAAATCAGTTGCAAGTTGGAGTTGTGTTGCCATTCGATGCGGGACCGCGACCCCCGATTGTGAGTCTGGAGCTTGTTCTTCCGCAATTCCAGGGAGGCCATGGTGTCAAGCCCGGCCATGTTTCCCTTTGAGCCAGCCAAGTCCGCAGCGATTCTCCATAACTCTAAAAACGGCAGCAAGTTTGGACATGTGTCACATGACGTCTAGGCTTTCAACGATTCTGAATGGCATCACTCGTCGTTGTTGCACTCAAGCACGTCAAGGCGCTTGTTGATGGATCTCGGAGAAGGCTAACACCTGGCAGCTGCAGTGGTGCAGATCATGGAGACCACTGAGGCTTTGCGGGGGGAGCACGGTTCACGGATAGCAGCTCCGATATAGCGCCATCTGGCATGCCGAGGAGAGGGTTAGGGTTACCACTCCAAGGTTCTTTCGGTTCCCAGTTAGTTGAGTTTGAGTTCCACTTGTTGATGATGCACCCATCTGAATGACAGTCGCGACTTTTCATGATATATAAGGTTTGGACGATCACAACAACCCGACATTGCGTTGTGAAGTCTTCTCAGGTGAGCAGTCAGCATGCTGTGGCCGGCGATACGCTGCGGGGGAAGTTGGGGTAAGGACGTCAGTGAGGACGCTCGGCAGTTGGTGGCTGAACCAAGTTCATCAGCTGTCATTGAGACCTTGAGACCAACACTCTTATTTTCACCTCCCACCACAAAGCTCCTCATTATTGAACACGCACCCGGAGCATCTCATAAGAGCCCGTACACGTAAAACCCGGCAGGCATCTCTTTCGTCGTTCAAAATGTCAAGACCCCCAACACAAGTCCATCCCAGCCTAACTCCAGATTGGAACAACCTCCAGGTTATCCGCCGCAACAGGCTGCCTCCGCGGACAAGCTTCTTCAATTATGAGAATGAAAAGGACGCGCTGGCCCAGAACTTGGATCTCTCCACGAGCCATTCCCTCGGCAAATCTGGGAAATGGATGTTTCAGCTCTCAAAGTCGCCCCTGGAGGGCAATATAGGCTTCTACACCCAAGACTTTGCAACACTGGAACATTCCTCTGAATGGAGCCGGATACAGGTCCCCGGCATGTGGCAGCTCCAGGGCTTCGGCAAGGGGCCACAATACACCAACGTCAACTTCCCCTTTCCGGTCAACCCTCCGCACGTTCCCATCGATGACAATGAGTGCGGTCGTTATGCCTGTCGATTCCAGAACCCGTGGCCAGCCGACAAAGACCCCGACGCACAGATTCGACTGCGATTCGAGGGCGTGGACGCTGCGTTTACTGTCTGGATCAACGGCCATTACGTGGGCTATTCGCAGGGGTCGCGGAACCCCAGTGAGTTTGACGTCACTCGCCATCTCCAGCCCCCCGGCGAGGCCGACTACCTCTACGTAGAGGTATATCAGAGATGTGATGGAAGCTACATAGAGGACCAGGACCAATGGTGGCTGAGTGGTATCTTTCGAGACGTCTGGCTGCACAGGTTTCCAAAGGTCCGTTTTGAGGATTTCCACGTCCAGACATTGCTGGACGACAAATATGAGGATGCCGTTTTGCAAGTGGATGTCGAGGTCAATGACACTGCCAAGGTCGCTTTGAAGTTGCTAGACGCAGATGGCAAGGAAGTCGCAGCCAAGACCGAGGAAGGGAACGATTCGATCACCTTCGCGATCCCAGTCACAAAGCCGCAAAAGTGGACAGCCGAGACTCCCTACCTATACACGCTCACGCTGTCCATGTCGGGTTGTGCCGTCTCTCAAAAGGTGGGTTTCCGGAGGGTCGAGCTTCTTGACGGAGTATTTTGCGTAAATGGGAATCCCATCAAGATCCGAGGCGTCAACAGACACGAGCACCATCCCGACTTTGGACGAGCGGTCCCATACGAGTTCCTCAGACGTGACTTGCTGCTCATGAAAAGACACAACATCAATGCCATCCGCACATCTCACTACATCAACGATTACAGGCTCTATGATCTTGCCGACGAGCTTGGCCTCTGGATACTCGACGAAGCAGACCTGGAGTGCCATGGTCTCTTTGTCGTGGGCGGCGACGGCACCAAGTTCACGTCTGACAATCCCGACTGGGAAGAAGCATACGTCGACAGGGCACGTCAAATGGTCATGCGGGACTTTAACCACCCGAGCATCATTATCTGGTCCCTGGGCAACGAATCCGGCTACGGGAGGAACCATAAAGCCATGGCCAAGCTCATAAGAGATATCGACACCAGTCGTCTCATTCACTACGAGCCCGACTGGTGGGCCCAGTCCACTGACATGATCAGCAGGATGTACTTTTCCGTCAAGGACATGGAGGGATATGCCAAGGACCGGAACTGGAGCAAGCCGGTGGTCATGTGCGAGTACATACACGCCATGGGCAACGGGCCAGGCAATATCAAGGAGTACGTCGACATGTTCTACAAGTACCCACGATTGATGGGCGGTTTTGTCTGGGAGTGGGCGAACCACGGGCTGCGAACAAAGACAAAAGATGGAAAGGAGTATTACGGCTACGGAGGTGACTTTGGAGACGACCCGAATGACTACAACTTTGTCATGGACGGGCTGTGCCATTCTGACCATAGACCAACACCCGGCTTGATTGAGTACAAGAAGGCCATTGAACCGGTCCAGACGCTGGGTGTGGAAGATGGCAACAAGGTGCGGGTCATCAACAGGTACGACTTTGTCGGTCTTGGCCATCTCAGGTGCAAGTGGTGGCTGGTGACCGATGGATGTTGCAGGTCAGGAGGTGATGTGAGGGTCCCAGAGGGTGAGTGGATTCCTCCCAGGTTTCCCATGGGCAGATGCTGACAGTATGCCAGACTTTCCACCACACACAGAAGCGCTCTTGACCGTCCCCGGCCTTCCAAACCCGAAACACCTCCCACCAGACACCCACCTGAATCTCGAATTCTCCCTGGCATCCCCAACCAACTGGGCTGACGCCGGACACATCATCGCAACCGGTCAAATCCAACTCACCAAACCAACGCCACCAAATCTCTCTTCTCAGCCGCTCACCACACTCCCCCAAACATCATTCTTCTCGACCAGCGTAACCCAACCCAACCTCCAAATCTCAAGCACCCTCGGCTCAACCTGGGAATTCGACCTCGCATCAGGCAAACTAAGCAGCTGGAAACGCCACTCCGATGCATCATCATCCAACATCCTCGCCACACCCCTCGACTTTGCCCTCTACCGCGCCCAAACAGACAACGACTCGCACTGCGACTTTGGCAGGAACTGGAACTGGCGCCGTCTGCATCAAGCCAAAACTCACCTCACCCAAATAGAATGGGACAACAATAATGCAGGAAAGCGCGAAGTAACAGTCCATGTACGCTCGAGAATCGCGCCGCCGGTGATGAACTGGGCTGTGGAGGTGGATACCACGTATAGATTCTTTGTCGCCCTAGAACCAGACAACCAGGACGAGGACGGAGCAGTTCAAGGACGGGATGTGATTAGCATCAAGGCTCGTTTCAAGCCTGTAGGCAATCTCTTACCCCGGGCGTGGGGGCGCTTGGGCTTGGTCTTTGGTCTGGCCGGGGCCTGTGATACAGTGAGATGGTTCGGTCGAGGGCCGGGGGAGTGTTATCGGGATTCCAAGATGAGCCAGTTGGTCGGGAACTGGGAGGCTTCACCGGATGATCTCGAGACGGTGTATGAGTTTCCGCAGGATAATGGGGTCAGGACGGATGTGCGGTGGGTGGAGTTTTTGAGTGGCGGTGCAGATGCTGAAGAGAAAGCTACATCAAAAAGGTACGACAAGATGAACAATGATAAAAAGGAAAAGACAGGCGGTGTCTCCGAAAAGAGCCAAGGTGATAATAGGAGACTCCTCCGAGCAAGATACGGCGGCGACCTCGAAGGCGCGAGTTTCCAAGTATTGAGGTACACCACCGCCGACTTGGACAAGGCGACGCATCCGCAGGATCTGGACGAGAAAAGGAGGGAAATGAAGGCTGAGGGCAAGGTAGAGGTGCACTTGGACTGGATGCACCATGGTTTGGGGACGGGTTCGTGTGGTCCTGAGACGTTGGACGAGTACACGCTGCATGCCGGCCTAGAGAGGGAGGTCGAGATTCTCCTGGATTGAGTGAGGGAGAGCAGACATGGTATATAAACGAATGTGCAATTTGTTGGAATGCCTCCTAGAAAAGTAAAAATATTATCGAGTAAATCCGCTGCTTAATTACCCGCGCTCTATACTAATTCGATAATTTATGGGTCAGCGTATGAGCTGAGATAAGGTAGCCGTCTCCGTCTGTGTTGAGAATTAGAATAGGGGTGTTGTTCTTGGTAGATGATTATTGACAGAGAGAGGAAGAAAATCCTGAAATGAGGAGGAGGAAATAGTAGAGGAGGAGGAAATAGTGATACGAGTAAGAGAAACACAGCAGAAAGAAGGTAGGTACAGTACAGCTTGTGGACAAAATGTCCAAAGAATATTGATCAAAAAGAAACCCTCCAGGGTAGGATAGGTACCGAAATAGATGAAACGACGTGGGCCTGATTTGAACAGACGCCTCCGAAGAGACAAGATTTCTAGTCTTGCGCATTAGACCACTCTGCCACCACGCCTCGTTGTCGTTGTTTCTTTCTTTTGGGCTCGCTTCTTTACCGCCTTTGGTGGATTTCTTTCTCTCTCTCTCTGTGGGTGGGTTTGTGGGCGAGTATCCGTAGTGCTTGTGGATACGGATACTCACTCTATGGAATCGGTAGGTAGGTATTCCTTATCTCGATATCTCGATCACTATCACTGTCATGTTTTCAACTTCCACAGGAGAACTCTGGAAACAGGCGAGCGATTTGGGGTTTGTTTTACTCGGTTCTATTTAACGTCTTGTTTGTCTATTCCATATTGACCATACACAGGTTCCATCATCCAATATGTCTATAGAAGATAAGAGGTGCTGTGCCGTCACATACCGGTCGGTAGCCGCCAGAATGGTACATACAACCCTATTACAATATGCCGGGCTTCCCAGGATCCCAAGACAGACTCACACATCAAGTGGTGTGTACCTATATACCTATATGGTCTGGTATCAGTTGCTTATTACTACTAGTTGTGAAATGTAATTTTTTTTTATATCCAGGGTATCCATAATTACAGTAAACATGTGAGCCCAACCAACCAGGCCTTTCTTTTATCTCGCTGTGTGACCGGAGATGGTGTACCCAGCAACAAGCGGCCCAGTAGATTTTCCATCCTGATAAAGCACACAGGAATTGACTTCTCTGCGCATTAGCATTACCCAACCTCCTCACATGGCGGTCTTTGGTGGAGGAGAGCTGCTAAGTATGTGCCGCCGTCCATAGCTCCCCCGGTCTGGGTTTTGGACTGAAAAGGATTCTAAAAGTGTGCAAATCGTCCCAGAGCAAATCTCGCTGTCGTTCATATCTTGCCGTCCTTTGGCTTTCATTTCGCTCATAATACACACGGCAACATGTTTACGCCATAAATAACTTGTTTCCCCAACCAAAAGAATATCACAAATCATCCTCCAAAAACCTCCTCATCAAAAAATTAAACCTCGTATCCCTCGTCCTGATAACCTCGGGCGTCAACTTGCCCAAGTACCTCTCAAACGCCATCTGACTCCAGGCATGATACGCCCGCTGGTTCTCAAACAAACTACCCCCGTGCTTCTTGATCTGGCCGCTCCAGTACTCGGCATCCTTGGCGTTCAGACTCTCATGCATCCAATCGACATGTCTCCACGTCCAGGTCGGCCAGAAGAACGCGTCGGGCGCAAGCGTGCACACCTCGTCCGGGTGCGCCGTCGCCATTTCTTTCGGAAGCAAGACGGAGTGGTAGTTCCATTCTTTGGAGAGGTCTACGTTCTCGTAGCTTTTGATCCAGCGGGTCAGGAATGTCGAATTGGGGCGGGCGAGCATTACCGCGTTGCAGAGGCCCCAGCGGTTCCCGCCTTCGTGGCCGAGGATGATATCGTGCCCTGCTGGCGGGTTGCGCAGCTCTTCGAACGAGCGGAGGGCGAAGCTGTCCATGTCTAGGTAGATCCCGCCTTGGCTCTGGAGGAGGTCCAGACGCAGGGTATCCGAGAGGTGAGCGTATCGCGCGGGAGAGTCTTGGTCTGGTCCCGAGGAAGGCGCGGGTTTGTGGTGGACTAGCTCAATGTCTTTGGAGAGCCGCTTGATCCAGGGGTTCGCCAGCGGGTCGTGCATGGTCACGTCCTTGTCGTCTGCGTCGGCCGCGCTGGCTTCTGGCCCTGGGAGGTAGGTATAGTGGAGGTAGAGCTTCTCCGGCTTGATGCTGACGAGAGCGCTCCGCACGGCGAGGTACCAGAGGAAGTCGAAATTTCCTGCGCGCGACTTGACTAGAGGGTTCTTAAGACCAAAGACAAAGTGCACGATGTTGGGGATCGGCTTCGGTTCTAGAGTGTTCTTGCCTTTCGCGGCGGCGGCGGCCTCGTCTTTGGACTCTTCGCTGGGAAGGGGACGGCCGTGGAGGCATGCTAGTTCGTCGCCTGATGCTGTAAAGGCCAGCTCGGTGTATTTCTGGCCTGACCAGGGGTTCGTCTGTCGCACATAGTCGCCAAAGTAGATGAGCCAGGGGAACGTGAGGTACGCAAGGACGAACGCCGAGATCAGCACCAGGAGGCGGAATCGGAACGTCGCCATGATGGCGAGGGGGGAGGAGGAGGAGGGGGCGGTTTGCGCCCAGGAACGTGGCGGGCGGTCGAGGAATGTCGGAGGAGGACAATGGCGCTCGAGGCAGCACGTGCAGGTGTATTAAATATTCTTGGGTTTGTTTCAGGGTGTAATCGTAGTCGTACAGGGCGGAGGTTTACATGTGGACGTGAGACATTGTCCTAGGTTACGGATCGAATTGTGACATCAAATGGAATAAAAAAGGAAATAAGAGTTGAGAAACCGTGACACGCGGCGAGGGAGATTAGGAGTAGAAATAAGGTCACAATCTCGAATCCTTTGACTGCGGCTGATGCTGACTGCCTGGCGCCTTGGCCTTGCCAATTGCCGCTCCTGAATGGCTGGGTCCGTTTGAATGGCGATCTGCATGGCGTATGGAACACTAGAGGTAGAATCGGTCCCTAAAATACAGCAGGCGCCGTGTATCCGTACGAGTACTTCCTACCATCGATCACGCGTATCACGTAGCCAGCATATAAATTTACGCTGAATGAAGTACTACGACGAACAGGAAGAAGAACCAATTAATAGTCTGTGTATTTATTCAATAATGTATCCAGCGTCAGGCATTGCGCAAAAACTCAATGTGTAGAGTGATGGATACGGCGGCATTCCGGTATTTGATATTTTGTCAATGGTCAAACGCCAGGCCCCGGCCGTCACAGTCGGTGTATCAGTATTACGGGTTGGTATCCGTATACCTATACTCCGTACCGGTATCCGTAGAGCCGAGTATACCGGCGTACCGTAATTTTAGGCAATTGGTGCCCGTACGGAGTATGATGTATGCGTACGGGGTACTGTGTACGATCTGACTTACAGCAAGCACTGGCCGCACATGGCTCTATTTACTTGACCTCCTTTTAGATGTAAACAAAAGGACTAGCACAGGTTTTGGGTTTTATTTGTTCTTTGGTTGATTTTGCAATAGCCGGTAGATAACAATTAACGACGGTCCTGTTCTGTATCGTGCTCGGTGTTATTCGTGGACCGAAACATAAAGTTGTTGCAATCAGCAGAGCTCACAAGATTCACAACTTTGTTGTTATCGGAAACTTGTGAATATGAGTCCAGAGGCTGTTTAGTAGGTATCTTGATGAGTCAATCCATTTCATCAGGTAACAGCCGAGTCCTACGACATGTACAGTATTGGAATAGTGCCCCTGCATGTCACTGTCCCAGGATGACTCACTTACACCGACTTGGACTATATTACCGAGACTCCCATCACCTCGTCACGACTGGAGCCCTCTTCTTCTCATCTCCAATACCAACACCCAACATTTGCAATCACCAATCGGAAATATGGCAGCCCCGCCCACATTCTCCAAAGGCGACTTCAGTCGAGATAGAGAGGTCAAAGGCAGCTTCCGCGACTGGATAGACGTCCCTATCCGAGATAAATCCGGAGAAAGATCCAGCACCACCAAAAAAAGATACTGCGTCACCGACTCACCAGACCACATCGACCTCGACGCTCTAGAAGCAGCCTTCGCCTCCCCACTAGTCTGGTGGGCCGGCCCTCCCTCCTCGCGGGAACAACTCGAGGCTCTAGTCCAGAACAGCTACTGTTTCGGACTCCATCTCGACACAGAAATGGTTGGCTTCGCCCGCCTGGTGACGGATTACGTCACATTCGCCTACCTGACAGACGTGTACGTCCTAGAGGAACACCAAGGCCATGGCCTTGGCAGGTCCATGATGGAGTGTATACATGGGGTTCTCGAGAAATGGCCGGATCTGAGAAGAGGCCTGTTGATCACCAATGGCGGGTCGGGCGCCGAGGGAACCTACCGCAAGGTCTTTGGCGCGGTTGATATCCGCGAGAGGCCTGCCAAGGAGGGCATTGGAGAGTTGATCGCCATGGAGTGGCGATATGAGAAGGGGAAGTAATTGAATAGAAGGCGAGAGGGGGGGTCATTAGAAGGCGAGAAGGAGGTCGATGACCAGGAAGCTATACAGTTATAAAAGCATGAGCAGCGAGTGAGTGGGAGACTTTTGACTCAATCAAATCATTGGGTATTATTGTTACTCTTTTTCTTTCCATCTAAACAGACACGGATAGATGGCTGCAGGACAAGAAAATCTGATTACCCCTGTCCTGTCGTCTTCTTGTATGCGCCGCCGTTGGCTCTCCTGAGCTCGATGGCGCGCTTATATGGCGGTGCCGTCGGCGGCTGCACAGGATCCAGAGAGACATGGTCGTCTGGCAGCTTGTACGAAGCATCCGAGTCGAAGGCCGAAAGGTCTCCACAGGCCACAAACGGTGCCACCCACCGAATGTCTTTGGTGTCATCGGTCGTCAGATCTTGAACTTCGAGATCATAGATGCCGTCCGCAGCTACCACATTTGGTGCCTTCTCCGGCCATGAGTTCCATGCCCCGGTGTCCCAGTTCTGCATTGGCCCTCCAGGGGCCATGATGGGCAGACTCGCTTGGTTCGCTTGCAGCATTTCTGGGAGCCGGCTCCCTACGCCAAGTGGCTCCTCCAGACTGGCCTGGAATCCGGCCGGTGGTTGGAAGTTGATGCAGACGATAAAAGCCTCGACACTGCTTGCTCGAGACGAACGTGGCTTGGCGACGTAGACCTTTTCAAAGAAGATCTTGAGCTGGGCATAAAGGAGGTCGACGTTGCGGCCTCGGAAGATCTTGGCGACGAATTTGCCTCCCGGTTTAAGCACACAGAGGGCAAGATTGAGCGCGGCGAAGAGTAGCTGAGATTGGACGTAGATGTCGAGGTCGTGAAGGCCTGTGACGTCTGGGGCACCGTCGCTGATGACAAGGTCGACTGGGTGAGATGCCTGTTGGTTCATTGTACTAGAGTCATAATCAGGATCCAGCGCCTTCAACAAAAGAGGTACTGTTGCTGGGTGGGTGATATCGGCCCGTAATGTGATGATGCCAGGAAGTGGTGAGATGGGTTGGAGGTCAATGGAGACGATTTTGACGTCCCCTCTGGGCTTGGAAGCGTTGGTCTCTTCACGGACGGGTGCTACATCTTGACCATGTTCAGTCGGCTGGACTGAACCAAGGTCAGGGTCAGACCCAAAGACATTGAACATCTGCTGGCGTAGCTTGGCCTCCTTATCCTGCCAGGCGCTTTTGCCAAATTTCTCGCCCTTGATGAGGACTCTGGAGAGAACCTGGGACCAACTGCCCGGGGCAGCACATAGATCAACTACCCGGGTGACATTTTCGAAGAGATTAAATTCTACCTGGCGGTAATTAGCTGGTGCCCTGATGCTCTAAGAAATGAACTGGAATAGCTTCTCAACTCACCCTCGTCAAGTTGAAGCAACTTGAAGGCGCTTCTGGCTCGCCATCCTTGTTCTTTCGCTAGCCTGTAGTAGGCGTCACGCTTATCTTTTGAAGACTTTCCCATTTTGAAAAATTCTGGAAATGTTCTCAATTGTTGGTGCGGTATGAGATTGAGGTGAGTCTGAGGTGAAAACTGCCCCACCTTGATCCTTTCACTCTCAGTCTCAGGGAAATGGGCGAAAGCCAGAAGCCCTGAAGTGCCCCTCTATAGAATTCTCACCGCCTAAATTTGGGGGCAGAATTGCAACAACATGGAAGTGTTCACCGCCTGATAGAGCCGGCAGAACCAGACCTGAAAGGCGGTGAGCAGGTACATACATAATTTGCAAGGGTAGGTTAGGGGACCAATGGCTTGGCAACAAAACTGTAGTGGGGCAAGCGCCAAGGGAATGGCGGGTCCAAGATTTACATCCAATTTTCACGAACGGGATCTCACTTGAACTTGTTTTCTTCACAACTGACACAGCAATCAACTCGTCCGTTTCAGTCAAAATGCCGATGGATAAGAAACGAAAGCTCTCAAAGTCGGCAGCCGTTCAGACGAAGCGCCGCAAGACACAGCCAGTACAAAAAAAGCAAGCTTCTATCGACGCACTACGATGGAAAGCTGTCGAGGTCCCGGAAGGGTTTGATGACTATGAGGGCTTCTTCGGACTCGAGGAGATTGAAGGTGTTGATGTCGTCAAGGATGAAAATGGCGTCAGATTTGTGAGTCCCATTGCATATCAAGCAGGAGGATTTGTTTTACTTACATGAATGTCAACATTTAGCTGGCACCTGTAAAAGCTGTCAAAGAGTCAGCAGGTGAAGATGAATTTCAGGGATTCGGGGATGAGCCCGAGGAAAGTGGGAAGAATAAGAAGGCCGAGCCAGGAGTAGCCAAAGAAGCAGTGAAGCCGGCTGTGAAAGACTCAAAGAAGGGCAACAAAAAAGAGGCCAAAGACCTCAAGAAGGGCTCTAAAAAGGAGTCCAAAAAAGAGCACAAAAAGGCGCAGCAAAAAAAGGCCAAGTCAGAGGCTGTCGAGCAGGAAGACCCCGAACTGGAGACAAACGTATTTGCGAAGCTCGACGACCTTTCCGAGCCAGATGAGGATTTCGATCTGTCCGAATGGGTACCCTTGGATCTTTCCCCCCAGCTGCTCTCATCAATCGCACGTCTCAAATTTTCCAAGCCGACACCCATCCAAGCAGCTGCAATCCCCGAGATTATGAACGGACATGACGTGATCGGGAAGGCCTCGACTGGTTCAGGAAAGACGTTGGCATTTGGCATTCCGATTGTGGAGGCGTGGCTAGCACAGTCGACAGAAGAGCCCAGCGCCGACAAGAAGAAATCGGCCATTGCCTTGATCCTCTCACCGACCCGAGAGTTGGCACACCAGATTTCCGATCATATCAAGGCGCTATGTGCTGGCCTCGCCACTTCTCCTTACGTGTGCTCCATCACTGGCGGCCTGTCAGAAGTGAAGCAGCAGAGGCAGCTGGAGAAGGCGGATATCATCATCGGTACCCCCGGAAGATTGTGGGATATTATCAAGTCCACCAACACTGTGCTCCACTCTTTGAGAGACATCAGATTCCTTGTGGTTGATGAGGCAGATCGTCTGCTCCAGGATGGCCATTTCAAGGAGGCAGAGGAAATATTGAACCTTCTGGACAAGGGCCCTACCACCAACGAAGAGGATGAGGAAGCAGAGTCTGAAGAGGATGAAGAAGAGGCAGAAGAAGCAAGAAAACGACAGACGCTCGTATTTTCTGCCACGTTCAACAAGAAACTCCAACAAAAGCTGGCGGGCAAGAGCAAGTTCAATCTCATGGCAGATTCTGAATCACTGGAATATCTCCTGCAGAAGCTCAACTTCCGCGAGGAGAGGCCCAAGTTCATCGATACCAACCCAGTCTCTCAGATGGCAGAGAACCTGAAAGAAGGCCTCATCCTGTGCGGGGAGATGGAGAAAGACCTCTATCTATACGCCACGATCCTTCTTCAGCCATGCAAGCGGACGCTGGTTTTTACCAACTCCATCAACACGGTCCAGCGTCTCACGCCAATGCTCCAAGAACTCGGCCTCCCCGCCATTCCTCTCCATTCAAACATGATTCAAAAAGCTCGTCTGCGGTCCCTGGAGCGGTTCAAAGCGGCCGAGACGCCCAACAAGGACAACAATAAATTCGTTACCTTTTCCACCTCGGCCATCCTGGTTGCAACCGACGTGGCCGCCCGCGGTCTTGATATCCCCAACGTCGACATGGTGATCCACTACCACGTCCCCCGCTCAGCAGACGACTACGTGCACCGCTCAGGACGTACAGCCCGCGCGGCCAACTCGGGCGTGAGCGTGCTCCTCTGCGGGCCCAAAGAAGCGGTACCCACCCAGCGTCTTGTCGCCAAAGTGCACGCCGCCGCCGAGATGAAAAAGTCGTCGGCCTCCAAGAAGACGCAGAACCTCGGGGCGGGCGTCGTCCAGTCGATCGATATCGACAGGAGGATCGTCTCCCGGCTGAGAGATCGCGTGTCGCTGGCCAAGAAGATCACGGACGCGCAGTTGGCGAAGCAGAAGGTGACCAAGGAAGATAACTGGATGAAGGAGGCTGCTGAGGAGCTCGGGGTCGAGTACGACTCGGACGAGATGGAGAAGGCGGGCACTTGGAGCGGAAGGGGCAGGGGAAGGAAGGAGAAGGAGAAGAAGATTGCTACCGAGGTTACCAAGGGTGAGATGGCGGCTTTGAGGGCGCAGCTGAGAGAGCTGCTGAGTAAGAGGGTGAATGTTGGTGTTAGTGAGCGGTACTTGACGGGCGGTGCGGGGGGTGTGGATCTCGATGCGCTGCTTAGGGGCGAGAATGTCGGTGGGTTCCTTGGACAGGTTGACGGCTTGGGGTTGGATGATTAAATTGCCAATCGGTCATATAATATGGATGGAGATCTGGGGAATCTAGCTGTGCGTCTGAGGATAAATATTTACCTCAGGTTAATAGATTATTCTTTTGTAGTTGGATTAAGCGGTAGACGAAAAGGAATACCAAGACTTGGGAATAGCTTCACTTTCGTCATTTGTTTCCCCTCACCCCCTAAAATAGAAATTGCGGGGTAGAGATGCGGTTGTGGTTTTGGCGTGTCAGGTGGGGTTTCCGGGGTGCATTTGCATGGCAAGCATGGCTCCCGTCGGGTTCCAGGCCCCAAGTATCCGTACGTAGCCAAGTCCGGTTGTCTATTTCTTGTGACAGTTTCTTCATTGACCGGGCTTGAGAAGGGAAAACTCAATTCCTGCTGTCATGATCCGTTTTCTTGAGATTCTTCTCAAGTTTTCTAGTGAGATGGGCCGCGCTGAATTTAGCTCATATTCCGGGTTTCCTTGTTTATTCTATTCGGCTCGGCATTCAATAGCGCCCACGCGATGGTCTCGTCGTTTCCTGTCCAACTCGATTCTGATATGAGTCCCTGAATTCGAAAATCGATACCGCACACGTGTCTCGAATTCGAGGAGGGGTCCTACAATGCACAGAAACAGAGACAGAAACGTGCGAGATAGATACCAACCCGGGATTTACTAGCGCCTGTCATGCCCTTGATGTTTTCCCGGGTTCACAAATCCAAGGGTATCCTCACGGCTATCTAGGTACGAAACAAAAGACAGGAGGAGGGAGGAGAAGGGGGAAAGGGAAAGGGGAGCGAGATGGGAGCGCGTGTTTCATGCGGGAGGGTTCGCAACATGTCTGTCTGGTGATGCAAGTCCCAACTCATCCAGACGATCCTGACCTAATAAACCAAACGCGCGGTAATGAGGTGGCTTCCCTCTCTCTCCTCCAGTCTTTTGGTAATATTGAGCGTGAGATAAAGATGCCCATATAAACACATGTGCAAGTGGTAAATTGTCATGGTTGATATTGTTTTGATTTATTTGTTAAAGAATGAGATGGGGGCTTGAATCCCTGATCGGCTGCTTCTTCCCTATCAGTGCCTAGGATGGGAAAGGGGGTCATACCCGACCCGACAGAGTGACCAGCTCATCAGCCCCGTTCGGGTGACGGAGTTTGGGCAAGCTATCCTAACGAGGTTATAGGATAGCTACCTACACCTGTAGCTAGCTAGACGAGGAAAACACAGAGGACAAGAACAGCTCCACGGTCGGGTGTTGTAATGAGAGCTTGGACTGGCGAGATTGCAGTTGGGGATCACAACTGGATCCCAAAATCAGGGGAAAGGGAAATCCAAGAGGAAAACACGCGTGATTCGGGCTGGGAAATAACGAGAAAACTATGAACAAGAGAGAAGAGTAAATAAAATGAAAGAGACAATGAGCAACATGGAAGAAGAGCATGGGTATGATGATGAGTGAGTGATAGTCAGGTGTGCGGGTGTTGTTGCCCTTTCCCCTTCCCCCCTCCCAAATCTGCTGGCTGCTGCTGCTGCTGCTGCCCCCCCAGCCTCGTTGTTTTCTTGCCGCCCACACACTCCCACTCACGGCAGCCAGAGCACCTCTTGTTGTTTTCCTGTGACATTTCGCCACGCGACGAGCCAGCACTTGCTCCTCCTCCTCCTTTTCCCATCTTTCCCTCCTGCTTTTTACCCGCAAACATCACTTTCCACACACGAATTGAATATTTTCATCGTCGCCAAACCTCGATATTCTCGTGAACTACTGTATCGCATACACGTCTATACTATTTTTTACAAACTGTAAGTTGAACTGCCAAGTTGCGCCGAGTTGGCGCATTGCCCGCACCGCTCGCTCGCGAATGCGATATCCACCATCCGCATCGCGACCGAACACTTTTTTTTTTCTTTCCCCCATTTTGCGACAACACACAAATATATTCGCGCTTTTTCCACACCGCCCTTTTTAGTTCTTTGCATTTTTGAACAGGATTTGCCGTCAGAAACTAATTCAACTTTTTAGCACCCGCAAAATATCATTATAAAATGGCTCGCGAAGGAACGCGCTCTTCTACTGGCAATGCCAAACCTCGCGTCATGCCCGTCGTCGACACGGCGCCGGTGATCAAGCGCACCAAGACCACCAAGAAGGTCGCCCCCGAGACCAAGGCCAAGAAGGCCGCTGCTAAGCCTGCCGCGAAGAAGAGAGGCGCGCCCAAGAAGGAGACTGCCGCTGCCGGCGTCGCGAAGAAGGTATGCAACCTCTCTCCTCTACTTTTCGCTTGTTGATAGTAGAACTTTATGTTTAACCTGTTGTCTACCTTTATGAAACTTTACTAACATTTCTTCCTGCTTCAGGCCAAGGCGGCGGTCAAGAAGCCCGTGAAGAAGGCTGCTGAGAAGGCCGAAAAGGCGGAGAAATCTGCCGAGAAGACGGAGAAGAAGGCGAAGAAGGTAAGCAAGCCACAGCTCATTACGGCTCACCCCTTTTCTTTTCATTCTTGCCCTCTTTCCTTCATGGGCAGTGGCTGCTTTCAGAGCAAGCACCCTTGGGAACCTTTCTTCCTGAACCTGAACCCTTTTTTTAACAAACCCACCTTCATCAGGAGACCAAGCCCAAGGCAGCGACCAAGAAAAAGGAAGCCGCCCCTGCTGCCGCCAAGTAAACAAACATGCATCAAACTCTCACTCACTCAACAACGACCATTCATATATCCCCCCCGTGAGAAGAACGATGTGAACGACACCAACAAGCAAACCAACGTCAAGCCTTGCTTATTATATGGTACCTAGTATATCTTTACTGTCTGCCCACTGCCAGGCAGCCAGACATTCGGCCTCTTTCTTCTACATCATGTTATCACTTTTTCCCCGGAAGCTAGCTGGCTGGATGGATACCTCACCTACCTACCTGGCTGCTGCTGCTGCTTCTTCTGGAATGACTGAAGGGTATGGGTATGGGTATATGGACTTATCTTGTTTTCTCTCTCTCTTGTCCATCTATATTGTTCTGGTTGGCCGGTAATTATCCGTTTGTTTTTTTGTTTCTTTTTGCCGGACTTAACTGGTCCGCTTCAAGGTCAATAATTCTGTTTTCTTTTTTGTTTTCTTTTTGATATCTCTTTGTTCTTTCCTCGTTTTGTATGTAACTGGTCTGATGATTCTGGCCTTTTTGGTTTTTGGTTTTCTGTTGTTTCTTTTTTGGTAACGAACGACGAGTAAGATAAGATACCTGGTGTCCTTTTTCCTCCTGATCTGACTGAGCTTATTGAGCACTTGACTTTGAGGGTGAGTGAGTATGGGAGTGAGTGTCCTTACCTATGCGGTGACTCATAGGATTATGTGACAGACTGGCGTGAGTGAAATGGTCGGACCGATGGGTGATTGTCAGGTGTAGCCTCTCCCTCATTGCCCAATCATGCAGGCCAAAGATCAGATCAAATCACCCATTTATAATCTCGAAATTCCAGACTGCTTCCAACAGCTAGGGGAATAACAGAGAAACCAAATGGCCCGTTGGCCAAGTGGTTAATCTGCCCCTCGCTGCCCCCCCCCCCCCCCCGCCTCCGCCCCTTGTCCGAGGAGCTCTCGAGAGCTCGTGGGTTCGACCCCGTTCCCGCCTATTCAAAAACATTGTTCGTAAAAGCAGTTGGTTGCTTTTCGGCTGGGCATCCTGTAAGGGGTGCCCGGAGCTTTTGCCTTTTCCCCCTGTTTTCCTTTTTAATACGATGTCGTTCAGTGACTTGAGTCCTATGTTATAAAGGAGTATAAGTTCGTCTTATTCTATATGCCTGGCTGTCCGTGATTCAAACCGATAAAAGACCGCGAAGAAAACATATATATAAAGATTCTTAGGAATCTTTTTAACCTAAACCGGAATTTAAAAGTGTAAGGAGCAGATGGGTTGGTGAACATCATCCTATTTTACGATCATATTGTTACCATTTTGATCACAAGATTCAGGAGTGAGATGAAATTAACAAAGCTGATAGAATGTGTTATCCAGCAGATTCATATCAAGCAACGGAGAGCTTTTACGTTCCACCAATCAGTGAAGCTTCAGGTCTTTACCAGCAAGTGCTCCAACTGTATGACGAACCAGCGCCCCACCTCGGCTGGGCGTACCGTGACGTGACACAAGTACGTAATGGTACGGTAAGGCGGCTTCGCTGATACCCTACAATATAGGTCCCTGAACAGCCGCTACAGGGGGTGGTATCGGTAATCCGGTATCCGTAGGCCAGCGCAACTCAAATGGGAAAACTGGGCGTCGCGCAACCAGGAACGTTCCGTTGACAAAGCGCGGCGCATCGTCGCGAATTTCAAGATTAGGTTTCTGCCATCCAAAGTTCCAACCCGCCCATAATTCTATTTTCCTTGCCTTTCCCCAGCATCGACCTTTCTTTCCATTTTCTTTGACTTCATCTTTCCACCTCGACATGAATGCATCGCCGTCGAGTGATTGGACTTCACCAAGATGAAACTGATCAAGCCTTCTTGGCTTCGCCATTCTGGTGAGTTTCTTTCATTCAGTTGGCGAGTTGCAGCCACGAAACACGTAGTTAAATAAGAGGCTGACGATTGATCTCACCCCTTCTCACAGGCGAAAATAAAGACTTTGAGGTCTATAGCTGTCATGTTTCTCCCGACGGCAAGAGGCTGGCCACCGCCGGCGGAGGTATGTTGATTCCTGTTTGTCCTCCCTTTCCTACAAGACAGCTTCTGACAGATCAACCACCAAACAGACGGCCACGTTCGCGTTTGGTCGACCGAGTCCATCTACCGTGCCGACGATAGCTACACCGAGCCCCGACAACTCTGCCACATGAGCCATCACCTGGGAACCATTCATTCCGTCAGGTTCTCGCCCAATGGCCGCTACCTCGCTTCCGGCGCAGACGACAAGCTCATCTGCATCTACCACCTCGACAACAGCGCGCCGTCGAACGTGCCCTCGTTTGGGACGAACGAACCCCCTCCGGTCGAGAATTGGAAAACCTACAAGCGTCTCGTTGGGCACGACAACGATGTGCAGGACCTCGCCTGGTCCTATGATAATTCGATTCTTGTCTCGGTGGGCCTGGATTCCAAGGTAGTGATTTGGTCCGGACATACTTTCGAGAAGCTCAAGACACTGGCCGTCCACCAGAGCCACGTGAAAGGCATCACGTTTGACCCGGCCAACAAGTTCTTCGCTACCGCAAGCGATGATAGAACCATCAAGATCTGGAAATTCACGCCTCCTCCGCCGAATGCCACTCAACACGACATGGTTAATAACTTTGTCCTCGAGACTACGATTAGTTCGCCGTTTAAGAGCTCCCCGCTGACGACGTATTTCCGAAGATGTAGCTGGTCGCCTGACGGCAACCACATCGCTGCGGCGAATGCGGTAAACGGGCCTGTTAGCAGTGTCGCAATCATCGAGCGGGCGAGATGGGACAGCGAAATCAACCTGATTGGCCACGAGGGACCGACCGAAGTCTGCATATTCTCTCCTCGTCTATTTTACACCAAGAGACCACCGCCAAACGGTACAGCCAACGGGGCTAATACTCCCAACCTGGTGACCGTGATTGCCTCTGCAGGTCAGGACAAAACTCTTAGCATATGGAACACCAACACGTCGAGGCCCCTCGTCATCCTCCAGGACATGGCCTCCAAGTCGATATCGGATCTTGCCTGGACGCCTGACGGCCAAACCTTGTTCGTTGCAAGCCTTGACGGAGGGATTGTGGCGGTCAAATTCGAGGTGGGAGAATTAGGCTGGGTAGCCACAGCCGAGGAGAACGACAAGGCGCTGCAGAAATACGGCGTGTCCAGAAAAGGCATGGGGATCCCAGAGGATGTTGATGGACTTCATCTCGAAAGTCTCAGCAAGGAAGGCGAGCTCCAGGGCGCAAAAGAGAGAATGGGTGCTCTGATGGGTGACGTTGAGGGCCCCAAGAAAGGAAAGAAAGCGATTGGGACTACGACCACCAACGGATCAAAACCAGCAGAATCTTCCACGAATGGAGAAACAGATGGCACCTCTAAGCCCAGCAAAGAAGCTGAACAGGAGAAGCAGGAAACACCCGAGCAGGCCGCTAAGCGGCGGGAAGAGCTAAAGGCCCGTGTTACTATCACCAAGGACGGCAAGAAGAGAATAGCACCCCTTCTCGTCTCCTCTTCCACTGCCGGTCAATCATCTCTCCCCCAGTCTCAGCTTGTTGGCGCAGGATTTACCAAAGCGAACCGAGTCGAAACCCCAGGCATTGTTTTGGATATGTCAAGACCATACGACGGCTTGCCTAGGGGCGGACTTACCACCATGCTCCTGGGGAACAAACGAAAAGCAGGTGCCATGGACGGGGATGAGGACGAGGAATCGAGCAAACGAGCTGCGACTGGGCCTGTACCGATTATGGTCGATGGGGGCGAGAGTTTGGAACCGGCCACACTCACCGCGCCCGTCCATGGAGTCGTTCCCACCCCTGAATTCCTCCGTCCAGCTGTGATCAACCCGTCGCTCGCCGTCTCCCAGATAAGACTCGCTGTCCCCAAGGTCAGATCCCATATTCTGAGACCCTTGAGGGGCGGTATTCTTCAAGAAGAGACTGCTTTGGAGGAAGCCTCAAAGGTGCCCGAGACCATTGTTCTGGAGGCCAGGAATCCGGTGCATGCCCGTGAACCTTCCCGGATCATGGCTACCAAGCGGGGTGCTCTTCTCTGGCAGGACTTCCTGCCTCGAGCCATTATCTTGGTTACTGGAAACAAAAACTTCTGGGCTGCCGCCTGTGAAGACGGCTCCGTCTATTTCTGGACTCCGGCAGGACGTCGACTTACGAATCCTCTGATCCTGGAGTCACAGCCTGTCATCGTCGAATCTCGCGAGCATTGGCTGCTCTGCATTACCTCGGTTGGAATGTGTCATGTGTTCAACATTAAAACCATGTCCTCCCCACACCCACCTGTATCTCTCGGTCCAATTCTGGACCTAGCTATTACATCCTTGTCACCTCACAGTGCCCCAAACATTGGGCCAAGTGTTACATCAGCACATCTTGATAGTCAAGGACACATTGTTGTAACTCTGAGTAACGGTGATGGCTTCTACTATGCTAGCAACATGTACTGCTGGCAGCGGTTGTCTGAATCTTGGTGGGCAGTCGGTAGCCAGTACTGGAACAGCAACGACTCTTCCTTGTCGGCACTGCAAACAACAGCAGTCGGTCCTGTTAGTTCCAAGAAAGACAGCGAGGCCAATGTTTCGGCGGGCATCATCCCCTACTTGGAGCGCCATACTACGACAGAGTTCCTATTCAAGGGACGGTCATACACTTTGCAGAGGCTCCACAAGACCCTTTTGGCCAAGGATGGCTTTGAGGGTTTCGAGAGCAGTGTCAGTATTGCGCATTTGGAGAACCGCATTGCGGGCGCTCTGGCTTTGGGCTCCAAGGTTGAGTTCGCACGCTATCTGTTCATGTATGCGAAACGAATTGGAGCCGAGGGCCTCAAACCCAAGGTTGAGGAGCTGCTGAATTCTCTTGTCGGGGGTGTACTCCAGGAAGGCGGCCAAGGCAGCGATGCCGGCAAGGGTTGGTTCGGTCAGGAGGCAACTCTCTGTGGTTGGGACAGAAAGGAATTGCTCAAGGGAGTTGTTCTGACTTTGGGTGAGTCCCGTCGTTCCTCCCGTTATCTCGTTATCAGCCACTAACACTCTTGATTGATAGGCAAATTCCGCGACCTCCAGAGATTAACAGTGCAATACGCACGGCTCGTGGATCTGACGAACTCGGAGAACGGTGCTGCCGAGGGCAACGAGAGCACAATGGATTTGGAGGAATAGAGTTCCAACAAATTTCCATTTGTGACGACTTTGCCTCTCTCACGCCCGACAGCAGCGGTCGCTCCTCCGCAGCCATCGCCTCGGACCATGGACTTTGTCGAAGACTTCCTTTCTGTCAAGAACTTTGCTGACGCCCACCGTGAATTCACCAAGCAGCGTGCACAGAACTTTCCCAAATCCACAATCAAGAAGAGTAACGCATTACCTGGTCGACGGCCCAAGAAACCGTTAGCCACTTCTTCGTCGACTCCCGCTGCGGAATCTCTACGCAGCGGGGTCACTGTTAAATCCCTGCCCTCTTGTGCTCCTCGTCCTGTGGCTCGTGGGCCAGGCAGTAAACCTCGAGATGACGAAAATGCGAAACCGGCTCCATATTGGCCCCCTCACCAGCCTGGACCCTCGGGTTCCGGGCACATTCGCAGGCCTGATGGTCGAGAGGTAGCTGATTCTCAGGCGGAGTCGGAGAGCGATTCGAATCATAGAGTTGCGACGCCTCCTTCTGGGGGTAGCAGCGGTGTGTCTTATTTTGGGCCGCAAACGCTTCCTTAGTTGCGGAGCCTGGGAGCAGCGGGGCAACTTGATTCTGGCCAAGTGCTGAATTCACGGGCTAATGAGTGAAGCTCTCCTCGAGCTGTGGTGGGATGCGTGCATTCACGGAGAACCTTGGCTATCCACGTCTCTCTCCTTTCTTGGCGTCGTATGACTTGGCTGCCATGTAATTTTTATTTTTTATTTTTATTTTTCTAAATCCAGTTTGGCGGAGTTGGGGTCCATGGACTACGGGATTTCCATGGGTGTAAAAGGCTTGTATCTGTTTCACTTTCTTATACTTTTTCTTTCTTTCTTTGGGCTTGTGGCGGAGGCCGATTGCCATGGGTTGGTTTGCTCTTGCTTGTATCTTTAGGCATTCCTGATAATTATGATGGTACTTGTTTGTCTACTAGCGGGAGTTTGACGGTTGGGGGGAGATTTTCATTTAGCATGCACTGCACTCAATTGCTTACATTCCGCTTCATCCATACCAGGTATGTTTCTTCTGCTGTTGTTTTAGATTCAAATTCCATGGTCCTCTGTGTATGTACTGTACTTTTAAATTCTGCCTCATTCGCAGACCGGTATGGTGGGCAGAGGATGTATGTGTCGGTCAACTAAGGAGGATATTACATGTACGACTCCGAGCACTTGCGTACCTATTAACGCATATACACTACGAACATGTCGAGGGCGTTGCTAGTTGTCTGGGTGGATATCGTAAAGAGGCAGCAGGCCCTACACTCCGTAGGGCCGAGGTATTTGGACATGAACACTATATATCCTCCTGCTTGTTCATCCATATCTCCTTGACTTGTCTACTATGTTGCTTTGCAGGTGTCGAAGGCCTTCGGTAAAGGAGATGTTCATGCTCCTGTAAAATCTACCAGTAGCTTGCTTACTCGTTCTACCTCGGGCCTCAGAGTTCGTCGTCATTGAAATCTCTTTTTTGAGCTTTGTGCAATTCGTGAGAGTACTCGACTGGCATAACCCCATTGGGACAAAAGTTCCCTGCCTCTTTCTAGAAAGAAACCCGGAAACGTACGTGTGAGGCGTCGGTCTGTCTACGTATACCACAGGGTTGGGAGAGCCATGTCATGTGTTCTTGTCGTCATGCAGGGTGCTTGCAGGATCTGCAAACATGGAGGCTGAGTTGTTTTTTCTCCTTTTATGTAGAGGTTTTGTTTGAGCCTCCTTGACACTCTTGAATCTAATTAAATAGGGAGATGGGAGACCGACGGTGCTGCTAGATGCGAGATTCAACTCAGTCGGGGGAAGTAAGCACCGAGGAAAACAGGTCATGAGATCACGCGACGGAGGTAGTTGCTCAGTCACCACAACCACACCTTCAAGTTGTCATGCTGGTACAACTAAAGTCGATGGGTTGGCTGGCAGCAGAGAACTACTGTATCAACAGACAGCGGAGGAGTTTCTCAAACGAGAGGGGAAAGATAAAAAAGTTCTTGCCCATAAATGGTACATACATATGTGGTTTGGTTGTTCGAGGTATATCTCTGGTCGGGTAGGCAGGTAGGTCATGCCGAGTTGAACCAGGGTACATGTATATATGTTACACAGTACCTACCTACCTCGGTCTTAAGCATGTGGAGAACAACCATCTTTCGCCTCTGTTCTGCTCGCTCGCACCACACATGTAGTCAGTAGATAAACAAAAAAGAAGACTCGTATAGGACTTATCTCACTTACTCCATGTCATTCCATTCGTAGGTTACTTACTCTAGAAAATAATTAGCTGGCACGACTGGCCTGCATGATAGTGGGTGATGTTTCCCCCGTTTTTTTTTTTAAGACCAATGTACCTACCTACCGAATATGGCCGAATCCGGGTCTGGGTGTATTAATTAACCCTGATTTGAACACTTGGGTACCTACTTTAACTTGCCCCCTAATCATCTCCAGCCAAGTCCCTCTGGCAAGTGAGGAATACAAGGCAGCTATATGTGCTTACTTATCTACCTAAGGCGGACAGTCAGATGACTCGGAGGAAACAAGTACTTGGCAGATAAGGAGGCTCCCAAAGGATATCTCAGGATTCGATTATACAGAGGCAAGTAAATAATGACCTTTTTGCAGCAGTTCTTCACGTAGACATGAGCGTAAGTGCATATCTACCTACACAATACACATCTGTCCTCAGCTGTGTGTTGGTGTGGTGTCTGTATGCTTGTATGCACATATGGGGTAAGGAAGCATGTATGTACAACACACCTAATATGGAAAACACGGGGTCTAGATGCAGTGTGGCTGGGGTATTGCTGACAGCATGCTGACACGGCATGCCAACGTCGTTTCCTTCTGTGCTGTCTACCTGGTACATGTACGTATAGGGCTGGCAAGGCTGGTGGTATGCTGCATGCGTGGAGGTGACAACCCGGCTAGCCCCCCGACGTTCATCAACGCCGATCGACCTTTCCTTGCGCTTTTGGTTCAATGTAGATAAACACTCGTCTGCTGCTGAAGTAAAGAGGTGACCTTTAGAACTACTTGTACTAAAGTGCTTGAAAATGCCAAATATGCTGGAGGAAGACGAGAGATAACGATCTGGTATCCTGGTTTTCCCAACGAGTACCAACAGCATAAGAAACTAGGAACTTTTGTTCTTGCCCAGTGAACATACTAGAAGGTCACGACGATGATAGGAGGACCTCTTCGGGCAATAGTACGGAAGGCTGCTTGATCTGTTGACCGAGTACATGAGAGGGTGCGGTGCGCTGGCAAGTGATCAAGGCCGTGATCGTAACGGCTCTATTTTCTCCTTTCGGTGAGACCAAGAATCTTGGTCAAGTTTCACGACAAACTGACAGCGATTCTGCTGCTGCAAGAGTGGTCTGAGGCTTTGATCGAGGAAAGAAAAAAGTGTGGGTGCGAGCTGGGAAGCCAAAAAGCATCGGCCCATCGATGCATTTTAGAATGTTAAAAAAATGGCAAAAACTCAAGGCCCCCGAAGGGACCCTGAGAAAAGCCTCTTGCGGCTTTTTTTTATTGTTGTTGTTATTGATCGTGCCCGGAATTGAACCGACACCCTCCCCGTGGGGAGGATGCTGCAGGCCGGAGGGGTATAGAGGAATGACTTTAGCCAACACACTGGCCGTTGGGCTTTACCCGGCTCATCTCTACTGTCGCCATCCCCTCTCGGTTGGAAACAAATGATTGGAACCCGTGCTTATAAAGCCCTGCCCAATGATGGTAGGTTTGGTCCGATGTATGTTCAAAGACTAAAGATATTGGATTTTTGTATCTGCATGCATACAGGGACTAACGGCATATCATGTCGCATAATGTGGATGGGCACGCGGATAAGGCAGGGTAGGAATCGATGACAGACAAGGTCGCTGCGGTAGGTGGACAGAGATCTGGTGTAGTATTCTGGTGATGTGATGGGATGTCGTGACCGACTTGAAGCACAAAAGTCAGAGCAATGCCTGATAGGCAAGATATCTGAACAGAATTTGGACAATATCCTGGCTTGTTCTGATCACTCGCTTGATCACTCGAGGTCTGATTGGGATAGATAAGAAGGCGCATATTATCAATATGTCCAACCTGCTGGACGAGTTAGCTTCACGTTGCTTGCTTGTCATGCATGGTGCATGCGGCAGACCGCAGTAGCGAGCTCACCGGCAGCAGAAACAGTGAATGGCTAGACACTCACACCCCACGTTTCGTTCTCCGGGCTTGGTGTATATATAGGCATCCGCCCATGTTCTGGTGTCGTGACCAGCTGACTAGGCCAAGACATTCCGCTTCCCATGCAAGTTGAGGTGCACCATCTCGGGGGCTATATCGGGCGCAGCCATCGGGCCATCGGATACGTGCCCGGTTTTCGGGCCCCGGCTTCTGTGGACCTGGGATTCTACCCGAGATACTTGGATGTGTGTGAGTCGGTGTAGGCCGAACTTGCATTCGATACAGTATGAGAACAGGCCCGAGGTTGCTCTGTCGCCTGTCGACTTTGCTCTCCTTGCCGCCGTTGACGCTATCGCCAGCTGTACCCGTCGTCGTCTGTTGACGTGAGAAAAGGACAAGATATGTTGCTGACAATGAGTGATCAGATCATTGCTTATGCGGTGCTTGGTTCTTTTGTTGCCTGCGTATCCATAACTGTGAGAGTCAAGACTTCTCCTCCGTGCCGTGTTTGACCACAGCAGCTTGCTCCTGTCGCCAACCGGAATTGAGCAGAGCCGAGAATGCGCCTACCCATTCACCCATTCACACAAACACATTCCACATCCTCTTCCCACGGTGCTCTCTCTCCAGTGTGAACGATCTCGGTCGCGATTGGGTCGATATCAGGAGTCGGAAACCCAACAATGGACAGGGCGTGGGCAGCGTGCTTCTTGGTCGAGTCGGTCTCGGTCTCGTGGTGGTCCTGTGATGTCTTGTGAGCAACCATGGGCCATGACAGCCACCTCTTCGACACCCTTCTAGGCCTCAGTCTGCCATGTCGTCCACATCACACATGAGGTATGGAAAAGGTTTCCTTTTACAAAACCGAGATGCTGATTTGCTGCCACATCCGATCAAGAGTGGCGCCTTGAACAATCTGTTCGCAACCAGAACAAAGTGCAGGTGTAGGAGCCATCTACAAAGTCTGATGCGAACCTGAGGTTGTAAGTGTGTCTCGTGTGTTGCGGTGCGATTGAGGTGGCTACCCCGCTTGTCATCGGCCAAGGTCCTTGTGGTATCTTGGTTCCATTGGGCAGTCACCAAGGCGCGTTTGGGGCGTGTTTGCTTCCCGTGATTGCCTCATGTGTGGTTGTTCACTCAGTTCCTCGAAAAGAAGACACTCTGGAGTTGGCATGAGTCAAGCCACTTTTTCGTTGTTGCTTACGTTTTTTGTTGGTAGTATCCGTAGATGAGATGGGTTACTTATCTCGTTGAGTCAGTCGTTCCTGCCTTTAATGTCTTCTTTTCGTCTAATATTACTATGCCTCTGCTCCTTCCGTCTGGCAAACAAGTTTCAAGGCACACTTATCCACCCAGAAAGCCACAAAACTCCCTCTCTACTCGTACCCTCGGCTGCTTTCTTTCATATACTTTGCACCCGGGACTCTAAACTTCCGGGCGTCGAATCTAACGCCAGGTCATATCCGAATGGTGGGTTTCTACCACTTCCGATGCCCGCAAACTTTTCTGCCCATCCTCTCTATTTATTTCTGATGTGCTTTTTTTCTTCCCTTCTTCCGCTCCTTTCTCCATTGTTGCTGCCTGTGTATGGCCTTGACGACCGCTGACAGATCACTTCACCAGAGAAGAAAGGTGTTACCCAGTCTCCAATAGAGGCCAAGCAAGATGGCTCCCAAAACTCCCCAGCGACACCTTGAATCGATGCAGCTCATCCTACAGGTTTGGTTGTACATCAAACCTGAGCAGCATTCCCCAGTCAGCTGCCATATGGCCTCTTTCTTCGAGCCTCTCCTCAAGGCTCCTTGGACTGCGACTCCATCCTCATCAACGACAGTTGAGTTGGAATCGGAGGACGAGAAGAATGTGACGATGGCCCACCTGGAACTGGCCAAAGTTGATGGTTTATCGCTGGATGAGGGCGATGTCTTTTCACGTGTTGATGTAAGTCACTGTCCCAGCCAACCGGAGCCATCCCCTGACACAGAAAATGCTCTCAAATCAGATCGATCTGCGCATAACACAACGAACCGTGTCACCCGAAAAGAGAGCCGAGGCATTTTCAAAAATCCTACAGCGCATAAGTATGGAATTCAAACGCCATTCGTTCTCGCAATTTACCGGCCTAGACTCGGAAAGCAAGCGCATCATTGCCTGGGAGCTTCGGGGCCGTACTTCCGCTCAAGGCTCTTTCAAGCACAAGAAAACCGAGAAAAACCAAGCTGCGTGAGTAACTACTTTTTCCGTTCACTGTTTTTCTGACAATAGCTATTGCTGACAGTGGCTTACAACATCCGTCGATTAGCTGGGTTCTACCGCCCCCCGCGAAGAAGGGAACCGAAAGACCTGCAGGAAATATTGAGGCAGAACTCTACAAGGTATGTCATAAATTTGGAACCATGGCTATCGTCAACATTAGGTCGGTTCCTGACCAACATGGGAGCAGCTTGTCTCCATAAGGCAGAGAAGACCAGACGCGGATTTCCTGAAGCCGGTCGAAGGACACGACGCTTTGAAGCGGCTCGAGAACCGTCTCTACTCTCAGAAGGTTCTGTACGAACGACTGAAGGAGAAGCAAAAGATCCTGGAAGACGGAAATCTTGAGGAAGGTTCTATCAGACAGCACATCGACGAGTACGTCGGAATATTGGAAGATCTCGACCAGGATCTGTCTGAGGTTATTGCCATCTACGACCACAGCATAGGCCGGCGCAATTTCTCGGCCGACTTGATAGGTCAAAGGGAGCGGAGCGGGTTTGCGGCTTTACGCCTCCGTCTTCTCCGCTCAATCGGAATCCATAAGTACGGCACTATCAAGATCAACGACAAGTACTTCGAGGAGCTGAAGGACAGGGCGAGACAAGAGTTACGTCACATGCAGCGAATGGCCCCTCTGCTGGCGGCACATGCCCGGCTTCAACAGTCGGAGACTGGTCAAAAGCTGAAGCAAACGTGTGATTTGGCGTGCGAGGGACCCGAGAAATCGGAGTTTACTTCAAAGATGGCGATCCAACCCGCCAACCTGAGCAACAGGAAAGCCCAGCTTGCCATCCTGGCGCATGTGAGCAAGGGCTACGAGAAAACGCGGGAGGACCT
Organism: Rhypophila decipiens; assembly: GCA_033297075.1. Taxonomy (NCBI): domain Eukaryota; kingdom Fungi; phylum Ascomycota; class Sordariomycetes; order Sordariales; family Naviculisporaceae; genus Rhypophila; species Rhypophila decipiens. The sequence goes on along the minus strand of MU858046.1, from coordinate 283,424 downwards.
GCTCGTTCAAGTTGAGGCGCTCGACAGATTTCTTGCCAAGAAAGTCACAGAGAAAGGATTCGAGATCTTCCGAAAGAGATTAACTTTCAAAAGTCTGATGTCGCAGCTGTTCCCGCCAGACGAGTTCATTCAGAACTTGCCTCATTATTACACGTATGGGACATATGAGCACTGCGCCAAACTCTGCGCCGGGCTATCATTCTACCATGACATGGGCTGGTGTGGAAAGATCTGGGATAACAAGGAGGCGGGTGAAAAGATTTATTCCGGCAAGGAGTCGTGTGCTGAGGCTTCACTTTGCCCCTGCTGCTCGTTTTCGTCATTGGACGGACAGGATTAGTGGCCGGATCTTGAGGCTCTTTGACTTTGCCTTGATGATATTTGGAAGATCTGATGGGATCAATGTTCGTTGTTGAACTATCCTGGCTTGATGGCGACGTTGTGGCAGATTTGATCGATCTCTTGGAGTGGTGGTATCTGACTATCTGTAGACTAGGGGATTCCGCAGATATCGTCGTCGTATGAGGTCCAATAGCGATCATGACAAGAACATTTGAAATTCAGGCGTCGTGATCTTGTACTTTACCATGATGTTTTTGTAAAAATGAATACTGTACCATTCAACAGATAGCCTTTCCTCACCGACCGACAAGGCAATAATGATGTCAAGAGTGGTCTTTCCTATTTGGGCGATGTAGGGGTTTCTGATTCGTCCACGGTCCCGGGATTGACCCACCTGATTTCAGCTGTTGAAAGCGGGAAGGTCGGCCGTTCAGCGGCCCCCCCCTGGTCAGGGGTATATGTGGGGGCGATGTCACGATGTCTGCTGGACCCTGGACTTTCCAAGTCAACGAAAGAAGATGCAGTCGTACGTACGTATTTCCAATTGGGTTCGTAGTTTCAAAGTGGCAGCTACGGAGTAGATTAGCCGCAATATACAGGCACATCAGGGGTTATTAACTGGCGTCGAACACTCTTGTTCCTCAGCGACAAGGAACTCGCCACGACAGAGCACCAGTATACGTGCACCAGTCAGATACCTTAGGTATCACCAAACCCATGCCACGACCGTCTCAACAGAGTTACGCTACCGCCCAAATATTAGGGGTCCTAGGGTCTAGACTTGTCGCAGTCTAGCTCCCGAGCTGACCGTCACCTTGCAATAATAAACAGGGGCAAAGGGGATCGTAGCTTTCTGGACATTTCTGGGATCAGGTTGAAATTTTTTTCTTACCTTGTCAAGTTTCTTCGAAATGTGTTCTTGAGAATGTACATCCAACACCTGCCTTTTATCAATGTGAATCAAACAACTTGGTACACTCTATTTGGAACCTCGACAACATACTGCAAACAATCGAAGCTGCTGGGAACTGATGTTCTTTGGGTTTCACTGGACCGATGTTGAGAACGACGCGTCGAAACACGCTGATGACTGCCCCCTCTCACTCTAGTTGAAAATCTCAGCCTCTTTGTGAGGCAAAACACCTAATCATACACAAGCATTTCCAGATATTTGAATATCTATATATCTTTGGAACTAGTCTTTATCGCTTGTTTTCTCACCCTCGGCATTTCCAGCTTTATTTTCGTTCTGGAGGCTTGAATGAGCGGGAACAGCACTGGATACCTATTGAGAACGAGTAATCCATGTCAAGATTTCTGGAAGACACAAGAAACAAAACCATGACATCAATACGCAGTTCCTTCCCTAATGGCGCCCCAACGGCTGTTGTCGTTGAGGGTTCTCCACCGAGTCCTCCACCACCACCAACGTCTCAGCTCCAGCCTCACTCTCAGCTGCTCTCCACACCACTAGCAGTACAAGACTCGATACCAGCCGGTGCTCATAATAATCCAGGTATCAACACCACCACGAATGACTCAGAACAGGCTCGACAAAATCGACTAGATGATGATGATGATGATGATGATGATGATGATGATGATGATGATGATAGCACTGTCAGCAACAATCAATCCAGAGCAGAGTCACCTCCCCAGGTGGTACCAACTCCTAAAACAACAACAAAATCTCACATCAAAAGACCTGCCGTCCAGCAACAGGCGGCCGAACCTACCTCGAGCATATCTTCTTCATCGACCAAACATAGTCCCAAAGATGTCACAACAACCACCACCAAACCCATCCCTGAATCTGATATTCATACCCGCCGCCCAAGCCCAAGCCGACACCCAAAAGCACCAACAACCCGCCTAAACGCGCACCAAATATTCTACATCTTCATACTAGATGGCCTAGGCGCCATGATCCTCTCGGGCGCGATAAATTTTGCAATAGCCTACGCAATGTACACCTCCTCCTCCCCAGCTGCAGCTGGTACTACTACAAACAGTGTTGTACCACCCCCGACAACAACAATAATATTATTATTCCACCTACCGAATTCCTTGGCGGGGGATGCCGCTGTGACGATAGTCTTGCAAACGGTCATCACCTGGTTGGTCGAGTTTTTACTTGTGAATAGGGATTTGGAGAGGGGCGGGGTGCGGCCTGTTGGGTTTGTTGGGATTCCGAGACATGGAAAGTTTGTGCGGTGGTTTTGTTTTCTTGATGATGGTGATGTGCTACTGCACCAGGATCTGGACAGCAGCAGCAGCAAGAAAGGAAATAACAATAGCAAGACTGTGATGGAAAGTGAGGAGCGGGAGGAGTCAACAACAAGACTAAAACTGCCAAATTTTTGGGGCGCCGGCTGGGTTTCCATCATCTGGTCGCAGATTGTCAGGGCGTTGGTAGTAGCCGTGGTCATGTTCCTGCTTCTTTGGGGTCCATGTGTAGGGATCTTGATGGCCTTGGGGAGGAAAGATGAGACAATAGGGGCACTGGGGGATTGGGTGTTTGAGCAGCGGGTCTGGCTGCCACAGGTGTTTAAGCTTATTCTGGGAGCCTTGCTCGCGTTGTTGGAGACGCCTGCTTTTGCCTTCTTTTGGATGGTCCAGGCTGGTTGGGATTTCCAAAAATTGGAAAGCAGTACGGGGACCCGGGCAGGAGGAGCTGGTGTTGTGGGCGAGAGGGGGAGTGTGACTGAGAAGGAGGGGGTCTGATGACTCAATGTCAAGGGTGTTCAATGGGAGCGGGATCGTAGTACGGGAGGGAAAAGGTTAAGGATACTATCGGAGGTCACTTTGGATATCGGGCTATGTACATGTTGGTGATAATTTTAATATTTGATGAACAAGGTTCATTTGGGAAAAGAATGTGGACGAGCTTCGAGCCGAGCTCAGGATAATAACCAGGAGACCATGGCTGGCCATTGGCACTTTGTAATGTACAAGGATAACAAAATGAGGATGACGACAGACTCCAAAGACGTGAAAAGATACTGGAGGATATATGAGCCTATAAGGCAAAATTTCTTCTAAGGGGCTCGGGTAGACAGGAGGTGGATGTTTAGTGTTTACACCACATTTGCAAAGGTTTAAATACAGTGCCTGCTTATACGAGCCTGTCACAACAAAAAGACAGATGAAGCTTGGATTGCATGAAATAGACTGGGGGACAGGACATGAGGATCTAGATGTATAGGCCATATCTCTCACCATCTTGGTCAAGGTCGTTACTCCATCATCTCAACAAAAAAACCTGTGCCTCGGGTATCGTTCTCCAACTTCAAAATAACAGCTGTAAAGACGACGGCTCACCTTGGCTTGCGGCGTCCGATTTCTTGTCCCCTCTTCCCCACGCCAACGTCCACGGGGATCGGACTGTAGGTGGGATAGATCGGGTTCGGGGATCGGTGCTAAGATGATTCCGATCGTGACGCTGTGAAGTCCCTCGCTTTCGGTACCACTACATATCAGATGCAGTAGTCGTCTTGGCGAGAGTGGAGGGTCAAGGGCGAGCACATCGGCGATGACGACGGAGAAGACGCAGGATAGCGCATCGATCCCCGGCTTGGCGGTGTGGACAGTGAGGGCTTTTGGGAAAATGACGCTCATAATTTTGAATGCTCACGTAAGAAAAGAGTTGGGAAACTTGTTGGGAAAGATGAAGAGATTGAAATTTTGGCCGAGGTGTGGAGTGGACTCTAGAAGTGAATGTTTTTTTGTCATCTCGGTGAATCTGTGCAGTGAGCCGATGCTGCTGAAACAAATCGACAAGTTCATCTGATCTGGTCAGGTCAGGTCAGCCTTACAATTTCTTGCTCGGTCTCGACAGGTATTCCTGGTAGGTTAGAAAATTGACGGGACCTGGCGCTCGGCAGTTGGCAGTCACACCGGCGATGAAGGGAAGGGACATGATCGGCCGAGGCGCAATTTCTCGCCGGCCGCGGAATCCACGTGGGATAAAAAGATGGTACAAACTCCACACAAGACTTTTTCACCGAGGCGGGGTGAGGAAAGTATTCACCATGACTTCACCGAGGGGCGATCGGTGAACATCAAGGTCCCTATCCATTTTAAATTCACGTCCCGAAATCCACGAGTCGGGGAAAGGCTTCTTGATGGTCTCGATATTTCTTGTGAATACCGGTTCATGAGAGGTCTAAGAACTCATACCCAAAGCGCCTTCGATGGCTGTGACGACCATATGATGGTTCCATGAGGGTCAATTCCAGAAGTCTTAGATCAGGACCTGGAGATAGTCTTGATATCAAATACGTACTTAAACCATATCGCCGATTGGCTCCCGGAGTCTCGAGAACGTTGTGCTCAAATGGCTGAACTTGATATAATATAACAGCTTTCATTGGACATTATAATGTCAAGTCGGTTGGCGTCGCCGTTGAGTTCATCGGCCTTCCCCCTGAAAACGAAGTATACATGGCACCCATGTGTAATGATCAGGTATGAGAAGTCTTTGAATCGACTTGAATGTTCACGTGCTGAATATTAATTTCGATTTCGATATTGGGTACCGTACCTGCGTTTGATATAAAAAAGGCTCATCCATTTTGTGCGGGAATTCCATCCTGTGCAATGCATAGGGTTCCCCTGCACAAGATCTCCCAGGCCATGTGGTTACAGGACATGGATTCGAGCAACACAACCGCAATTTGGCATGTGCTTTTGTGGTTTCAACTCCCGTCATCATTGATCATGAGCAGAGAGAGGGATGGGCAAAAGCCTGTCTGTCACCAGTCAGGGTTGGGAGAGAGTAGTTCACTTTGCTTGCCCAACAAGCCATTATTGATGATTAATTCAAGGACTGGTTAGAACTAGTGGTTGTCAACTTACCACTGACTCTGGCATCAAGTCAGTCTCATCAACCGCAGCGGAACTTCCCGTACCTGGATGGCGGGACATGAAGTATGACGCACACCAACAAGAATTTCCAATGAATTGTTGATGATTTGCAGCGTCCAGGGCTCCAGGCTCTGCTCGCTTCCAGCTGACCCACTGTCCGATTAAGCGGGGCACGGAGAGGGCGGGCGGACTCGGACTTGGGCTTTACTCCGGACTCCAATAGGGCCGCACCGCTATTTTCTCATTATATAAGTTTACATACGTACTATACATACCATTTACTTGATTGGATCTTCCAATCAAGTCTAGTTGCTCTTTTGGGCTATGTTACGTAGTGGTGTGGTATGTCACGATCGTTACATTAACTCAAGGTAACTAAGAGTTCCGAATACCCTCCCAGGCCCACCCCGCTATTTTCTATAGTCTGTGTTTGCCTGCAGCATGCACAGTAGACTGGCCATCTTGATCAACGAAAGCGATCATTCGCTGCGTTGTAACCTGTTGAGCTTACCTTCCGCTGCTGTTCTGTTTTGTTGGTCTCCTAGGTAGGAGTCGGCCTGCGATGTTGAGACATGCTATCAAAGTTGGGCTTCGTCGTTTTGCTGAGCTGTCAGGTTTCGTTGACATGTCCCAAGATCCGAGTTAATGACGGGCAGTTTCTGGTCAACGATGTGTGAAAATAGCTCAGAAACGTCCTGTTTACTCACCAGGCCAACAGTGTTCTCATCTTCCGTGCCACTCGCACTCATCGCCGTGTCAGGTTGTGAAATTGCTGTCAGACATACCTGGGCTGTCATACAGCTTGACCACGGCGTAAACCGGGCGCTGATGTTACCAACAATCCTCTGCTCTCCTATTACTTCCGACCCAGGCAGCAAAACATCTTACCAACGAGAGTTCCCAACAAAGCGAGATATCACTTGTCTCTGACCCGGCTTCATCGGAGCAGACCTCGCAGGTCCTGTGGGATGGTGACCGACCCCGGTGACCCCCCTGTTTCTAGACCCAAGATAGATCTTCGCCCATTTCGCCGTATGAGAGGTCCAGAAGGAGAAAGAATCAATATCGAAAACACCGTGAGGAATTTTCGGGATATTCGGAGACATATGAGTGAAGTAGAGCCCTAATTCACACATCTAGATGCCCCTCCTAACACCGAATGCGGCCGGGTAAGACATGACAGACAGTGGCACAAAGATGCGTCTGACGTTGTTCAGTAATACAGCCTTCAACGTACAACGGCGCCGTTATGTCATCGAAGGGCCAGAAGACGGGAAGAAGAGAAATGCTAGAGGCAGATGGCGATTTTGTCAGCACTGCTCCGACGGATTCGTTCTGTTCGCGTTGTTAGAAAAGTAGAGGCTCAAAATGAAGCTCCCGCTCAGAGCTCCGCAGTTGCGAAATAAGATACCCAAACGGGTGGTGTCAGCCCACCCACAGCGCCTCTTCGGGGCTCCATCCACACCTCGGGAGGTCGGGCGGATTGTGGATGCAACGTCTTGTCGTCTTGCCCTGCTTCAGCTGCAATTGAAACAGACCACCTCGACACCTCGGTCGGAAAACACCATCTGCCCCTAGTTCTCCACAGAATGTTTCTGTGCTGTTTGGTGTTGATTTTGAAAGCGTCGGATGCCACTGCACCGTCGCAGAAGGGCTTGTGCAATGTCAAGAGAACCAGAGGGACAAGATCTTTTCTGGAGAACGTCGTCCCCATTTTTACCCTTTCTGATCACTGCCTGCCTTCTGTAATCCAAAAGATGTGTCTGCTTATGAAAGGGAGAGCCCCACAATCAGGACTGCTCACGCGGGAAAACGTGCCAAGCAGAAGATGCAGCTCCCTCGGCCCCAGGCAGTGGATGCCACCCAAGAAAGAAGCCGAGCGGACCGGGGACCAGGCCGTTCTGATTGGCGACCAAGTCGCTGGGCACACGCACACCAAGCCTCAAGTCCAACGACAACAGCGACCCCCCGACTCAGGGTGAACGCCTCTCTAATTTGGTCGCTAGACCCCTTTTGTAGCGTAATTTGTTGTCGGCGTAGAGACGGGCTTGGAGTCGTCGGCCAAATAATAATCAAAAGTGCCTTAGCTCCCCCTTTTCCATGGCCTCTTTCTTTCTTTCTTTTCTTCTGAATGCCAGAACAGTTCCAGCGTTTTAGCTCCATTAGTTCCGACCGGACTCGTGGGAAGCACATCTACTAACATCGACTACGAGTACGCCTACGCAACCAACTACGACACGACCTGACGTTGACAAATATTTCCTTTCTCCTTTTCGTCGCCCAGCCAGACATAACCTTCGTTTGACAACAATATATCCGTGCTCGCCCCCGACAACCGTCAGATTACCCGTATCCTCACCACACTATCTCTGGTAAACCAGAGTGACCGCATACGTAAACTTGCCAATCCTGCATATCAATTTGGATTGGGCCCTAGGACCTGATCCTTCCAACTCACGTTCCACAGCGCCTGATCTGACAGGTCCTTCCGATATAACTTGGACCTCTTCCCCCAAGAAGCGACGCACCTTTTCAGCCTCTTCTCGCTCAAAACTATCGCCCCGGAAGACGTCGGAATCTGGTGCTAATGGAAGACTGTCGTCGATTTACCGCATGATCTCGACCAACAGCGCGACTCGTCTGTCGCGCCGGCTCAGAAACCAGTTATCCCTAGCCATCTAAGACGAATCGATTTGTGCAACGACGGGAGAAGTTCTAGAAAGGGAGGGCTTGTGCCTCGGTTTGTTCCTTGCCCGTTCCTGGACGTTTATTGGTCTCGTCTGGACCCTGATTTCGAGCACTCTTTCAACCTTATCCCCTTCCCTCGGGAGTTCTCGAAGCCTTCGTTACGTTAGCGACGTTGGGGCAGCCGTTTGTTTTGGGTTTCCCCGTGGTGGTATCGTTCGTACCAAGCTGCCAGATCAGGGCATCTCCAAACGTCACCATCTCCATTCCCAGGGTAACGGGGAAGCTTTGGCCGGTGTAAGCCGTTTTGATCTTGGTGACATTGGCCTTGGCAACGTTGAAACTTCCCCGTCAAGGTCATTGCAGTACGGAATCATATCCACTCACGGCAGGACCGACCCAAGACAAGACGACCACTTTTCCTTTACAGTCCTCTGTATACATACCTTCCCTGGGCTGGTCCCCATTGCGCCTTCCTGCCGCACAACTCTCACTTATCTCCGTCCCGGCTCCTCCCACCTCTATTCCGTCCGGCGCTCGGGATCTTGCCGGGCCAAGTACATACGACATTTCTTTTTATATTCGACCAACTTGAAATTCAGCAGCTGGAAAAGACCATCATAACCCACATATATCGAAATCATGTTTCTGCACTCTGGAGCGAGCCTCCATGGCCACGAATACTCGGATCGCCCGGTCTCTATACCGTCCCCACAGGCCGCCGCCCAAAACCTACGGTACCCTCTCTTGTGGTCACCTTTCTCTTCAGCAAAGCCCCGCGTAACCGTGACTGTTGATGGCGTTGTTCAAGCCGACAACATCCTTACCCAGTCGCCCATCATCCGGCAAAGACCTGCTTCCGACTCGTACAACCCACGCACTCTTGAGCACGTTCGTTTCCTAGAGCCCGCCGAGGAGGAGGATGCCAGGTCTGTCCTGACCCAAGATGTCATCTCAGAGTCCGACTTTAGCGAGGTCATCTCGATGGACGGCATGTCTGCCATGGGGCACCCTCGCCGACCACGACGAAAGCTACCGCGCAAGCACACAACGTATTTCCTCGGATATCCCACGCCCAAGTTATTAGCCAAGAAAAAGGTGATGCAAAAGGTGCTGCCGAGGTTGCTCCTACAAGTACAAAAGGTCTCCGAGGATGGCCGGTCGCGCCCGATTCTCGAAATCTTCCCATCATCGCGTATCGCCGGTCCTGTGATAACACCGCGCCTGGCCAAGCGATTCCCGGGCATTTTTGGTGTCAAACGGCAGCTCGGATACGACGATTTGGTGCTTGTGCGAAGAGACGACGACGACTCGACTTCGGATGGTACCGAGAGCGAGGAAGAGAGCCTGGACAAGAAGAACCTGGTTGCCGTCTACAGCCCGCTTAAGCATTCTGATGCCGCCGAAATTGTTCTGGACAACGGGGCGGTCTGGCTCGCTAGTCGACGACCAAACGGGTCGTACGACTTTGTCCACGAGGATGACCAGGGGAACCAGACCACGGTACGGTGGGCTCACAGGAGCGGGACTAGTATTCCCCCGCGCGTACAAACATCTCCAGACACCATCGCTTCTACGAATGATGTACCCCAAACCCGATATACCTTCAGCATCATCAACCCATTATACCGAAGACATCCGGTATTGGCATCCCTAACACAGTCCAGCCTTGATATACAAGATACCTATACTTCTATAACGTCATTTAGTGGTTATACTCGTGTAAAGCCGGCCAGTAGGACGGTATCCATGACTTCGACGGTGCAGCCATTCCCCAACTTGACCAGCTCGCCAACCACGCCAGCGACAGAACCGACATCCTTGCACTGGAGTAGCGACCCGGAAAGCGAAAATGAAGGGATCTCGCCGTTGGTAGAGCCCGAGTCTAAGCGGATGGTTAACACGGTAGATGACTCAACGAAGCTGCTCATATCCGTGACGGCACTCTGGGTTGCCCTTCGATCTGGATGGTCTCCCAACTACACACCTAGCCACTCGGAAACTTCGGGAGCTGTTCCCTCTGGAGGGCGGAGTAGAAGGAACACTTGGACCCGGGGAACAACAGCAGATAGCTGTGGGCGACTGACGCCGCAACTGTCCGAGTCCGAGACGTCTCAGCACACGGGTCCAAACAAACGCAGCTCGCTCCCCGCACAGCTACCGGCGACGGCGGGTCCGGATGCGCCGCCTCCGTCGCGGACTCCGACTCCAGTATCGAGTATTAAGAATGGCCCGCGACGCGCAACCAGCACGGGGGCCGCCTTCATGCAGCGACACATTAACCATCACAATTCCGAGGCGAGCGAAAGTCATCAGGGCCATCATCTGAACGGAAAGAGAGCAAGCGTACCACCACCACCCGCCACACGAGACAATCCTCATATTCTCTCACCGATTCCCGCGACGCCAGTAAACCGCCATCACTCGGCGATCCTACCTGCCAACCACAACGTCTTCGCCGAGGCTAACATCACGACACCGAGATCAGCTTCGGCAATGGGATTTCGCAGTCTCGGCAACCAGCAAAAGTCCAAAGAAGTATTAACCGCTGGAGAAAAGCACAAGAAGGGAGGTCTGCGGGCGAAGGTCGTCCGGTGGGTCCATAAGCTCAGTGCGCGTTAGAAGCGTCGCTGGAGCGGCGGACTTTGGCATAGACGACGACACTGGAGGTGGCCGAAACTTGGGTCAAGGGCGGCAGGAGGCAGATCTGAAGGGTTTGTCTCGCCAATTCGCTTGAGGAGAAGGCCCAAGTTTACTAGGCTTCCCAGCTCTCGTGTATACTCTGAATATACGTTCCTGGAAGGCGGGTCATAACTCGAATTAGCTTAACGAGAAAAAGCTTAAACAACATCACCACATACACTACATATACACATGGGAATGGACGCTCGGTTTGGTACTATTTGGCGAAAAGAAGGAATTTCGAGATAAAAGAAAGCTTGATTGGGCTCACATATGTAATGTAATTATGGATACCCTAGAATAAAAGAAAACAAACATACATTTCACCTTCATTGCAGCGATTTACTAGCCATAAAACCTTATCTGACGCCGATTCTGGGGAGAACAGATCCTTGAACATGATGTGTTTCAGTTATTTCTCTCTACTGGTCATACAGCCAAATGATATCGGTCACTGACCATGTCCATGATAGGTATTCAACGTCTGGATGCTTGGCCCCTGCAAAAAACATCATCGTGATATTCGTGGTATCGAAACGCCGTGCCCAATCACGGTATCACCAAGAACCCCAAACCCCTGAGATACAAGAAAGTAAACAAACAAATCAAGCCAGCACCAACCACGAGCCATCCTGCAACCCCATAAGCAGACCAAACAAGAACCCAAAACTCTCTCATTCACCTCGCCCAACGCCAGAAGAGAACCAGAACCAAACTCAACATCATCTTTTTAAAACCAAGTAACCGCCAAATCCACCCAAGATCGTCTCGTCGCCCGATTCGGCAACGTCAGCCGGTGCGTACAATACCCCGAATAATCCATGGTGCCGCCTCTTACCGCAGCGTCACATTCACAACGACACCCGATAGCGTTCGGGTCGTCATGTCGTCCCTCGGGCGCCCAAGGCTGATTCTCCACCAGACTCTCCGACCGTGGGAGCTGCTTCTCGCCTGCTGCGTTAACAGGACACTGCGTAAAGATGTCGTGGTGGTATCCAATGTCTTGAAAGTGGTGTATATATCTCGCGTCGAGGAGCATCGCCAGGGCGAGGGAGTGCACGTCTGCGTCTCCCCACTGTGTTGTATCCTGTCAGTTTGATCAAACTAAGACGACGGGTGGGGGTTGCAAGGTGTGCTTGCTACTCACCCTCTCGTGATAGAATCCCCCCGTATTATCCAAACTTCTAACCAACTCCTGGTACTCTTTTCCCCTGAAGAAATCTAGACTCGCAATCTCAAAGTTACTCCAATAGTGGCATAGATTCCAGCTGTCGCCATGACGATCCGTGTGCCCCGTGTTGAAAAGCCAGCTCGACATGCCCCTGAGCGGCCAGGGGACCCACGACGGGGAAATCATCGCCTTCCAGAGCGTCGTGGTGGGCAAGTGCCGCGCCTCCTTGAAGTCGGAGATGCGCCGGAACAGAGTGGGACAGGTGCGCGGCAGCTCGGTCAGCGCGATGGTGAAGCCGTAGACTTTGTCGTGGCGCGCCATTTCTAGAAATGGGTCGTAGGTTATGGCGCAGTGGAATTCGACGTCTGGCTCGATGCGCCAGTACCATTTATAAGGTCTCAAGGCGGGAACATTGTAGAATTTTCTGTTTTGTTTGCGGTCAGTCAAATGGTAACGGGAAAGGCGAGTTTGATCAGGACGAGCAGCACATACCCGGAAAAGAAACGACACATGTGGTGGTAGCTCTCCAACCCGCCGTACAAGATCCCTGCCTTCCCCTGGCGGTCGATACTCTCTCTGGCGGCTTCGGCGTCCATCCCAGCCGGAAAGCTCCATTCTTCTGGAGTCAAGACATCGAAGACCACCTCGCCACTTGGGGCCTCCTTCATTCGTTCCATGAACTCGTCGGTCCATGGCACATCGTTGAGAAAGACGATCGGGTAATGGAACCACTTGTTGAAGTGCTTCTCGATGCTGTGGACCGTCTTAAGGGCCTTTTCGAGCTCCCAGTTGCGAACAAGCATAACCAGAGCTGCATCTTCGCGGGACTGGTTTACCGCTGGCTCCTGACATCTGGAGTAGAACGGTTTGTCCAGGTCGTGGTCAGGCCGGGGTATAGAGTACTTGCGCGCGTGGAGGCTGACTTCGAGGGTGGCGGCAAGGACTAGCAGGAGCAACGCAATCCGGTACTGGCGGAGGAATCTTAGAAAGTTGCGAAGTATGTGGGAGATTCCGGCTCGAGGTAGGTTGATGTTTCGGAGCAGCATAATGCCGGGACATTAGTGTGTAGGTAAGAATATTTCCTTAGGGAATGAAACGAATGAAAGGTAAGCCAATCGTAAGGAGTGAGACGGTGATTAGGTCAAGCAAGGAGCAGTTTGAAGATGTCTAGCGCAGGATGGAGTTCAGGTCGCAAGTTTGAAGATAGGCATGCCGCATGTCGTGGTCAGGAAAGCGGCAGGTGCGTTCGTTGTTGTTGCTGTCGTGTCCTGATTGTCCACGGCCGCTCTCGCCGTTTGTGGTTGACAGATTGGGTGCTGCATTTTGACAAGTATCCGCACACGGATTGGGGAACATGTTGAGCCTGTAAAGGCAAAAAAAAGTTGGGGAAAGGGGATTGAAGGGACGGAGATTTCATCTCAAAAATAGAGGTCAGCAGAGGTTGACCTTTCCGAGGTCGGGAGAGTTAATAAGCAAATACCATTCTATGGTGTTTGCTGGATCCTAACGTCAACCAGCTGGGTATTATAACCATTTGGTGTAGTCAATGATATTATGCCGACCCTAAATATCGTGATGATGTTCAGATCTTTTGGCAAAATCCAAAACCATTTCCAGAAAAACTGCTGGTGTGTTACGCCCTCTCCCGGCTCTATGAAGTGGGATAGATGACTTGGAACGAAGGCGGGAAGTGTATGATTTTCCACTGGGTGTCATACCGACGGATTATCCTGATAATCGATGCTGATTTGTCTTCCAGTACCTGTCCTCTGACACTGGTTGGGTAGGTCGGGTCAGATGCGCCGGAAAACACCGGAACACGGAGCCGAGTCAGCCGGCAGAAACGGCAAGATTCCCGGTTATCGGTCCCGTGTCTAACCGGGCCGGGGTCGCACAGGAAGGTGGGTGGATCTATCATACTGGTTAGGAGATGAGATTTTAACAAAAAGAATGTACTTCTCGATTGAGAAAGAAATAGAGAGAGTATCAGAAGAAAAGGAAAAAGGTAGGTAGTTAAAAAAAAAGGATATAGCACAAAAAGGAGAACAAGAAAAAACATACAACACCAGGGATTCGCTGGTGGTCACCCACCCAGCTACTAGTCTGGCGGTCACTAGTTTATCGGCAATGATCTGGCGGTCACCCACCCAACTACTAGTCAGGTGACTGCCAACTTATCTCTGGGAGAGCGGACGGGATCCCGAGTTTTCCAGTGCCTATGGTCGTATGTGCTTGTCTAGCCGCAGGTCGAGATATAAGAATGAGTATGACAGCCGTTGGGCTGACCAGACTGTCCCGTATGGGAAAGAGGCTTATTCTAGGCAGGGGCTCCCAACTTAGAGGCAAGTAACAACCCAGGAGAGGAGAGCTCTACCTGCTGGCTGCCAGACGAAATTAGCGAAGTAACTAGCATCATGCCCATCTTTGAGAAATGTGTAGCTGTGACGTTGGAAGGTACTAGGAGGCAAAAGGACCCGTGAATACCGTTACCACCACAAACGTAACCAGTGCCAGCCCGTGGGTATCACAGGCTGGGTGTATAAGTATGTTAGTGGTGATGTGAGAGTGTGCCTGGAGGTGTGGATATGTGGAGAGCCGATCATGTCAGAGGATGAGGTGAGTCAACTTAAACATCTCACTCCCAGGCTAACTAACCCACTGGTTAAGTTGGGAGGACGGAGGAAAGTGCCCGAGACAGGAACTTAGCCGTCAAGGTTCTCTCAAACGGCTTCGTTAAGTTGGTCAGACCGGGAGAGGCGGTGGAACTTTCAACTGGGGCTACACTAAGCACTTGAGGGAAACAACCTAACGTTTATAGGGCGATGGTGCGCGTCACTGGTGATATAAATCTGATCGGGTTAGATATCCGTTGTTGTGTCGTTGTTGTGTCGTTGTTATGCGTCTTCCAGCCCGGGTTAACAGACGGAAAAGACAAAAAGGAGACAGATACCTATCCGAGTACTCCGTACATACCGTGAAAAGAGCCAAACTCAACCAAGCTAGATGTCGGATTCTCAAGTACTGTGAATCTTGTCATGCTCGGTTTCGCAATCTGTCAGGAGCTACATCATGTGCCCGTTCTTAATTTCAAAATGAAATAAGAAAGAAGCATGTGCTGTGGATTCTTTATCCTGCTATCGTAACCATGATCCTCGGATAAGTACATTCTTATATTCTGGAGAGGTACAATGTCCATTTGCTTTTCCGTCCCTTTTCCGTACGAGTCCCGAGGTATTCCAAATGACTTTTTCCACTACTGCCCAGTAATTGAACGCTCTGTGGAAATTTGCAATTCTGATATCGCCGCTCATCGCTCTTGTGCAATGACCAATAATCATGCGCTATTTCCGTTTCCCAGTCTTTACCCTGCTTCTGCCAGTATTCGTCCACGTTATCCATTCGCTCATTAAACTATTCGTCTAGTGTTACTGTAAAAGATACCAAGTCGTGATAAGGAAAAGTGGAAACGAATGACTGCATGTAGGTAAAAAGTGAAGGATGTAAAGTAACTGGTTTCTGTCTTTGGTGGCCGTAGCGACCGATACCGGCTCAAAGAAATCATCACACAACAGGACTTCCCTCGCGGAGTCCGTAGCCAGCTCCCAGACTCTGGCCAAATTCGCCAATATTTCCCACAAGGCTGGTTTCAGTCAACTTGAGGAAAATTCGTTTCGAAAATGACTTTTTTCTGACGGTGGACATGGGAGAGACGGGAGACTCAGTAGTTTTCTGCAAAGGGTTCGGGTTCGATTCGGCTGGTTGTGATGCCTGTTTGTCTTGGGCCTTTGTCCAGAAGCCTTCTTCCCACGGTATGCTGTTGGAATCGAGTGAGGATTTGGCCGAGGTGGTCTTTGTTCTGGACCTGGTGGTCCCACTGCTTCCGCGACGACTGTGGGTGGTGCCTGCCTCAGAGGTGGAGGGCTCGTCCGAACCATTGGTTTTGGTGCTGCTTCTTCGCCTTTCAGGGCCGGCAAGGGGTAAGATCCAGCTCAGTTTGCGACGGGGCGCTTCGTCCTCGGGCTTGGTGGCCTCAGGCTGGGTGGTAGTATCCGTACTTATGGCAGGCGGTGGAGGCAAGGCGGGCGAGGTAGGAGAGACAAGCAAGGCGGGACAAACAGGTACGTCGGTTGTTGTTGGTTCCCATTTAACACCGGGGTGGGCAGGTGAGGCTGAGTCGGGTATTTCAGGAGTCACTGAAGCGTCATGGCCCATCACTGAAGCGTGTACTGGGTCATGACGCTTCAAGGATAGTTTTCTGCTGGTCTTGCTGGGCCTCCTTGTGGCATTGATTTCCTGAATTAGGCGTTCCCTCTCGAATTGTTTCTGGAACGCGATTTCGGTTTCCGGATCGTCAAGGTCGACGTGCGAGTCTTCAGATTCTCTCCGGACCTTAGTAGCCATCCTCTCCCACAGAGCAGTGGCGATTTCTTCGCCAATGACCGGGGCCCTGATGAGCTTCCGGAATTCGAGTATCCCCTGGGATCTGGGTAATCGGCCAATATTTTTGAGCTCTTCGTACGTAGGTTCACCTGTGAGTCTGATTGATGCTCGGTTCGACTCCCATCTTTCATCAATGAGGCCGAATATTTCGGCCCTGGCTCTCCATTGGGTCTCCTGAAGGTTCTGAATCTCCTGAGTATTCTGAAGCTCCCGATCGGCTGTCGAGGTGCTATCCACTGAGGACTTTCTGCTGAAGGGCATGTTGAGTGGTATCGAGGTGTACAGGATTGACTATGTAGGTGAGAAACCAAGTAATAATTTGGGGGAAGTGACCCCGTAGGAAGCAACCGCTGTGCTTGGTATGAGGTTGAAGAGGTGTGATGATAATGATTCAGGATGAGGCTGGAAGAGAATGCTTTCCTTCACGAGAGGGACGCCTTGATCTATTTGAAGGGACGCTATGGAAAGTCAGTATTTCATTCCCTCGTGATCAACGGCCCACCGATTTGTGTTATCGAACCGATGTTTGGTTATCGGGCCATGAGCTACTGGTAATGACGTTGGTGGGCAGGAAGACCTTGTGGCTTTGTCCCGGTGACGGTGGGTTTTTCTGGGCAGGAAGTTAGGAAATATGACTATAACATTGAAGATGGTGCATCATATGAGTCCCTTTCGGTTTTCACTGAAAGGTTATGCAAGCCACAGTTTCCACATCAAAGATGGCACTGCGGGTTCAATTATCTCAAAGGTCAGGCAGTCCTGTTGCAGCTTTCCCTGAAGCTGAAAGCAAATAAAAATAATTGCCATGGCAGTTAGTGAGAAAGAGGCCGTAAAACCCATAGCGCGGGCAGTCACAAGTGATGACCGCTAAGGCAAACATCAAACACAAACTCAATCTGCCTGCTAGGGTCATTTGAAGTTAAATTCGGCGGTGACATATTAGTTTTGTATTATACTTTGTCCTGGCGTTGGTGTCCTAGGGCGGATTTCACAAACAACAAACGTTCAAAGCTCTCTGACGGTTGCAAGTCTGCTCAGTGGAAAGTCGAAAATGGCTTGCTTTGTATGGACTACTGACGGTAGTCCAAGACACCCAAGACTGGGAGCTTCTGGTCGGTTCCGAGGAGAACTGTGGATTTCAGGATGCCGTTTGATCAATTCCCATCGTCTTTTTCTCCGGCCGAGAGTCGGCCATCACTAGGTGGCGCTTCCACTAGCAATTAACGGAGGAGGAGGTTCAGCGAGCTAAAACGGCCAGCCTGGGTGTTTGTGTGTCCATGGCTCAGTTGACAATTCGGTGCTAGGGGCCGGGACTTTGCAACTTCCCGTCTTCTCCACGTGGCATAACACCCCTGATTACCAGCTGTTGCCCGTACCGACCTGCCTTGACCGTCTGGAGAGATGGCTATCTGGAGAGATGGGGATCCGGAATCCGGACTCTGGCGATATCGCATTGCGGTGGTTAGTCGAAGAGCCAATGAGAAAATGCCCAGAGGTGTCGGAGTCAGGGCTGGAAAGAAAGCAAGCAGCTACAAGTTCCTGGTGCGGGTCAAAGGGCCGGACTTGATCTTGTGAATTCTCGGACCCAAACGAGACACCCGGCTTACACGATAGTCAACAGACCAACAGCCGAGGATGCCCGATGTTGGAAGAAGAAAGTCGACACTTTCGGGAAATTGCCGGGAAGGTGATAATCTGATCTTCTTTGACGTCACTCGACAAGCCCATCAGTAAAATGCCTCGTCAGCTTGTCCTGGTCAATACTGTCTCTCTTGTTTAGTCGAAAGACCGGAGAAGAGACATCTCCGGGGCCAACAAGAGGCTCAATCGTTCTCCAGAATATCTGAAGGTAAAAACAGTGAGGGGTGGCCAAGTAATAAGCTGACATCAGAGCATGAGGAAACAATGAGAAACACCCAGGTGGTTTCCAATGCGCCCTTGGACGAGCAAGCCGGGATACCATGAGAGCCTCTTGAGTTCGAGTCTCTTCCCCCGGACGAAATACGGGGCCGGGATTGTGCTTTTAGCGTGTCCGGTCCCTTGACCGGCGCCTTGTGGGGCGGGCGGGTGTCCAAGCGCCGGAATGTGGGGAGGTACGAACCCCTAAACTGCCGGCAAGGGTTAACAAAACTTGATGTGATTGGTCGAGGCTTTTTGGGTCGAACTCTGACGACAGCAAGGGCCCACTTCAGTCCCAATTGCTGCAACTGATGGCAACCCGAGACCCCATTGTGACGACAAGACTGACGACAGTACCCAGTGACCTCGAAATAATTAGCCTTATACTCGACTGGATCTATTCATGATTTTGGGGTTTTGTTTCCGAAGCAAATACGCCGATTTGAAAGCCACCCACCCATCACCCAACCGCGACGAGAGCCTCTCACCTAAAATCCTGCTTAGGTGCCCAACAATAGATGCCTTGCAACTCTTCGCCCTCCGAACCACGGTTCGCCTTCCCACATTGATCTCTCTGGAGTTTTCAGCACATCGCATCTGCTAGTCATAATGGTTGGCGGGTCTTCTCACCTAATCGGCCACCGGGTGTCTCTTGGACGAGTGCCCTCGAATCCATCTTTAAGCGAGATACAAAGACCGCGAGCGCTGCATCTGCTCGTCGCCGCCAATGGCCCGCGCGACGTCGCATATGCACAGGCGATCGCCGTCCGCTTGTCCAAAGACTCCCAGATCATGACCAGGGCCATCGTCGACGACATGACACACCGCTTGGCGCAGGAAGTCCTTGTACACCAAAACAAGAGCCTCAGAAGAGGGGAGCCCGAAGGTCCCACGTCGAGGGAGATTGAAGAATGCCAACAACAGGCCTTTGAACTGGTCGAATGGGCGGACCTGCTGGTGTTGGCACCCATCGATGCCGACCAGCTGGCCAAGATGATGTGTGGAATCTCAGACACCCTGATGCTGGAGGTTCTTCGAAGCTGGGATGCTTCCAAACGAATCCTCGTCATCCCCGGAATGACGACCCATATGTGGGAGAACCCCGTCACCAAGAAACAGATGAGCAAATTGCACAGGAAATGGGGCTGGGTCAGGGTGATGCCGCCCATCCTCTGGCACTACGAAGACAGGATCAACCCCAAACGCGTGGTGAACTGGGACGGCTTCAACGAGGTCATAAACATCATCAAGAACCACGCAGATCTGCTGAAGCTCGGTCACAATGTTGAGGTAGCCATCCAAGGCGGCTCAGTGCTCCCCTCGGGCAGCCGGAGACCGCATTCGAAAACTCTCCCGCCCGAAATATGGAGCATCATCTTTGAATACACCAACGACTGGGAGCTGGCCACTTCGCTCGGCGTATTTACCACACTGCCGATGCCGACCTCTCAAGGCTGGCGTCTGTCGCCCCGTGACCCGAATGATCCCCTCCAGGTGTTTATGCACGAGCTGGAGTGGACTCTACTAACCGCGAACCCGGCCGCCATCTGCACAAAGCTCTCCTCCGCCCCATCCACCTTTCATGACCTGTCGGCCCTGGCGGTTCATCTGATTTTCAAATTTGCCCTGACCGAGGTGCTGACGTACATCGAGTCGAATTACCCTCATCTTTTCAAGGCCTTTGATGGCAAGACCATCCCCACCAAGGCCTCGGCATTTTACGGCCGCACGGATATCCTAGACTGGTGGGCGAAATCCCCATCCTTCTTGGAGAAACAGTACGACAGCGAGGCACTGAACGGCGCGTCCATGCGGGGGTTTGTTCAGGTACTTGAGTGGTGGCGGCGGTCAGGCTTACCCCTGAAATATACCGAGGCTGCCTTTGAAATGGCTTCGTCAAAGGGCAATCTGCACGTCTTGGAATGGTGGCGTGAGGCCTACATCCAGGAACCATCTGTGATAGTGCTCAAGCCGGGCAGGTCGTTATTAGCAGCAGCCCAGTGGGGCCAATGCGAGGTAATTCGCTGGTGGGAAGAGAGCGGGATACCGGTTGATCACCAGGACGGGGTATGCAAGATGGCGAGTCGATGGGGACAGGTCAAGGTACTAGAGCTGTGGAGGCAGCTCAAGGGCGATGACAAGATGTCGTTTGATAACCAGATTCTGATCGAGCCTACCGTGCATGCACATGTTCAGGTGCTCGAGTGGTGGAGGAGATATGCCCATGGGGAATTACCCGGCATGGATAGGAATTTTGGAGGGGAAGATCAGGAAATGATGGACTCCGAGGATACGAGGGGCCAAGACCCTTCAGATAAGAGTCAGAGTCAGAAAAAGAAGAACCAGAACATCAAGGAGAGGAAGAGGGTCGAGTACAAGACTATGGATATCGAGGAGGCGTTGGAAGACTCGCTGGGTGACCAGACCAAGGTCAGACGGTGGTGGGCCGAGAATGGACTCAATTTGGGCCTTGGAACCAGCGAGTGGATGAAGGTTCGGTATTTATGATGTTGGTGATGCCAGTCCTCGTTTTCAGAGGTTCATGGCTAGGCTACCATAACTAGGTACCTAATGTATATAATAGGCAACATTGAAATCCTCATGCCACGATAACTCCTGCCTTATATTTCCTGTCGCAGCGATATTCCTCGGGGATAATTCGCTCCCACTTTATTCAGATCTGTGTTTGGAGTCTTTGGAGAAATGTTTTCCCTTCCCTCCGCTTATGGCACTGGTTGTCCTCCTGACTGCCCCGGTGATTCATCCTACTGAAACTTTGCCGGGTTGCTGGGTATCATCCGCCTAAGGACCTCGATCTGTCTCGCCTGCCCTTTGTTCCTGAGGTCGACCACGCCTCGTCTGTCTTTTCGTCGGGCTCCATTCGAGTATATTACTGTAAAGTCGGGTATTACCTCCCCAGGGGCGACAACGGAGTGGGGTGTGAGTGTGCAGTGCTATTCCACCATGTCAGTATTTTAGAGTTTTTATTTGAGAGTCCCTGAAGGATTATACCTTGCCGACCGTCGCCCCTGCTCCAATCTTGGACCCGACACCTACTATGGTGCCATCTCCTATCAATGTCTCGCCCCCTTCGATTGTCACAGCGACTTCTACAGTGACAT
This sequence comes from Rhypophila decipiens, assembly GCA_033297075.1. Classification (NCBI taxonomy): domain Eukaryota; kingdom Fungi; phylum Ascomycota; class Sordariomycetes; order Sordariales; family Naviculisporaceae; genus Rhypophila; species Rhypophila decipiens. The sequence goes on along the minus strand of MU858046.1, from coordinate 262,217 downwards.
AATCGCCCAGTGTGACGGCTCCAATCAGGACTGAAGGCGAAACCGGAGCCTCACCAGCTTCGCCCAGCACACCGAGGCCACTGCCTTTGCTAACCAGCGAGCTCTTCCCGTTACGACTGCTGGAGGAGGAGGAAGAAGGGACAAGCCCGATATGTGTGCGCTCGTGAACGATACATCTCCGGCCAATGTTGATCCGCCCGGCGGTGGACTCGAGGCGGGCGCGCGGGTGGATCACGGACTCGGAGCGGATCGTGATGGTGTGTGGGCCGGTGAGGATGGCCGAGTCGGCGATTACAAGCGAGGAAGAGAATTGGATGGGCGGTTTGGGGCCGGCTTGGGATACCGCTGGCAGGATGGAGTGCCGCTTTGAGGAGGACGAGGGGGCTGCCATTTTCGTTCGTTCACGGGTTATGTATTATTTTGTAGTTTCACTGCAGCACATTGTCGAGGTCTCGGTCCGGATCTGGGAATAAGAATAAAAACAAACATCCACCGGGGAAGTTTGAAATCATGTAAATAACCTCATCGGAATTAAGGTCGCTGCCGCTCGGTCGGCTTTTGGCGTCTTGGAGCAAACGTTCCCGGTCCTCACAACTCGGAAGGCGAAAAGATGAAAGATGGGGAAAGCACAGAGCTCTTTCCCTGTATTCCCATGACAAAATGCAGTCACGATTCCCAAGCTGTGGAAGTGGGTGTGAAGCACACTGAAGCTTAGGTGGGTCCCTACCTCGAACATCGGACCAATCACAGCCCGCCAATTCGTATTTCGCCCCGTTCAACGCATCGAAAGAAGCGAGCAGCCGGGGACCCGCAACAACCTCATTCACCCTCGCCCAGGCTCAAAGCAAGTTGTTGTGTGTTCTTCCGAGCGACAGCAACCGCCAATTGGCAAAACCCCCCATCTCTGCTCTGTTGAGCAGATACGCCGGCCTCCACACTCTCCGCTCTTTCTTGCAACGACTACACAGAAAAGAAAAAAGATGTTGTCCCGAACGGCAGCGCCGTCCAAGGCGGCCAAGACGATAGCTTCGCGGGTGACGAGCTCCTCCATCCAGCAGCAACGGACCTTTGCGACTGTCAACGAGGGCGACGCCACTCCGAAGCGCACCTATGGCGGCCTCAAAGACCAGGACCGCATCTTCCAGAACCTCTACGGCCGCTACCCGCCCGACCTGAAGCACGCGAAGAAGATGGGCGACTGGCACAAGACCAAGGAGATTCTGCTCAAGGGTCACGACTGGATTATCAGCGAAATCAAGGCGTCTGGTCTGCGAGGCCGTGGTGGAGCTGGTTTTCCCTCTGGATTGAAATGGGTAGGATTGGGTCCTCTGAAATGTGTTTGGATGACGTTATGCTGACCCTTTTTTTTTTTTATCGCTCGCTAGTCGTTCATGAACTTCAAGGACTGGGACAAGGACGACAAGCCGCGGTATTTGGTCGTCAACGCCGACGAGGGCGAGCCGGGAACATGCAAGGATCGCGAGATTATGCGCAAGGACCCCCACAAGTTGGTCGAGGGATGCTTGGTCGCTGGACGGGCCATGAACGCCACTGCTGCTTACATCTACATCCGTGGTGAGTTCATCCACGAGGCCGCTGTTCTCCAGAACGCCATCAACGAGGCCTACGCCGATGGTCTGATTGGTAAGAACGCCTGCGGCTCTGGCTACGACTTCGATGTCTACCTCCACCGTGGAGGAGGTGCCTACGTGTGCGGCGAGGAGACGAGTTTGATCGAGTCGCTCGAGGGCAAGCCCGGAAAGCCCCGCCTTAAGCCTCCTTTCCCCGCTGCCGTCGGCCTCTTCGGGTGCCCATCGACCGTGGCCAACGTCGAGACTGTCGCCGTCGCGCCTACCATCTGCCGTCGCGGCGGCAGCTGGTTTGCCGGCTTTGGCCGTGAGCGCAACTCGGGAACCAAGCTCTACTCCATCAGCGGCCACGTCAACAACCCGTGCACCGTGGAGGAGGAGATGAGCATTCCCTTGCGCGAGCTGATCGACAAGCACTGTGGCGGTGTCCGTGGCGGCTGGGATAACCTGAAGGCCGTCATCCCCGGTGGATCTTCAACTCCCATCTTGCCCAAGCACGTCTGCGACGACCAGTTGATGGACTTTGACGCGCTGAAGGACAGCCAGTCTGGTTTCGGAACGGCGGCCGTCATCGTCATGGACAAGAGCACCGACGTCGTACGCGCCATCTCCCGTCTCAGCCATTTCTACCGCCACGAGAGTTGCGGTCAGTGCACACCCTGCCGCGAGGGCAGCAAGTGGACGGAGCAGATCATGCAACGATTTGAGAGGGGCCAAGGTCGGGAGCGGGAGATTGATATGCTTCAGGAGCTCACCAAGCAGGTGGAGGGGCACACAATCTGCGGTAAGTTTTCTCTCATCTTTGCATTGTTGGTCAAATAAGGTCAGGGACTAATATCATGCTTTTCTTTTTAGCTCTCGGAGAGGCGTTTGCCTGGCCCATCCAGGGTCTCATCCGCCACTTCCGGCCCGAGTTGGAGGCGCGCATGCAAAAGTTTGCGCAGGAGAACGGCGGTGCGGCGCTGGCTGGTGGCTGGGAGCACGACTCGAGGGAGAAGGGACGGTTGACCTCGCCAGGTATGTAGAGTAGACCGGTGAAGTCAACAAACGGGGAGGAAGGAGGTGGGAAGGGGAACAACTAGATGGTCGAACTCTTGACAGAAACGGCAACACCCAAAAGAATTCCCAGGTCTTGTACATTGTGATTGGGCACCTTTTTCCAAAAGACGTAGAAGGTCGTTCTTCTGAGAGAGGAACGGCCGTACATTGTATTTAGCTTTTATTATTATCGTGGAATGGCGATACAGAGGTCTTGTTTCTTTTGTTTTAAATTGTGGTTTGCAGACTTGAGTGTACAAGTTTAGTGAGAGAATATGTTGTGAACTTTGTCTGGATGCGTTGACCTTTATCATGAGAAGATGGATAAAAGTTTTTACCCCTGACGAGTATTGGGATCGAGACTGTAGACACTGATGAATATGAAACTCGTCCCAGTTCGGACCTAGTGTGTTGGGTTGCTGGACCTGCATTGCCAAGACCTGAGACGTCAATCGGTAACCTGGAAGCATCAAGACCGCCTTATGAACCCTTATAAGCAATATCGACGACCGCAGGCTCGAGAGAAGAAGATTCAAATTGGACACGAATTTACTTTGTTCATTGAAACTCAAAATACTTTTTTTCTTGACAGCAATATACCACCACGGCCGCAATTCCACAGCACTGTCTGAAAACTTTATCGGCTGATGTCCCGTCTCTTGAGTTCATGAGATTGAACCTTTGAAGAAGAATAAATTCTGTGATATCTTCACATTCGCCTATTCTGCTCGGACGTTATCTGATCTCGACGATTTTTGTTTCAGTCACTTGAGTATTTTTCCAGCTGAGGATACCCGTTAAACCACGACGAGTCCGGTTCATATCAGAACTCTTGAATGACGACAGATCTCATATAGCAAAAGGGAGAGCAAGCAGTCCTTGTCCTATTTGAGATATCTACTTGGACAAAAGCAATGACTACCTCTACTCAGGGGCAAGGTGGTCCCCGGCGAATCAGCACCTTTGAACAGTTTGTCAAGTTTGTGACGGATGCTTGTGAGTTATTATTTACTGTGTTTTTTCACTATTCACCCCTTACAGCTCTTTTCGATTTTCGCTTTGCACTCTTGGTCACAACAGTTGATTGGATACTCAGGGGCTCGTGGAACCCGACTCTGATGTGGACCAGAATGAGAATTCCTGGTGGTTGTCTGCACATTTGTTCTATATACAAACAAACACTGCCCATTCATCATGCCTTCCTTCCACTTTCCCTCTCTCCATGATGAAACCTCTACACAAAATTCCCCCAAGAACAACAAGGCAGAAAGAACCCCTGGCACCTGCTAACCAAACCAAAGCCGGTCTAGAGCGAACATTCCGCCTCCTCCAAGCAATAACCCAGATCCTCTGCTGCTACGAACCACTCCGACAATTCACCCTAATCATGCTAACCTCTCTCACCTCGCTCTTACTCTCCTCCACCGCCGGGTCAGTAGAAAAGTCGAGTGGTGTCTCCGCAACAACAGAACTTATCCACTCCCTTCTCTCAATCCCGACCCTCCTAGCCCTGAGATCCTCCTTCGCCCTAGGAAGACGTTTCTTCCGCGTAGGACGATTCCTCGACTCGTTTAGGTCTGCCTGGAACCTCTTTTCATCATCATCATCTCCAACAACAAAAACCTCAAAAAATTCAGGTCATCTTCAAGCCCTACAAATCTACCTCGCAATATTCTCATCCTCCTTTAACGGCCTTTATTTACTCCTCGAGACGCTCCATTTCCCAGAGGTCTTGCTTGCCGCCGCCGCCGCCGCTCCTTCGTCTTCCGCCGGTGTGGGGGAAAGGCAGCAGTTGTTGACAACTTTCTGGGGCCCAGACCTCGCGCGCACGTTACACGTTGAAGGCCAGCGGTTCTGGTTCTTTGCGCTGGTCTGTGGTGTCGCGGCGGGGACGGTCAAGTTGATTAATTTATGGGCGTTGAGGAGGGATGTTCCTTCCGCTAGGAGTGGGCAGAATCTTACCTCGACATCGCTTTCTGTGTCTACTACTTGTGCAGAAGAGAAGAAGCAGGGTGGTGAGATTGAGAAGGCGAGAAAAGAGCAAAAGGAAAGACAAGCCCGGGAAAGGGAAAGGGAAGAATTTAGGGTTACAAGCAGAAAGGTTGGCAGGAAGGTTATTGCTGATTTGCTGGATTTAGCGCTCCCGGGCACGGTGGTGGGCTGGGTCGAAATGGGGAGTGGCATGGTGGGTGTGTGTATGCTGGGGAGTACGTGGTTGACTGGGTTGGAGGTTTGGGAACGCTGCGGCGGTGGGGAGTGAGGTTTTACACACAAGATCTTTGAACATATTGGAAGGCAGGCGACTGACTGCTGGATGAGTATGAATGACCTTTTTTCCGGGAAAGGAGGCAGCAGAAGGGGAGCAGCGGTGATCTGACAAGTTGGGAACTTCAGAGTGCAGGCCTGGGGCATCACTCAGGCATGTTCATGGGACTGACTCCTTGTGAGGGTCAATCCTCAACTTGGTAAGCTTGCTATGTATGTAGCAGCATCAACATGGAAAGAGGAGCTGAAATTGAATCGTTACCTACTGGTAGTGTATCTCAGAGCTGCCGCCCACAACTGCCCTCGGAGCTCTTTCGCAAGCACTTTCAAAAGGAACGATCCTCCTTTGTTAAGGCTAGACAAGCAAGTCATACCATCTGATCGACTCGAGGTATTTAACGAGCCAGCCATCTCCAATCTCTATCGAGAACTCGTCTAGACATGAAAGTGGTCAGGAGGTGAAAGATAAATGCCCATATTAAAGGCCAGATAGTGGTTCTAGCCAGGGAGATTTTCTCGAATAACACGAACGATTGTTTACATCTCTCGGAGGTCTGTCAGTGATTGGTTGGTACATGAAAATTCTTGAATACGATTTTATTCTCATCTTTTATCTTCCCGAGGCTAACAGACACCGAGGTATAACCTCCCCATGACGCCCCAGCTTAAACCAAGCAAACATGAACCTGAGAACCTATAGAAACAAACACTGAAAAGAATCCACCCCCAAAGAAACAAGTATCCGGTTGTAAGGAACAATGAAACGAAATCCCTCTCGCCTAGCGCAGGTACATGCTGTCTAGAAAGAAAAAGAGCATTGCTGTTGATGATCTAGAGCAAAGGCGCAAAACGATCTAATGCTTTTCTACTCCCTTTTTATTTTTGCTCCACCTGGTCGTTTCCCCATGCCGATGACGTTCGAGCGGTACTATGTATCCACGAGACCCTTACGTATGTGCAATAGCCTTGCAAAACTCTCGTCCCATTTGTGGCCGTCCTTTCCTCACAAGCCATCTTATCAACAGCACAATCATCACTTGACATCACCCTTTCCAACCCATAGAGTCGAATTGCCTAGTCGTCAAACTTGATACCACCGAAAGCGTTGGTATCAATGCGTCCTCCTCGGTAACTGCCCTTCTTCTTCTTGTTCTTCTCCTTGGTAAAGCCCTTGCCACGAGTGACGATCAGGTCCTCGTGTGCCTTCTGGCCCCACTCATCAATGGCCGAGTTGAAGCCGTTGTTGGCAAACTTGGGATCGACCTTGACATCCGCTCTAACACGAGAGAAAGGGACAATGGGCTTCTTATCACCATTGGCGCCCTTCCCGCGGTTATTCACCTTGGGGTTGGGCGGGAGCGGAGCAAACTCGGTAACGGGGAAGATTTCGGGCGAGGTCTTGCCCAATGTTGCCGAGCTGTCGGATCCACTGCTATTGGTCTTGGTCTTGGTCTCGCTCTGCTTCTTGCCGCTGTCCTCCTTCTTCTTCTCCGAGTCGGATTCGGAATCCGATGACGAATCGCTGGATGACTCGGAAGAGGAGCCTTTGCTCTCGGGGAGCGGGACCGCCGCGGCCTTTTCCGCCTCCGAATCAGAAGAGTCGGAATCAGAGTCGGAATCAGAGTCGGAATCAGACCCTGAGTCACCAGACGAGTCATCAGACGAGGAAGAGTCGGAACCAGACTCGTCGGAAGAAGACGACTCCGAGCTAGCATCAGAGTCGGAGCTGGAGCTAGAGCTTGAGGGCGTGGCAGACTTCTTCGTCTTCTTGGTCTTCTCCAACTTCTTTGCAGGCTTAGCGTCGGATTCCGAGTCGGATTCCGAGTCGGAAGAATCGGAGGAGGATGACTCGGCCGTGGTCTTCGTAGGCGAGGTTGAATCGACCTTGGTCGTCTTGGCAGATGAGGATGACTCGTTCTTGGTCTTCTTCGCAGGCGAGGATGCATCGACCTTTGTCTTCTTCGCAGGAGGGGCCTCGTCCTCGGAGCTTGAATCGTCGCTCGAATCGTCGCTGGAATCGTCTGACGACTCGGAAGACGACGAATCGCTCTCGGCCTTGCGCTTCAATGGGTTCGAGGCAGCAGGTGCAGCCGCCTTCTCAGGTGCCGCCTTCTCGGGTGCGGGCTTCTCGTCCTCACTCTCACTGTCAGAAGAGCTGTCGGAGCTGCTGCTGGAATCGGAGCTCGAAGACTCCTTCTCCTCGGCGACATCGGCCATCTCCACGTCGCCGTCATTATCGTTGTCCGCAGCTTCGGAATCGCTGCTGCTGCTGCTGTCACTGTCACTGTCACTGTCGCTAGAGCTGCTAACCTTGGTGACCTGCTCGACAGCAGCTTGTAGGCCGGTGCTGCCAGATTTATTAAGAGAGGTCTCCCATGTCTGAAAGACTGTGACCAGGGAGTGGTGCTGTCCGTCGCTGGCTTTTGTGGATTTGGGAAACTTTTGTGCACGCTGCTTGGTGAATTCACGGTGGGCGTCGGCAAAGTTATTGACAGAAAGGAAGTCTTCGACAAGGTCCATGAGCTGGGCGGGGGGCTGTGCGGTGGTGGCTGGGGCCTCAGCAGCCGTGCTCTTCTCGACCGAGGCCGACGACTTGGTCTTCTTGACCTTCTTTTCTTTCGCCATCTTGTCTTCGTGAACGGTTTTCGGTTGAGTTGCTGGTGTCTGGACGTTTGTAGGTTTCTGGTTATTGGAGAAGAGCCACGAGGGTGGTGCGGACATGGAAGAGTTTTCCAATTGAACCGTGTAGTGGGAAGAACGGCGTTGGCTTTAGATCCGAGGTCTTGTCTTGAGAAAAAGTTTGGGTACAAGTTCAGACGGCTCGCGAATTGCGACCACTCACCGCCTTTTTTTATTTTTCTGCCATGTTGGCAGGCGGGGTGGACCCTGCTCTCACCGCCCCACCAGTCTAGCAGTTGTCAGCCGAGGCAGCCACCTGACGGGACGGAAGCGACATCCCTTCACTTCAACAAGCAAGGATAGACATCACAGCATCGCACATTGAACGAGACGACGACCTCGGTTCGCGCCCATCGACCGTGGCAGTCTTTGCTCGATGTCTTGCTGTGAATGGTCAACCTGAGGCAGTTACGAGTAGTTGAGTGGTCCTTGAAATGTGCGTCATAAGGCTACCGGGTCCATATTCCTTCTCGCATTCAAAGAGTTATGTACCCCGTACGGATATCAGCTGTTCTTTTGATGAAATTTGTCCTCCATACAGAGTTACAGACCTTCTACATATCTGCGGATTCGACATGCAGTGATCCCTCTTGGCGTCTGAATGGCTGACGCAAGTCGTCAGAATGCAAAACATACTCAACTCTGATCCCACTACTATACGGATATCAAATATCAACATGTCCCAAAACGTGCCAAATCCTCCAAAGACGCAGAGAGACGCGCGGCCAGTATGAAGCAATGCCTCATCCCAGCCAATGAATCCGGCGTCCAATTCTCATACAGCCCCCCGCGTCGCATCCGCTCAACGCCAGGCACCGAGATAAAACAAAACCGCCAAAGCCGCTCTCTGCCTCACCAGCCATGGCCGGTAGGGTGGTTGGAGAGGGCCAACACGGCGGAGGATGCCTTCTCTCACAGTGTTTCGCACATGTTGATCTCCCATCCTGGAGTAGGCGTCCTCACAGCCCGGCGGGTAGTGTTTATATTCTGTCTTGAAAAAGGTTTACTCATAATGATACGAAATACGAAATACCAAAACTGCGATATTGACACTGTGTATCTGTTCCTTTTCTGTTTGGCTATACATATCCCATATATAACACTCCATCCCACCACCTCACTCACTCCTGAAAGTAGTTGTTGACCTTGGACATCGCTACCTCCTCCTCCTCTCAGTGACCAAAATACACCATTCTCACTATCATCAACCGACTACGGATAAGGCATCACCATGTCCTCCCCCCCAAAAGCCACAGACGATCTCAACCCATCAATGACCTACCGCCCTCCACCACCCCCCACCACCGCCGCAGCAGCAAGAAACACCACCTACCTGCGAATCGACTCCTCCACCCAAGACCCTCAATACCGCACTCGCGTCCGTGTATCCAAGATAATCCGCTTTGGTCTCGCGCTGCTGGCCTTTGGTCCCCTGCTTGGCCTTTCCATCGTAGGACGCATGGGCAGAGGCCGCGAATTCACAGTCCCAATCTTTTACGAGCTCTTGGTTGTCATCGTCTGGCAGCTAGTCCACCTGCCCCAGTTTTCCACCGTTGCTCGGGGAGTCTCGCGACGACTTCCTCGGATGTCTTTGAGCATAGGGGATGCTAGCTGGGTTGTTGGCGGTGGTGGTGAGGAGGAGGATGAGCTTTTGAGGGGGTATTCACAGCCTCCTCCTCCGCCCAAGAAGAATCTGGCGAGTTTGTTTACTACCGCTGTGGACTTTTTCTTTGGGGTCACGTTGATCGTTTTTGGAGGTAATTAAGGTCTCAACTCTCTCTCTCTCTCTCTTGGAGGGCCTACAACAGAGGTGACTTGGATGAAAACTAACAGACAACAACAACAGCCCTCTGGACACAAGCACCCTGCCCGTATTATTACTGCTGGAACTTGAGCTGGGGCCAATTCCCCTCCATCGTATTGACCATCATCCTCGGGTATGTGCATCCCATCCGCTCTCTCTACTACCCAAGACAGGACACATAAATCCACGAATACTCTGAGACGACTTGCTAACCATCGAACGGTGAATGTGGCTAGATGCCTAATGGTCATGGCCGCCTTCTTCTCGCTCTACAAAACATACCACACCATGGCCTTTGAGTTCTCCCTCTACAAGGACGGCACCGTGCAGCCCATCTCGTTGGGCCGTACTACCGAGGTTGATGTTTCTTCCCGCCGTGAGCCGGTATCCATCTCGGCTTAAGTCAAGTGACATCTTTCGAGAGAGAGAGAGAGAGAGACAGAGAGAGAGAGAGAGAGAGAGAGAGAGAGAGAGAGAGAGAGAGAGAGAGAGAGAGAGAGAGAGAGAGAAAATAAACCAGGCGGCGGCTGAACAAGTTGGGGCATGATTCGTCGAGGCTGACTGACGGGTCGTTCATTTGTCCATCTATAGTGAGCAATCCGATGGCGGAGGAATGGCACGCACGCACGCATGGGAATGTCCCATGTTGTTATTCCTGGGCCTTGGACTCGGAGGCGAGTGGCGTAACCTGTCGTCTCACGGCTTTAATAATGAGAGGGGGATTACAGACATACTTGGTCCGTTCCTGTTCTGTGATAACCTACCATGCCACACCATGCCCGGCGTGCCATGACGCTGGACGAGGTCCATTTTCTTCACGTTGTAAAAGTCAAGTCCGGAAGGGGGCTGCCTAGACCTGTAAATAGGCCCCATTTTATGCCAAGAATCTTGGGTATTCTCAAGTAAATCCATTCGTATCCTCTATACACTTCTTTTTTTCTTTCTCCACCCGCAAACCACAAACCGCCTGAATTGTACTACAAGTTCACCCTTAATGAGCCTTGACAACACCAGCAGCATCAGCCTGCGCGGTAATCCTCCTCTTATACGCCTGCACATCACCAGGGAACTTCTCCACAGTGCCGTTATCACACACCCACAACGAAGTACAAACAGTCTGCAACATGGTAACATCGTGAGAAACCATCAACACACCGCCCTGGAACTCCTTGAGCGCATCCGACAAGGCATCCATAGCCTCGATATCCAAATGATTGGACGGTTCGTCGAGCACAAGGATATGCGGATTCTGCAGCGCCAAACAAGCAAACGCCACCCTGGACTTTTGACCTCCAGACAAGAGCTCCATTTTTTGCAAGCCCGTAGTGCCAGTGATGCCAAAGGCGCCCAACTGGCGACGGTATTCCTCGTCCTTCCTGCCGGGGTAGTTCTTGGCCATGAAGGTGACGGCGCTGGCGTTGAGGTCGAGCGCGTCGACGTGGTGCTGGGCAAAGAAGCCGATCCTGAGGCGGGGGTGCATCGAGATGGTGCCAGAGGTGGGCGAGAGCTTGCCGACGAGGAGTTTGAGAACGGTCGTTTTACCGGCACCGTTGGGCCCCACGATGCCGATACGCGAGTCGAGCTGGACGTCGAGGTCGACGTTGCGAAGGAGGATGTTGTCCTTGGAATAGCCAAACGTGACCTCGGACATTTGCACGATGGGCGGGGAGATCTTCTCGACCTCGGGGAACTGGAAGTGGACGCTGTATTCCGTCTCTGGGGCCTCGAGGACGGGCATGCGCTCGAGCTTCTTGATGCGAGACTGGGCCTCGGACGACTTGGCTGCGTTGTAGCGGAACTTGTCGATGAAGGCCTGGAGATGGGCGCGCTGGGCCATCTGGGTCTCGTACTCGCGCTTGGCCGTCTTCTTGCGCTCTTCCTTGGTGGCGTAGAAGGTGTCGAAGTTGGCACCCCGGTAGTAGTCGAGTCTCTGAGAGTGCTGGTGGATGATGTCTGTTGCGACTTCGTTGAGGAATGCTCTGTCGTGAGAAACGACCAGAACGGTGCTGGGGTATGTCTGGAGATAGTTGGAAAGGAAGGTAATGGAGGGGACGTCCAACATGTTGGACGGTTCGTCGAGAAGGAGGAGATCGGGCTCGCAGAAAAGGGCTCGGGCAAGAGCCAGACGCATACGCCAACCACCAGAGAAGGTCTTGGTGGCAAATTGCTGCCGTTCTTGCGAGAAACCCAGACCGGCGAGGATACTAGCAGCTCTGGACTCGGCTTTGTCCGACTCCATCTCGGCCAGCTTGCCCTGGATATCTCCTAGCCTTTGATCCAAAGCCTCACGGTCTTTATCGAGTTTTGCGGCATCAGCCGACGTGTCGGCCAACCCTGTCCTTTGGCTTTCGATATCAGCCAGTTTTTGAGTGATTTCCTGAAGATAGTGTTAGTATCCAGTGAACGACGCGGGAGGTTACATGAACAGATATCTTACGGTTTGCTCCTTCAACAAGACCTTGCGCCATACATCGGCGTCCAAGACAGCTTGTAACGCAGGGGTGTCATCACCAGTAATCTGCATCATGGTTAGTACCCGTATCCTTCCTCATATAGGGTAAAGCCAAACATACCTCTTGCTCAACGTGCAAAATGGAAATGTGAGTCGGGATGGCAACCTCTCTCCTGGACAAAGCCCTGAGAAGCGTTGATTTACCCACACCGTTGTTACCCACAAGACCATAACGGTGTCCGTACGAGAGAGTCAAGGTGGTGTCGGTCAAGATTCGCAGACCACCAATCGAAACATCGGTGTTGTCGATCTTGATATCCTTGGACTTTGAGGCCTGAGCGCCGAGCTGGAGAGGGTTGACGGCCATGTAAAACTCCTCGTACGACTCGGCCGACTCGGCCTGGTTCAAGAGTCTTGAAGCCTCGTACTCGACAGTCTTGAAGACCTTCTTGCTCTGCTTGGCCGCGATCTTCCTCTCGGCCTTCTCCAGCTTCTTCTTGTCGACCTTGGACTCGACCTTGCGGACATTGGCAGACTCGAGATCAACGCCTCCGGTGGCGACGGCCAATGTGGACGACATGTTCCTCTGGGCGCTCACTTGGATGGTCTGGTCGAGACGCCGGACGGCCGGGCCTCTCCTGTCCAGGCTCTCGGCGCTCTGGGCCGAATAAGTGTTGACCCATTTCTCAACCAAGCCCCTGATTTTCTCCTGGACGGCAGCACTGGGCTCACCGGAAGCGGAAAGGAGCAGCTCGGTGATGGTGCTGGCGGCTTCGGCGAGAGGAGACAGCGAGTCCCCAGAAGCCTCCTCCTCATCGGACCATGCCGTGGAGGCGTGGGTCAAATAGCCGGCCGAATACTCCGAGATCACGGGATCGATGTTCGGGAGCACAGCCCGGATTTCGGCATCCATCTTGCGGAGGACCCGGGGGTTGGCAAGGATTTCGGACCGGGGAGTATTTGGTGGCTTGATTCAAGACTGCGGACAAAAAGGCACGGGCCGAAATTGCGTAACCCTCCTTTTTGTGGTGAAATTACCACTCGGTAATTTGAATATCGTAATATGGATGCAATTTTGAACGCTTGACGCCGTCTTGCTACTTTTGGTGAGTGACGATTGCAGCTGGCTGTTCAAGCTGTGAACTCGGAGTTCTTGCTTGCAGTCTGTGTGACACGGGATTTGCCGCCCATCTTTGCAGGGGTCGACTGATGGCACCAGCTGGTGTCAGTTCCGGTCGGACAAGAGTGGGGTTCCAGGTTGCTGTCTTCGATTTGGAAGCTTGGCATGGATAAGCTGTTTGTTTCAGAGAGCTGAACCCCGCAATTTGCAACCACATGTGTGTTTGTACCAGCTTCTGAAGACAAACCAGTTCGCTTCTGCGCAGTCCAATTTTGGTTCTTCCATTTCGTAACCCTTGGGATGAAGGAATTTCCGTCGGTTCGGGAACGAAACCCGTCGACATGTCACCAATTCATTTCAGGTCGTCACTCGTCACTTCTCAGCTGCCAAAGCTGACAGGATCTCCCAATCCATGCTGGAAATTACCATGGCGGCCGCCTCCCTTGCCTTGCCATCAAGGCGGACAGAAATTGGGCCGCAGAACTTTCCTGGGCTGCTGCCGTCTTGTCAATCCTTCCCCCCCTCTTCAAATCGCCAATCTGTTCTTGGCCTTGACAAGGATCTTGAAGAGGGTTGGATGAACCGCGGGAATGAATGACGCGATGCGGCGCTGCGGCGCGGGAAAGAAGTTCTGGATGTCCCCAAGAAGCCATGTCGCGTGTCGTGGCCAATGGCAACGCGTCATTGCGCATGACCCCATGCCTAAGAACTGCAGAACCAACCAGTTGGCTTCATTTTTGATGAATTGACTGACGATGCATGAATTTTTTGTTCTCTCCTTTCCAGGAACAGGTCAAGAAGAGAGATGACAAGACAAAACCACTCTATTTCCAGTCACTGGGCATCAGCTAAAATTCCTTAATTGGGCTCCAATCCAATCGCCATCTCCACCGACTGCAACTTTGCAACTTTGAGCTGCACGAATTATCCGTATATGCGCCTTGTTGGCCCATGATCCGAATCCCGAGTTGGGTCGGTGAGCAACTCAGAAGAGGGGCAAAAAAAGGAGGTGTGAAGGAGAGGATGGACGGCCCTCTTCCTGTGCAATGGTTGGATATGTTCCCGAGCTGAACGAGGCGGCATCTGTCGTCGTACGGTTCTTCACCCTTGATGGCGTCTGTTGCAGATTGACACCCAAGAGACATAAACAGGCAAAATGAATAGGACCCTGATCCTTATCCATCAAGTTTGGTCTTTCGGTTCTGCAACCGCTCTCGGGACTGGTTACTACACCAATCCTTGCTTATGGTGCTGATTTCGGGGCTCTTGTTTCTGCTGATCAGAGGAGCGTGGAAGATGGTTCTCCAGTCCTTTTTCTTGATTCGAGAGCGTCTGCCGTCTCATCCAGCCAACCGGTGGCGGTTTGGCTTCTTTTCACGAGAGAGTTGTTTGTGCGTGCTGTGCTTGATAAGCCTCAGCCAGGCTTGGTCAAGATATTCTCAATCTGCCGGATTCCACCACTCATTCCATGGAACCCGCACAGTGTTTTCTTGGTTGCGGGCTTGGAGCTGAAAGAGGGGGCGTGAAAGATGCGCCATGATCTCTATTCATGCCATCGTCCTTTTGCGAAACAAGCCTTCCGTGGAGTTGGAATTGGTTATGCTGTAATGTTTCCAGAAGCACAAGGAATACTGACCTGTTGATCAAACATGAGCATCTTTCCCCGAGCCTGGAAACATGTTTCCTCGGTGAGTTAGGGATGCCTATACGTGCCCAAGATGAACGGCTTTTTTTAATGTTACACCAACCTGACATCTTGTTACTATTCTTGACTTTGGGCATCAAACACACAGCAAAGTCAAAAGCCACAAGAGCACAGCGCCCGCAATCATTACCGGGAAAGCAGTCCCTGATTCTTTTACGAGGCTCACAGACAAGAGAATGACGGCGCTCGCCGCCGGACAGAAACCGTCCATGCTCGAAACCGTCCAAACATGCCCGTTGCCGACGGGTAGGAGCGGCGGGTTGAAAAGGGGCCTCGAAGCATAATGCCCGTAATGTCGGCGGTGGCGGCGGCGGCCGTTATCTTTGCACATTGCTTCCGATTCTTGTATACCAAGAGCCCACACGCCGGGTACTTTGTTGAAAATCTCACCTTGGGCTTACGTATGTCTCACGGACCTCAGCAGAGTCGAGATATTGTACAGGAAGGTGCTCGAGGAAAAAAAGCTACCTGCATCTGTAGTTTTTAGCCTCATCCTTTGAGGAGCATCTTGATGAGGGGTTCAGCCCCGCAGATGGATGATATTCTCTGACACGAATACGTACCATCCGTCATAAATGCACATGTAAGTGACGATGGTTGGAATCCTGCTTTCCTGCTAGTGTCATATGTGAGGATGCGGATACCTATGCCAGCCATCATGTAAGTAACAGGTAAGCACCTTTTCGGACGATCGGCCTGCGAGGATTCGAAGGAATTGGCCTGTCACGTATATCCGTACGTAAAGTCTTTCAGGTTCTTCAAAGATGGTGGCTCCCGAAATCCCCATTCCCGAACTGTTTGCCTGATGAACGTCGATGGTCTTCTTTTGAGAACTTTATACACTCCCGTCGTTCGTCGAGAGGTGTTGTAAGCCGAGTTGCCAGAGGATCTTGGTAATCGGTTTAACCATATATATCTACCCCGTACAGTATTGACGTCTATCGGTTCGTTTCATACATATCTTCCACACATTCGCGGACTTCTCCTCGGGACGATATGTTGATGCAGCACTCTGCATGCAAACCTACAGTCCGTCCAGTGTATTCGTATGCCGGGAAGAAAATGCAAGAGATACATCCAAAAAGGTGTCCTATCACACGATATCCAGCCTGGTCCGGGGTAGTAGTGAGCGAAGATAATCATGTACGTAACATGTCGAAGGTGATGGCACTTGGCTGCTTGATATCCTTCATACTCAGGAAGGTCCGCCCTATCCTACATGTATCCCGATCTCTTTCGTGCCGTCTGGGCAGACTCCGCCTCCAGCCGGCGACCCGGAGGGTTTTAACCTTTCCAGGTTGGTAGTATCCATACCGTATCGTACATACCTGGCAACTCTGCCGTCAAGTTCGGTTTCAGACAGATTCATCGCATTGTCTTTATATCAGATACAGGGCTGACAATTCTGGTACACTAGGTATATAAAACTGCCCACCTGTTTCTTGTCATGGGCACTACCCGGTTCAGGGGCCAAATCTAGCAACACATCTTGACAGTTGGGCGTCAGAGTCAACTTCCATACGGATATCTTTCAGGTAGCTCTGGCAACAGAGAAGGCAGTTCGATTACTTTTCGGGATCCTAACAATCTCCCGAGCACCCAAAAGCATTGACCGTCTCGTCGGTTTCCCCAGTCTACCCAAAGAGGGTCATTCCCGTCAAGAATGGATCCAAGGTTCAGTTGCTATTTGCGCTGTAACGGCGGCTCGTCAAGGTGCCCACTGTGCGCTGTCAATGGCCTGTCATTGCCCTTGCTTACGGCGGATCAGTCTCCTGTACTGTACCCCACAAAAGGAGGGTTCCATTTAACGGACCATTTTTACACATTTTCCACTCTACGAGGAACTGTACTGTATGGATTTGTCACATTGTGTTACCATGGGAATCCGAACGAACGAACGAGAAACTCCCCAACGTCAAAATAGCGAGAAAAGGGAGGCAAAGTAAAAAGGTTTCAGACCCGGCGTAGAGGCTGTTTTGTGGCGCTCACCGCGGACAACGGCTTCAAGGAACCGGTCGGCAAGTCTGGTCCCTGGAGCCCCTCGGTGTGCTTCCAGAGGCGTCATTTATGGAATCTAGAATATCGACGTGCATCATATCGTCCGGGCGTCTGTCCGCACAACATGGAAAGAAATCCGTTGATCGGTCTGATCCGTTGCTATGACCTGCCGCCGCCACCGCCATGCCATGATTCTCCATATGCAAGACAGTTGAGAACAACTCAAGAGACAGGTGGAGAACCACTTCAGAAAGTGTTCAATATTCGTTACTTATTATTACGAGACCGCCATGTTTCCCGGACCTGGACCTACGATGATCGACCCATAACGGAATACGCCGTGGAGTCAGAGCCGGGTGGGTGGCTTGAGACGATGTTTGACTTTCACTTGAGCCTCCTCCGTCGATTGGGTATCCCGCCAAGAATTAATGCATGTAAGTAACAGCCAACGGTTAAGTAAAACAATAGGGCAAAAAAGATAATAGCACCGAGAAAGAACCCCAAGCACGATATCCCGTATATTAACCATCGAATGGGACTTTGATATTCCCAAGACCTGTGCCCAAGCTTCACGGCAAAATACCTACCGTACCTGGGGGTCATCCGATACGGGACGGGAAGGCAAGGCAAAGCGAGCTTCAACCCCACAGTTTGACTTGGACGGGGCAATATCAACATCTTTTTTCCTACCAGTACGTAACCTCTATATAGGCCCGCGTGTGATGTATGTATAAAACATCAAGTAAGGGGTCGGGAGGAGCGGGTTTGTAAACAACCACTCAGCCAGAAAACCGCCATCACAAATTCCAAACCAGACGAACCACTCGGATGACAAAGAACACAAAACAACTTCCCGTCCGCCAGCCACCACTGTCAAACTTGAGCTTTAATATAAACCAGAGACATGACAAAGGATTCTTGAACGGTCAAGAAGCGAGCGAGGGATCAAGGATCCAGCAAGTCAAGTTACAAGTGGCAAAGACAATGTGCTTATCTTTTATATTACGGCGTACATCTCTCAGTTTTGCTAAACATCTTGTTCCCTGCCCCGGACTAGTTAATTACTTACCGACAACATCCATTCATAGACAGACACTCTAATGGTCTCTTGTGCCGAGTGAAAATACTCAGGTATGCGGTGTGCTTGAAACAAAACCGTTGTCGTGTTACCATGTACCGTACTGTAGACATGCTGCCGCCTATCAGTCAAGTGACAGAGTGAGGCCCCCGAGGAAAGGTGAGGTTGTCCCTGCGAGAAAAAAAAGAGCAGATATTTCATCTCGGCCCGCCCGCACGTGTGTTGAAACAACCACATCAACAACGTGTAATGTGTATGGCATATTCCACCTGGCATCGAGAAGCCACAAAAGAAAGGCAAAATAGGCGAGAAAGAAAAGAGACGCAGGTACGGAAATGCAAAGGCGGGCACTTTCAATGAAATATATATATATCAGGCCGGGAAAGCTATATGAATACCTGATAGACAGCCGGACAGATAAGTCGTGTGCCCTCACACAGATGTGCTGCTCAAGGCGTCCATCCGTACCCGGCCGGGCTATATTGTATGTACAGTTCGTACGTACAATATGTCAACTAGCAACAGCAGCAACCAACTGCCTAATCAATTTATAAACGTAGAATATTCCGCCAGATCAGGGGGACATACCCGTGCAGACAGACGGAAGCAGGATCTGCCTTTCCTAGCTGCATCGATAGCTTGCACTTTTTATCCAGCTCGAGTTGGACGATTTAATATAAAAAAACTGACTGCAGTGACTGACAATATACTGACTGCAGCAGGCACTCAATGACACACAACATAACTGATAATGCCCTTACCCTTCCCGCCTTTGCCTTGGTGAGGCTTGCTTCGTACAGAAGCAAGCAGGGCAACCATAGAACGCCCGTACTGAATTACACAAGTTGAAAGCTGTGAGGAAGAAAAAAACAAGCTTGGAGCTTGTCAACCAACTGATCGTTCTCACCAGCGGTCATGGCATGGCATGACAAGTAGCGAAAGCCCCCGGTAATCTCGAAAACCAACTGACAGTTCCAACAAGGCCCCATTGGGTGTGTGTAACCTGTCCGATATTAAACCAGGCCCGTTTTATAGACCCCCGACTTTTTGACGGTCTGCCACGATATATCCAACACATCAATATTTATGTTTCTTTCCTTGTTGGGCTCTTGTTGACGCGTTTCAGACCTTGGCCAACAATGAGGCTCAGTTGGCCAGTCAAGTCGTTGAATCACATGGATGAGGATCGGTGGCCGGGTCTGATGAGGCCAGCCCACCAGCCGGCCCGGCCGGGTCCCATCAAAGATTCAAGGATATCGATTGACAACATGTCAAGTGTCAACAACAACGACAATAACACTTGTTATTGTCTTGGTATTCTGGACTCGGACTTGAGAAAATAAGAGACGAGGTAACCGGTGTGAGAAGTCGATTGGAGTGCACTCGCACAAGTGAGAGACCACTCTTCCAGCGACCAGAAATTCTTTCCAGCAATACTCGGTAAATACGAAATAAAAAACATGAAAGCAGCAGCATTTGGGACTTTCCTCTTGTTCCCCCCTATAAGCCTACGCCACAAGAGTGAATAAAATAGTGGAGAAGAGGAGCGAAGTCGACAGTTTGGACTTTGGATAATCGAAAGGTGAGCAGGCATCAGGGCAGTAAACTTTTTACCATCGGCCGTCCAACAAGGGGGGTAGAATCGCACACCGGAGTTGCACCTGGATTTATCACAGAGGGCTTTGACTCAACTAACCGAAAGAAAACAGAATCTTGTCTTTGCCGGGACGCATGCAATATCTGCCCCGTGTGTGGTTGCAGGTGTTATACATCCCCAGAGGTATAATAGAAGCGTGATGAGAGATCTTCGTAATCCGAGTTTCATCCACCGACTTGGTAGATGTCAGTTCTGAATCTGCACAGTACGCCCCGTGAGGTACCGGTAAGCTGTCGGAGATGCTTCCTTCGAGGGGCACAAGAGAGCCTTCTCCGCCCGTGTCTTGAATTGTCCCGGCGTTTCGTTTCATTGAAGCGCAAGAATGGGTGATGTTGACTTGTTGGCCGGGCGAGGTTCGGTTATCCGTATAAAAGGACAGTAGACTATTACCAAGCTTAACACTGGACATCTAGGGTGGGATGAGGAATAGAGAGTTGCTCACCTCACGTCATACCAAGATCTGATGTTAATAACTGCAAAAGAAGAAAGGAAATAAGATGTTGTGTTTTTGACAAGGAGAGAAGGTGAACATAATTCCGGTGTACGGTAGCTCGGCGAACCACAGCGTCGGGGCTGGGAATTATTGTGATGTACTGCAGGTGAAGGTGCCGCAGCTTTCATTTCTCAAACCTGCATATCTCGCTTTTATGGAGAGGCGTAGACAGCAAAAAGATGCTCGTAGAGAAGCCCTGATCGTCAGTGAGTTCTTCGTCCCGCTACCGACAAATACGGACAACTTTCCCTCCCTTGCCTTACCACTACCGAGTCGGGTAGCATGCCCGCAGCTTCGGAGAAAATCCACGGGCAGCCGGAATACCAGTGCATCTGCCCGACACGCGGTGAAATACCACTCACTCGCAGACGATACAGGCACGAATTCGCAACACACTCGGGGTTCCATTGGCCGAGCCGGCAGGCGAAGGGTTGCAGTGGTGCCCGGGGTCGTTCCCAGAAATCAGGGCCGGAGAGGGAGAAATAGTTGGCGTTGGTGGTCAATTCATTCGGTCAATGCAGGTGGATTAGGAAGACTCCCGTCTTGGGGTGTGTTCTGTGGTTGGAGGCGTCAGGCGTGATCTCGAATTCGTGTTGTTTCATTCTCTGTCCCTGCTTTTATTTTTCTGGCCTTACAGAGGCCGAGGGGGTTGATTTGACGCAAGGAAAATGATAGGCCATCGCCCGATCCCACACGCGCTAGCACCGTAAGAGATCTGATCGATCCTTCCGTTGCTATGAGGTATTGAGGTTAAAAGTCGCAAAGGTTCCTGATGGGGAAAGAGCCTCGCCTGCCACACAGCAAGATTAGAGCTGAGACTTCCTCCAGGTCCAGGATGACTGATGAGATTCCATGGCAGAGAAGGCGCGATAGATTGGAAAACAGCGGCCCAGTTAGGTTGCCCAGTCGGCACCCACTATTCCCTATCTTGCCTGCCCCCAGGAAAAGGGAAAAAAAGAAAAGACAAAAACGTGTTCTTGACGCCTGTTTTGGCTGATCACAGGAAGCAAGACATCGTCACTTTTTGTTGCAAGGGAAGGGATGGAGAGGCGCTTGTGTTGACATGGTTTCCCGGATAGCGGCATTTGTATGGAAAAACAGTGGAAGCACAGGAACGAATATCGCTGAAATAGCGTCAAGACAAAACAAGCGGCAACGGTTTTACGTCTTGCGTTTTAAATTCTTATTTCATGACAGGTCTTACCATCTTCTTTTCTGTTTATTCTGTCCTGTATTAAAATCTTTCTCTCCCCTTTCTTTTTGAAGGCATATTTCTGCTGTTTGAGGCTGCTTACGGGTTACTTCATCATTCTTGACATCGGTAATTACTATCCGATCTTAGCTAGGGCCTTTGTTGACTTGTTTCGTCGAATAACAACGCTGCCAACGAGGAAAGATTGGTTTCAAACAGAGCGAGAAATTATGGGACGTCTGGCAGACTCTGGCTCAGATGGGTTATGGAACCACCAAAGCACCTGCTGCCAACAAAACGCATGCAAATGTCAGAACGGATTCGTGCTGTCACAGTTGTCACTGGCGGGTTTGATACCAGACGGAGTACAGTTGTCAGTACCTGAAGGGCGATCTTCCGTGCGCTCACTAGCGTCAAGCAGGTCTCTCTCTGAGTCGCTGAGTGCCCCCCAAAGACGGGCCTTATCCAAGCGACAATCAAAAGGCCAATCCTAGCGTGCTCCATAGTTATTGCAGTCCCGGGCTGAACCCCCCTTGCACTGTAACCTGTAACCTGGAAGCCGCGCCCCTAGAATCTAGGAGCCCCAGAAACAGGAATCGAGAGTAGCCCAGAAGCGACAAGTGCGGTGGAAGCACGCTCCAAGCAAACTGGAGAAGGCAACGGGAGACAGCCAGACGAGCAACATGAGCCACGGGAAACGCCCGCAAACCGACGGAGCAAACTTGCCAATACCTATCCCAGCAGTGCCGTTGTGGTTCTAGGCTAATTCATGAAGTATCTGGGGTTTTGTTGTTTGTTTGTGTTGTTTTTCCCATCTCCCTCACTGATACGGGTATTCCGCCGTCCATATGATATTGCTCGATGACAGTTGAACCTCACTGCAAAGACAAGAAAACAGTCGTTGCATCTGCCTGGACAGCAAGTTCCCTTGTCGCTTGCCCCTAACGACTCGCAGGTATTTTTGGGGCCTGGTTACATTTTGGCAGTAACGCATTGCCGTCAATTTTATTAGCAAAGGCGACTTGCACTCTCCCACGTTTGGTATTTGCAGTTCTGTATTGAATACAGGCCTTGTCGCTTCCTTGACAGCTCCCCTGTCCGTCCTGGTAAGAGCCTGGCAAGAGTCCCCCTGTCTGTATCTGGAGCAATCCAATCTCATCCAGCATTACCCACGCAGCCAATCCGCCTTGGCCCACCGTCAGAGTAACGAAAAATCGCACGCACCCGCGTCGCCTGTCTGCAACAAAAGTCGTCGTTGGTCCCGCCGCCATTTCCTGCGAGTTCCTTGCACTGCTTGCTTGGACTTTCTCAGCTTTTGGGACCTCCAAAGCTTTGTTGTCTTTCTTTTCTTGGGTTTTGGTTGTTGGGTCTTTTTTCTCTTCTTGCCATCTTTTTGTCGACAAGCCATTGGAGAATTGGTTCCCCCTATTCTCACCTTCGATCCTCTCCCTCTTCGTTTTCCATACCGCCAGTGAACCCCCCCTCGAGCGAGACCTGTCTCTCCTTAATCGAGCAGACAGAAACGCGATCGGTCCTGTCTCGGACAGCCCGTAACGTACGCTTTACCGCGAAATAACAACAACATAGCGCCCCAAGAGCCTACTGCGTAGAGGGAGGAAACACGCCTAGTGTCCCCGTCACTGGACAGCGTCGAGGTGCGCTTCGAGTCTCGGAGCAGGGCGTGCTTGGGGTGGCCAGCATTCCTCAGCCCAATTTGCCCACAAGACACAGGATTGTTCCGTAATGTCCTGACGATGCAAACCACGAATCGAGCGAGCTCCGGATTCCCTCTCGTCCCTCTCTCCTTTCGCGGCCGCCGCTTGTCGTCGACATAACCATCCCTTGCCAGGATGCAGGCCGTGCCGAGTGTAAGTCTGTCCGTCGAAATCAGCAACGCCCCTTTCTCCATATCGCCTCCCCCAGCCACGTTTGAACTTTGGCGCATAAGCACATCCGATGGGGACGGTTCTCTCTTTGCGGTGCATGCAATGATGCCATTTGGGAAGACGTCCAAGCAACAAGAGCAAAAAGAAGGATCCAAATATACTTGTGGCGGAGGGATTTGGATTTCTATGCCCATGGTCGACGCTATAGATCAGGCTTGATGCTGATGCTGTACTCCCTCGTCTCTTTTGATGCTAACGCTCCCGGGTTACAGCTCGTGGGAACCGGCACCGTCGTCGCGGCTGCGGCTGCAGGCCTGGTCTTCGGCCAACCACCAGACTCCGATCCGCCCAGACCGAGCACGAGCAAGAGGAGATTTGTTCCCGGGTACGACGGTTTGCGGGTGCGGCCCGGCACAAGTGCTGCAGCGTCTTCGAGCGCGTCACCACAGGACGACTTTAGCTTTGGTTCCTTTCGCCAGTTTGGTGACATAGCCCCTGGATCTCCCACGTCACATCCTTCGCATGCGACGGCTACACAACGGCCTTTGAGCGTTCAGGTCGCACCTTCGAAGGGCACTGGCCGGCGGCACTCGTTCATTCGCCCGAGCGACGTTACCTCGAAACCCGTCGCAGAATCCTCGCAGCGAGACTCGGGCTCGTCGAGGGACTCGTGGATAAGGCGGCTATCTATCCGACCAATCTCGCAACATGGAAGCCCGAGATCTAGCATGGCTCCACCAGATTCACCGTCACTGACGTTTTCCAATGGTTCTGGTGTTCCGATCCTGGGACAAAAAACCCCAGTGTCACATACCGCGCCTAACAAGCTGGTCAAAAGAACACCTTCACACCATCACGGCACGCCGGATGCCCAGACGGGACGGCCCCCGAAATCACAGATGCCACTGCTCCGACGGCCCGCTACGAGCCACCAACGGTCCGCGACGCTTCAGCAATTTCAGACGCAGGGCTTCTCGACGCCTCCTCTGCCCGAGGAAGGGTACCCGATAGAACGACCACTGAGGCCGATCGAGCCGTTAATGTTACCACAGGTAGATGTGGTGGCAGAGGCAGCGCGGAATCCTGGAAAGTGGACGTCGTATTTCAACACGCGGGTTGCCAAACCATTCCTAAGTCGAGGAATTTCTGGGCGTACAAGCGAAAGTAGCCCTGGTAACAGCAATTCTCCGTTACCCCAGCGGAGAGTGTCGGTGCACATTAGCAGTGCATCTCGGCCCTACCTGACCAAGGCGGCTTGGATTACAGGTTCCCCAACGATGGTGCCAGAAGACGTTGCGTCACCAATGATCCCGGCGCTGGCACCGGCACCGCAGATTGTGCCAGGAAGTCGCAAAGCTTCCCAAGACGCAAGCAATTCGTCAGACTCAGCCGAATCGACGCCATCGAAAAAGGCGCGAAAATCCATGTCGATGCATTTCAGCTCGCCGACAAGCTGGATGTCAAAAACGGGGAGCATGCGGCGAGCGAGACGGAGCACGGTCGACGCCAAGAGCGGGAACGGCCGCCCTGCGGCAGCGGCAGCGGCAGCAGCAGTCAATGCTACGTCGAGCCCGACGCAGACGCATTCTGAAGCGAAACCGACTTTGGACGAAATCTTTCATCCGGTCGAGCCAGCGCATACCCTAGCTTCCGGGCAACAGCTGCCGCATCAAACGCAGCAGCTTCGAACCACGGAACCTGAAACAAGCCCACCAACGACAGCTTACCACCCGGGGCGCAAGAGAAATACGTCGTCTCCGCTGCCCCCAATTTCCCGCCTGTCTAGTTTCAACATCGACGTCGCGCGATTGGGCCAGTCTAGTCCATCGTCCACCACCCCTACGAGACAGCACTTCCACAGCCCAATTAATTACATGGCGGGCTCATTGACCCTCGCAGGTCTACCACGAAGCCGCGGCGGCTCGGGAGAGCACACGTCTACCTTAGGCAGCTCGGATTTTGAAGGAAGAGATGGCATTTCCGGGGACGATGAAGACACTGATTTTAAGAGCGATGGCATGTTTGACTCGTTCCGCACCGTTGCGTCTTCGAGCAGGCTGCGAACGGTCGAAACGCCTATAGAATCCATGTTCGATGAGTCCCCGCCGAGCACAGCTGGCAACAACACCAAGACCAAGCGCTTGTCGATCCAAGAAATATTAGGACAACCTTGGGATGGAGATACCAAAATCATGGAGGAAGATGAGAGCGCACCGACACCTATCCGCCCTTCGCGCCTTGGCGAGCCTGTCGAGTTTACACAGCGTGAGGGAAATGGCGAGAGGTTCAGTTTTGAGAGCTCATCGGATCTACAGCTAGCCAATCGTGACGCGAGCCGCATGTCATTGGATGAAGATGACGATGATGATTGGGCGCGCGATGACGAGAACACGCTGAGCAACCACCTTTCACCACCCTCGAGCTCCACCAACTCTAGGCGTGTCAGCCCAACATTCCGACACGCCTTTCTTCGTCTGAATGGAAACGCGGCAGCCGATCTGCGACGAGATGCAATGGAAGACCGGCCACGAAGCAACATCTTCGACTGGGTCGAGCCCTCTGCGCTCGATAAACTCGACAATGATGGTGTCTCGGCTCGACCCAAGACTGTGCATGGAAAGCACGAGCTTGATTTGAGAGTCGGACGGTCGGTGACCAGGAAAGGACCGAGTGCCGCCCACATTCGGAGTCAGAGTGTTCCGCTTGCTGTAGACCCGTCGGACAATTCCAAACCTGCTCCCAAGTTTGGAACATGGGGTTTAGGAACCAAGACGGCCAGCGAAGATTGGGACGATGATTTCGAGTTCGAGGAAGGTGTCCCCGATCTATCGGGAGGAGGAAAGGATTCTGCCACCAGCTTCTCCATGGTTGTGCCGGCATCGATCCAGGCAACGCAGCCTACTGTCAGGGCACATTCGGGACAGATCCGAGAGCTGTCGCTACTCGTCAACGATCTCAAGCGATTATGCCGCCACGGCAAAGAGCTTGATATCCTAATGGGCAGTCTCGCTCCAAAGTGGCTTGAGGCTGAGAATATCATAGCCCTTGCGGCCCCGGATGAAGACAGCGACGACGAAGCTCAAAGCGCTCGACACTCGGAGGAGCTTGACCGGTCCAAGATGGATGACCGGTTCCTGGACGAGGGCTTCGACAGTTCTATTCTCGACCTGGACAGTCCATTCGGAACCCCAGAGCGCGAACTCCGCGAGATGTCCAGAACGACAGTGGTAAAGGAGCGCCAGGTGGTCCGTCGCCGATCCGTTTTCTCGCCAGACGACGACATCTTTGGCAACAACTGGCCAATACCCGAGGAGAGCAGCAGTACGCGAAACACGCGCCCGCACACGCCGGAATCACCAAGAAACCCCAACAAAAGCTCGGCGATGCTTGCTACGGTGATTGAAGCAATGCAGCAGCAACGTTCTATTTCTGATCCTGTCAGAAGCCCTGCGCCTAATAAGCCCTCCAATTCCAAGCTCTTTTTCGACACCAACAGCTTGCAGGAGTTGGTCAAACGAGCGGGCCACCTGCGAGACCAACTGGCAGATGCCGTCCGCCGCGCAGAGCTCCTGACACAGAGTCCTGCCAGAACTCCCAGGCGTGAGCGACACCGCCCCAACAACAACCTTGACGGGAGTCCTGCCTTCACAAGAGTCTTCTCCGACCCTGCCACAAGCCCCCCACGACGGCTTCCGAAGAGCCACAGCACCAACTCAGTGCTGAGCAAAAAGACATCGGTCGACTCGCCCCGAATGCAGATGATGACGGTCAGCTAAGGCGAGATAATCACGAAAGAAAAACACATTGTAGTAGACTAGACACACGATACCTAACGATTACCCGCCTAATTCGACCAACCCTACCATTACCACATTGTGTATCAGACGGCAACAAGACCCCGAAACAAACACACCAAGGATTCCTTTGTCACTAATTATGTCATTTTTTCTCTCTCTTCCTCTACACTTTTCTACTTTATCATTATTAACGATTAAGGCATATTTTTCTTTCCCAAAAGCTGAATGCGTATAAGCACAGCACATTTCATGATTCCGGAAGGGCTTTGCTTATACACACACAAAACTCTCGAGACCTTGTATATTGTATGATACACTTTTTCCTCCCTCTCTTTCTATGGTCCACTTTTCTTTTTTTTTTTCTCGGGGCTAGCTTGA
This sequence comes from Rhypophila decipiens, assembly GCA_033297075.1. Classification (NCBI taxonomy): domain Eukaryota; kingdom Fungi; phylum Ascomycota; class Sordariomycetes; order Sordariales; family Naviculisporaceae; genus Rhypophila; species Rhypophila decipiens. The sequence goes on along the minus strand of MU858046.1, from coordinate 235,086 downwards.
GCGTTGCTCGGCTTTTTCGCTAGAATACTGCATGGCATGGTTTCTGCACCACGCATGACATGATGGATGGAATCTGATAGGGATGGATGGATGGCAATGGATGATGGGCTTGGTATGCGATGCTACGCGATTGATGGGTACTTATAAGTTGGACAGGTACAGGACCTTCGCTGTTTTACGTCATGTATGTTTGTGGATAACGGTTTGAATGGACGGATGGTTGGTAGTTTATACGATCAATGGGGTTGGGCGACTGACGCGAGGTTGTGTGGCTTGTCAGAGGGAGAAATAGATAGTTAAGGGGATTTCTGTCTCTCCATCCACCACCACATAGTAGGCAGGTGCAGATCAGTTGTGTTTGAGGAGGACCAGGCATGGAACCACATTACAAATGGAATGGAAATGGACCCACACCACCAACTGTCACAACTGTTCCTTCATCGATCGACTGGAGCTGGGAAGAAACGCAGATTCATGATTAGAGAAACAAGTGATGTTTATGGATTGACTGAGCTGTTGATTCGACTGGGTGATGATTATGTCCTACATGGTGTATGTATACACGTGGTGTTAGTGTATGACCTCGTCCCAAACAACCAGCTAGTTCTTCTAAGCTTGTGTAGATAACATCCCAAAGAGGTATGGAACCCTTAATACCAGCCAACCAAACAGCCTGACAATATTCCGCAAAGAAGAAGGAAATGAATGAAAAAAGGGGCTTGTGCTATGGACATGAATGACAACACCAAGACGCCGGGTATTGTTCTCGGCGAATGAAAATTAGCGACGAAGCCCCGATAGACTCTCGAATATTGTTGTTGTTGTTTGCTTGACAATGTCTCTCTGTCCAGACCGTTTAGAACACATTGTTTCTTTTTTGTTTGTCATGGTCTTGGAAGTTGAGCAGACCAGAATGAAGCCGGTTCTCTAGGATCTAGTGGCAATAGGTATAGAGAGAGAGAAATAGATTTCAAGCCGCCGAAACATGAGTAAGAGTTTTAGGGAGGAGACAAAGAGATAGATCTTGTGGGCATCAAGAACCCACATGTAAGTAGGTATATAGGTAAGGGCTATTACTAGACTGTATGTACCTATTCCATGAGCGACCTTTCCGTTGCACCCGGAGAGAAATGAGAGAGGTCTAAATACTAACTAAACCTTGGTGAGAAAATGACGAGAAAGAAAAAAAAGTAAAACACCAAGATATCAAATAGCAAAGGGCCAGCCAGCCAGAAGAAGGCAAAAAGGATAGAAATGACTGGGGCGCGATTCGAACGCGCGCCTCTTTCGAGAGTAGAAATCACCAGGCACTATGAATACCAGGAAGAAGGAGAAGGAATATAATATATTCCGTATCTTCTTGAGTCTACCGCCTTAGACCGCTCGGCCACCCAGCCATTTGTGGGCTACTTGGTTACTGCTTGACATGATTCATGTGAATGTTTATTTAATAATAGGCTTATTACCGAGAAAAACTCTTACGGTGGTGGACCTATCTTGGACTCTATGTGTAGGAAAAGACCGTGGTTGTGTGCCCTGGTGGGTATTGAGGCTTGTGGATTCTTTTGGCTGGATGTATCCACCTCCTCACGTTGTGGGACGGATACAGGCCATGGCCTGACAAGTATCAAGGCAGGCACGTGGGATATGCTGGAATTAACCTTACTTCTTACTTACTGGTAGATACAGTAGGTACGTCCAGTTCTATCGTGATATCTTTCTCCGGAAGCATCAAGCAATGACTGAAAGGGTAGCATGGTGATCACCAAGTCAATGTTCGGCATGTTATCCAACAAGGTCGAGCCCATATGTTCCGTACTGTACAACCTCGGAGGTTACCAACCCATAATAAATCCAGCATCAAGTATCGCCATACATCTCCTAGGAAAGAAGAGCCAGACAGATGGACAAGCCAGAGATCTAACTCCGAATCAGACAGTACCGCCAAGTTTCTTCAACATGCTTGCTTTAACGACAAAAAAGCAACCGGCAACAAGACGAGGAACTAACACCGCATGCACTCCATCCAAGCGTTAAACACACCGAGAAGGACGAAACTTCAGAAGGAAACAGTAAAAACTCACCCGAGGTAAAACGTAGACAAACAGACAGACAGACAGAGGGAGAGTGGGATATTCACCACCAAAACACGGATCCAAGTTTCGGTTTCTCTAACTCTTCAGTCGAGTTGTCGCCGACAAGTTATAGGCAGTCGAGATTTCTTATTCCACCAAGGAAAATCAATACTTTATATCCCTAACATCATTTCTGAAATTCTTGTGTGTTTTCTAATCCAGCAAGATGACTGACTGGGGGGTGTGAAGCAGGATAAATCAAGACAGGCAGACTAATAGACAGACAGACAGACAGACAGACAGACAGACAGACAGACAGACAGACAGACAGACATGTGAACGGGAGAAACCAACCTACGGGGTAGATCTTGTCCATAGTCGGAACTCCGAGGTACAAAATATCAGTGATAGCAAGCAGTGCTTACCTCGGGTGCGTTGGTAGAATTTACAGATACAAGATCCTCGTTCTTCTTGGATTGCTTTTCGAGAGTATCCCACGATTCCCACCGTACATGTAAAGCTTAGTACGTGAGTTGATTATGCTGTCCCTATGGTTGGTTGAAGAGGGATGCACTGGTTAATGAACAATCATGTATCTGTGAAACCGATTGAGTTTGGGCCTGAAGCCTTCGTGTCGTGACATGAATACGATAGGATCAACATCATGAGCTATGGCTGAGAGCATCAGATACGCTCACGACACAGACGGAGCAAATCAAGTGGTAGTTGACGCTGAATTTATTGAAAGCCGTAAATATGATAGCTAGTAGCACAATAAGAAATCCGGATTCTCAAGAGGAAAAGACGAGAATTATAGTCGCTCCCTAGGAAATCCAGTGCGCACGGAGACGCAACCCAAGATAAAACCATCCCAAAGCCGAGGTCGAGACCTGTCGGCGAGCCCTCAGAATAATAACTAGGAAAAGAAAAGATGAAACAGAAACGAAACGAAAAACTAATTAATTTTAAGGATAGAAAATCCCCTCCTCAATGGCAGAAAGCATTGAGGGATCATAAATCGTCCAGAGAGCCGAATTGCCCCGGAGTCACTCTTTTTTTGCTCCTAGTGTCAAAGCCATGTTTCTCCAATAATCACGCTCGGCGGTGAGCTTGTCGATCTTCTCCTCCAGTTCCTCAAATTTCTGGGCCTTGCGCTCGCGGGACTTGCGAGCGGCCAAGGTGTTGCGAGCACGCTTCATGGCAACAGTGTCGTTCGGGTCCTCAACCACGATAGGAGGAAGAGGCTTGTTGCGATGGCGCGCATTGACACCAGAGATAGAAGAATGACGACCAGTAGGAGGAGAGCTGCCCGACTTGCGCCGCTGATGGCCCGGGGAGCGTTCCGCAACCTCGAGATCATCAGATTTCTCAGCGGGCGACTTCTCCACAGGCGAGGCCTTGGGAAGTTCCGGCTGAGGGTTCGACGGAGGGAAAAGCGGGAACCAAGCGTCATTACCACCATCAAAATCGCTGCTTCCGAAGTTGGGAGAGACATCAAAACTGTCGCCAAAGTCGGGCGACTCGTTATATATCGAAGGGGAAGTCAACGCCGTGAGGGCGGTGGAGTTGGGTGCTGACATGAACGGATCCTGGATCAGCAGATCCTGGGGAGAGACAGTGCCCATGTTGCTGGTAACACTGCTGCTCAGGTCAAACACGGATGGCATGGCGGGCGAAGAATACGCCGTGGAGGCGCCACCCTCGAAGGCAACGAAGTCCTCCAAGTCGCTTAGGTCTTGATGTTTCAATTCATGTAAGCGATTGAAACCAGACGCTGGTGGGTTCAAGAGCAGCGTCTTACCTTGGAGATTCATTTTGCCTTGTGGTATATTACCAGTGCTTTGGGTGAACAAAGGAACAGGCGGGCGAACGGGCCGGTTGTTCTGCAGGTTCAAAGCGACTGTTGACGAGGGAGCGGACGAAGCGTAGAACTGATGCTGGTTCTGCGCAGAAGAGCTGAACCGATTGGTGAAAGCCGAAGAAGTTGTATTATGCCCTGTGGCCTGGATGATGCTGGAAACCCGTTGGTGCTGGACAGACGGAGAAGTAACCTGCTGCTGTTGTAGTTGACTAGTTGGGAAAAGCTGCTGGGTACGATGCTGTAGCAGGTTGGTCTGGTTTACACGTCCGTTGGCGGATGGTTGAGAAACAGAGCGGTTAGGTTGACGCTTGATGGGCTGATCGAACAGAACGAAGTCCTGCTGATTGTTGGGCAAGTTGAGGTGCTGCAATTGTTGCTGTTGCGCGGAGTGTGCCGGCAGGCTCGGTGAACTGGAGGGAAGCCATGTTGACTGATTTGAATCCGTGGTGAAGACTGGGAAGTCTTGGCCGTGAATGGTGGCGGTGTTGGAAGAACTGAAGCGCGAGCTGGGAAGCTGGAAGCTGTAGTTCAGATCGACCTTTTCAGGAAGAACTGAGGTTGAAAATTGAGTGGGGAGAACGTTATTCTTTGAGGAAGAAATGGTGGCGACTTGTTCTGAAGTCGAGGGGACACGAGGGCCTGGGAGTGCTTTAACGCATCTTGATGGATGCCTTGGGTTGCTTTTGTACGTTTGTTGGAGAATGGTTGGGTTGAAGAAGGAAAAGAAGAAGAGGTGAGCGGGAAAAAGTGGGCGAGGACGGCCGTTTTATCAGGCAGCAAAAGCCAAAAAGGATGCGACCGAATGGCTTTCGAGTTGGTGCGTGCGCCCCGCAGCACAAACCACAGGCTCCAGGGCAGTTTCCCACCTGCTCGGCTCCACTAGGACCGCTAGGACCACTAAACCTACGGCGGGATTTTGAGCGACAGGCCGTTTGATTTGCTCCCAAGGCACGGCCAGCCAAATCCGGCAAGTGTGAGTCACACGCTCAGAGAGGCTTTGCACACAAAAAATGAAGTTCGCTGCAAACCCCAAACTTTGTGAAACTCTCACTTTTCTGTACTGCTCTCCCTCGGATGTGCAGGGATGCCAGGCACAGCCCCACTTGGTGTCAGCCCCTCAAGTGGTCGACCAATCAGATGCGACCTGCGAATTGGAGCGAACCCAAATTGGCGCCGGCGACCAGGCCTCCTGCCATGTCGCGCACAAGGGCGTTGCCAAACGTCCAAATGTCAAAATGCTACTCCGTACAGTAGTCTACGGTAATTTGTCTACGACTTTACAGATGGGACGCGACATGCAGGACACCGCTCAAGAGGAGGCACATTGACGGGGGATGGATAGGACTACGAATCGCGCCCTAGACTCTGTCGCCTGTTGAAGAGAGATGTGATGAACACGCAGCGGGCTTCGCAACCTCAGTCGTCAGGACCAGTTGCCAGGACTCTGGGGACACGCAACTTGGTTGCGAAACACAGTGGGATGGCTGGATGCCAGACCAGTGAATGCCGTTGCCGACCAGCCGTGTGTGTGTAACCAAATGTTGGATTGACCCGCCTCGCTGATGGGGGCTTGCGGTCCGCGTGCCTGGGATGTTCCCTTCCTGGGCTCGTAACTCGTAAGCTCCTGCTGAGGATACCTGTCCTGGATCGAATTCACCCACACGAGGAATCCGATCACCACAGGGGAAAAAGGGAAGGAGTTCGAAACACATGGGCCCAGGTGGATGGTCATGATGCTTGAACTCCTGTCACACAGCAGACGATCCGATATTCGTCGGATTCTGTTTGGCCAGCCCTATCATCGGTCTGCCTGGGACGCCGCTTCTGTCAATATCAGGATGAGGTTGAAGGAATTCGCACTTTTTTATCCCACAATCTTCCAAGCCGGAAGAGCCCCCCTCCAAAGCCCATAATTGATGAGGCAATTCCTAAAAAAAATAAACCAAGAAACTTGAAAACGACGCTACTGTCCCACCAAGTGGATAAGATCTGTCTCCAGTGTACTCCACAATCTCGGACCGCAACCTTGGAAAAGTCGGGAAAGGGCAAAGGAATGTGATCGACATGTTCTGTCGAATAAAAATGCTCAATTGGATTTGCAAACCGAGCAAAGGATGCAATAAAGAAGCGGGAAACTGTGCAATTGAGTTTTGTGACTCATTCTCAATTCATGTTCAAGTCCGTGAGGTTACATGAGGTCTGTGCAGCGCAGTTGCTTCAAGCCTTGCTGTGGGATATGGTATTAATCAGCATCGAATTTGGATCCTTTCCGCTGGAATAATGCTGCCGGCTTTGGACGACCTGCATGTGCTTCGAAAAGCGTGGAAAAATATAATGCATTGCGCCTCCACCTGGGAGATACGCAACATGTGAAGCACTGTGGAATAAGTCCCTCCGTACGGACTATTGGATGGGTAATTAAGTCTGACCCGCATTGCTCTGGAGGGACGACCTTGCCCAGCCTCGAGTTTTGAGAGGAAAGGAACAAAGAATTCAAGAAAGAGGCATTTGTTGCCGGATGCTGGGATAAAGAAACCAGGTACGCCCGGAGGCTGCGGGACTCCTTAGTATCAATATCCGTACGCACGTTGCAATTGCCGCGGAAGTAGGTGGTCCTCATCTATGCAAAGTCCTGATTCAACCTGTGGATTTCCTGCATGCCGGATAGCCTCTGGAAGTTCCTCTCTCGAGTCTCAAAACCAATTGTGCTGCAGGATTCCCGGTTTATTGGATCCACACCTCTTCTTTTCGATCGATCGTGAGTCGAAGTTTCGTTGGTGATGGTCCCGGATGCGGCTCGGGACTCGCCGGGAGGCACGAGATGCCGACGAGAGCCGTGTTCGGCCGGATCTACGAGGAGGACAAGTTCTCCACCGCCGGTGTCTCCCGCTTCATGGTTTCACCACTGTGTTCACCTAGTTCAAGCCTCGTTCCAGGCTGAGACGCACCTGGCAGGCACCATCGCTGTCCCGTCTTGCGCTCCGTGTTCTTGTCGTCTACCGGGATGGACCGGAATTTGGCATGCCTGCCGGTTGGCTCTCAGGCTTGTCGGCTTCACTTTCATCGAATCATCACCTTTGGGTCAGATTTCAAGGCAACAAGGCTTGTGCTTGTGACCTCTTTGACCGAATCTGACGTGGGGGTTCCCTTGAGAGACGAGGCTCACGATCCAGCTGCCATATCCGGCTTTATATCAGCATCGTGCCTGGACTGCACAACTGCGCACTGCCCAGCACACATGACATTGAAATAGCCAATGCGATACAAGATCGCACCGCCGTTGCCGTCGTATTGTTCACTTCAATCCCGAACTCGTCCTGTCCCATCCGGCTTCTTCCCGCCAACATCCGGGCTGGTGTCGATGGATATCAGGTCAACTCCTACCAGCAGACGTATCTGTAATGTAGAAACTATTTGGCCTAGAAATTCCGTCAACCGGAAGATGCAACCGCACTGTTTCCTACTGATTCTAGTACTAAAGCTTGGAAGAAGCGAGAAAGGGATATCCAAACACCGACATATAGTAGTGAAGGCGACCTCGCTCACATTTAACCTCAAGACCCCAGCTTCATTTGAGGTCGCCTTTTTAGCAAGAATTAGTAGGAAAATCCGCCATACGTGATATCCAGAGCTCGCCCAACTCTGCGTTCACCACTTTGTTCAGGGAGCTCAAAAGCAAGATTTACTGAAGAATGATGCAGCTAGATTCGTTTCCCGTGCTAGCTGCCTACGGTAGTAACCAAGTGTCTCTTACACCCTCATATTATAACAGTCCAAACAAATAGAACAAAAGGGGTATCTATATACAAAACAACAAGATCAATATCCGCAACACCATGGTATTAATTACCCAACCGTTCCTTTTCCATACCATTTATGGCCTTGTACCCAGTGTCCAAAAACCTTGCAAAATTAAACCTCCGAGTCTCCAACCATGTCATGATGTTATCCGGACCTTTCTTTCCATTTCTTTCCAACCAGCCCAAACAAACAGACTCAAAAGAAGATTCACGAAAAAGTAGGCGCCCTAATCGGCCCCTGCACCTGAACAAGCGGCGCCTCCTGCTCAGCCAAATCAAAACCAACCTGCTCCTCCTCCTCCTCCCCCTCCTCCCCGTCCCCAATCCGCTGCTCCCTCCAAGCCTCAATCTCCTCCTTCATAATCTCATTCTTCCTTCCAACAGCCTTCCACCCCCTCTCCCCCCTCCTCGCAGCCTGGACACTCTCCCTCAGCCACCTCCGCCATTGTTCCGTGCCGGGGAGGGCCCCCGAGCGCTCCACCCAAGCGCCATGTTTCGTCTCGCGAATCGCAAACCACAAAGTCCGCGTAAAACTCGGCGTCCCCTCTCTAGGATCCTCCCCCGTCGGCTCATCGGCCTTTTTCGCATCGTGAGGCGTGATATCCACACATACATATCTCCCGAGGTCCCAAAACATTTTATGCGGTAACAGCCCAAGCGCCCAGTACACGCCGTTCAGCAGGATATACGAAGCGCCTATAAACGCCTGCGACTCCCATCCGCAGTTTCCCAGCAAGACGACAGAGATCATGAGTAATACCATGCCGAGACCCATCAGGACCCTGTAAAACTTGGTCCCCACCACATACTGGCACTCCTCCGTGCCAGAGTAGAGTTCCCTTGCGACCTCCTCGGTGCACTTGATCAGCACAAACGCGCCTTCCCGTGTGCGGATGACTACGTCCCCTCGCGGTACTTTATTCGTAGTCCGACGATTCATTAACAACGGGCGCCACCAGGATGCCGCGCCGATGACGCTTGACGCGAGAGAGACCAGGGAAATTGCGACGATGGCGGTGCCGTCTTTCCAGCGGATGGAGCAGATCAGGAGGGCGATTGTGAGGAGGAAGGATAAAAGGGATATGAGGTGCAAGGGGGAGTAGAGGGTTGGCGGGACGGTGTAGCGGTCTTGGGAGTTGGCCATTGTGGGGTTTGTCACCATGTCTGTGAATTTTTCTGCGAGGGTTGTGGAGCGGTGCAGGGCGCGGCCTTGCTCGAGGAGGTCGACTTGGGCGGAGAAGGTTGTTGTTTTTCGGGGACGGAGGTTTGTTGTTTGTAGGGGGGTTGTTGAGGGGCGGATGGGGGAGGGAAGAGGAGGTCTTGCGGCGGGTGAGATTGGGGTCAGGATGGAGGTGTCTTCTTTGTGGTTTGTTGTTGCTGTTACCGGCTCTGTTTCTGTTGGTGGCTTTTTGTTGTCGTTGATGGGGAGGTGCTTGGGATCCGAGATGAGTGTTGGAGTCTGAGAGAACGAAGGAGGATGGCGAGCAGGGGCGGGAGTTGTCTCTGGCTTGATATCCTCCTGCTCGTGAGCTTGTTCTTTCACGTCTTTTGAAACAGTCCCCTTGACAGTGGCGAGCAACAGCGCCGACCCTATCCCCGTGCCCGCTGGGCTGGTCGGAATCCCTCCTTGAGGATGCCGTTTCTTGGTCGGACTCTTCTTGGTAAAGTTGCGCCAGCCACCACCGCGGCCAAAGGGCAAGTTTTTCCACCCCGGCGACATGGGCGTCTCGGGTGCATCGATAAGATGCTTGTGTTTGATCTCCAGCACCTTGAAAGCAAACGGCTTGAGGTCCTCCAGAGGGTGGATGATGTTGGCAAAGAAACCGACCGTGTCAAGCACGACACCGCCGTACACGCCCGCCATCTTGGCCGTCACTTCGGGCAGTCTCTGAGGCCTGATGGGCTTGAGCAGGGCCTGTGGCGCCGGGATGATCCGTGGGAGCAGACATAGTGAGCTCGCAGAGATGGTTTGGGCGTGTTCAGCAACGCTGCCCTCGCCGATGATGGCCAGAAGGGTGATGACGTCGAAACGCCATCCTTTCGGGTCGTCTTTGCCCGAAGGGAACCAGGAAAGGAACTTGCCAAGAAGAGTATCGGCTTCTTCGTCGGCCATGGCTGCCTTTGGCTTGGCTCCCGGTTCTCAGTAGGAAAAGCAGGGAGCTATGTTATGGGCGGCGAGGGGAATAAATGCTGGTAGTCGGTGTTTGGTTTGATGGGCGTATCCTTGGTTTGAACTCTTCTGAGAAAAAAAGGGCGGCGAAGTGAACTCCTCTTCAAAAGGAACTTGCTCACGAATCTCAAAGTGGCAAATGGCTGAATGGAACGAACCAGAGTTCAATCCCTTATGGGATTCAAGCTCCTGTTTGGGTGCCAGCCTTGTCTGGTCAGTAACACCGCTGACGTACCAGGCGGAAAAAGCCCCCAGTTCGCCTGTCGCTGTGCCGTCCTCGAACCGCCCAAGCGGGTAGCTATGTATGGCTGGTCCGCAGTTTTCACTTGTGGATCGTGGGACAGCGAAAGCCTTGCGGGAGAGGTCTCTGTCAAGTCGTCGTGAGCGCGATCAATTGCGCGGCAGCGCGTAGATGGGTCCAGATTTCCAGGTCGTACTGTCAGAACTACACAACCTGTGTAAGGTCGCGCAAGAATCTCAAGATTAGTTAATGATATCGCGTCTTTAACCGAATAACAGATATCATCATGAACTGAGCAAAGATGATTCTCAGCAGCTCGACTAGCCGCGCTTCTTCCCTTCTTCCTTGTCTCAGTTTCTCATGCATAATCACGATTCACCTGAAGATGGCGGCCTGATCAAGCAATGAAAAAGGGATCGGTCCACTTGCTGCATGTTACACAGCCTGGATGTGCACCCGGCTTTTCCTCTTCTGGAACCAATTGGCCCGCTTGTCGTCCAACCACCATTGCGGCTGAGCCACTGTCGCCCGCCCGCCCGCCCCCTTCCCCGCACGAGACGGGTTCACGATGAAGTTGTGAAACGAGGCTCTGGCTGGCTTGGTTGTCCAAGGCTGCCTGTTGATATTGCAAGTGGTTTCACAGGCAGACTTGTGGAAAATGTGTCCTGAAGTCATGTTGGCGATGTCCCGTGAGAATGGACTGGTTGAGGAAGGAAACGTTGATCTCCTGGGGCAATTACCAGACGTTGAGAGATGACAATGAACACTCCAAGCAATAATTTGAGTGTACTGCTCTGGTTTGTAGTGTCAAATATCTAGTCCTCTTATGACCTGTATCCTTCCAAGTCCCCAAAGGTATCAAAAAAGTAAACCAAAATCTCATATTCGCATAACCATTCATCATCAATAAAGCCATTCGGCGCCTCAGTTCTGTGTCTTGCTCCACGAATCCGTCCCAACCCAGTCCCGAGGCGGTCCGAATTGCATAACACCGCTCTTCGTTATCGAGAATTATCCACGGAGTTGATCGGTATCGTGTCAGAAAGATCAAGATGGCGTCCGTAAAAACCGTGAAAAAACCTTCTGAAGAAGATTGCGTAGAACCGTGACGCTGCCCCGCGAACCCCAATTTCATGAAACATCACGCATGTTCTCGTCTTGGTCGTTTCGCGGCTCGAGGTATCCTTCAAGTTCCAATTCACCCTCGTAGAGGGCAATCATGTCCAGACAGAACTTCTCCCACATGGCCAACCAAGACTCATAGAGCTCCTTCCTTTCATCACCGTCCGTGCAAGAATGTTCAATACTCCATTCAATTAGTTGTCGCCATCCGTGAAGAGTCATGTCGGGTTTTCCTGCCATCATCTGGTAAAAGTCATGACTGAGGCGCGATCTGAGACGGCCTTGTTAGTTAAAGAGCCCAAACAGAAAGATGGTCATGGCATAGATCCGCACCTGAATAATGTCCCATTGTCCGTGCTTACGGTGCAGTGCACATTGTTCGCCAGTAAACTGTATACCGCATGCCCATTCATCCTCGGCGTCAAACCCAAGATCTCGTTGGAAATGGGGCACACCTCGATGCAAATATTCTGCGCCTTCATCTTCTCCATCACATAAGGGTGCCGGGGAAGCGCGAAGCCGTGACCTATTCGCTTTGAGCCGAGGAGCAACGCGTCGAACAAGTTCCCGTCGGTCTCGCCACCGATAGAGAGCGTCTCTCCGCAGTGGAAAAGAAAGGGAATATTCTTTCCCTTCTCCGCACAATCCTGCTTGAATTGGAGAAACTCCGGGACAAAATCCTTCAGAGGCCTTCCTTTGCTCTCCTCGCCGACAAGGTCAAATCCTTTGGGCAAATACATTAGTATTCCCATCAATCTGAGCTGATCTGGGATAGGACTTACCCGCAATCCACTCGGGCCAGAGTATCTTGAACTCTAGACATTCTCTCAGAGACTTTTTAACCTGATAGGGCTCAAATGACCTTGGTGTGCAGTAGATGATTTTGAGCCCTTTAAGGACCTGCTTCTTGTGCTCCTTCTGGAACGCGTCATATTCATCCATGATGAGCTTCATTATACCTTTGTTGTCCAGCTGAGATGATCCGTCGTCCTCCCAGACTTGGTTCGTCGCCATGAAATTTGGCCTAATTTCGACATATTGGATGTTGTCTTCGACAAAGTCCTCCAGGCAACTCCGGGTATATCGCTTGTACGCAGTCACATAATTGAAGAGGCCTTTCATCATTTGTGTGCGGCCGTTAAACTTTTCCCAGGCGCTATAGCATCTGTCAGCTCGGTCTCTATTATTTCCAACGCATGTACTCACCCATCAGCGGTCTGGAGTAGGTTGTAGGTCTCCTCTTCTTGAAACACCAGCTTTTTATGTAACCATTTATCGACATTCACAGTGTCGTCGTGCTCCTCCTTGCCATGTGACTGGTTGTAGAATTTCTGAAATTTGTGACAGAATTCCTTGAATGGCATGGGTTCCTTGGGTATGTAGGCCACGTCAAAGAGGCTCTGTACGCCGTTTTCTTCTCGTTTTTGCTTGACGTTATCTGCGCTTATTATGCTGAAGGAGATCTTGCAGCCATCGAACCCAGTAGAGTCTCCATTCGCCGTCATCAGAGGAACGTTGCTCATGACGTACATGTGGTCCATCTTCTTGGCAATGTCGACCAGGACGTGTGGTAATAAGTTGGCATTGAAATGGATGTGGAGATGAGCGCCTTTGGGCATTAAATGAGCAATATTGAAGAGCTCCGTCTTTTCAATCAAGTCGGCATTAGACAAGAAGTGGTCGCCAAAAAACCGTGGGTGCTTTTGGCCGCCATAACCCGTTCGTGCCTCGGCTGCCTCGTAGACTAGCTTGATGTCTTTCCTCTTGACTGCTTGCAGGATTTCGTTGGCCCTTCGCTCAGCGGCATTCGCCCTGCTTGTGCAGACAAAGTCGAACGCCAGAGTAGCCTGCCGTTTCTGGAGCAGCTCGCGTTGAGCATAATACTCACTCTGGCTGTTGTGATGGAGATCAGCCTTTGGACCAGGGGTCTGTAACCTCCTGTCGATAGCACTGTCATAGCCATCGAGCAGGCTATACTGATTCCCACTCCGAGCGACGAGATCGGAACCAGGACCCGGCCCATCATGCGGAGGCGGTGGTGGTGCTCTGCGGGGGTCGTCAGCCATGGTTTTGGACGGACAATGGTGGTGGGGCACCCTGACTGTTTCCGAGAGAGTCTGGTCTGCAGTTTTCGAATCTTTCTCGGCATTGCTATCTGAGTCGTCGTGGACGGTGCTGCAATTTATACCCATGGGTCGGCGCTTCCGTTCGCGTCGACTGGTGAATGGCCACCGAACCATGCAGACCAGGTGAGGTGAGAAGGAGCGAGGGGTGAATGAGAGGGGCACACGGGTTGTGAGAGCACGATGAAAGCAACGTCTTGTTGGTCCGATGTAAATACGGTGAACAAAGATGAGGCGCCCCTGGGGATGATGAGTTGGGTCGTGATGGCTTCTAAAGGACAATGAAAATAAATGACGACGAGGAATGCCGCCGGCGATCAAGCATTCGGGGAACGGTCAGGAGTCATGAACGACAAAGGAGGCGCTTACGTTGGAGGCACCAGAAGGAATAAATATAGCGGGGATTACGGGGATGAGGCAGAAGTGTTGGCAGATGAGTCGAACTATTTTCAATCACTGGGTATGAAGTTGAAACTAGTCGGGTCAAAGGCGAGGTGGCCGTCGTGATCGGAATTGCGGCGAAGGGGCTGGCAGCCTGGTTCAGTATGATAAAGAGCAGGATGCAGATTCAAGAGCTCAAAGTGACAAGCAGCAGCTCTTGCGCAGGCACACTTGCCCTACCAACCTTCTGTTCGGGCTTGTTGGTGTTCTGCAAGCAGGACGGACTGCACCTGCCAATTCCTTCGATTGAAGGGCGGAGTCTGTGCACCCCTTGCCCGATGGATGATCTCTGATTGGTTCAGTATGCGCTTTTTGTGGGGCTTCTCGCCGAATAAGGCATCCACCAGGCGCTCTCACCTACGGAACGCGATACAGCCTTACGGATATATCTTTTCGTTTTATCTGTCCATTCTATATGTGATGTCTGAGTCTTTGTTGTTGAAATTGTCGGTTTTGCTGCTTTACAGCCCCTATACTGTCGCAGAACTTTGGGTTTCGCGGTCGGTGCAGCTCCTGGGAAGCAACGTCATTACTCAGTTTTAGCATTTGGCATCAGAAGGAACTCAGCGCATTCGTTCATGACAAGATGCAACTGATCCACTAAAAGACCCGTCAGAAAACCGACCACAAACCGCAGGCGGCCATGTGTATCTCTTGGGCCATGACAAACACGAGTTCCCTGATATACTTGAGCTGTCAGAAGACTTACCACTTGCTGACATGAGAGCTTCACCGGCTCCCAGGAGTTGGCCATGTCCACCATGATTCAGCGGTTCCCTCCAGATGGACGTCCATATGCGTATATCACCTCCGCTCTGACCTGACCTTTCGGTACCTCAGCCACATACCCAAATGGGGACTTTCTTCACGTGGTTGGTACCTGGGTCCATATCTACGCCCTACTGCCTCAATAGGCTCTGCGTCAGCCACAGTTCAGGGCTGTTGAGCCGCTTACACCTTTCGTCCGAACTCATCTGGTCCTACCTCCACGACAAAAAAAACCAGTCATGGATTTCGAAACAGTAACATCCGAATCACTCTCTTTGGGATGTGATTCCAACCGCTGGGAGAATTTCTGGGGTGCAGCCACAACATTGGTGGATCTTGCGGTCCAAGACTTGCACTGCAAGTTTGGTCAAGGTAAAGCATATCAGGGTTAGGGTTGTTCACCTAGGTGAGAACCTGCTCGTCAACCTCCCCTTTTAAGTTTTCCCAGAGATCCGAGAGACGCCACAGATCTGCCTTTCCAACAGGCGTACTACCAAAGTATCTCCAGATCTCGAGACAGTATTTTGTTCTCAAAATTTACGGGCTGCACAACATACCGATATCCCCGACCCGGAACATCTATTGACCTCGATCAGGCATCCAACCAAGGCATCCAACTCACTAATACATGGGAACCTGAAAGTTTGGGCTCAAACATGATACATACTAGCTCTTGTCCATATGGCTATGGACTAGAAGTCTGGTTGACACACACGGCTGGGACGAATTCTGCTGTAATATGGTGATATTCTGAGTGAACGTCAGCCCACCGAGTCGTTTCGCCGCCTCAACACAACAAATTCCGGAACCAGATTAGACCAGCTGCCAGAAGGCCATTATTCTGGACGGCGGCCCTGACAGTTCTTGGGTGTTCTCCACAGATTCATGATACCCAAATACACCGCCACAAACGTAACCAGGTTCCCGTCGAATTGCGGGCTGGGATCCAGTACAGAATGGGGGGTCTCGCCTCTGAAGAGCTCCCCATACTCCATAAACAACACTGTGTAAGGCACCTCGAGGAACATGTCGGTACTCGTCTCCACCGTCATCATCAGCCAGGCTTCCTGCCCAGGCCACTCTATCCAAGCACCAATTCCGCCTCTGACTGCCTGGACATATCGTATCTATCTCACAGCACTACTTTGATCTTTCTGGACGACAGTCGTTAACAAGGCCCCGCTATGAGGCCACTTCGTCCACCGGATCTGTTTTCCCGGCCTTCGTCACTGAACCCGAAACTCAGTGAGACCTAGGACCCGCTGATGAGATTTGACACAGCCTGCCCTAGGTAGAGTTCCGATCCCCTATTGCACCATATGGCGGTCTGAGAAATCAAACACTTCGACTTGGGAAGGTCTGGAAGAACGCAATGCGACAATATGCCTTGCATTTCTCCCTCATTCCCAAAATCCTCCTGGCTCAGGGCGATGGGTAAGGTGTCAAGTAGATGGCTGGGAGGCACTTTCAGACGCCACTTGTCATGATATGCTATGACAGAGGCTGTCGATCGGGGGGCTACACTGCACTGCCAAAGTGAACAAGATTCTTGTCCTCCAGGTTGATTCTAGCCCCAAAGTACCCGCAGTCGCAATTCCTTGTGCTGCCCCGACAGATACAGGCGTCCTGGCTACCAGTCTACCTAACACACCGAGTGTAACTGTAACCCTCGTTCAGGCGAGCGAGACGGTTTCTGGAGCAAGGGAATATGCAGTGCTAGATCCTGTCCATCGACGAGAGACATGGTGAAAAGAACCATCACGAATCAAGTCCCGAGAGATTTGATTCATCATCCAGCTCCTGGGCCCGCCGTGCTTGCATCATCGACCCATCATCTACCAGGCGAACAGGCATCCATATACGACCTGTAACGGGGCACTGGAAACCAAATCTACATGAGGTTTTGAAGCGATCATCTATCTCCGTTCTGCCTGACCCAGTCCACACCTAGGTGAATGGAAACTAACATTTTTGTCATCTTCCAGGGCCGTATACTCACCAAACTCCAAGCTTATGTTCCAACATGTTGCCTGAGGGAACCTGAGATTTCGGTGCATCGTTGATTTGAGGCCGGATATAATGCCTATTGAGGATGTCATATCGCAGACAGTGCTCAGCAACCGGTGGATCGTCTATCAAACGAACAAATCCCATTACCTTACTTAGGCAGAGTCTGCCCACGGTCTAGAACACGAGGTGAGGTGAACAAGGTGAGCTGAGATGAGGCTCGTGCAAGTGTGGCGCAAGTAAACATTTCATTCGGGGAAAAGGGGGATGTTGGGTGACGATAGGGGCTGGAAACACCAACATAGGGGCTGTGCAGCTTGTTGATGTGACCTCGGTGCCTGGTTGTTCCATAGCTGTGGCCAATTACCGTGATTGAAGTTTGGAGGTGCAAGCTGGTTAATTCTTCATATAGCTCAAGATATGTTTTCTTGACAGGTTATAATAAGTGATGTTATTGTGGAGGATTCTGTTTGTTGCTTTGTTGTATGTGTGGGACAGGCCGCATGAGGATGACATCAGGTGATGCCCAGTCTTTTGCCGTCCTTCAACGGGAAACCTCGGGGATTGATCCGTTGAATCTAGAGCATTGCGAGTGTTTGTTGCGATTTTATCTTGCTTTCTGGTCATGTACGGGGTAGTGGGATGATCACTGCGCAATGAGAGAGCTCACCACAACGATCTGGACACCGGGACTTGGGAAGGAATCCTATGGTTTGAAGTTCGGGAAGCAAGTCAGATATATGCGGCGTGGCCCTCACAAACAAGAAAGCAGAATCGTAAAGTCAAGTCAAGGTCTCGCTGGATATGGTGCGGGACTACATTGTAGTCAAGAGCATTGCCATGGCCAGCATGCTATCCTCTGTGCCTCTCAGGGGGAACCTTTCTGTGTTTTTGTTTTCCGTTTATTGGAAATGAGACAAGAGAACAGAAGAATGAACGTACTGCCTCGGGTTTTTTTTTTTTTTTTTTTTTTTTTGGATCGAGTTGATACTCGCCGATTGTTCATGCATCGGTCTTGCCAACGAGATTCAGATGAGCATCTCGGAGCCGAGCGCTGGCCGTTGTTGCCTGTTGTCCAGCGGGTAAAGGAAGGTATGAGCATAACAACATGCCCGACGCTTTGCAGAAGAAGAGGATACGAGATCAAAGACTACTCAAAGTTCAGTTGAGTGCTCATGGGTTCTTTCCGGTTGATACTGAAGTGCAATCTATTTTGACAGCTGCTGGGAAGAGGCAGTTCCTCAGATGGGGTTCAGGGGATTTGATAAGCAAGCGACCCTAAACTGCATTAGGAGGGGTCCCGGGAACCAATCGAGACACAGACAGCGCCACTGCGGAAGGGCCCGAACAAAAGAACGAGACCCCTCGGCCAAAACGTCATGTTTCATCCCGTCTTTTTGTTTGCACTCTGTTCCTGTTCCTGATTAGAGTCTGAAGAACAACATTCAATTCCTGCATCCATGGATACAGGCATCAACGATTGCAGACTGCAGTTGTTGTCTGCGAGCAGTGCGAAAGCACCTCAGGCTGCCGACAAGGTTGGCAGGTGGAGCTTCGGTGATAGCTACCCCACATAAATTTGGGATAGCTGATTTGAGCCAGGACAGGCATAGCGCGTCGCGCCTTCACCCACTTTTTCCTCAAGAGCGGGTTCCGGTTGGACGGTGCCAGAAGTTAGGGTAAACAAGCGAGAGCGCAGGGACCACTCAACCCCTGTCCCGGGGTTTAGCTTTCCACTCGATTGGCGGTGCCTGATCCCCACTTGGCAGACGGCGGTGAACGGCTTCCATTTGAATTTCCTCGCCCCAAAAAACAACAAATCTCCCCTTCCCGAACCACACACCACAATTCCTCCAACCACCACATCCTGGTTTTTATCATCGTCGTGATACCGACTCCTTTTGCTTCGTCGCTCGCAGCAACCTCTCGTACTTTCAGATTTTTTGATTCTACACAAACACATTCAAGATGCGTGAGATTGTAAGTCTTGATTCTACCCTTTGCACATGCCACTTTCCGCGACGCGGCGTCGGCCCCTGATCTACCCCACTCTGCCCTAGCCGTTCACGACTTCAGAGGTCGTCGGCCACGTCGTCGTCAACGGCGAGATCGATAACCCAACGGTCACGAGTAATAAATAGCCTTTGCTAACCATGGTCGTTTCTTCGTACAGGTTCACCTTCAGACCGGTCAATGCGTAAGTCGATAAATATGGACCCGAGCCGAGCTGTTTGATATGGGAGAAAGTGGCTCACACAACAACTCAGGGTAACCAAATCGGTGCTGCTTTCTGGTATGTGCCCTCGTTCACCCGATGGGAACACCTCGAAGACCTCCTCAAGCTAACAGATATTCCACAGGCAAACTATCTCCGGCGAGCACGGCCTCGACAGCAATGGCGTGTACGTGACTTTCCCACTAGAAACGCGATGTCTTGGCTCGACCATTTAGCTCACCGCCCGATAGGTACAACGGAACTTCTGAGCTCCAGCTCGAGCGCATGAACGTCTACTTCAACGAGGTAAGCAACATAAACGCGGGAACTACGGAGTATAGAGGATTAGATGGCTGATGCGTGCGTGCTTTGCAGGCTTCCGGCAACAAGTATGTCCCCCGCGCCGTCCTCGTCGATTTGGAGCCCGGTACCATGGACGCCGTCCGTGCCGGTCCTTTCGGCCAGCTCTTCCGCCCCGACAACTTCGTCTTCGGCCAGTCCGGTGCTGGCAACAACTGGGCCAAGGGTCATTACACTGAGGGTGCTGAGCTTGTTGACCAAGTTCTCGACGTCGTCCGCCGTGAGGCCGAGGGCTGCGACTGCCTCCAGGGTTTCCAGATCACCCACTCTCTCGGTGGTGGTACCGGTGCCGGTATGGGTACCCTCCTGATCTCCAAGATCCGCGAGGAGTTCCCCGACCGCATGATGGCCACCTTCTCCGTCGTGCCCTCCCCCAAGGTCTCCGACACCGTTGTCGAGCCCTACAACGCCACCCTCTCCGTGCATCAGCTCGTTGAGAACTCCGACGAGACCTTCTGCATTGACAACGAGGCTCTCTACGACATCTGCATGCGCACCCTCAAGCTCTCCAACCCTTCGTATGGTGACCTTAACCACCTTGTCTCCGCCGTCATGTCGGGTGTCACTGTCTCCCTCCGTTTCCCCGGCCAGCTTAACTCTGATCTTCGCAAGCTTGCTGTCAACATGGTTCCCTTCCCTCGTCTCCATTTCTTCATGGTCGGGTTCGCGCCTCTTACGAGCCGTGGCGCTCACTCTTTCCGTGCGGTTTCCGTCCCTGAGCTCACCCAGCAGATGTTCGACCCCAAGAACATGATGGCCGCTTCCGACTTCCGCAACGGACGTTACCTCACTTGCTCTGCCATCTTCCGCGGCAAGGTTTCCATGAAGGAAGTCGAGGACCAGATGCGCAACGTCCAGAACAAGAACTCGTCCTACTTCGTCGAGTGGATTCCCAACAACGTGCAGACTGCTCTCTGCTCCATTCCTCCCCGTGGCCTCAAGATGTCGTCTACTTTCGTCGGAAACTCGACCGCCATCCAGGAGCTCTTCAAGCGTATCGGTGAGCAGTTCACTGCCATGTTCCGGCGCAAGGCTTTCTTGCATTGGTACACTGGTGAGGGTATGGACGAGATGGAGTTCACTGAGGCTGAGTCCAACATGAACGATCTCGTCTCCGAGTACCAGCAATACCAGGATGCTGGTGTCGATGAGGAGGAGGAGGAGTACGAGGAGGAGGCTCCTGTTGAGGGCGAGGAGTAGAGTGCCGAGTCGGGTGCACTACTTAGAACTGTCACGAACACACCGCCTCCACCACATGGAGTAAAGGCGGGTGGTACAAAAGCTGGTCCTTGGAGCTGAGTGTCATTGTTGTTGGGTTTGCTGGGTTATAGCAAGTGTTGGGCGATATTTTTTTAGTAATTGATTATCAACAAAGGGAAAATTCCAGCCCCTAGATATATCTGTCCGACAGTCTAGCTGCTGTCCTTTTATTCTTAGTACATCAGAGAATACATGCACTTTGCATGATGATGTTGAAATTTGTTTCGTTGCACGAACACATGTGAACGTGCGGAGATGTGTTGCGTAAATGTCATGTACTTTGTAGGTATGGTACTCTCAACAAAGGCCATTGGATCATTCCAGGTTCCTTCTACCCCGTATGTGGTATTCGAACCTTTGAACTGACCATCCCATCGCCTGCCGATTATCTTTGTTTGATGTGTATTCCCGTGACTTGGGTTCTTCGATCCGTAGACGCCACTTTCTTTTTCGGCGACACTTTATTCAGGGGCTGGTGAATCCCAAGACCAGTGCACAGACCACTTTGTGTTACCCGGGAGCTGCTGAGCTCACAAACAAACTGCGGGACCCACAAAAATCCAGTGTTTCTAGTGGCAGGCGCGCTGCAAACAGTGCAGACAGTGCAAGTGCAACCAGTCGGTCGCAAAGTCCAGTGGTCAACACTTTCTCAAACCTGAGTCTCCAACAAACTCCACAGCAGAACTGATCAGGATCGTTAAACAATCTGGAGGTTGCCTCACACCGCAACTTGATTAGCGGCAGCCAGAAGAACCTACACGACGCTGTCGACAATTGCGAATTCCGAGAAATACCGATTCTCTCTAGTCATCGCGATAAAGAGTCCATCGACCGACGACAATTCCATCTACATGCGCTGCTGCTAGTACCACATCCCGACCAGGATGGCGGCGGCAGAGGTGGACGTGAGCTACCTGGCCACGCACATGGGCGTGCCGGAGCTCAACTTGAGCACAATCGTCACGGCCCCGACCCCAGACTTGGTGAAGGCCGTCCTTGCAGCAATCATCACAAAGGTCCAGGACCTTGAACAGGAAAAATTCCAGCTTGGTGTCGAGCTCGAGAGCGCGATTCGCAGCTCCGAGGCGCGATGCGAACAGTTCAAACTCACCAGTGACAAGGCCCTCAAGGAAGTGGACGAACTGCGCCAGAAGCTTCAGAATGAAGGTACGGGAACCCCAAATCTATGAATGGTTCTAGTTCCATTTGCTTCGATCCTTTTTTTTAATTTTTCTGTCATCCTGCTAACTCTGCTTTTATCAGAAAACGCACGTCAATCCCTTGAGAATGAACTCCACACCCTCAAGTCCTCCGGCTCGACGTCAGCTTCTGAAATCGAAACCCTTCGCGCGCGCATTGCTTCCCTCGAGACATCCAACAGAGAGACGCTCGCCATTGTCGACTCCAAGACACAAGCCAATGCTTCGCTCTCCGAGGATCTCCAGAAGCAGCACCAAAAAATCCTCAAGCTAAACCAGGAAATCACATCCTTGAACCAAGCCGTCCAATCTGCGCAGACCGCCGCGAATTCGGCCAAATACCGCGAGGACTCGGTAAAACAAGAGCTGGAACTCGCCAAGCGGAACAACGAATGGCTGGATACCGAGCTCAAGAACAAGAGTGCCGAGGCTTTGAAATACCGGAAGGAGAAGGGTGCTCGCATCGCCGAACTACAGCGGTTGAACGATGACCTCAACTCAAATATTGAGTCGCTCACCCGGAGCGAGCAAGTACTTCGAAAGAGATTGAGCGAGGCTCAAAGCAAGGCCGATGAGTCTTTGATGAAGGTTCAGCAGCTGCAAGAGGCCGCGGCACGTGCCGAAGAAAACTTCAACCAGGAATTGGAGGCTTCTAGGCGCCTTGTCGAGCTCAAAGATCAGCAAGCCGAGACCCATCGCTCCAGACTCAAGGAGGTTGAGCTCCGGCTGGAGCAGGTTAAAGATGACAACGCCGACGAAGTTCGACGCATTCGTCTCGAGCTGGAACAGGAAAAGCAGGACCACGCCCAGACCGAGCAACAAGTGCAAGAACTTCAAAATGAACTCGACCGATCCAAAGCCAAATTCGAGGTCAACGCCGCGCTTCCTGGCTCCACCCCTCAGACACCCAGACCTAACGGCTCGTACTTGGCCCGGCCCTCGTCTCCATTTGGTACACCGGCTAGCATCCGTGGCAAGGGGGGACTCCGCGCCGCCGAAGCACTGGAAGAGTTATACAATGTGAAATCCCAGCTTGCTAATGAGCAACGTCTGCGGAAGAAGCTTCAGGAGGATCTGGATGAAGTTGTCGGCCTATTGGAATCCAAGGCTCCCGAGGTTAACGAGCTCAACGCCGAATCCGAGCGGCTGAAGGCCGATGCCATTGAGATGTCCAAGTTGATGGAGGAATCATTTGAGGAGCGTGAAATTGCCATGAGGGAGAAGCGAAAGGCTGAGATGCTTGCGAAGAAGCATCAAACCGAGGCCCAGATTCTCAAGACACAGTTGCGGGATCTCAGCACCCAAGTTCACGTCCTTATTTTCAACATCCATGCCCAGGAGAAGGGTCTGGATCAATTGACAGAAGAGGAGGCAGAAAAGTTCGAACGACTCCAAAGAGGCGAGATCGCAGAAGACGCACTTGACGACATGTCCGACACACATCAATTCATCACTCAGAAGTTTGTTGCATTCAAGGATATCTACGAACTACAAGCCAAGAACCAGGAGCTCTTGAGAGTCACCAGAGAGCTTGCCGACAAGATGGAGAGCGAGGAAGCTCTTGCTGCCAAGCAACAGGCTGTGAAGGACCACGAGGAAGTCGAGGAGCTGCGTGCGACGGTGGGGATGCTTCAGGATGAAGTCAGATCGATAACGGCACGGATGAAGAGCTACATGAACGAGCGTGATATGTTCTGCCGCATGTTGCAGCAGAAGGCCCACTCATCTGAAATCCACGAAGCTTTGGGCTCATCCGGCGCCCCCGGCCAACGCGAAGTGCTCGCCAGCATCGAACAACCGGCTGACGTGGACCTAACTGCGGCGCTACGAGAACTGCAGGCTCAGTTCGACTCGTATAGAAATGACCAGAATGTCGACAGGAAATCCATGAAGTCCCAGATCGACACGCTGTCCGATGAGAAGTCTCGCCTCCAGAGCGAGATCTCGCGGGTTTCTAGCCAACTCACGCTCGCCACTGAGCGGTACAACATGCTCGAGTCCAACTTCAAGGCTGCCCAGGTCGAAAATCAAGAACTGCAAAAGAGAAGTCAGATTCTCTCCGAATCTGCAGCCAAGCAAGACATGCGAACCCAGCAAGTGGCCGAAGACCTCGTAGAAGCCAGAGCCTTGACCGAGAGCTTGCGCAGTGAGAATGCCAATCTCAAGGCCGAAAAGACGTTATGGAAGAGTATTCAGGACCGTCTCAGCCAAGACAACGAGAATCTGGCACAAGAGCGAACACGACTCAACAACCTCATGTCCAGTCAGCAGTCTCTCCTTAACGAACGCGAGCTGAGCGAGTCTGAGACGAAGCGACGGTTGCAGAGCCAGGTCGATTCCCTCGAAGCCGAGCTCACATCCACCAAGCGGAAACTTGCAGAAGAAGCTGAGGAGGGCAAGAAGCTTCAACTCAGGAAGGAATTCGATGCTCAGCAGTTCCAGAAGAGGATCGAAGAACTCACATCAACAATCAGTCAAGTCAAGGAGGAGAATGCCGCCATAAAGACTACGAGGGATCATCTCCAAGCACGCGTCAGCGAGCTGGAGATCGAGCTCCGGAATGCCCAAGAGCGAGCTGAGCGACTTCGGCCCCTCCCTACACCCAGGACGCAACTTGCGCCCGGGGCTGAGCAGGACGAGGAGGCTCAGGCGCGCATCGAGGAACTGGAGAATGAAGTTCAAAATCTCAAGTCCAGCCTGGAACTTGTGAGGTCCCAGCTCGACAACGCGAACCAACAGAAGGCACGCCTCACGCAGCTGTCCCAGGAGATGGAGGATGACCTGAATACTCTGCATGAGACTCAGGAACAGTTCCGAAACAACATGGACGAGGTTATCGCGGGCAAGGAGCGGGAAATCACCGAACTTAACCAACGGGTCGAAGGCCTTACCAACGAGCTCAAGACTTCGAATACCGAGCTTAACGAGCTTCGGGATTCCCAGAACGACATAATTCGCCGGCATGACGAGAGGGAGCAGTCCTTGAAGAACGACATCGCCCGCCTCAAAGACGAGGAGCAGCGCTACAAGGAGGCCAACCGTCTCCACCAGCAGGACTTGCGGGCGCAGGCTGAGATTGCCACCAAAGCTCAACAAGACTACGAGCAGGAACTCGTCAGGCACGCTGAGGCTGCCAAGCAGTTGCAGCAAATCCGCATGGAACACAATGAACTCAAGACGCAAGCTGCGGCATGGAAGGCCGAGGCCGATTCAGCCAGGTTGTCGCTTGCACAGGGCGAGCAGTCTTGGGAAGAGCGACGTCAGCAGCTTGAGCAGGAGATCGCCGAAGTCACGACAAGACGTGAGGATGTCAACGCACAGAACAAGCTTCTTCTCCAACAGCTGGACAACGTAACGGCCCAGATTTCATCCTTGCAACAAAACCGCTCTGCGGCGGATATCTCTGCCGAAGGCCAGCCTGGAGTGGGCGCAGATGCCGCGGCTGAGGGTCTGCGTGAGCTCAACAACTACCTGCGTCGCGAGAAGGAGATCCTGGAAGTCCAATACGACTTGAAGCTACAGGAGACCAGAAGGTTGCAGCAGCAACTCCAGTATTCCCAGTCACAACTCGACGAGGCCCGTCTCAAACTCGACCAAGAGCGGAGATCGCAATCCGATAGCGCGAGAAACTCGCTCACACACAAGGAGCTCATGGACAAGCTCAACGAGCTCAACCTTATCCGCGAGAGCAATGTTACCCTGAGGAACGAGAATCAGCGAGCCCAGGCGCAGCTCGAGCAAAAGAACCAACGGATCCAAGTGCTGGAAGCCAAGATACAACCCCTGGAAGCCCGCGTTTCGGAACTTGAGATCGACAAGGGTTTCAAGGAAGTCGAGATCAAGCAGCTTCAGGAAGCTCGTGACGGACTGCAAAAGAGAATCGAGGATATCCTCACCAGACGTGGCGAGCCCGATCCGCACGAAGTCGAACAACTAAAGACCACGATCCAGTCCCTTGAAGCCGAGCGAGATGCTCTACAAGCGAAGATCACGGAAGCCGAGACAGCGTTTGGAAATGAGAGGACCACCTGGAAGCAAATTAGAGAGAAGCTAGAAGTCGACTTCAAGGGTCGCTTCAGGGCGGTCAAGACACAGAGAGATGAAGCCATCTCAGAGAAGTCGGCGCTTCAAACTGACCTAGATGCGAGGATCGCAGAACTCGGCAGTGTCAAAAAAGAGCTGGTGGAGGCGAGACAGAGCTTGGCCAGTCTCGAGCAGAGGAGCAGCCAACTCGAACAACAAGCTGCAGCTGCGGCATCGGCACCGGTTGAAAATGACACTGCTCCCGCGGCCACCCAGCCGGATTCGGAGCTTTCTGAACACCTGGAGATTCTCAAACAAGAGCTTGAAACAGTCAAGTCGGAGAAGGCGGCTCTTGTGAATGAAGTTGCAGGTCTCAAGGCTGAGCTTGCTACTGCCTTGGCGGAACGTGACGCTGCCCAGGCCGATGCCCAGACGGCGAAGCTTGCAGCCAACAGTGGTGATGTGGAGATGCAGGAGACCAGCGCTGCCTCGCAGGTCACACCTGTTCAACCCTCTACCGGGCTGTCCGACGAGGAACGCCGTGCTTTGGAGGAGAGGATTGCCGCAGCGGAGGCGAGGGCGGCTGAGTTTGAGCAGAAGGCGAAGGAGCTTGAAGAGCATGCCGACAGCATCGTCAAGCAACGGTCAGACAAGATGAAGACGGCACTCAACAAGAGGCTCGCCGATATGAAGGAGACCATTCAGAAGGAGGTCCAGGAGGAAAGGCAGAAGATAGAGCAGGAGAAGGAGAAGTTGAAGGCGGATTATGAGCTCAAGCTTCAACAGGAGCTGGCCATTGTGAAGGCTGAGCAGGCCATCACGGCGTCGGCAAACGGCATCCCGGCCACCCCGGTCAAGGCCAGCAGCAATGATGTTCCACCAACCCCCACTGCAGCGACCCCGAGTGTTGGCGAGCTCGGCAAATTATCCGTCGACGAAGTCAGAGCGTTTATCAATAACAGCACAACTGCCAAGAACATCATCAGGGCAAACGTGACCACCCAGGTTAAGAAGATGCGTGACGAAGTGGAGGCGACGGTCAAGACGGAGTACGAGCAGAAGATCAACAACGCTCGCGAGCAGGCTTCAGCCATGTCGGAGAAGAAGTCGGCGCTTAGGATCAACATCTTGGACAAGCAATCCAAGAATGCCCAGGCCAAGATTGCAGTTGTTGAGAAGGCCGCCAAGGAAACGCCCGAAAAGCCTGTAGGCGAGGTCTGGGAAATCGCTAAGGAAGCCAAACCTCCCACTCCGGCTGCGACGACGCCCGCCAGCGGTACCCCCGCGCCGCCGTCTTCGGCAGTGAAGACCCCTGCCGGTGCGATGGTCACAGGTATGTTCCGAGAAGACGAGAATTTGTCAGAAGCTCCACGAACATTGACTGACAAATTTACTGCAGCAGCTGTTGCCGCTTCCTCTCCGATCGCAGCCCCGGCAGTGCCTGTTGGCACTCCATCAGTCGCTACGATTCCCGAGGAGACGAAGCCCTCAGTACAGAGCGGCATCCCTCCGCCACAAGTAGCGACGGCCAAGCCGGTGCCATCACCTCTAGCTAATCCCTTTGGACAGCCCGGCGGACCGCTCCCTACTACGCCTGCTGCTCCTTCACCTACGCCGTCATCATTGCCGGCCCACCCGGGCCACCCGTTCCAGCAGATTCAGCAGCATATCCAGGGACAAGCTGCCCAACAGCAACCTCAGAGCCAGCTGCCTGTGCCGCCCGGACGCACGGGTATCCCGCTCCCTAGGGGCGGTGGAAATATGGGTCGTGGAGGTGGAGCCGGAGGAAGGGGCAATTTCCAGCAAGGAGGCCGTGGCGGTCAGGGACAGCGCGGCCGTGGTGGATTTGGTCGTGGAGGCTCCGGTATGAACCCCAACGCTGGAGATTTCACGCCTGGTGGTGGTGGTGCTGGCAATAAGCGCCCGCGTGGTGATAATGAAGGAGCTGCGGATCGTGGTGGGAAGAGGCAGCGTGGTGGAGGTGGAGGACAGTGATTTGACTGAGGTCGGAAGACAGTTGAAGGTCGGGAAAAGTGTTGACCTTGTTATACTGTGTGTGGGTGTGGGTGTCTTTTTGGGGGCAGACCGAAGTACTGAAAGATGGAAAAGATTATGATGAACTGACAGACAGTGGTTTGGGCGTTGACTTGGCCATCTCTTGTTTTTCTTGTGTTTTATTACCTATTTACTTAGTTGATCAAGGCTGATTTCACCATTTTCTTTCTTTGTTGGTCTCATTTTCTGTCGCCTTTTATTCATTATATCCTTGCTTGGTATCTTTCTTTTCTCTTTTTATCGTGGATATGCTACGCTGGGTGTGTAATAGTATTGTATCGGTTATGTACATATACAAACAGACAGACAGAGTTATTAACATGCTCAAACATCATTTCATCGTTTTCATGTTTTACTACGCCGTCAGAATATGCGTTCATGATAGAGGATGCCTACAGCTGGTGATGACATCAATTCCGAGCGACCCAGTGAGGCACCACCCAAAGAAAAGATTCCCGCTCAGGTACACGAGTGAAAAGGAGGCCAGTTCCTTGACTTTCAGCCGCTCCCGTGCTTCTGGGGATACACAAGCACAGAATGACGGATACCGACCTCACCAATCAACTATCTGGCTGACCCCTATCCTAAGCGCGTCATGGCGTTTGTGGCTTGCCTCGAAACCCCTTTGATCATTTCCCCATGCAGGTACAGATGTGCACCTTTTTACCTCCCCAATTCTTAAGCTTCATGGTGAGTAGCCAGGACAAGTGGGACAAGTCAAGAAATTCGTCCTCCAAGTCGTTGATTGTATTTCCACGAGGGACCATACTGTTTATCCCAGATCTGGACGGCGTCAAGTTTCGCCGCGGCTGACGATGCAGGGGATGGTGGATGTCAACACGCACGGAACAAGTCTTGGCATCAGTGAACGATAGGTACGGATGGCTGGCTGTTTCCCCCGTTATCCGTATGATGGAAGCTACCTCGCGCCTTCTCTTCCAGGGGTTGGATAGCAACGAGGAAAGAGGGAACCGAAAACTTGTCGCACTGCTTTCCCCGTTCAACAAGAACGTAACAAGAAGCTAGAACCATGTGTGGATCTAGGGTCCCTTCTCAAGTTCTCTCCCGCAAGACCATCTTGCTCTTTTCCTGATCGAGCCATTTTCTGTGGTTACCAAAGATTCTGATTGGTCGGTGCCAACTACACGCTCTGGGTGCCTCTTTTCAGCTGCAGGGGTTTCTTCAGACAAAATCTCGTGAAGATCCAGGGGTTGACTTCTTTTCGACCAGGTCCTGGAACCAATTCAGCCAGACCGGACAGTGGCTGACCCGATGATGGTCTACCACACATCTTCTGTGTCAACAGCAATAGGGACAGGACCGCCTCAGTCCTGCGGGAATGTATCTTCATGTCCTCAATCCTCGTCGGTGGGCAAGCCACCGGCGGCCATGACTTCTGGCTCATGGTGCTCTGTCTCTCTCGCTCTTCCCGTTGCCGTCTTCCATTCACTTCTTTTAGCCGGTCTTGCCTTCAATCTATCTTGCAAAGTCTCGTGCCGTGGTACTGTTTGTGGCCGAGTTACTCCCAAAGCAGTCTCGACGAGACTTTACACATTCTTTTGCTTCTTTGCTACAATTCTGAGTTACCGGCTATTTACTTGTCACTTGATTTCATCCATCAGAGCTTCAATATGCGACAAATACGCTCATTCCTTCCCTTGTCCCTCCTAATCGGATCTGCCCTTGCTGCCGACATCGTCTATGTTACCGATCTCGCCATCTTTACCTCGCTTGTATGTATTAGACCGAGGCAAGAACTGGCGACACCATATTGACTGCTCGAACTCACAGGCACCATGTGCGGCATCGGCTCTATCCTACAATGTCATGTACATGACCTACAACCTCTGTCCCGAGGCGGTTACCGAGCTCAAAAACTGCGTGTGTACCAAGGGCGGCAACCTAGCATCCGTCCAGAAAGATCTCTCGTCATCCGTTAGCTATTCCTGTGGCAGCACGGCGAGTGAGGATCAGGCCTCGGCGACAACAGTACGGACTCGCAAGACAAATGTTACAAGACACACATAATTGACTCCTCCCAGGTTCTCAGCGCGTATTGCAACCAAGACGAGTCCTTTTCCTTCCCCGGACCTGCGACTCCAGTATCTGTGTACATCACCGACATCCCAGAGTTCGAGTTTCTCGCACCGTGTGCTGCGTCTGCGGTATCTTATGCTATGAAGTAAGTCGTCCGTCCCCCCTCGGAGACCCAACACACACGCTAACTCGCGTCAGCTCCATGGTTAGTCTATCGATGCTGTTCTCATGCCGACCGTATACGCCCGTTACTGACCAGGAGCCCAGACGTACTACAACTGCCCATCCGATGCTCCACTGCTCGCCACCTGCGCATGCTCCAAGAATCAGAACTCGTTGCTCATCAGCCAGGTGATCAACACGTCTGCCAAGTCGTCTTGTTCCGGACATACCGCCGATGTCACATCAGCTCAGGCTTTCTTCAATGCGTATTGCAACTTGAACAATGGCACCTCATCCTTCCCTCAATTCGTCGAGCCACCAGGAGACAGTATGTGCACATTGTACAATGGAACAAAGAGCCCGAGAGATCCAAGATAAGGCTAACACGTTTGCAGTGACATATTACATCACCGACTTGCCGGGGTACAGCTCGCTAGCTCCTTGCGCCTCTCGGGCTCTCTCCTACGCAGTTCAAGGGGTAAGCCTATATTTCTTGGGGCGCGAATCTGGTCAATATATGTGGAATAACTAACACATAGACATCAGCAAACCTACTACTTGTGTCCCGAGGGACCAAAAGCGCTCGGGTCGTGCGCTTGTCTGAAGGAGGGACTCTCGACAGATATCTCGAGCATCATTAGGTCATCCGTCAAGGATGGCTGCGGCGCCCCTGGGACAGAGGATATCTCATCTGCCTTCTCGGTATGCGTTAGCAGCTCCCCGTTCCCATATGCGTCATGTTAACCGGTTGTAGGTCTTCGATGTATATTGCAGTGCCGTCAAGGGAAGTGTTACTCCTGCGGGCGTCACGAATTCGGTAACGCAGACATACCCCGCAGGAGCCAATGGAGGCAGCGGCGGCAGCGGAAACGGAGGGAACAACGGAGCGCCTGGTGGAAGTAGAACTGGTGGTGGCCCTCAAGAAACAGGTGGCGGGTCCAACGGAGGTGTCAACGGAGGTGCGAACGAAGGAGATGTCGGGAAAGAGAAGAACAAAGCCTCCACTGGACCAAGCATCGGGCTCATTGTTGGCATCGTGGTCGGAGTCGTGGCGGTGTTTATTATCCTGGCCGCCGTCATCTTCTTCATTATCCGCTCCAAGAGGCGCTCGGCCAACGCACAACAAGCGATTCCGGACAACCCGACTCCTGCCAACGGCATGCCTGACTACTTTAACGGAAAGCAAGAGCTCGCCGCAAACGAGGTCTCCGCTTTTCCCCATGCTCCGCCCAGTCCATCCCCGAGCACGCTCAAGGTTGGCGCTCCTGGACGTCTGGACAACGTTTCACCCGTCTCGGCCCATCATGCCAGCGCCTTCACGCCGCCACCTCCTCAACAAGCCGAGCTCCACGGACAGCCGTCACCATACCCTCCCATGCCCAACAGCGCCGAACTACAAGGCCAGACGACGTCGTCTCCTTATTCTCCTCACATGCCAAATAGTGCCGAGTTGTATGCGCAGGGTAATGTCTATCCGCCACCAAACAACAGACCCGAGTTACAAGGCCAAGGTCCATTATATCCTCCCCCGCCAAACCGACAAGAGTTACAAGGTCAAGGCCCATTATATCCTCCGCCAAACCGGCAAGAGTTACAAGGTCAAGGATCGCCACAATTTTCGCCATCACATAATAGACCCGAGCTGGCAGGATATTATTATCCACAGAAACAACAGCAACAACAACAACAACAACCACTGCAGATACCCATGCAACAGATGCCACCTATGCAAGGTTATCAACAGCAGCATGTGTACAGCAGCCATTCTCCTCAGAATATCCCACCACATTTAGCAGCAGCGCATGGGCAACAACAACAGCCGCCGATAGAGCTGTCCCCCATGAGCTGGCACTCGGGTCCAGTCCCGGGGCTGCACGAGATGGATGCTGCCAATCCCCGTGGGCCACCTTCAGGTCACGCGAGGTGATGATGGCCTGAACGGTTCAGGGACTGGATGGTATTAGCATGTGTATGTGTGAGCAAGCATTTCATTGTCAAGCGTGGAGTAAGTACATAGAGGCCGGAAGTGGTACCAGTATTTGTTTGTTTGTTTGTTTGTGTATGATACCATTTCCATTTCAGATGTAAAAGTTCAGAGGAGACTGGCTTTAGCGGTATGGATCTCCAAGTTGGGATTTTAGAAAGCCGGAGAACAGGGGGCTGTCCTTTTTTGTTGGTTGTGGTGTTCAGACTTGTGAATCTTTGACAACGTTGCGATTCATGGATATAATTTATGAGAATTAAACAAAAAGATTGCATTGATGACTGACTGCCTATTCCATGTATGTACAGGTTTTTCTTGCTGATTCATAGCAGTGAACCAATTGATGACTGCCCCTTACTTGGCCTTACTTTTCTCCTTTCACGCCCGCAGGTGGTGAAGAATTGATTCGATATTCTTTTGCAATCGGCCTGTATGTATACACGCTGTTTATACTACCTAGCTGCCTCGCCACTGCAGAATATCTGCTGAAGAGGGTTAGGTAGGTAGGTATATTCTGGATGGAGATGCTTGGTGGGTTTGAGGCCAAGCCATTCCTTGTGAGTGGATCGTATTCGGCTCGCTGCGCAACCCCTATTCAAAGTAAACAATCAATCCCACCGCTGCGGTAACCGCACTCAACCAACAGCCAACCAACCTGTTGACAATTTTTGTCCCTCTCTGCCTAACTAACTAACTGTCGCACTCAGAGAATTTGCCACAACAAAGTTTAGTGTAATAATGCTCTTGTCCTGTAAGCATAAATCTAGTGTATGCATCATCCAGTCAGCCGCGGGGGGCTTGCTGCTCAGTTTGGAGCTTACATTATGTATCCGCTGCTTAATCACGCACCTCCTCTTCCACCAGGATGGAGTCTCCAGATAAGCATTCATTTCGAGAAGGTTCAAGCCCAGAGAAGAGTCAGACTCAATGGAGCCACAGCGCAGCGGATGGATCCTATCCACCCACAGCAGCAACCAAGCAGAAAATTCCACAGCAAACATCTGTGGAACAAGAAAGAAAGAAGGAAACCCCCTTGTGGTGTAGTTGGCTATCACGTTCGGCTGTAATTGTCTCAATCATAAACCGAAAGGTCACCGGCTCGATTCCGGTCGAGGGGAAACGTACTTTTCTTTTTTGTTGTTTTTCTTATCAAGCAAGCATTTTCTTTTTGTTGAGTGGGTTTTTGACAAGTTAGTGGAGTAGAGTACGTACGGGTGTCGTCTGTATGGAAATTTGAACTTAACCGTAAGAGCTCCTTGTTTTCCTGTCAGTTCGATTTCTAACATTCTTTTACTTGTAAGAGAGACATTAAAGAAGGATTCCATAAAGGAAAGGGATGGCAATTTAGTTAGGTAAGTAGGTAAAAGTTTGCCCTTGATACGCAAGTATGTAATTAGTTCTTAGGCTCTTCACTGGAAATGATCTCTTTTCCTTGGAGTGATTATATTTTGAGGAAACATTTATAGATGGCACTCATACAGAACTAACTACCTAGCTTGGACAAGACAGACGTTAGCTCTCATTTTACAGTCAAGTGCTCGAGGTATTTACATACTTGATAAGAGGGGTGAAATCTACTGCATTCACGAGTCAGATCTAAGCAAAGTACTCACTCGATAACCTGAAAGGGAAGACGTTATCAAGCATCTCTCTCTCTCTGGCTTGGATATTTTCGGTCAGTGTCATTACCGTAAGGGGAGTTGGTTGGTTTTGCGCTATTCCAAGGGATATCACAGCATGTTGATGTTTCTTTAAGGTCCCTCATTAGGGATAAAGCCACATGGTATATATCTACCGTATACGTTTGTGATATCTTTGCATATTCAGTATGTGATACATGTTATGTGATGGTGACTGAAACCCATGCATGCATCATGGATGGTGCGAGCCTAGGTCATGAGGATGAACATGTGCCTACTTGTCCATGCGGCACTGCGGCAAAGTCAAGATAACGATGCCCTATTGCGGTTAACTAGCCGACATAGAAAAGGCACCAGATACGGATAGTTGCTTCCCAATTTTGGGGGGGTGTTTTATATTGCGCAGATACTAGCCTCGTGTATCAGATATAAAAAAGCCTTTAATATGTGTGGTAGCTACGCCGGTAAGTGCTGTTCTTTCTTCATCTGGTAGATACAGGGATCTATCAACTTGCTCTGATAGCCTCTTTCCTACGGTGTAAGGTATTATAGGTATGTACCCCTTTTCTGAACAATAATAACGGGAGCATTCGTATTGTTTGCTCATACCTAGACTATGCAGTTGGGACAGACACATTCTAGGACAATCCTCTTGGGGGGGAATAAAGTCATGAGCGTGAAAAAGCAAAAGACCAGCACCACCAACAAATATGCGAACAAGAACACCTACATTCCTTCTTTTCCAAATCTGATCAAAGGTCAAGTATGCAGCTCATGTCTCAAGTCCCTGGACTGACGTTCTTGGAGAAAGAGCTACTCGGTTTCGACATGCGAGCTTCATGATTAACAGTCCCACAGGGCACTCCTATGACAAGAGTACCTTAATTCCCATGACAGGGCCACCCAGTTCAAGTGGTCCTTGACCAAGATAAGGTGGAAGACATGCTAGTGTCGGTCGTGACTGTTGACCCGTTGAAACAGTTCGGATTATACACTCTAATTAACTCGGCGAGGCGCCAAGTTACCTAGATGCACGCCTACCCAAGAGGCTGGTCAAATAAGCCACCAAAGAAAACCAAACAGATCTACGTATACATTCTTTGAGCTGGCTTAATCCCAAGGCATATATACATACATACATGCCTTAGTCTCTCTCTCTCTCTATTCTATCAATTCATTCTCACTCTGCCTCTCTAGATTCTAATTAGGGCAGAGATATCCAGAGAAATGGGGTAGCAGATCGGTCAGATATCCTCCACAAAAAAGAACATCCATGATTCACAGTGAGTCTGTGATGTGAAAATCCCCTACCATCCATCCGAATACCGTCCGAATACTGTCCGAGATATCCACCACCACCACCTCCCTCTACCGAAACCATAACATGACATCTAGGCAGTACGTATGTGTCTAGTACATTACACACCTGAAGTACATCCCAAGTAACCTCGGCCATGTATCTCCAATCTGACATTTCTTCCCTCCCCCCCCCCATGCTTCCCAAGACCCATGCTGAATGGAATGGTGACCCAACCAAAGATCAACAAGGCAAGTAAGATGGAAGGTAAAGACTCCTAGAAAATAAGGAATGAATCCACCAGCACAACACTACATAAACACCTGACCGACTATCCGTATTACTTTACTAGCCAAGAAGCCCGCCACTAATAGAACTAAAATAAACTAGGTATCTTCCCCATCTACCGTACGGTGATATCTACTGTGTAAATAAATGATCAACAAAGTCGGTACTTACCAAGGCTGATACCTTAACTAGCCGTCCTATCCATAGGCATCCAATCCTCCATATCTCATCGGTCCACCAAAATCCTTGAAACATCATTGAACAGTTTGCGAGACTGATAGATTTGATTTGTGCCCGCTTAGACCAGGTCCAGAGCCAAGCAGAGCCTCGTGATATGCCTGCAGTATGGCACATCCCTATCCGTACCTAGGTAGGATTTATGCCCACATACATTGGATTGGCACCCGATCAATGCGATTGCGAGAACGACCTAATCGCAAAACGAAAGTGGGTACATGTAACGTGACCCAATGTGATGATACACGGTATGTGTGAATGCAAAGTGGAATGCGAAGAGGTCAACGAGAGAAATTGAGAAAATAAACTGTGCAACCTTCCTCTTCCATGAAATCCAAAAAGCCGAGCCTGCTCGGCAGATGATCCGACGGTAATGTGGCCGGTCCTCTGCTTGTGTAACCACTTCCTGTGATGAATCTCGCATTTTAGCCAGACTGCGATACATATGTCACCAAGAAAGATGAATACAACATGTACCACCATCACCATGTACTCACAGCAAAAGTAGAGTACTTCAATCCCCAGACCGCCAGACTGTACATACATACCATCCGCACTGCCTCGTGCGCCAGCGATAATTCCGTGTACAACAACAACCAGTACACGATACATGTTGGAGAAAAAGAAGCACGGAGAACATGTCAAAGCTAGGAAGTTGCACTCCGAAGTCACAAGGCAGCATTGCGCAACATGATGTCGCACGGCATCCCCCCCTCTCGAGACGAAACCCTGAAAATCCAACAACGGTAAACAGCCTGCTGTTGTCCACTGTGAAAGAGACAGAGAGAGGGCTGTGTGCTGCAACTTCCCCACCTCGGCAACAGCGAATCATTGCGCCGAAGGCTGAACATGAATCCCAAGCGATAATCGCACATTACATTTTTCCGTTTCGTCACTTGATGAAATGGGGTTACGTTCAGATTGAAAGAGAATGAAAGAGCGGTCAAATATGCAGTGTAATTTGTATCCCGTCCATCTGAGCCTCGAGAATGGCACAAGAGATACATACCCCAAAGATTGCTGAGGAAGTCGTCACAGGTGTTGATAGGGGTCAGAATCTCCTCAGCCCTATGAGCATAAGCATCGATAGGGTGCTGACTCAAAACGCCGCGTTCCGCAGTTTTGGGACACCAAGATGGCTGTCTCATCATCGAACGTTTCTAGAAACAAGTTAGTACTTGTACGTGCTTATTGCATGCGAGCGTGACGACTTCCTCAGCAATCTTTGGGGAGAGGTAAATGGGCCATCTCAGAGGGGGATCTCTGCTTCATTTGGTCCGCGAATGTTCATGATTGTTGGCGCCGAGCCTCCTCCACGGATGCACAGTACAACCACAAACACGCCGGTTCACGTCGTCCGAGAAGTTGAGACCCAGTCAAGGAGGAAGAGGCACTGCAATGCTCTTCTCCGTTTCCTTCATTTCCACATCCCACCGACAAGGAGTGCGTATCCTTTTGGAGGCACAGTGTCGCCAGTTGGGCATCGTGATGTGGCCCCACTGGGTTCGATGATCTTTGCAATTCCCCCTGTACGGATTACTCGGCGACTCGTACAGCACTGCACTGAAAACCTCGAACGGGTCCATCGCCGTGCGAGGGTTGAGGCGGTGATGATAGTGGCTGGCTCAAAAACGACTGCATCGGCCTCAGAGACGTGCGTAGCCAAGTCGGACCAAATTCACTCCTTCCTTACAGCTCCACCCGAATCGTCCTGGTTGCCGTTGCTGGAAGGCCAACGCGAGAACTTGGAACCCACTGATCTGTCGACGGGCGGGCTGAAGGTTTGATATGGGTGTGACCGTGGCCAACAGACCAACTCTCGTTGGTTGCTCCCCCGCATCTTCTTCGGCGAATTCATTGAGGCGGTGCAGAGGTTGTGTGTAGAGGACGTGGTACGTCACTCCGCACACCGCTGCTACCATCGGCCATGACCTCGACTTTCCCGTGATACCCGAGTGTGTCCGCCGTGATACGCATTACACCTCACGGGAGTGAAGCAAGAAACGAGATGACCTTGCAAGGACCATCAGATGATATGTCCCACTGGCCGCGTATTCGTGAAGGGTCCTTCTGGTCTTGGTAATTCCTCTTAATAGCATAGTGCAGCCTCCTGGCTGGCTGAGTGAAGAAGAGATGTGCACCTATCAGACTGCCGACGTGGCAGAACCGAGACTTGTTCGGTTGGTCCGCCCAAATCGCCGAGACTTGATATTGTCACAAGTACGGCGCAGAGGGGTCGATCAGCGTATTCGGTACAGGATTGACAATTGAGAGTGCCGAAGGTGCCGAACATCTGCGGAGGAAGCGGGGCCAGCGCGACGATTGTGCCGTTTGGAACTGTGTGTAAATCCTTGACAGTATCGAAAACTCGATGTAAGTTGGGTCCTTGGGAACCTGCATGCGAAAGGGATCAACACGTAAATGTTGGGAGGTTTTGCATTGAGTTAGTTGGTCGAGGGTGGATGTGAGAGAAATTTTGGTTTGCTTGTCCGACACCAACAACGCTGCACGGAGCGCGCGCCTTCGCTTTCCAATTGCAATGATCAAGTTATGCCTGTTGGTTGTTGGATGAAAATAGCGATGTGAAGTCCACTGACTGGAAGCACGCCCGTACCCGGGACCCACTAAGAAAGCCGGGCCACGTCCGGCTCCTCTGAAATACGGAGACCGGGGTGCCAAGCGAAAATGGGTCCGGACACCCGGCCAAAAACCGGCTCTCGGCTTGAGAATTTTCCTTCGGCCACAGATTGACTTTTCCAACGGCAGCCGTCTTTCCAGTTGTTGGCGCCCAGACTCGGTGTCATGATGCCAGTACTTCTGAAGCTGCAAGTTTTGCGGTTATGCGATATGCAAGGTTCTAATCGGATCTTCTCCTTTGCATCACGCATCGAAACGGGACCTGACTGACGGGTGTGCGGGAGCGGGATGCCCAGCATCTTGTCCTCTTGTTGGTGGAGATTCGAGAACGAATTATCGATTTAGCGATTATCGTGAAGATCATGACGCTCGTGTTTCTGTTGTTGTTGCCGTGATGGTGGGCAAGACATGCTGAGACCGGCTGTTAGCGCACAATCCAATATTGAGAGAAGGACAGTGCTGTGTGAAACTGCAGCCAGGCAGCCGCCAATTAAGCCCCTTTTTGTGCTGCTTCGGGTGATGTCACAGTGGGTGGACCTTGGCGACTGAAGCAGTGAGCACATTTCCAATGTCCGCTCTTTTGTGGTGGTGTCCCTCACTTTCCTACCAACAACTGGCGGACTCCAGATAACCGAGGGGTCTTATTTGACCTTGTGGTCCTATTCAATCGTTGCACACATAGCATTGATGCAATTCAAACCTGGACAGACGTGGTAAATATTGACGACTGGCTTGCAGCCACCGAGATCCATATCGGCAAACACAGACTGTGGTAGATCACAGACAGCCGATCCTCACCTTTGAAACACGCCGGCTTGCCTCCAGCGCTGCTCAATACTACCGACTTCACCCTGGCGAATATGACTTTTGCTGGATTCTGTCCTGACTCCATTCCGCGTCCGGGCGGGCGGGTCTTGGCGTACCGCTCCGTGTCCCTTCCTGACCGCTTCTAGTATCGTCGCCCGAAGACGTGGACGGTACTCTGGATATGCAACGGGCGGTTAGCCTTGCAACATGACGCCTCGGACAAATAACTAGGCACCCGTTTAGGGAGCTCGGTCGATTTCACACAGGTCACCGCCCATCAACCGCATACCATGGACCGTATATGCCATGTCTTCCGAGACTCTGATACAGAAAGGGGAGCTATACTCCGTGCATGCCGGCATACCTGGCGCCCGCCCAGGGTATGTACAGTACTGTCTTGGAGAAGCCTGGGTGAGGGGAAGCTTCCTCAGCCCTATGCACTATAACTTGTGCACAGAAGCCCAAGGCCGGCGGATACGTGCACAGTCTGGCATCACCAGAGCCCAGCGCAGCGGGGCTATAGTGCTCCTTGCGGAAAGACCGACGGGAGACGGGGGAACGGGGAATCAAGTCTTGGCGCACAGCATGCAGCAGAGACAGCCGTCTGCCACGAGTCCCAACGTCGCACATAGTCGCAGTTTCGTCCCATCGATACCACCCATTCCGAGTTCTCTGCATAGGGGGCACTTGTATTTCACGTCGCTGCTGCTGCGTATGTATTAGATACATGCAATTACCAACCCTTGGGGACGGGGACAAGGTGGTGTTCGGCGCTATACGGATACAAATCATCAATGGGCGGGAACGTGAGGATCGCCCGAGGCTTGCAAATCACCCACGAGCGCGGCTTGCCTCCGCCCTGCACGGGCACAAGATTAGACGGATACGGACGGAGAGTTGTGTACAGTACTTACTTGCTCACCGCCAAACCAAAAAAATCCCACCCCGACCATTGCTGGTGTCTGGTTCAGCCCACCACGTGAACAATTCGCGATAGTTTCCCAAGGCGACCGACTGACTGCTCGGTCCTTTGACCCATGCATAAAGTGCCTTCCCTATTATCAAG
This sequence comes from Rhypophila decipiens, assembly GCA_033297075.1. Taxonomy (NCBI): domain Eukaryota; kingdom Fungi; phylum Ascomycota; class Sordariomycetes; order Sordariales; family Naviculisporaceae; genus Rhypophila; species Rhypophila decipiens. The sequence goes on along the minus strand of MU858046.1, from coordinate 195,211 downwards.
CAAAGACACGGGAAGCTCGGAGCTCGTCAAAGATTAGTGAACCAACGCGCGGTAATGTACGGAGTACGGAGTATTGCTTCGACCTTGTGTTTATTTCGCTCGTTCCATTTTCTCGGTCTGTATGTCTGGCCATGTTTTCGCTGAACCAACCATCATGATCAACATGATACCAGTGGCTCGCCTCAGGTGCTGCAAGAGTTTCCAACGTGAGCCGTTGGGAAAGTTGGGGTCGCGGGGCCGCTTCTTGGGGGTGAACGCTGCCAGCCCTACGGATGCAGAAGGATGACAAGATTATGGTATGGAGTACAGTACAGCATGTACTGTACGCGTACATACAGTACTGGGTACACACCTTAAGGTACATAATTATCTTGATGGCACACTCTATTGATGCGCCCGGGGTCTCTATAGCCAAGCTTTTCGGGGCTAGGCTACGACATTTCGACATCTCTCGGCGTCTTTTCCAGCTCTAGCGGGCACCACCGTATCCTTTCCCGAAAAGTTCCAGATATTCTTTGACTCTGGTCGTTTCACTGAAAATGAAATACCATCTGAGCAGATTGCGCAAAGGTCCCTGTCCGCCGGGGTTTATCCTGCTCGTATGTATGTACATACGGGTATGGAGTATCCTTAAAATTGTGCGGTGCTGCTTGGGACACAAGGCTCAGAGCACAGCCCGGTTCCACGGGGTATTCGATGGAAGGTATATCTGTAGGGTCCGTTTGGCGAGAACCTCACCTCTCTTCTCCAAAAACGGAGGGCTGGTGGGGTCCCAACTTCCACTGCAACCATTGGCTGTGCCAAAAGTAGCACACTTCCAAAAACAGGTATTTTGCCCACCTTTCGGCCTCGCGCTCCCGATATCCCTACCCACACCGCACTTGAGGGAAGCGAGAGAACGAGGCATGATTGGTCCCATCGTCCAAGAAACCCTTGTAATGGTGTGGCACACCACTTATTAAGCTCGAGGTCGATCGTATCTGACGCTTAGTAACCCACCACTTTTATTGAACGTCTTGTCGCTTCTGGCGCCAAGTTTGGGGTCGAACGATATCAGGGGGTGGGGGACTTGTCCATGTTGGTTGCGGCTAAGAAGTATGGGACTTGTTGGCATGGGTTTGATATGATGGAGATGTGCGGGTTAAGTTGCTGCCTTCGTTTCCGGTAAACGGGGGAGTGCCCACGGGGGTTTCTTTTCGAGGCTTCTAATGAGCTAACCGCGAATTCCCTCTTCTGGACGGTGGTTCCAAGACGACAAGGCTGTCACCGAAATCGATGCCTGGAGCGAACGGCCCGATGGCGTATGCTTGGGATCTCGTTGCAGCGAGGTCAGGCACAGGGTGGCACCGAGCAAAGTGTTGTTTTGGGGACCCAAAGTGAGGAGCAGAGACTCGATAGCTTCAGTTCCCCTTGTTTGTTAGCTTCTGGATGCTATGTACATACCAGGGCGTTTCTTATTCCTTTTGACTTGTTGAGAATATTCAGGGTAATTTTCCTATCCCCCTTGCTGACAAGTGCCGGGCAGCTCTCTCACTCTTCCCGTCCTCACGGTGAATGGCGAATTATTTCGTTGCGCCCTTCGGCCTACTTTGCATTGCACTCATCGATCCTACTTCCCCTGAATCTTGCTGCATTGCGAAGAGAAAAAAAACGTGGCCCTCGCCGCAGCCTCACTGATATATCCCCTCACACCACCAATATCTCGTTTCCGGTCTGTGTCTGTGTCTGTCCTGCACGGGTCGGGTTCCATGACATACCTACATGCCCGTCCGCATAATCATATCGATCCATTACAGGAGGATTTGGTTGGTCAGTTGTCAGGCAGGGACGGATGACTGACTGACTAACTGACGAACCGAACTGATTATCTAGCAGCTGCAGTTATGGCCGGTCTAGAGCCATCTTGACCTTGTCTACAATAGACGCACATGCGTATTGCTATTGCAGCAGCAGCCATCGGAATTAGGTGGTTAACCTACCTACGGTAGGATAATGAGAGTCACGAATTCCGAGAAAATTCCTTCTTGGTAAAACCCGTATCTGCCAAATGTGTCTATCGGCGATTACACCGGGGTTTATTTCCGCTTTCAAACTATGTAACCAAAACTCAAATTATGGAGATACTGCAGTATGTACGCATGTACGTATGCACCAAGTATTTGTCAACTGGATGACTTGCATATCCGCTTGCTCACCGTTGGGAACTATGTAACTACATGTAAAGGATTTCTAGAACGAGAATCATGGCCTCAACAGTTACATTAGACTTGTAGCCCTTGCCGTTCCGGGTGCTCGGTAAGTCCTTTAGCTCTCTCACTGTGGGTATCTGTCATACAAGAGTAGTATCGTAGATGGATCTGGTCTTTCTTGGGAAATATTAGGTGCTAGTTCCCGGATGTCGGATGTCGTCGTTCGTCGTTCGTCGAGGAAAGGCGTAAGTTGATGAACTGGGCTGAGCAGGAAAGCTAACGATCCGTTTATTTGTCAACGACACTGCAGCTGTATACCATTCATTCACCGCCAAGAGAGGAGTGAGACGGGAATATCTCTATCTTTATCAGCCAAGTACACTAGAAACAGATAAAATAGGGTACTGTACTTATTACCCACTGCCCCACTGGAGGGAATTTTGAAGAGGATGATGTTGCAGATACTACCAGTGTAGTTGTGGAGATGGCAACGCGAGGTCTTTTTTATTTTCCTGTCTCAAGTAATTAGGCCGGGGGTGATATAATCCAGGAGGACTCCCAGAGGGGCCAGGCTGCTTGGTTGGCCTTGTGGAGATGGGCTACTTACTTGGCTTGATGACTGGTGGTCTGGCTGTCTTGTCTTGCTTGTATCGTTACATTCATTGATGGAGATGTTTGGCTAGGTGTTGTTGTTGTTGTTTATGCTTCAGCTCGTCTGTTCGGGGGGAAGATCCCACCTGCAGAAGTGAAAAGGAGCTTGTTGATATGGGCAAGTTTCCTAAAGCAGGCATTCCCTACCGAGTAATACGAGTGTACATACAGGATAATGGTTTCATGTTGTTGTCAACGACATCTTGTAGGTTTGGTTTGTTTGTTTGTTTTCGTTGCCTTCTATATTTTTGGAGTTCTTTACACTCAATCTCTGATACTTTCTTTTTTATGTGAACTTGTTGGTTTCATGCTTCTTTCACACATCTCTCTCTCTCTATTTCCTTCTTTGTACTATGCCATTTTGGTTTGTGGGTCCGTCTAGATGGCCGCGTGTTTCTGTTATGCGCAAAAAACCAAAACCCGCCGAGATGGATCATGGAGCAAGTGAGGCCGGTCTGTGATGGTTGATATGTTCCCCGGACCCGCAATTCGGGCTGTAATACGGGGAAGGGTGGTTTGGGGTCTTTTACGAGGTGAGGAATAGGAAAGCTTGGATGGACCCTCAGGTCGGCATCCAAACGTGGGTGGCGGAGGCGAATATGTGGCATGGAGGTACGGGGTATGTTTATCAGCCTTTTTCATTCTTGTCAGTCCGGCAGCAGACGGTTCGGTTTGAGTGCCCAAGTTGACACTTGACGGCGGCGTGATTAGATCTATGGGTACGGGAATGGGTGATGATTGGCCATGAGGCTGAAATCTAGGCCGTCACTCAAGGAAGTGAAGGGAACGGTCTCAGGTGTATTAATTAGGGGAGGAGGGTACGTGAGATGGCCTGGCACCTATTGTAGGTGAGTGACCTTAGCCAAGTTGGCTCTCTGTCACTCTATTGCTCTGTTTCTATCTTTGTACTGTTCACCGTCTCTTTTCTGGGTAGTATTCGTGTTGTGTACCGACCGAAAGAGAGTAGAATCACCATGGAAGGTTCCATGCGTGTTCTTTTTTATATACACCGGAAGCTGATACCTCCGGGTCTCGGGGCTGGGGTTGACGTGGCTCACGGGATTGGGCAAGCACCGGCCCGCCAGTCGGCATCGTAAGCTCAACTGGGCTGAGCTGGATAAGCTACGCCGGAAATTGTTGGTCCCGGGACTTTCTGCCGGCCGTTTTATTTGACCTTGTTCCTCCGTGCTGTTGCCGATTTAGGTTCTGACATGCGTCCACTTTGCCGTCTTTTCTCCTTGTTTACTCTAGGTACGGTTTGTTTCGTCGTTCTTACGAAGTGACCATTCGCCATGGCAGCATGCGGATTATGTTTCTATTCTGTGAATAGCTTTTTCAGGTGAAAGAAAGACCTGAGACGGAAGCAGAACTGGTGTGGTTGAACGGCCAACATTCTCTCCATTTGTTTCTGAGATTTGTTTCAACAAAGATGCAGTAGAGCCTCGATTGACGTTAAAAGACTGGCACGTGAGTTTTGCGACCCGTTTACGAGGTAACCAAGGAGATTCTAGATGCAGCGAGTAAGGGGCAAAGCAAACAATGGACACAATTCCTGTTCCGTTATCAATCTTACAAAGATGGATATCACAATGTCGGTAGGTTTTGATCCAGTCACAATACGGACATATTGAATACCCCCATGAAACCAAGAAGAACCCTGCCTTGGACCTAATACCTTCCAAGATGAAACATACATCGACGCCTGAATTATTCTCAAGGCTCGATCGGCAATGTAGCGTATATGTGTACTTGGCAGAGCAATGAAAGCAACTCGTTCATTTAGATACCACTTGGTACCATTTTCGTTTGTGGAGTGAGGTGGAGGCTTGATAACTGCTGCCTGCTCTAGCTGCTACCGTTAGTATGTATCAGATGTTCAGTCTCCATATAAGAGTTGTATTGTTTATTTCTCAGTCTCCTTCCTCTTCTGGTGGAGTTGGTCGAAATATGAACATAGTATCAGGTCGTATGGTCATGTTTAGAGGGTGCCATATCACTTTCACCACTCCAAGACGAAATACATTCCTTAGCCCTACCAGTTCAGAAAAGTACGATAATACGACTCTCTACCCCTGACAGATGGAAAGATCAGCGGAAGCTCTCGGCCAGATATGCCGTCCGGGTTTTCTGGGATGAGCCATGCTGGCTGGCTGGCTCCATCGCCGGCCAGGCTTCAAAATAAACCCCTGAAAATTTCATCTCCCACTTTCTGGAACGCAAAAAAGGAGGCGTTACCTACTTTGTAGCTTTGCATAAAGTCCGGTAGGGATGACAAGGAGGAAAAGAGTCGGGCCCAGAAGGCACAGCGACCGAAGATATAACCGGATGAGGGAACAATCTTCTGCCAGCCCACCCCGGCCAGCCCTATTTCAGCCAGGTATGGTGGCGTTTCTGGATTTTTAGTCTTTGAAACGGTCAAGATAACGGTGTATGTTTTGGACATTTGCTGAATGGGAAAAGGGGGTTCAGGCTTGTAACCTTGGCAACGGAGGTGTCTGTTGATCATGATCATGATCATACCCCTTGGACCGAGCAACATCAATGACAAGCCAAGACGGGGACTACCAACAACATTTGGCCAGCCAAGTGTGTATATGCTTTTAGGAGTTAGGAGTTAACTTTGGCCGGAAAAGATCCTCCGAGTTTATCTCCTCATCTTGGCGATGTAAGCCATCGTTTGTCCAAATGTTAACGACAGCCAGCAACATCTTCAAGCTATACGCATTACCTCGGTCCGAGTGCGGAAAAACATGCGGAGTAGTCCAAAAGAGAAAGCCCGCAAAACACCAAGGAATGCAAGACATGTGTTCTCCAAAAGAATAAGCAGCCCCTCAGCACAGCCCTATAAGGATGAACTTGAGAATGAGGACTCCAAACAGCCAGCCGTTTAGAAAAGATGGCGGGCTAAAACCAGAGTGACTACATGTAAGCTCTAGACAGTTTTGCCAGAAACCAGTGCATATGTACGGATGGATAGACGGCGACTGCATACCCGTAATATTATGGTAGCAAGAACTATCTATGGATTTTGAGCATCTCACCTCATGTCTCCGCCCGCACTTGACCATCTTGTCAATAACTTTCTCGGCATCACAAGTGCCATTCTAGGTGAGTTACTACGTGTAGCAGCCGACCGTCATGCTTTTTCCAAAAGGTCTCATCCTTTCCCCTTACCCGATGCCAAGATCTGATAGACGGATTATATTATACGGGAATGACAGATTCTGTATAATGAGATCTAGTGCAATATATCCATCATCACAGTAAGCTAGTGCTGATCCCGAAGAGGGAGGAGGCATCCAAAGGGCCGCCGCCGGCAACCACTGCCTCGGGTCTGTATGGCTTGAGACAACCTGACCAATCTTACAGGTATGTACGAATGGTGAAGACGTCGAGGGTCCATCCCTCCATTTGATGCCGCCAAGAGAAGACATATAACTAAAGATAATGAACGATATGTTTCGACTTCTCCAACTGCCGTCCGATTCGAAACAACGGAGCCAAGCTGAAGGGGCGGGATAGGGCATGACAGTCAGAAAAGAATATAATATCAACATCCCAAGGATTCATCCAGTCTATCTGACTGCCTCCCTACCCAACATAAACACCAATCTGCGTATCAAATTGTTCTAATTTCACCTCTTTATCTGTGTTTCAGAACGTTCATTGTAATCAAGAATGCTACCTCCTCCTCGACATTTATATCCCACCGCGTTACGAGCGGGCCAGTAAATTTGAACAAGATCACGTCTTCGGACAGATACTCCAAGACAGATCGGTACATATTTCCCCCAAGACACACGCAAGCAAGCAAGCACTGCCTCCCGTGATTTCACTCGAAATGTGCCGAAAATAGTGGCAGAGACGCTGGGTCGACCGCCTATGAGACGGTCTCATAGACACATGGTACGGATAGCCTCATACCCGCGACCCAATGACCTAGGTTGGCTCTGAACAAGAAACATTTCCTCACCTGATGGGGCGTATGAAGCAGAGTTAAGATATGCCCTGCCGTACGCGGCTCAAGGATAGAAAGATGACCATCCAGACGACCCGCCACGTGTATTCGCAGTTTCCGGATGAGGATAGAGACCAGCGGTGCAGATGAGCGGCCTTGGCCCTATAGACTTTGCAGATGTCCAAGGGGTCTGGAACTCCTGAACCACCATGCAGCCCACCTCAAGCCAGCCATTCGGGCAAATTAAACAATGGGAGGTATCCCAAACGAGCTGGAGAGGCGAGGTGTGGGTGTCATCACCCCAGCTCCTGGGAATGCAGAATGGATGCCTTGGGCGTAACCAGAATGCCATGTATGCACGGCTACTAGCTAGCCGCAATCCGTCAAGCCCATCCTATCAGAGCGGTGTAGTGAGGCCTGAAGAGAACGACTTTCCATCTCTGGCGAGAGAACCAATCATCAGCGTTCCTGATTGGGCGCCGTTTATGATTTGGTTTCAGTGAGGGCATGTATGCATGTGGTAGATGAAGTCAAGAATAATATGACCTGATCGGGGCGAGATAGCTGCTCCCAGACGTTGCTGTCATGGCCCGATCAGGAAAGCTTGCTCCTTGAAGAAGGCTTCGAGAAGCCCAAACGAAGACCAAATCCTAGGTAATGTCCCAGCTTCTATCCGTCAGCGGTACGTGACTGTCCAGTGATGCCGACAAGATGATGATAAACCAGGTTGGTAAGAAAATCTTACAATGGGTTCCATCAATTCCAACAGAAACACTCGTTAGGCAGTAGCAAAACCAAAGAGAACATGCAAAGACTGGAACACCGGAGAGACCAAGTCTGAAAAGAAACAGATGCCCAGGCATATCTCCTAATCTGGAAATGTTTCCCGCCAAGGATAGAGCCCGTGGTGGTGATAGGAAGGGCATTGTGTAAGGCCAGGGACGGAGCAAACAAACTGGAGGCGGCCTCGCAAAAAAACAACATGAACAGGAGCAGGGGCATAGAATAGACGAATGCGAGACTCTCGTTTCGTGCGCAGTGACCCAAGTGATGCTATATTCAGGGATCGATAAACAAATTCTTCTGCGGAACGAGTTGGCAAAAACTGGTGCCTGGGGGCTAGTGCAATGTAGGTGAGATGATGCTATGGTGCGGTGTACGGAAAAAAGGGAGTCCACCCGGGAGGGCGTTCCTCGATGGAACACGATACATCGGCCGTGCCTCAGCCTCCGATGATGGAGGGCTGTCTCTCGGGGGTCAGCTCGCTGCTTTCCTGACGCTCCGGCTCTTAGGCCCTAAAGAAGCGGGAACCATGCTACCGACAAAAGCTGGAGCTGTAAGGCTGAGGCCCGGATGCGGAGGTATGCTAGATGGGGGTGCGGCATGTGGGAAACAAGGTGACCCAAGTCCGTGGCTGCTTGATGGCGTCGACAACGTGGTCGTGCCAGTAATACAGAGGCGCATGCTTTCAGCTGGCCAGCTATGACGGGCTGCGTCCATCTCCAGCCTGTCCCGTGAAAACGGATCAGGACAACACAAGGAGCCGAGATGAGGTCGAGATTGCGCCGTCAAGCCGACGTCTCTGGTTACGAACTGCCCTTGATGATTGGACCCGAGCATGGGCAGAGGTTTGGAAAAGACGTCTTTGCTTGAACTCTCAAGCCGAGTGGTTGAACTGCCACATGAAAAGAACTGTAATTGTAAAGCCGTTAATCGATCAACTGGCTTCCCTCGGCATCATCAACTCTTCAACGGTCTCTCTAGCCTGACCGGCAGAGAGGCGTGAGAGAGGGGGCTGCAGGAGAGCTGCACAGGAGCATCACACCTTGATGCCTCTCCGTTTGCCTATCCAGGGGTCCAAATCTCCTGGATCCTGGGCTTGGCAAGATGACATAATATTGTGGTTTGCTCGTAGGGCAGAAGGATCACAAAAGTTATTACCCTTCCCGTCCAGACTGGACCAGGGTACGGGTTATGCAGTGATGCCGACACTTGTGGATCTGGAACATGCCAGATTACTGAGCGATCCAGCAGAACGAAAAATCCGATATCCAGAGAGTATGTCTTTGGTTCTCGGATGTATCCGAGATTTGACTGATGGACTAGTCTTGATGAGAAATCGATGTTGTCGTTGTTGTTGGTCCTTTGAAGAGTTGCCGCTGAGACTGTCGAGTCCGTGTCGGGGCCAAAGGAGCGCATGAATGACGAGAGATGTTCGTCCCGATGAAAAGGCGGAAGCAGGGACGGACCCAGAGACACGCCACGATGTTTCAATGCATCTCATTCCGACTCTAAAGTTTCGAAGCTGTTGAGAGTCCAGTTCATCGTAGCTCTTGGGTGCTGTTCACTAGTGTCAAGGCAGCAGAATTTCGTCGTCTGAGACTGGTCAATTGCTGTTCGTCTTCAGTGGAAGGTGGCCCAGTGGTGGTAAGTCGATCCGTCCACTGTTGCACGAACCGGGCGCTAGAGCGATAACGGATAGTCCCATAAGCCAGCCACATCAAGCCCCGGCCCGGATTTCAGCCAATCATTGCCGAGGATTTTCATCCACGGAACTGCTTTGTCATGAAGTCTATTTTTGCCCGGGCCATTATCAAGAACGTGCACTCGCATCGAATAAGGCCGGTCCTGTCCGTTTGTGGGGTCCGTGTTCCTCCGTTGAAATTGCCTGCCTCCTTCGCTAGTTCCGTCTCAGGTCGGACTTGAACAAGCGGGAAGATCTCTTCTTGTTCACCGACTGCCCAGACACGATTTCTTCCGTAGGTACTGGATATCTGCTCAAAATTGATATTGCGCCTGTGCATGTAATGATACGCAACCGTTCATCAAGGGATACTGAGTATGGGTAAGGTAGGGACTTTACCCATCCAGCCACCATGGCGGCCACGGGCAGCGGCCAGATGCAAGAACACTACATGACGGATCCTGCAAGATCGCTATAATATATATTTTCGCCAAGACAATTTCAGTGAATGGTAATGGTCGCCGACTCTCGTCGCCCAGGCGGACTGCATTTGTTATCAAGAGGGACACTGAATGCCGTGCAATGTCACCACAGCCTGATCCATCCATATCATCCGTATGCGCATCATCTATTCACCCTTTCGCCCTGCCTGTCCGCGTGGTAGACGTGTGAAGGGGGAATATGCCTTCCCAAGCGCGTGGATATGCTGTGTCGCCCCAGGGCTGCATTGCTCATTCGATTTTCACTTGTCCACGAGTTGACCGCTAGATTCAGAGAAACACATCCAAGTGATTGTGCATTTATCCTACCGCCTGAAATATCCGAATAAAGTACGCCTTCTCGCACAAGGTCGCATACCATGGTAGGAATACGTATCGAATGTGTGTTTGCCTTCTCAGTTTTCATCTGCCGGCATATGGCTGAGTGATGGCGTTGAGAGCCTCGACTTGCATCGACGTTGAAGTATTTGTCATTGATGATGTCGTGCTCTTGAGAAGTTGAGTGTAAGATGGGAGAATGACGGCAATTGGTTTCGTTAGTGCAGCTGTCAAGTTCGGCGTCTAGCGGTGACAAGCGACGACAACACAGCCGCGCCCTTCCGCGCGGTAGGAGCGGCATGGTTCACGGGGGACGACAAAGCATGGGCCGCCGTTCGGACGCTCGGACCCCAACTCCAAGAGAGAGCCTGTTCATGGAAATGTTCTCGAAGCCTTCCCCAAGTGCAACACCACGCACACAGGCAAGAACGACACGCTACTGAACCTCCTGAGCCACCGACGTACTCATACATGAATGTGGCCCAAGCATGCAACCTCATTCGATGAGAGGCAAGAAAACAATTTATTTGACATTGCCGTTCTCCAAAGTTTGAGAGTTTTTCCCTTCCTTCCTATGTTTGGAAACAGGCAGATCCAGGTGGGCGGTTAGGCGGTGAATTCGCCTCTTTTCCTCTCTCGCCCTCCGTCCGTCGGTTTGTCTGTCATTTTTTGCAGTTTGAACACGAATATCTCTGCCCGTCATGCACTTCGGTATGAGCGATGTCCAGGGCGACCTGAACTCGCTCGGCCTCGAGTGAAGGCGCGTGGTTCCGTTTCATTGCAGCTGTGCATTACTCCTCCCCGCTCCTCGTGTCTTTCTCTCATCGGTCCGTTATGAGTTCGGTTTCCTGCTGCCTAAGGGCAGGTTTCCCGAATTCTCGCTCATTCTTTTATTTCACATGATATCCAGCCCTTGGTTATGTCATCGAGGTTCCATCCTAGCAACGGTTTACTGATCGGTCCAGTCACACGGCATGTCGGCATTGGATCGGTTATTTGACCATCTCAACAATCCATGCTCCCAATCACACTCTTCAGCTGCGCACTTGATAGTAGACAAGGTACAGAAGGAATTCAGGTCAGAGGTGCTCATGGAAGCCCTCTTCTCAGTCGTAACATCACAAACGGGACCAGCACCAGCCCCACCGAATGAGCTGAAGGCTTGATACAACCAAGATCCAATAAGGAAGGCGAGGAAGGGGTCAAGTCCTCACCCATTACCCCGCGCAGCGGCGCAATGGACCTCGCGCCATGTGCGGCCGCCGCTGGATTTCGGCCCCAACAAGCTCAAGTGGTTTCAAGTGAAACCTTTTGACAGCGGTGACAATACCAGGCTCGGGTCTTGACCCAACCAGCACTTAAAAAAGCAACACAGCTCGGGGTCGGAAAATCTTTGTAAACGGGCGTATGAATGGATCATATGGAAGTAGCGAGAATCGTCTGCAAGGCCCTTTTCATCTTTCTTTCATGACACTTTGACCAGCCCGTTTCGATGGCTAATACTACCCCGAATCTGGCACCATCATGGGGTGTTGCGACATCGAGACCCGCTTAGCTCGACCCCTATCAAAACGCCAGATGGGACAGCGGCGACGGCGGCGATGGCGATGGTCTACCCCGTAGACAGCGTTCAGAAGTGGGGAGGAGTCGGCCCTAGAGGTATCCGGCGGGCTCTATTAGTCTGGTTTGTGCTCGCTAGTAATTTGGCAGGTGAGGCTATCTACCTTAGCAAGACCCTTTCATAGCCACGGCGGGTCCTAACTGCCGGCCTGGCGCAGAGAGGTTTGGCCGAACCCAAGCGGTCCGCCAGGATCGTGCTGATTTTGGCCGCTATGAGGCGAACTATTCAACCTCCTTTCCAGCTAAGTTTTGGTTTCAAGCGGGGAGTGCCGCCGCACGATAAGACTTGAGTCTCGACCCTCGGTATCGACACTTGGCCCGTGACATTGAAGAGCGTAGAGGCAAAGCCTTGTATGCACAGCCAAATGTTACGGTAATTTCGCCATTTTGCTCCTACTATATCCGTAATCATTACACTATGGATTACCAATACGTGCTGGGCAGAGACAAAAACAGCAACAGCCATTTACTGTATTACATGAGCATTGAAGCATAACGACTTGCTTTCGGTTAAGTTGCAACGACAGGAAGTCCTTCAGCAATACGGTATCTTATTGGTCCTTTCATGACTAAAATGGAAACTGTAAAACATGTCAGTGAGTATGCCATCCCATCCTCCTTGTCTCCTTATTACCGAAACTGGACATCTTGATTGTCATGGCATTGCAACTACGGACTCAACTGCCACTGCAGTGTACTTTTCTGTGCCAGGGGAGGGAGAATCAGGTCGAAGCAGAGCACGTTGACACTTGTTTCTCCTTTTTGCCTCCGACTCGGTTGCCCGACTAACATCTCTCGGGACTGTGAGGCGGGGAAAAGGGGATCGGTTCACAACCAACACACGACTAGCACTTCAAGTTCATGTATAGTGTAGTTGTTCGATGATGCAAATGAAACGTGCAAGCTCGATAGCGTCGAAATATCCAACAAAACCTAATCGCGTAACAAGAATACCTGCAATGGCGAAAGTGGCTGGTGTCTACTTGTCATTGTTGGTTTGCGCGCGGTTTTATTCTGTTGGGGTCATGTGTTGTTGGCACCAGTGCCGTCTCTAATTCTGGACATGCCGTTACGATTCCGTTGCGCTGCTACCGGAGTTGTCTCCGAGGTTGGAGACGAGGAGGAACAACAACAACAACATAACAGCAGCAAGCCGCATAAAACGAAACATAAAACAATTTGGGGTATCCTCACAACCAACACATATACACACACAAACATATAAAACAGTCAATGAATGGAGTGGATGAATGGCAGGCCCAACGCCCCGACCAACTGCGCCTGTGCCCCTTGACCCCGACTTTGGGGACAGGATGTAGGCACAATAACCACTGTTGTCCTGTGGCTTGACAGCATGGATATATCCGTAAAGAGGGCCTCATTATCGCCTTGTTGGACTGGAAATGAGGACGAATGTGTACTTTACGCCTTGCTGACCTACCTAATCCGTGCACATGATGCAGATACCTTACAGAAAGCCCAAAACTTCAGTGCATTGTTTTGCCATTGTTTCTTCTCTCATTAGAATGCCTGACATGTATTACAGTGCTTGGGCTGGCGCAGAGATATCTAACCTATACATCCAGCACCGGATTGTATATCAAATGTTCTGTGCCTTCTCACCGCCGGTTCATCGCTACCGGCAGATACAGAGAAGGATACCTAATCTCACATCCCAACGGCAAGAGCCGTATAGGGAGCAGAAACAGAGAGAACTGAGTAATTAGTTCTCTGGGCGAGATTTGGATAGAACAAGAGAGAATCATCACAAGAGATCTTGTAGCGTGCCAACCAACGCCTTGCAAGATATGAGTCGGTTTAACTTTGAGCCAATCCAATCCACTTCACCCGCCCACTCACTCAACCTGGAACCAAAACCCGCAGAATCCGCAACACCCGCATCGCTGTCTAGAAAGTCCGCCTCCCGCCCCGACGCCGCCCACAGTGACCGCCTCATCTCGCCGGGGTTTTCCGCGAGGCCATCCAGGTCATGTGAAGTGGAGGCAACACACTGAACGACAGCAACGAGTGGGATGGCGATTGTGCATTTTGACAAGAGACTGACACAGCTGGATAGACCTTTCCCAGGCAACGGATGGGAATGACTAAGTGATCGCGATTTCAAGGTAGTTGACTACTCGATCCAGACCATTTTCCAGATATTGCCTAGCGGCTTTAAATCTGAGAATCGCAGACTAACCGAGATAAGTATATCTTTTTTATTCGTACTGTCTACACGCATTTTCTTGATCTGATACACAGTATACCAAAACAGAAAATGTCATGTATGTAAAACGGCCGCCCGATCCGCACGACCCAGGCCCAGTGGGAGATGGCGATTGGATGATTCGCCAGCAGGTCTTCCAAAGGATTCAACCCGGCCCTTCTTGGTATTTCCTCTTGTCACAGCCCTACGGTCAAATTCACGATCTGGGGTGCGGGAATGACGGAGCGCAAAAAAGAAAGCCAAGGGAAAAAGACTGGGACTGCCGCTTGCTCTGAAATCACTGGTTGACCGTATGGGTACTGTACTGCTCAGCCGCTTCGCTATCGCTGGGGCTTTATGTGGTTTTGCTTGGTTTCCCATATATGGACATGATTTGAGAGCGATAGGGTCCCAGTGGATAAAGGACAGCCATCCGAATCCATGGAACTCACACCGCTAGAAAGGGACATTCCGGAGAAGAACCGTCGTTTTCGCCGTCTACCGCCTATCTAGACCAAGACCCAAGTCCCTGCCCGTGAATTCCGTGATAGCATGTGTCCCTTGGTTCCCGGCGTCATTGACAGCGGGTAGACGGGCAGCAAGGGAAACTTTGCCAGGCACTTGGTGCTGGTCCCATCCCAATTGCAGCTGCCACACCTACCTTAAAATACCGTAGTTAGGGACTGGGAAGGTGGTGCAGGTCTCGCCGCCCTAAGGTCGAGGGAAAGCTTTACCAATCAGATAAGGGCAAGACAAGCACGAGAAATGGGTAAATTTAGCCCAACATTTACGCTTTTTTACCCACTTGAGGTACTCCGTATGAGGACATTTTTTTTCGTGGCTGCCTGGTTGTGGGGAGCACCTCCAATTTCTCCACCTCGTCCATCCTTGCCAAAAGTAGTCTCCGTTTCGACGCCAAGACTTGTGGACGCTTGTCTTGGACCCTTGACCGACAAAACGGGATCCACCTTTCCGTCTTGCCGCTTCCCTCGAACCCACAGAAAATGATCTGCTTCTCGGCGCGCTCCACCGCCCGTTCGGTATCCACTGTTTTCGATCCTCCCAAACCCTTTTCCCGCACTGATGTTCGTCCCCTTCGTAAAACGTACCCATCAAGTGCAATCAACCAGGGCGCTGCGTATCCGGACCGCTTGCACTGCAAAATGGGTGCAACACTACGACTTGCCATGGAGGTTTCGGATTTCATATCTCGATATGATGTCTTCTCTTGGGTAGGTCCCTCTTGACCGTATTTTGCGGTGACAAATTGTGCATGCACACACACACACACACACACACACACACTTTGGCTACTTTCACACCCCTTTTCTTCAGCTCTTTTGCACTGCTAACTGTGTAGCAGATCCCAAGGGTCTGTCCGCTCTTTCGGCCCCAGCCATGGCGTACGGGTATCCGCATCGATATTCACTGAAACAGCCACACCCAGCATTTCATTGCGCTAGAGAGACACTGGGTCGTTTACCATACGGATACGGGTTACGGAGTATCTCATATCTGTTCATTGCAGGGTACCTTCTTGTGAAGAGACTACTGTTGAATGATGATGGCGTGCCCGTAAACCCTCGAAGGAAGAAAAGAGAGACATTAGCAGTGACGATGGGTAGCGAGTGCACTCGGATTCGATTCGCTCTGGAGTGATAATGGCACACCCTTCTCGAGCTGCCAAAATGTCTCCGACCCTATTATGGCCCATAAACCCGACGGCATTCGTCTGTATCAGGGCATGGTACGGGGTACGGTGTACGGTATGACAGGGCGGTATGGACCCAGAATTGAGGCACTGCTCGGATGCCGAGACCTGTTCAGGTACATCCACTGGTCCAAGGTCACAGTACACACTCCAGGATACAGGTTCCCTGCATTAGCTTCGTTCCTCGTAGGGTCCAGGAAATAGAAGTTCCCATGCCCAAGGATCAGGCCCATCCCAAGACCCCTGTCCCCCCCCTTCCCACACTACCACACCCCTGCTCAACCTGGGAGTACATCAATGTGTGGTGTACACAAGTACCTGGAGTGTGGAGTTACTCGGTACTGTGTACTCTGGCTACACTAGTGCCCAGGCTACAGAAAATGTACCTCTCGACCCTGGTACCGGATGTCACTTTGCTGGAGCCAGCAATTTATTCCTCGCGGCTCGTTCTTCGAATCCTTGCAGGGCATGTTGGAGACGGTACACTACGGCGGATTTGGGCATGGTCGAGAAAAAGGACCATACCTCGATGGAAGTGGATGCGAAGAACAACCATGTACACAGTACTGTACCATTCGTTACCCGTCCGCAGCAAGCTCTCGCATCATGGCTGGGCTGGCAAGGAACGGCGTCCCTGGAAGGAAATATTTAACACAAGAGCTCCCCTCCTCCATCCCACCACGTTATTTCACTTGTCCTACCCATCAAACCGTGGTTGTGGACAAACTCAAGATATATAACTTCTTGGTCCTTCCCACCTCTTCTCGGATCACTCTGGTTCTCGCTTCACATCTTGTTGAACCCCACCCACAGCCAACATACTTTAGCACCCTCGAGGGAGCAACATCGACTAGTCCCCGGAGATATCAAGTCTAATATCAGACAACATGTTTGCCGCTATGCCCCACCCCACATATGCCTACCCGGCGCAGCCTCAACCTCAACCGACGAGGCAGTACTCGGGTCACGGCACGAGCAGTGCTTTCAGCAGTTCAGCAAACCCCGACGAGGACTGGACCAAGATCTCAGACCTTGCTGAGCGCAGGAGGATACAGAACCGCATTGCCCAGCGCAACTACCGTACGTAGCGAAAAAGCTTTGGGAAGAGATATTGAGTGCGTGGGAGGAGAAGCTAAACCTTTACCGTCTTACAGGCAAGAAGTTGAAGAAGCGCCTAGAGGACCTCGAGCGAAGGGCAGAGGAGAAAACAGATGGACCCTCACCATCCGGCAGCGAGAAAGCGAGCTCGGCAAGCAGGGGCAGCAACAAGGGGCGCCAATCCCCTAGCAAGACCCAGAAGGCCAGATCCTCGTCACCACATAAGCACCTCTCTCGAGCGCAGTACACGCCACCACTGCAAGAAGACGACTACGTGTTCCATCAGACCTACGATGATCGGCAAAGGACACCCAGCCCGCCCATGGCTCCTTACTACTCGTCCTATCCGCCTCCTCCGGCAGAAGAGATGCTCATGCCGCCATACGGATCTGTTCAGACCTACCGCCCCATGACGACAGATGCCTACCCTGAATACCTACCCGCGTCGACCGGCGTGCCCGTCACCCTGCCATCACTCAGCCACTTCAACGACGCCATCATTAAGCGGGAGCCGCCCTACTCCCAAGGCGAGGAGGCCATGCCGTACATGTCCTACAGCAGCTACATGCCGAGCGGCGTCGACATGGGCGCGGGAGCGTCCTCACCATACGACCAGCCGATGCCTCATGTGAGTTCCTTGCGCAGTCCATCCGTACTACCACCTCCTCCTCCACCGTCAGCACCGTCTTCTTCAGACCCACGCTATTATCGTGCCGGAAACGGCCACAGCGGTCGGTAATGGCGGTATTCGCACCTTTCGTGTGCCATCGTACCATCATCACCACGGAGAACAAGAAGAAGACGGGCAAGAGAAAAAGAGAAGAAAAAAAGAACAACAAAAAAGAAAAACCATCACACTCTCACGAATTTCACACATGATTCCTCATTTTTACGAACATGGTTGCTGATGGGTGCCTGGCATGTAGACTCCTCCTCTGTCACACTCTTATGACCACTCGGCCAATTGCTCGGACTCGGGCTACGAGTACCCTGCAACGCCGCTGTCGCTGCCGGGTTCGCCTGGTACGGTCCATCAACAGCAATTTTAAAGTCCTCCATCCTCCAAATATACACCGATATTTTTTCCCCTTTTGATTTTATCAACATTTTGTTCTGTTCCAATCGGCAAGGGGAACAGACATTCGGCGCAAAACGAACCGGGGTCGCATTTCTACAACCTCTTCTCTCAGTCTCCTAATCGAGACTTCTTTACGAATTTATGCTTTTGTGGTGGGTCGGGCACGGCAAACAATCAAGATACCGCAACATCACCTTTTTTTTTGGGTACATATTATATATACAGGGGTTCAAGGCATAGGAAATCAGGCGGGTGTTTTGTACATGGAACACAAACGGCGAAGGAAGCACTTTATTTTACTACATTTTATGACCAGACCAAGGGAAGCTCAGGCTTTTTCGTTTCGTTTCTTTTCTTACTCTCTTTTTTGGGCGGGCGGTTACCTCTGCTTTTTCTCATACCTATTTCCTTTCTGTTCGTCGAAGTGCTCGACTTTGTACCTTGTTGGAAGCCGGCGAAATATCAAACTCAATTTATCCAATAAACAGACCACTTTTTCCCACGGCTTGTTTTCCTGACGCTGATGCGTTTCTTGATATTTTGTGGATTAGGAAACCGGACATGAACAGGGCATTTCCCTTACAGACCCATGGTTTGGAAAATGGTAGTAGGTGGCTTTAGACTGTAAATAGCAGATATCTATCTGTATTACACAAAACTTCTCGTAACATAGCGCTTTATCCATGGTTTCCTTCATTTTCCTTTCGCTTAGAACGACTCGGACATCACGGAGATAAGTCCGAGTTTTACAACGGTCAGAATAAGGGTAGTGAGAGTAAGGTTTTGAAGGGTAATCTGTATATGGAGCTCCATGCAGAGACACATGTCACATATTTGACGGCAACGGAGACTACTACCTTAGTCTCGTTCTAAAAGAGAGAGACAAGCTACACAATATGCAAATCAAAAGCCTTCAGCATCATTGACTCTGTCTCCATCAAAGCCTCTTTTCTATTCTACTTAGCTGTTCAGGGTCCACGGAAGGAACCTTATCGACGGGACCACCAGTAGTCTCCACCATCGAACGCCCACAGCAGCAAGACCCTGAGCAAGTTTTCTTTTGTGTATCTCGGCACAGGAGGAAAGAACGCGGCTGTCGGGTTTTTGGGATGTGCTTCTCTCTCTTCCTGACACTCTTCTCTCCCTCTCTCTCTCATCTCCGGTTTGCCCTCCTTCTCTTCCTCCTTTTACTCTTGGTTGAAAGCTCGACAAAGAGGAACAAGCACCAAAAGACGGCAACTTTCTTTGGCAATTATTCACCAGAAACATCATAATTCTTTTCTTTTTTTTTTGTTCTCCCTTGTCAAGATCTACCTGGCTGCTTGCTGACCTTGAACCCTGGCCTGTCAGCAAAGCGTTGTGAAAGGGTATTCCCGTTTCCAGTAGTCAGCAGGAAGACAGCATGGAAAGCTGACATAAGAAGTCAAAATCAACTGGCTTAATAAACTAACACCCCCCTTTTCGCTGTCACTCTCCTTGCTTTAGCTCACCTTGTTTTTTCTTTCACCTTGATTAACCTAAGCACCTTACACCGAACGACATGCCTACTTAATTACCCCAGATTTTACTCTCTCACTTCCTGCCATGCATTTCGCACGAGAACAGAATGTCTTTTTTCAGCCCCCTTTTTCCCTCGTGGATGGCACGCGTGCCTCCAACATGGCAATGTCAACGAGGCAACATGAAACTAACGCCATCGTTTCTTATTTCTCGATTTGGGATCTACATACGATATCGATGAATCAATCACTTTCTGCTTTTCTCCCACACACACACACACACACACACACACACACAAACATTCCTCACTGGAACACTCCTTCAACTCCACTAAAAAGAAACCAAAGCAATCCTTCCCTCAGCCTCCCTCCCCCCTGTCAAGAACATCTTGGCAACGCCTTGCCCAGAAAACGCTTCGTCTTCAAGCTAAAACACTACTACGGGTTACAAGACCCCATACATTCATTCGTCCCGCGCATTGTCTGTCGGCCGCAAAAACCCGCAATAGCAAAATCCTTTCCATCTTCCTTCTGGCTCCATGACTGACAGACCATTTTCCATATTGGCACTTGACAAAGTGGACATGAGTCCTTCTCCGTATATGTCCGATTGCGTATGTATGGACAGTACATACGCGGACTACTACCAACAGCACGCGAGGAGAGGTCTACGTGGACCAACACGACGCAAAGTCGCAAACTACGCCTGTCCTTCCTGCCTTGGAATAACAGCACTCATCACTCTATGCAGACAAAAAGTCTCATTACTTGTTGGCATGGCATGGCATGGGCATGCTCCGTCGCAGGCCCTTGATCTACATGTTTAATACTAACCAACCTTGAAGTCAGTCCCCAAGGTAGGATCATTATCCAGAAACGGAAAGCGAGCGCACCGTCCATCTCTCGTCGTTATCGTTTTAACTACTCCGTATACCCATGCTGGCTGGCCACGAGAAGTCTACGACACGAATATGAGTAATCACTCTATTTGGCCATGTTTTTCTTGCCGAATAAAAATGGAACGATTGCTTTTTGGTTTTGCTTTTGGGGCTTGATTTTCGCTTCTTCCCTACTGCTTACTGAATCCCACGCCCTTGGTAACCTACCTTGCGTGACTACTACATACATATTGCCCTGTGTACAAGGAAAAAAGAAAGCACACAGCGTGGGAAAGAAAATAAGAATCTGACAAAGAACCCTCTGTCTGGCACGCTGTATGTACGGGCACGGGCACGGGTACTGTATGCCTCTCCCCATACACAACATTCTTACTATACCTTTTTGGTGGTGGATCTGGTAACCTTACACTTTACATCCCACCAAGTTTATCCGTACTTCGTATGGGTTCAACTTTCTGCACCCCTTCTCCCAAAATATGCGAGCAAAAACGCCAGTCAGCAGCAAAGGCCATCACTTAATCTTGCTTCCGAACTCACCACTGATAGTCTAACGGGAACGGCGGCGGGCCCTCCCTTGAACCCGCACGCACACCACTACGGCTCTGTTGGGCGCTTTGAATACAAGGTATGAACAGATATCTGTTGGTGTGAAGATGGGGGGAACTTTGGTTGCTAGCTGAAGGAAAGGGCCGGTTCGAACAACCCAAAGAACCTGGGGTTTCGGGAGCTTCGGGTCGCAAAGAAGAAAAGTGAATGGTTCACTTGCTTGATTCTTCCTTGGTTCCTGGGACTATTGAACTATCTGCATGCAGTGGCGTTTTTGCTTCGGACCTTTGGGCCGACGAGCAGTATCTCCTCCTGGTACATGTTCGTAGTGTGTGTATGTACATACGCAAGTCGTCTGCGTACCTGGCGAATACGTGTGTATGTACGGGTGCCGTGCCTCACGAATAGACGGGGCAGAGGACTGGGGTCGGGCTTTCGGATCGGAGACTCAGATATGTTAGTGTGTCGGTGGGGTGGGTACCGTACTTTGCCCATGAAAGCTGCACCCCTTCGGCCCCTTTTAGGCCGCGGACGAGAACTTGGGGGCCAGCCTTTTGCCCTTCATTACCATATCGAAAACATGGTATTGCGGCACAGCTGGCTGGAATAACACACATTGACGTGTTGAGAGCCCGGCGCTGGTTGCTGTAATTCTCGGTACCAAAGGGGTGAAAGAAAAGAAAGGGGCGTCCAGAAATCCAAATGATGCGCCGTCGTTGTGCCTGGCGGGTTGCGTTGGGCGGTTGCAGCTTTGCGGCAGGGACTTTGCATATGGAGAATCCCAACCAACAAGAAGCGGCCGCTCGCATTTTCCATGTTGGCAAGCCAAGGGGAAAACAGCGGAAAATGCTGTATCAAGGAAACAAATTCGGTAAATGGAATGTCTATGTAAAGTCGAACTGATAGACCATGCCTCGCACCACGCCTCGCCTTTGTCTCTGTTCAAATGGGGCAAAGCAGAGAAGACATATACGCAGCGTATGGCGTATTCAGGGGAACTCGAATGGAGGGGCAGAACTGCAACTTGGGCAAAGGGAAGTGGGGGCCACGGAGGAGGACCAGAGTGCGCAACGACATTCTGCCTCATTGCGACTCTGCAATGACTTGGACGATTCGGGGTAGTGATCCTAATACATCGTCGACGGCTTGTTGATTGACGCCTTCTCCTGCAAGCGAACAAGGACTCGGTGGTGCGCGGAGATTTGTGCGGGCGTCTCGGCTTGCTTCAAGGTCTCTGCTCGTTGGCCAGGAGGGCCGTACGGGGTACCGAGCGGCCGAGCGGATTCAGGAGCTTGGAAGCTTGTATAAGTTGTGAGCGGGTTGTTGGGCGTGTCTGGCCGTCTGGGACAAATGCCGGGGGCACCAACATTGCCCGTTGCATGGAGATTAGGTCCCGCTTCGCATCCTGCTGTCTGCGAGGTTCTAGCAGGCCAAGCAGGGAGAGGAAGGGCGCTCTTGTGATTGATTTCATAACAACAAGATGGCACAAGGCCCCTGCGGTGAAGAATTCATGGAACTTGTGTTACACAAACTGTAACCGTCCGGGCGGGGTGTTTGCGAGAGTGTCCATTCGGGACATTGATTACCTTGTTGGGCCCTAGTCTGCCGGAGATATTAATCGGCGTTTAGGCTAGGCCCATGGCGATTGATGGACGAAGAGGTCGGGAGTTGGAAAACACCGGGGATTTGGATTATCTTGGCAGGCAAGGGCTTGTCGGTCGGTTGGTGATATCTCAGTCTCCATACCGAGTAGTGTAGAATATAGTGTACATGTACTCCGTAACGTCCTGAGCAATATACCCAGTTGGAGGTATATGAGTTGCAACCCCAGTTCTCGGGTCCCGGTTGAGAGTGCGAACATGTCGGACCCAGAAGAAACGGAGTCGGAGACTTTTGACAGAATAGCTCCGTGCTTTACAGAGTTGCATCGCTCGCAGAGACTGGGGACAACCATATCGCTTCATTGGAGAGATATACGGATGCAATCAGGTGCCGAGCGATAAAAAAAGACAAAAGAAGCGTCGAGGGATTCTGCCGCACGGGTGGGTTATTTTCCCGGTTAGCGACATGTTTTGACAGTGGATCAAGGAGACATCTTTTCTCGTTGGCAGTAAAGGGAGAGCCATTTCGAGGTGGAGAGTTGCGGAGTTTGTGTGACGGAGATATCAGGAGCTCCTGGGTAGGCTTGCCAAGTTGATAGCAATTAGTGATCAAGAAACACCTTTGATATACACTCGTGTTTCCCCTTTTCCTTCGTTCTGCAGCCTGCAGGGGAAGACAAGTCGCCAACGGCTTTGGGTCGCAGCAGCCACAATCGCGACTGACAAGATGGTTGGCCAGTCTTGCCTCTGGACTCGATCCGTCTGCCGAGAATGTCCATCCAAGAGCCGAGGAATGGCCGGGGTGGAAGCTGGGGATGGAGCTTCTTTCCCACGTTTGAAGTGGACGTCGTGGGGCCGTGGGATTGAAGGCTGTGCAGTTGTTGCGAGCTTGTGAACCAAATAATACCACAGAAGCTCGCAAGAACACTCTGTGACACCTGCCCAGTTCGTCGATTGTTTGCCAATTTGAGACGAACCATGGAGAGGAACCAATTTCACCCATCTATGCTGAAAATATGCTGAATTTCAAATACTGGTCAAGAGCACAAGTAACTGCTACCCTCTGCTCTTCAAAGGTACTGTACCTGATGGGTTCAATGGCTTGCATGATGATCATGGAAGCAGGCTGGTACGACACATCATCGTCCCATGATGGAGACGCTGAACTCGGAACCCACACTGGCTCCAGATGATTGCCTGTTCTGTTGACCGATGAGAAGCGCCCTCGAAGCTTCCGTCTCTCTCCACGCAACGACCCTCTGCAGTGTATGATTCGGACGTCTCGGACGTGACGTGAAAGCCACAACTGGACTTGTCTTGCGCTGCCAGAGCAATCCCAAATCCTCATCCACCTCGATACTCCGAAAAGCCAAGGGCCATTTTAACCTCACGCCCCAAACCAGCAAGCACAGTCGTCGATCCATTCAGCGACTCCGTTGGCCCAATCACATCTAGGCTTCTAGATCTAGACCTACGGATCGGTCCAGCCAGTTGGCAATCCTTTCATTTTGATACCCCATGAATGGCGAGGCCGCAGGTGGAGAAATTTCGGACGCACCATGTCCATGCCAGTAACCCGCACCAAAAGCTTCACTCGCGCTGCAGCTTCCACCACTTCTGCTCCTGAGCTCCTGCTGCAGCTTCGGCTTCATATCGCAGCGAAGCCATGGGAGCCATCACGAGGAATCGGCTGCCAAGTCTCTGCCACGTCAAGGTTTGTGGCTGCAAAGGAGCTCGACCTGAGCCAGAATTTCCGCCTTCGTCCTTGATGCATCTCGCACAGGGGAAGCCTATGCCCCTATCTGGTGGCCGAGAGCGAGGTCGACCACTTGTGCCGTATCCTGGCTCAAGTCCCGTGAGTCAATGATCCTGCGGGACCACGCATACTCTGAACCTGCCTGCTGTATCCGTACTGTAGCCGGACTGGTTGTGACATCTGTCGAACATGCACCGCGCCCAAGGCTCCAGATGGCGATATTCCATTGGGGCCTTGCCCAACAGAATACGTCGAGGATGAGGAGATTCGCCGCCGCCATTCGGGCTTTCTGGTCTCGACAGATGGGAGGCAAGTGACTTGGACAAGAGCCCGGTAACTCGGCCAACTTGACAGATGAGAGATATCCAGTACGCCAAGGCCTAAGCAATGGGTGAACAAACCGCAGATCTGACAATGCTTGTTTCAGTGACGAGAGTAATCGTCAACTTTGCTCTCCATCTTTCTCTTGTCCAATTTGCTTGTGTTTTCCAGGGTATGACTCTGTACGAGTACCCACATGATGCTCTAGACCGCAAGTTCTGGAAAGAATCAAGCACCCTTGGCACCATCCCAACTTCTAGATCCCACAGTCAGGTACGTCGAGAGTTGGGACGGGACGGGTCAGCCGGGGCCCGTAAAATGTCCACAACATTTTACAGCCGGGGCCCGTAAAATGTCCACAACATTTTACAGCCGTGTCCGCCCGGACTCCGTCCCCGTCTCTGCATCCTCCTCCTTCTCCGTCTCCCAAGCCCTGTCCTTAGCTTTACCACTGAACCATCCCATGCCGGAATTTGGTCCAGTCACATGCTGGTCGCTTGCCATCAAACACAGAACAGCCCATGCATCCACTGACGTGGACAACCTTACAACCTATCCACGCCTAGTGTCGGATTTGGCCATGGCAGGATCATCATTCTCGATGTTTTGTATGGCTGTTGCACCTTTTCTGCGGACTGTTGACAGAGCTTTTCTTGACAAGTCGACGCCCTTTGACGCGGCAGCGATAGCGCGCTTCCATCGTCTAAATCCCTCATGCGGCAACACTTCCCAAACAGGTAACATTTGTTGAGAAAATGGGCTGTGCTCTGGGGCCTGTATGTTTCGACGAAATTAGCTGCCATTTTGGCTTTTTGTGTATCGATATGGCTTTATGGATACTGATCGCGCATAAAAACCTTTCTTCGCGGCCCAACCCGCCGAACAACCGGTGAGAGTTGGGCTCATTTCTCATTACGCGACTGCTTGATCCACGAAATTTGTTTCGTCTCGAAAAGTGGCCGATCCATGCAAAGAGGATTGGTATCCGTACGTGCGCACGCTCCTCCTGAAGCAAAACGGTACGGGGTCCCCACTTTTTCACCGAGGGAACTTTGTTGTTTCGGGAGAATGCAGAGTTACGGTCAGCTTCAGCCCTACGGGGCGCCGCCAAAACCTGACCCCAGACTGTTTTTTTCCTCTGTCACTTTCTTCTTTGCCAAGAGATTTGGGGGCCACAGCTGGCAGCTGTCAACCACTCAACATCACGACCTCGGCTGCTCCCACCATCACCATCACCACGGCGACACACACACGCCCCCACCTCGATTACATTCTCACCGCAGCACAGGTTGAGACTAACCTTGATTGAACCTCTCGACCGATGCATTGCTGTAGGTAGCTTCCTGCCCTACTTATATACCCCAGGCCAAGAACCGTTGATGTGTGTGTCTGTACCCGGGCTCCCTCCGCAGTTGAGTTCTTAGCAGAGCGGGAGGGTGGTGTGCAAACCAGTGCATCGGGAAGAAGCTGAATAAATGCTGACGCTGGTGCAGACCACATTCATACGCCTGAATA
This sequence comes from Rhypophila decipiens, assembly GCA_033297075.1. NCBI lineage: Eukaryota > Fungi > Ascomycota > Sordariomycetes > Sordariales > Naviculisporaceae > Rhypophila > Rhypophila decipiens. Next base: position 169,281 of record MU858046.1, on the reverse strand, counting down.
GAGGTACATGACCGGTATTGCTGTAACAGCCGGTTTCCAATTTGAACGACTTTACACTGCTTGCTTGGACGTCACGTTTCTTGTCCAATCGGTCGAGAGCTCATCCATACCGGGAAGGGCCTTGCTGTTTCTCGGAATTTTCGCCAGTGAGAGAGCTGCTATAAACAAGGACGCATCACCATACAACACAACGCGGTTGCGATGGTAGCTCGGCTTGCCATGGATTACCGGTTCCTCTTCGGAGGCTCAAATGGAAGGTGAGATAAAGATCCACAAGACGGTTGAGATTCAGTGCAATGCAACTACAAAATGTATTTGTTTGGATTGGGATCCGAGATTGTTGTGGGGGAGCGTGCCAATATCATGGTATTCTCCCTTGGTGCAAAAAGTCCATCCCACACCACAAGCCGTTGAGATGCAGTCATCCGAACCTTCCCATCGTACCGGTACCGCGTCGTCTGATTCTGTTGTCGAAGGATTGCAAATCCGACGAGAAGAAGAAAACGGTCGATTGGGGGAAAGTAGGACAAGGGTAGAGGCCGTCGCTCGGTGTTTACATGCCGCTTTGAGATATGATAGTCCAAGATCTCTCTTTCCCAACGATCCCACGAACCATTGTCAAGGATATATGGTTCATGCAGTTGATCACAATCCAAGTTCATGGTTCATGGAGCTAACTTTGTTTATGCGCATACTTGCTAGACCGTGGGACGAAAACGACTGGACGGCCTCGGATGATCGGGTCCGAGGGGGCAAGAGTATTTCTCACATGAGTGTTGTTGTTCGGACTGGTACAGGTACCGCAGCCAGCAGCAACGACTGCGGTAGCGCAATCTCGGAGCAAGGAAAAGCCTCCGAGACTCAAGCACCTCAACAACAACACCAAGACAATTACAATGATCATGATGATGGAGGATTGGCAACCACATGCACGACGGCCGCCAAGTTCTCGGGTAACTTGGATATCACCGCCCTGGGCGGGGCAGGATTTGCTTCGCAGCGAACAACCATCTTCGAGGGCCAAGGTGGAGCGCTTGACCTCGTGGGCTATGATGCTTTGGTTTTGAAGGTTGTCCATCATCATACTAATAGCACCCCCGAGTGCAGCAGCAACGACGACGCTGCAGCAGCAGCCAAGAAAAAGGAGGCCAAGAAATACACCATCGTGTTCAAAGATACGATCCTTCCCAAGCGTCCGGACGGGCGAGAACAAAGTACCATTAGCTGGGAGAGTGATTTCTCTTTGGTCGCCGGCGTGGAAACGGAGACCATCACGCTACCGTTTACCGAGTTCAAGCCGACATATCGTGGCAAGCCTGTCGAGGATCCCGAGGCCAAGTTGGACTGGGGTTCTATCAAGCGGGTTAGTATCATGGTTAGAAGGTTAGTCCTCTACTCTCTCTCTGTCTCTTCAAAGTCCGTTCTGTCTTGGATATTCTTGACTGGAATCAATCCAAGTCATCTTCGTGTATTGCCTTCTATCCTAGAAACGGACATCTCTTTGTAGCAGCCAAGAGAAAAGTGACGATACATAACCTCGGCTAACCACCAAATCATCACTCAGCTTCTTCGGGGAGCAACATGGCCCCTTCAGCCTGGTGATTTCTTCCATGGCAGCTCGTAAACCGCGCAGCCAAACGGGTTGTGTGATACTCTAGAAACACGATTGTGCAATACAAGGAATCTCTTTGACATGCATTTTCATCTAGTCAGTTGGGGCAGTTGAGAGACCTTGCCATGTATATACCAATTACAACAGGATGGAAGCAGGTAGCAAAATAATTTATTTATTTTCCGGCCTCGTTTCTGGCCCTGTTGACAGCTGGCATGGTGTTTTCGTTTGGAGCTGTCTACGACTATTCAGTGCCCAGTACTATTCGGTATCATGAAAGTGACAATAGCCATCACCTATATTTGTTTTTTTCTGAGAGTTTGAACACTGGTATTCAAATCCAGCAGACAGCCCAAATAACACAAACACCAACAACCTTAAACTAGTATATGAAGAATACGAACAAAACCCAAAAGATGCCATCCATGCTCTTCCCTCTCCAATCCCTCACGACTTGCTCTCACCCTCACCCCCACCCTCACCAACCACAGCCGCAGCCTCCTCTCTAGCTTTAATAAACCGTTTAAATAACCCCGTATCAAGGGGGATCCGCTCGCCCATCCAAATCGCCCGCTGCGTATGATTCCGCAGCTCCGTCTCGGCATCATCAACCCCGGGCTCGACAGTGTTTGGATGAATCAGCACCGACAGCGGGCCGCGGTAGATGGCCAGCCAGGGGACAAACGCGCCGAACTGGGCGGGGGTGAACAAGTTCACCTCGAACATGGCTACCGGATGGGGGCCCACGGGTCTGTCGAAGAAGGTGTAGATTCGCAGTTCGGGGAACTCGCGACGGATGCGCTGCCAGAGGTGTTTGGCGTGGGTGGATTGGTCTGGGTTGCTTGGGTAGTGGTATATGTGGATGTCGCTTTGTAGATTTGTTAGAATTTGATGAGGTGAAGAGAGAGAGAGAGAGAGAGGTGAGAATGATATTGGGGATTAGGGTTGAATAGCACTTACAAACCGCCCCGTCGACCGTTGTCCAACGGCTCCGGGAACTTGTCGTATGCACTGCTCAGAACGCCGGTCTGCGGGTTGAGGAAGCTCTTGCCGTCCTCGGCCCGGGAGTCGGGGAGCGGCGGGGCGTCTTCGTACCCCGCTAGTGGGGAGGGATAGGTATAGTTTGTTGCGTCCATTTCTGCTTGCTTGCTTGCTTGATCGATTGTGAATTCTCGATATGAAGTGAATTAAAGCTGATTATGCCTTGATATTTCACGAATACGTTTGAGAGAGTGATATGGCTTTATACTTGTTCAGAGGCAGAGACAGAGGTGAATGAGAAGGAGGAGCTTCCCGGTACATAAGACTCCACATCGGAAGAGCGAGGCGGGATATGTGACCGAGAGAGGAACAAATCATGCAGCCCGAACTCGAAGCACGTCACCAATGAGTTCCCCCGCCTCCGGGACTTTTACCCAACAGTCCTCCGATCGGGGCCGGGCCGAGAAATGGGGTGCAACATCCGTAAGACGGACACCGATGCCAAGCTATTGTAACAGCAATTAGTAATCGCATTTTCGCTCGAATTTATTACACATGACTTGATAGATATTCTCAAGGTGTTTGTCATTTGCTGAGCTATTCGTCATGAGAATAGCTAGGGAGGTGGATGTGTGGGAATGTGCAACACTTCGTCCGCTTGATTCGGCCGAACAACACGCAAAGCTCCATTGATGCTGGTACCGCCGACGGGAGCGGACATCACCACACCCGAGCTCCCGAGTACACGAAAAAAGAAGGAAAAGACGAGCATCTTGGTATGAATCATCAGGAGTGTACATTTTCTCTTCTTTCCTCTGACTTTATCCCATGGATGACTACCTATGGCAACTACAAAGCTACTTACAGGGTGACCAAAAACCCACCATCCGCTAGAGGCAGTCGGTCCTTTAGCAATATGCCATACCTCGGACTCTCGATGGAGAAATGCAAAACGGCAGTCGACGACGGCCTGGTAGGCGGCTACCATCTTGTCAAACTGCTCTCGTGCTTCCTGCGAAGGGCTCCTTCGGAATTGGCTCGTCCTTGCCAAACGGTTGAATATCGCTGCATGGGAGTGTATGTCGTTGACTATCTTCTGTATCGCTGCGTCAAGGTTGTTGAGATCTCTCGACCCGTACATGGTGATTAGGATGAGGTTCATGTGTCCTGTCCTGTCTTTCTGTTTTGTTTGTTTAGCTCTTGCCGTTTACAGGTGGAAAGGTCTGATGGGAATCCTTTAGGGGTAAATCTTACGAGTTCTTTCTTTAGGGAGAAGAGCTCATTGATGCTGAAATTGTCTTTGTTAGTACCATGATGCTGGCTCATTTTCTTTCTATTTCATCACCAAGCAAAACAGTTGAACGTACCAGACAACAAGTTTGTTTACGTGAAACGCCAGTTTTTGGTCGGTAAATTCGAGCTGATCCCGATAAAGATAGACATCTTTCAGTATCCTATGTGAGTAAATGGTTGTCAGTTGCCATATTGGCAGTTCATTAAACCAGCCAGTTGTAGACCCAAACTCACACTGAAAGATTCAAAAACGCATTAACTGAAGATGTCCCAAGCCTCCACCCCCAAAATTCTTTTTCGGGCGGGACCTGGAAACCCAACGAGGAAAGTCGCCAGGCCTGCTCAACCACACAGGCATTCATGTACATCTCCAAACTTTTTTGGAAGGATTCAAGTCCGTACTCCCATCTGTCGACCGGATTTTTGCGCCCTCGTTCCCAGGCTTCCCTCACGCGGTCAGCGACGTCCTCGAACGAAGCGCATACTTTAGTTGGCGCGGGACAGCGGACTGGATGGTCCTTTTCCGGAAGACGGAGACAGCATCGTATGAATGACACGGACTTGCGGCAGTATTCCCTGCCCGCTTCGGCTGTGCTGGCAATGTCGTTGTCTCCGGTGTCACTGCTGTCTATGGCGTCGTCCCAGAAAAAGAGCCAGATGCAGTAGAATGCGGCGGTCTCGAGAATTTCGTATGGTGAGTCGGGGAAGAGACTGAGTAGGGTGAGTTAGCAACTTGAAGTTTTCCCTTTACCTCTCAGGATGTATGTCCTTCCTTTCCTCTCGAAACAGGAGACTCACCAACTGGCAAACAGCCCAATATCAACCGCCTTCGCCTTTTCCAACTTTACGAGATCATCCCGAAACAATTCCCCCAACCGGAGATCGATCGACCTTTTGAGCCTGCTCTTGCCGTCGATGGTATCAACATCTCCAAATGGCTTGCCAGTCTCTGGATCCTGGCGGACAGGGTAATAAAGCGAATTGACGCCTCTCTTCCACCCTTCAAAGGCAGGCCAGAGATTGGGTATGTGCAGTTTTTGTGAGCGTAGATTGTCCATGTTGAATTCATAGAGCTAGAGAGCTCGTGTAGGTGCTGCTCATGACTTTGTTCAGAGAGGAGATATATATGCTGTTGAGGGTTGCGATAGTGAGTCAAAATGAATCCCCATTGCACACCGCTTGATATCGTGTTTGTCGGTCACAGCAGTCATTACCAAGCACACCTTGCAGACCCACCTGCTCATTTGTTACTCATTCACTCCTGTTGTGGAAATCAGCCCATCAATTCAGCCAAAGTCAACAAACAATGGGAAATGATGCCGTCAGAGATGCTGGTGAATCATATCTATACTTTCTGAACAATCAGAGTTAATAATGCTTATGCAAGTATGCTGTTGTACATTTTCTTTGCGAGTCCGTCCTTAGGTGCACGCTGACAGGAAATAAAGAAAGAAACACATGAAAGCCCAACACCGCAATGCCTGCCTGAAAATGCAAAATCTAAACGAGGAGACAGATCGAAATGAACCTCAGCAATTGTCCCAGGAGAACCAACAAGGCAGAAATAGTTGCCACCCAGAACACATCCTAACTTCCATGAGACTCGACCCCATCCAACCGAGTCCCTGCTTCAAACAAGAAACCAATTGCCGGCTGGACCAAAAATACGCCATCCAGATGCGAAGTTCCCACAAAAGGAAAGAACGACCTTGTCCAACAATCTCTTGATCCAGATTTCTTCCCAAGATGCATGAAGCCGCCTGCCTGCCTGCCTAGTAACCTGCCATTGATTAAATCAGAGGGAAGAGGCACGGCCGCTTCTACGAAAGGACAACTTCGACCGGCGACGGCCATACGGGTTAAAACGACCTCTTCCATAGGGGTTAAACAACCTCCCTGTGCGATCGATCCGCTCCTAAGCATCGGTCGTACTGTTTGATGGGTTGAGCTGATGGTCTCCGTTGTTGCTCGCGGTCTCCTTCTGCGTAGTATCAAGCCCTTCACCCGTCTCGGCATCCACAAAGTTTGTTCCGTCGACTACCACCTCCTTGTTGGCAATCCGACGCATCAACTCGAGGAACTGCGACTTTTGGAATTTCTCCGACGCGTTGTCCGACACGGAGCTGACGATATCGACAGCCGCTCTCGCGAGCTGCTCATCCTCGAAGCGTTTTTTGAGGGCTTGTGTTTCTGTTTTCGTTTCGTTTTCGCGAGCGGCTTCAGCCGTGGGGCCATGCTTGGCCATCCACTCTGCCTGAGCTTGCTCAAACTCCTTGTCCGCCGCAGCCTGTGTCTCTTCCTTGTCTTTCCAGGCAGCGACCTCTTGCTCAAATAACATACCATCATAATCACCAAAGGCGCGGTTGAAAGCCTCCACGTCCATTTGGGGTTGAGCAGCGGTTGATGCTAGCTGAGGGTTCGAGAAAGCAGAGGCGCTTCCTATCATAGACGGCGCAAACGCTGGAGCCTGTGACATGAATAATGGCCCGGGTTGAGCTTGGAGTCCCATAGCTGGTGTGGCCCATGGTGATTGTAGCGGACCGATATGTACATTCGGAGCGGTCGCCATCTGTGGTTGAGCGGTGTTCGGGCCAAGATTCATCGCTGAGAACTCATTCACCCATCCCTGGTCGGCAGGCCTGGCCATTGCCGCATGAGGTTGCGCAAAGGCGGCGGGAGCACCGCCGATTGGGGGCGCATGTGCGGGATGATGGACCGGAGGTGTAAAGGCCCGATCAGCAGTCGGGAGCATATGGTTCACAGGCATTTCAGGCGCCATGTTGGCCTGTTGAAAGTTATTGAACCCCATTTCGGCGCCCTGACGGAACGGAGCATTGGACCGGAAACTCTAGCGCAAGTTAGAAGGTGATTTTATTCATACTGGCGACAGACAGGGCGCATACCGCAGATCCACTAGCTTGAGCATTGCTGGTGAAGCGATCCTGGTGCATAGAACGGTCCCGGTCGACATGGGAGAGGAGGTTCTTTGCGCCGTTGGACGGCCCGCACATGCTGTCGGCCATTGTGTGATGAGAATTTAGGGGTTTTTCGATATCGCTGAGAAATACAGAGTAAAAGGGCCCGCGGGTGATATGTAGGACGAAGCTGCTTGCGACGAATGATGGCGAGACCAAAAACGAGAAGCCGAGGTGCGTTGTTGTCAAATTATGGGATTTGAAATATCGCCGAGTGAGATTTAATGGCTGAAGTCGCACTCGCGAGGGGAAGGTCCAGACAGTAGCAGAGAGAAGACAGTCGTCACGTCTCTATATAGCCGTTGTTAGTATTTGTGTTGGAAGGAAGATGCAAGTTCATGGCTGCGCTATACCCGCTGAGCCGGACGACCTGCCGTTTTAAAATCTTATGAGATGAATCGAAAGCGAATGTTATCAATGAGAGTGACGGATCCGAGGCTTGTGACAGAAGCACCCCGGGATTGTGGCGGCATTCAGTGGGGTTGGGGGAAGGTGGGGCGAACTTCAAGCTGGGAAGCATGTGGGGTTCGGGTACGTACCGGATCTCCAAATGTGGGGAGCAGTGGTTCAGCGGCTCACCGAGGTGAAGGAAAGCACCAGGGTGTCTTGACCGATGCCACACCTTGAATTTTTGGCCAGATGGACGGGACACGGATCCGCTCATCAACGCAGCGGATAGGAGTAGCAACGCCAGCACCACAGCACCTGTCGTCAACAACCTAGCAGCCCAGCGCAATCAACCTCCCAGACTCTCTCCGACAGTCGATTTCTGCAATTCATCCATTTTCACCCATTCCCTCAATACGGGCCAGACATAACAACCGCGATCAACATGGTGCGTTCGAGCAGGAGCTCCGAGCTCATCCTGACAACAAAACAGACCAGCTAACCAAGAACCCATGAAACCAGGCGTCAGGAACCCAAGTAATCGCCAACACTGGCCACGATGACATGATTGTTTGTCTACCCCGCGAACTACCTACCTCTCGAAGCTAGCTCCAGCAGACGATCCCCGACATAACTAACCCCCAGCGCACGGCACAGCACGATGCAGTTCTCGACTATTACGGCCGGAGGTTAGCAACCTGCTCGTCGGACCGCACAATCAAGATATTCGAGATAGAGGGCGAGTCGCAGCGCCTAATCGAGACACTCAAAGGGTAAATCCCACCCCATCAATCCACCCAACCAGCCCGCCATATTCTAACCCTTCCTCCAGCCACGACGGCGCAGTATGGTGCGTCTCCTGGGCCCACCCCAAATACGGCAACATCCTCGCCTCGGCCGGCTACGACGGCAAGGTGCTCATCTGGCGCGAGCAATCCGGAACGTGGCAGCGCATCTTTGACTTTGCGCTGCACAAAGCCTCGGTCAACATAGTCTCCTGGTCCCCCCACGAAGCAGGCTGTCTCCTCGCTTGCGCCTCCTCAGACGGCAACGTCTCGGTCCTCGAGTTCCGCGACAACAGCTGGGAACACTCCATCTTTCACGCGCACGGCCTAGGTGTGAACAGCGTCTCGTGGGCCCCCGCCACGACGCCGGGATCCATCGTATCCTCCAACCCCGGCCCCGGATCAACAGGCAATCGACGATTTGTCACGGGAGGATCAGACAACACGCTCAAGATCTGGGTCTACGACGCGGCCACAAACGGCTACAAGCAGGAGAGGGAGCCATTGACGGGCCACACCGACTGGGTGCGCGACGTGGCCTGGAGCCCGACGGTGCTGCAAAAGAGCTACATCGCCAGTGCCTCGCAGGATAGGACCGTGAGGATCTGGACGAGCGATAGCGCTTCGCCTGGCCAGTGGGCCGTCAAGGTTCTGCACTTTGACGCGGCGGTCTGGCGCGTCAGCTGGTCGCTCAGCGGCAACGTGCTGGCTGCCAGCAGTGGGGATAACAAGGTCACGCTGTGGAAGGAGAATCTGAGGGGCGAGTGGGAGAACGTCAAGACGATCGAGGAGTAGAACTAGATTAAGGGTGGCTTGGTCTTCAGGTTGTCTTTTCCTGTGTAATTTCCTCGTTTTAGAGGTGGGGGCGTTTCGGGGTTGCAAGCTCCATCATGATCCTCTATTTAATGGTTAAATGGAGGCCTTGGTAGCCAAAATGAGATTACTAGCCTTGCGAGTTGTTTTGGCCTCGATTCATCACAGCCTTCCATCCCACTGGGACGAGACCTTTTTAGTTTATTCTTTTCATTCGATGATACAGTATCCGGCATATCGGTACCTGGTATTCACTACTGAAGAACTGCCAGTTTCAGCAAGTAACTGAAGCTCAACGATTGATTGGACTTAAAAAAATGGGGTATCTCGATTCCCACCAACTCATATAAACTCCAAATTCAACGTATTCCTTTTTCCCTCGAGCTAGACCACTTCCTGGTTGGGTTGGTAGGCAAAAGTCCTCGCAGTATTTCTGTTGTTCCACCCTTCCTCCGCCATGAACTTGACGGCGGCCGGGTAATACAAACATCATCACCGAGCTAGCTCCCCCCGGAACCGGGGATCGACCTTACCCTCGTAATACCCCAGCTTCCAAGAATTTTAGATTTCATGCTCGTCCATCATCCATCCTTCCTCTTGGCCCGCCTTCTTCAACAATCCCACAGCTCTTCGCCATGGTCTGTTTGAGCTTCTTAACCGGTGCCGTCCTGTCATTCATGCCGTCCACCATGTGCATCATCTCGTCGACGACGCGCAGCACAGGCACCGGGAGACGCATTATCCTGACTTTTTTGTTGTCCTCCTGCTTCTTGGCTTGCTGCTGCTGCCGTTTTTTGGGGGGCATCACTATACGCAAGATCTTGAATTTGCTCGTGCTCGGGCTTGCAGGCTTGTCTTCCTGCTTTGCCTGCTGCTGCTGCTGCTGCTGCTGCTGTTGGGGCTTCTCCTGGGCTTGCTGGCCACTGCTGGGCATCAGTATACGCAATATCTTGGCTTTTCTCGGGCTTGCCTTTTCTTGTTGCTCCTTCACCTCCACCTGTTGCTGTTGTTGCTTTTTCTGCTGGGGCTGCTCTTCGGTTTGTGGCTCCTGCTGCTGCTGCTGGGGCTGTTTCCCGGGTTGCGACTCCTGCTTCTGCTGCTCGCCACTGCCAGACCCCGAGATAGTACTGCAGGTGTAATCGCGCGGGGCTCTCAACCAGAAAGGCAAAGGCACGCTCCCGTCGTGCGCCAACTCGGAACTTGTACCAGACGTGCCTGTAATAGACGTGTCTGTAGCAGACGTCCCTGTACTAGCTGTGCCAGTACCAGACGTGTCTGTTCCCTTTCCCTGTCTACGTTTCCTACTGCTCCTAGAGCCTCGGCCCTTTTTATTAATCTCAATCGAGCTCACCACCACCACCTCCACCTCACCGTCACTATCGGGAGGAGTAGGCGGCAAGCTGTAACCAGATATAGCTTCTGCTCTGACCTGTCCCTTTCCATTTCCCAGCTTCACAGTCCTGTCCATATCAACACCCCGATCTCCCTCCAACCCCGAACCAGGAGGCGAATCAGCAAGCACCACCTGAGCAGTCGGTGAAGATGTTGAAAGACCCAGACCCGGGAAGATATTCCCAGCCGCCAGCGTAGCAACCCACTTGGCAGTGGAGGGCTTGTCATTCCCATCCCTATTCCCATTCCCATCCAAACACCCAGCATCCTTGACTACCGTCCCAGAATCAGAATCCACCTGAGCTCTCGGAGTCGGTGAAGATGCTAAAAGACCTCCCAGAGCCGTGCAGACATACCCAGCCACCAGATGAGCAATAGAAGACTTGACATTCCCATTTCCATTCTTCTTCAACCCCTCCTCAACATCCTCAATGTTGTTGTCCACCAACCCATCAACATCCCCCTTCACACTCTGACTACTCTGACTCGGCTCAGGTAAAGATTCTGATTCTGTCAGTGAAATCGGCTCAGTTAAAGAAGATTCTGATTCTGGTTCTGCCAGTGAAAGACTCGTAAACCCATACCTCGCCGCCAACTTGGCAACCTCGTCAGCTCTCTCATTCTCTTGTATCCCACAATGACCAGGGCTCCATCTAATCTCGACCTCAACTCCACGATCCCAAAGCACTTCGAGACTCTTAGCCCCGGTCAACAAAGTCTGGACTCCTCCTCCATAAACCGGCTGCTCAGGCCCAAACAGTGGAACACCAAAGTAGTTGCGGATATGTTTCTCGCTTTTTCGGATTCCATCCTGGGAGTCGTTGAATATCGTTACTCTTTTGATTGGTGCCCTTTCCGAGCTTTTTGATTGGGAGGCGACTACTTGCTCAGCGGCAGTTTTCAGCGCCAGGCCTATACCCAGTAATTCATACGAGAAATTTTCTTTTGGGAAGGGTGGGAGGATGGTGTATCCGTCCTCTAGCCACTCTTCCTCCTGGTCTTGCGAGTTTCGAAAAACAAGACCCACGCCGGCGAAATCTTTATGCCAGCTCGCGTCGGTCCAGATTACCAGGTGGCTGCTCATATCCAGATTTCCAGAATCTGACGATGAGCCATCATCTTCAGGAGACGCATCATCATCAAAGAACTTGGCATATGGAAACGCATGCTTGCGCTTCTCGATGATTATCATGCTCTTGATGGCGGCTTCGATTTGCTCTTTTGTTCGTTTGGGCGGTGGTGGCGTAGGAGGAAGAGGAGGAGGAGGAGGAAGGGGAGAGGGATTTTCTAGTGCGTCGAAGAAGACGTCTCCTTCTTCGTCTTCGTCTGAGTCGGGCGAGGGTGGTGGGACATGTTCCTCTTGGGCGGCGGTGGCGGCGGATTTTGTCTTCTCGTTGGCGGTAGATGTGTTGTTGTTGGTTTCGAGAAATTCCTCTGCTGAAGTGAGATCAAAGAAGGACGAGTCGAATATCTCGCCACTGCCCGATAATGTTGTGATGTCCTCCGCTAGGGAGTGGACTGCTGAGAAAAAATCTTTGAACATTCTCTTGGTCCGTTGGTAGGTCCTGAGGGAAAGCTGGAAAAGCTGAGAAAGCGCGTATCTCAAGAAATCGAGAGAGAGGCGTTGTTGGCCTGCCTTATTGGCGTGTGTAAAGAAGTAGAGAGGCCGTCAAGGGAGAGTGAGTGTGAGAGGTGTTTAAAGTAGCTTTAACTGAGGTGCCCAGCATGCTATGAAGTCGAAGGACAATGTCGAAAAATCTCCGAACTGATCGGTAGCTAAGGTACCTTGTGAGAACTTTCATCCCATTGTGAAATGGCTTGACCGACCGGACAAAAACCACAGATTTTCTGCTATACGAGAGTTTACTGGGATGGTAAAGGAGCCATACTAATGGTTAGTTACTGGCGCTGTCCATCCACAGGACCTAGACTTTATTCGCAAAGAATTTACTTAAGAATACCTGAGTTTGGGGTGGCAATCGAGCTTTATTGTGGTATTCCTAAACTGTCGGAAAATGAGACCTACTCTGACATGTAAGTTCGTTCGATTCTGGTAAAAGAAAACTCTTGTCAATGTTCGGATGAAAGAATTGCGAGGTATAGCTAGAAGAAGCTCAAGACTCTTGTTCGAGCAACAGGATCACTCACTCACTTGTTAAGAAGCAATCATCAAAATACCTGACGCTTTTGCCTTCTTCCTGTCCCAGAACTCTAAATAACCTCAAAACAGCCACCCAAGAAACCGACGACGTGATTCACCATCTCGTCAGTCGTTCCCATAAGCGTTGCGTCCTCATCTGCAGAAAACCCATGTACCAATTCATCTCATTTTTGCTACCTAGAAATAACCCTGCTCTGTCCGCTCTGTTCTGCTCTTCCATGGCTATGCTGCTGTGAAAACGAATGATGTCCCCTCCAACTCTGAAAAGATATTAAAAAACAAGGGGGGGGAAGCACAGTAAAATATTACCACCGCTGCGATATGTAAGATAGCTGCAAAGTTGAAACGAAGCCGCGAAACCGACACATCAATCAGTCCCAAAAAGACAAGAAGCGAAGAAGATGGGGTTCATAGCAGGCGGGCATGCAGGTATGGAACGAAAGTGTAACAAGTATGAATGAAGCCAAGAAAGAGGAAAGAAATCGCAATCGCTTGGCCCTGCAGCTCCAGAAAAGCAAAAAGAAAAGCAAAACTTTACATCCTGTCTTTCCTCGACGAGAAGCCCGTTTCCTAAATTCCTTTCATGCCAAACAAGTGCAGGTAGGTAACCATGTGATCGCAATGAATAGACAAGCACACCCCAGCGAAAGTAAGCTCTTTTGTGCAAGGGAAAAAAGAGAAACGGAACGAAAAGGAAAGCAAAGTATATCTCCATGAATTACAATTTTGTTGCTACCTTTCCACAACAAAAAAGACGCGCCACCCTCCCTCACAAGTGCTAATCCTTCCGGGGAACCATATCGATCCTCGCCATCCAAGCATGCAGTTGCTTCAAGCCCCGATCAACTTGGCTTTCACGCCGCGGCTTCCCTACAACCACCACGCACCCTCTCTGGGCGGGCGTTTCATGTCGACTACCTCCAGCTCCCTATAGCCTCAGCTCCTTCACAATCTGCTCGGCCATGGCCTTGTACTGCCAAGCACTTCCTCCGACCCTCTTGAACTGGACGCCGTGCAGACTAACAATTGGCACCTTGACAATGAGGATCTCGAATTGGATCTCGCCATCTGCCGTCACAGGCTGCAGTTGTCTAGACTCCTCGATAATGCTAGGCGAGTGCGCACAGCTGAAACCGCCCCTGATTTCGGTGAAATCAACCCCGAGCTGCTTCAGCACTCGCTTGATGTCAGCTCTTATCTCAGGTAACGGCTTTGTCGATGTCGTGGAGACGCTGAATATGCCCTTGAGGAACACGGGCTTCACCAGGTCTGGATCTTCAGATAGCCTATCGTTGGATCCTCCACTGGTCTCGGCCGCTTCGCCGTCTCTGTCTCTGTCCGCAAGCTCGGCATCCGTCTCTTCCTTGACCGGCTGTTGCTCGCGCGCCTCAGCCTCCCGTCTGGCCCTTCTCGCCTGAATGCTTTCTCTTCTCGCATGGCCAAGTGACTTGGCCCGCATCGAGACGCTTCCTCGGATTAGCCCGCTGGGCTTCTCCGTCGACGGCTCCTTCCTCCGATCGCGCGTGCTCAGTCTGCGGAGGATGCCCGCCGCCGTGCTTTCCTTTTTGACCGGGATCATATCGGGCGACAGGAGGCCGTTCTTGACCGGCTCCCTCGCCTGGTCTTCGCTATGCGACCTGGTTCTCTGCCGGCTGCGGCTGTCGGTATGCACAGGTTGAGGAGGAACTATCTCGGCAAGCGAGTGCTTTTCCTTGGGCCGCACCACAGGAGACGGAGGGACCGGAATCTGCTTTTGCTGTGGCGACGGAGGCTCCACCACCTTAGGAGGCGCCTGGAGGTCTTTCCTCTCACGCTCAAGCTTTTCTCGGACCAAATAGTAGATCGAGATCATGGGGTCGAAGGCATTGAGGGGATCATCGCCGATGGGGAGCCCTTCGGCGCTGGTGTTTGTCAGCGTGTCCCGGCTGGTGACCGAGTTTCTCCTCTTGTAAAAGTCAAATCCAAAACCGCGCCTCCTCTCGACATCCTTGGGCGCTGGCGGAGGGAGCTCCCTTTCCTTTTCCAGCCTCTTGATCGCCGCCTGGTACTTGGGCGACTTGATCCTCTTTGTCAACTCGTTTTGGATGTATTCTGCTGGGCCAAATTTGAAGCCAGTCATGTGTTGAATGACCTCGGGATCTAAAGGCAGCGACAGCGGTTCGCGGTGAGGAAGGTAATTATCAGGCGGCCCGTTGTAGCCTTTAAGCATCCACGGGTGGTTCATAACTTCCTGCATCGTGGCTCGCTGCTTCGGGTCCGTAACCAACATGCGCGAGATGAGGTGTTTGCATTCTGTTGCTGTAATTAGAAAGGTGCCGACAACTCAAACGGACCTGGCATATACTTACCGCTGGAGAGCCAATTGGGATAATCGACCACGCCCTTCTTGATTTTCTGGTGAAGAGCGGGCATGTACTGGTCGTCAAACGGCACCTTGCCGCAGACAAGGACGAAAAGCACGACACCAAAACTCCACACGTCGACCTCGGGGCCGGTGTAGGGTTTCGCCTGCAGGAGCTCTGGGGCTGCAAAGTAAAGACTACCACAGTATGTCTTGAGTTTTCGATCCTCCTCGGGGCTGAACAAGTTGCTCAGACCAAAATCGATGATCTTGATGTCACCAGTCTTGCTGATCAGGATGTTTTCTATCTTCAGGTCCCGATGGACAATGCTGTTCCGGTGGCAGTAGTCAACAGCGCTCGCTATCTGCCGCGCGAACTTCCTCGCTTGTTTCTCCTTCAGCTTTCCGTGAGAGATGATATAGTCGAGCATTTGGCCGCCGTTGACGTATTCGAAGAGCATGTACCAGTGCCACTTGGTGCGCAGATTGTCTCGTAGCCCGCAGATGTATTGGTGGTTGAGCAGACTGACGATAGCAGCTTCCCGTGCGTTACGATCTTCTCGGGCGTTGTCTGCCTTTTCTCTCTCCTCCCTCGTCGTCCGCCCGTCGTCGGGCGACACTCGTTCGATAATCTTGCAAGCAACCTAGATCGACGCAGTTAGACGCAGCTGATTGGGGGCATGTCTGTGGGCGGTCAGGACTTGCCAGCTCGTTGGTACCCTCCTTCTTTGCCAACTTGACTTTTCCCATGCTGCCCTGGCCGATCGTCTTGATGAAGGCATAATTGCCAGAAGGAGCTGGGATTACGGTGCGATAGCGATGCTTGGTTGTACCCGCCCGCTGGGCAACCTTGGAGTCGGAGAAGTCACGGGCATCGCTTGCCGGGCCTGGGTTGTTTGGGGCAGCGGAGGCCATGTCGGCGGGTGGGCGGTGTCTGGGTGATGCTCCAGAATCTGATCTCTGACTGCTCCGACGATGCACACGCGAAGACTCAGCTCTCGTAGAGGATTCGGATCGGGGGACGGGCTGTTCACCTCGCGATGAGGTGGGAGGCCGTCGCGACGTCCGGACAGATTGCGAGCGGATGGGCACGTCGGCGCCTGGTTGAAGAGTCGTAGCCATGGAACGAGGAGAGGAGACGCGCAAATGAGGGTCGAAATGGAGTCGGCGGTGGATTGGACCAGGACGCTACCCGGGAAGAGGTACCTAGGTTACAGGTACGCACAGGGCGCTGGCTGGATGTGCTACGTGCTTATTAAAGCGTGCACCAAGGAAACGGGCCCGGTGGATAGATGGGCTATGCAGAACAAGGATAGCGTCTGAATAGCGTCGGGACGGGCGTTTGTAAAGTTGAAATTGGGACCGGTCGGGCGTCGGGTCGTTGGGTCGCTCGGGCGACGAACACAATCGTCACTCTATCGACGCTGGGCGGAGATGAAGGGGGAGAATGACGCCGGCGATAAGAGCGAGTAAACGATTAAAATGGAAAACGATTTGGGGATTGGGGGAGCTGCCGGCGGCTGCGACTGCGAGAATCGAGGTGCTATGTCACTATCGCATCGCAGGGTTCCAAGGTTTGGATTTGGAGTGGAACGTCAAATGAATGTGCGAAAAGCTTGGGGAATTGGGAATGGCGGTGTTGTGGTTTTGGGGGGGCGCAGGCAGCGCAGTATGGAGATGAGGTTTAGTGCACATTCGAGTCCTGCCAGATTGGGGGCAGGTGAATGATGCAGCAGGGTATGGGTGGTGCCCGGGGGTCACTGCAGGTGCTTCTTTTGGTTCACGATCCGTCCAGTGCATTCAGTGTCCTACCTTTTCGCCAACAACACAGTCTCTTGCGCCCAAAATATTCAAAAGAAAACAAGAAATGCGTGGATTGACTCTACAGGATATTTCTCTCATTTCTGATATCATCCACCCCCTTGTGTTTCGGGACGATGGCCGACTCCAATTGGGTGGAATTGGATTGCGGGTTTGCTTTTTTGTCTCCTGGCCCCTCTCCTGTCTCTGAAGCGGGCCAGGTTCGTGGGACCACGAAGCCCAGGCTCGCCAGGCTGCATCTGCACCTCCGTCAAGAGGTGCAGCAAAAGGAAGCCAATTGGCGAGACCTCGACAGGGAGACCCCCGTGCAATCTGTGCAAGAAGAAGGGCACTCTTATTCATGTTCCAGTTGTTGGTTGGAACTGAGGTCAATATTGGTACGGTACTGTATGTATCCCCAAGATCCCAATACAATACAATACGGTCGATGTCATCTTCAAGTGGTGATTCGTCGTCAGCAAGCTCTATCAGCCACTCATGTTGAGTTGGCTGTTTCCGCAGAAGGACATTGCCGACGGTCTACAGATTCTCTTGTTCGTTGATATGCACCCATAAAAGGGGGAAACCAGGTTCAGGCCTTTGCTCCAGATTCATGTGGAGTAACGACTCCGGGTCGACAACTCAGGTGATAAAAAATGATAACTTTCAACCCATTGTCATCAGACTCAAGATCACAAGACGCTTCAAATCTTCATGTCGGAGGGGGGTCTCTGGCAGATCAACTGGCCCATGCATATATCTCGGAGCATCCTGCAGGCAGGGAATGATATCCTCAATCTGGAATTAACTACTGATTCTGACTGGCGCTCAGCAACTGTCATTCCCCCGCTTGTGTTCCCACGATGTCAGCATCTTAAAAGACTTATCAGCCTATTGGGATGTTCGTTCGAGCATTCACACGTTCAACCGGTTCAGTCGGATAACAAAATCTGCCCAAGACAATAGTATCAAAACCAAGATGCTTGGTCAATCCTCAGGTACGATCGCAGAAGGGCTCCAAGCAATTGGCAGCCGGAGCATTGAAACCAAGAATGATATCATTGCTCTGGTCGGGGTAACAGGGGGACACTCCCGAGTTATCAGGGAGAATATATCCAGTTATCCGGGGATATCGCCCTAGCACACAGACATCGCACTTTATCGGACACACCCAACTCCTGGAATTACCCAAATTGAGGTATGAGTACTATACCGAGTAGTTTGCTCGATGACGTCCCTGAACCAGATGGCGGAATCTCTCCGCCAGCTCGATAGGCTTAAAACTCCTAGGAGACTAAGTTAGAGAGTCTTTCGACTTGTAATCACAGGCATTTTATATATATAGAAATTTCTATTTATTGAACCTATTAATACCTACATACGGAGTTACACACTTGATATCTCTTAGTTAATGACCTAATCAGAAGTAAGCTCATAGTTGAGCGGGCAGGTGGCGGGCCGTTGAAGCTTTCAGACTCCAGAGAGTTAATCACTGAAAAGAGGTCTCGCCAAGGGCGGGACATGGAAGCGGTTCCCCTCCTTCAGCTTTCAGGGGTGCCTTGGTGACCATCCCGCTTATTCCCCGCATTGCGGCAGAATCACCCCACAGGGATCCCTGGCCAATGTCACTCTCACACCGCCTTCCCTTTTGTACGTGTAGCAGGACCGACGTAACTTTTGGCAGTTCCGAACTGCCGCGATCCTAGCTTCAATTTTAGGGAGCCTCAAGTCACCACTTAAACAATTATGCGCTAGCTTCGTCTCGACCGCGAAACTGGTCTCCGAATCGCACATGAGCCTCTGTATGCGAAACCCTTTATTTGGAGATCGCGCACTGCGACGATAGCCTTTCCATGGCATCCAAGAGATCACGAGCCGCATTCGAGGCTGATCTGATAGCGCGGCAATCACCATATGTCCTATTCGGCACCCCTCTTCCCCCACTGGACCCAGAGGTTCGGGATGATGGCTCCTACGTTCCTGTCTGGAAACAGGAAGTGAGAGATGAGCGGGGGAGAAAGAGATTGCATGGCGCCTTTACTGGCGGCTTCAGCGCTGGGTACGTGGAACGGCAACCAACGACCATTCGATTCATCTAACACCTTCTAACAGGTACTTTAACACTGTCGGTTCCAAGGAAGGATGGACACCGTCCACTTTTGTATCTTCACGCACAAACCGCCGAAAAGATGACGCCAAGGCCCCCCAACAGCGACCCGAAGACTTCATGGACGAGGAGGACTTGGCCGAAGCCGAAGAATCTAGGAAACTGCAGACCAGTGCCGATTTCGCTGGACTTGGATCTACCGAGACCGACGCGGCCAGACTTGGTGGATTGATGGGTATATTCCGGGCACAGGGAGAGACCATGGGCACAAAACTCCTGAGGAAGATGGGCTGGAAAGATGGTCAGGGTATAGGGCCCAAAGTTCGCAGACAGGCGCAGCTCGGACTCCAGGTTGACTCTCGAGACGGAAACCAAACGCATTTATTTGCGCCCGAGAACGTCCCTATGATTCGGTTTACCCGCAAAACAGATCACAAAGGACTTGGCTATGGTGGACTTGCGAGATTAACACCTCTAGGCCTGGCACAAAGCCCAAGCGCTGACCAATCTGACGAAGACGAAGACGACCAACCCAGCTTCGGGCGCGCCAAATTCTCTCTGACGGCTGGGCGGAAGAAGACCAAAGAAAAAAGCCGTGGCGGAATCGGGACCGGGATCTTGAACGATAATGGGTCGGACGACGACGATCCCTACGAAATAGGCCCAAAAATATCGTACAACCGGGTTATAGGAGGCTACAAAAAGAAGATAAAGAAGGCGACAACAGCGATAAACCCAGCTGTGAAAACAAAACCGGTATTCAAGCCCAGCAAACAATCGGCTTTGAACAAAGTGGCGCTTGGAGTTCGTAAATGTCACGACGGACGACTTCCATTGGATGGGTTTGTCTTTGGGAAAGAATCAGACCAGCTAATATCTGAAGTCAATTCCGGGGGCAGATACCCACCTCCAAAGATACCGCCGGGCTGGGCTTCGGCCAAAAACCGCACATCACAGTCCGATCAGTCGACTTTTCTTTCCACGGGGGATGCTGCCAAGGCGTTAAAGCTTGACCCCAAGGCTCGTGCTGCGCTTCTCGGAGAGAAACAGCTCCCTGGGAAGTCCGTTTTCGACTTTCTGTCTGCAGCCGCCCGCGAACGTCTGGCCGCTGCGACAGGTAGAACGGACCTACCCCCTGCACGGGGCGAACTTCCCGTGGGACATTCGCTGAGCGAGGAGGACCGCCAGCGAGACCTGCTGGAACGAGTTCCGCGATTAGACAAGGACGCTGCCGTGGCAGCCCTCTCAAGAGGTACTGGCCCCGGAGCCCCGTACGCGGACAACGAAGCGAAACGTGCAAGGTATAGAGCATATCTCGAATACCAAGCTGGATTCAAGCCCTCTCTACCGCCGAAACCGGCCCAGATGAACACGGACGAGTGGCTGCAAGAAGCGGGCGAGTTTTTCAACTGCGCTCGGATATTCAAGCCCATGTCGGGTCTCATGGCCAGCCGCTTCACCACTTCGTCCTCTGTCACCGCTCCCAGCACACGGGAAGCTGGGGAGAAACAGCTGGTATCCAGGCCACCACCGAAACCGCAGGACCCAGCCGAGGAAGCCGCAAAGATGGGCATGTTTGGCCCATTGACAAGATCGGTAGCAGACTTTTATCCGACGCGGTTGCTCTGTAAGAGATTTAACGTCAAGGCTGTGCATGTCCAGCCCGATAACCATGAGGCAAACGGAAGCAAGCCCAGGTCTAGTGCCTCACAACACGGTGGCTATGACAATCTGCGGAGAGACTCGACGTTGCCGGGATATGGGTCTGTGTCCGATATCCTGTCAGGAAACTCCCGTCAGCCAACCGCAGCGGAACTCATTGCTGAGGTCCCGAGACCGACCGAGAAGATCGTGATCGATCCTAATATCAACGAGGCTTTGGAAGCACCCAGAGCCGATGACTCCTTGTTCAAGGATATATTTGCGGCGAGTGATGACGAGGATTAATCATGGGGGGGCGTTGGTCCCCGGAGCAAATATTGCATCGGAACTAGGTACGCCATTTCTTCTCTAACTAGCACGAGGAACTGACGCTTCGAACCCTTACAAAAGTATAGAAACCTAGCTGCCCATAATTCAAACCAGTTCAAGCACAAAGGTCGCTACAGAAGCAAATGGTAACTCACACGACTTGTCACTTTCATCCCATCTTCATGGTGGGAAATTAAATCATAGATGTGATTCTGTAGATAGGACTTGATCGCACATGTTTCGCTGTAGAATTATATTCTTAATTGCTTCTTGCGTGCTTAATGCTGTGCCTAGTATCGACATGGTGTTGGTGATTGGCTTATAACCCCGGCGGTTACTCGAGCCCGGCAGTCCAATTGTCTTTCTGGGCGGGAAGCGCTGTCCATTTGTGCAGGCAAAGCACAGAGCAGCCTCTCTGAGAACTCTCAGGCGCTCTCAGGGGTCTCTCCTAGAATCCCGCATGCACCTTCTGCAGTTGACATTCTAACAACGATTGCGCTTCTTTGTGAACTACTTGCCAATTCAACCCGATTTATTTCTGCATTATCGATTAATGATTCTTCTCGGCCATACTCAATATCGAATGCGCATTGTGCTGGTACATACTGAGTAATTACTGTGACTTTACACTGTATTTATACCGCCCCGGTCGTGCCTTCCCGAGATGTGCTAAAGCCTGACAACCTTGTCGAGACTCCACTTTCAGCGCCAAATTGCACACCTCACTTCCCCTTCGCCTTCAACACAACCTAATAATATCCACAGCTTCCCACTCGAGATTCACCCGTACTGTCGGCATAGTGTTATCCATCACCGGCCCGGCCATCTGCCAATTAAACGAGAGATCAATGAGCCGTGTGCCATTTCTCAACGACTCCTAACACAAGTTCGGTCGAACCCGTTCAATCGACTGCGTCCCGGTCATTGAGAAGAGAAGAATCGACATTGATACCTTTGGAAGTAGTGTTTGGTGCATTTATTGGGAGTGCTTCGGACGAATAGAGAGAGACGCATACAACATTGGAACAAATTAGGTCAGATCGCGAAACTCGCGACCCGCCGCCATCACGTTGTCAGATACACAGGAGGCTAGCAGCTCGTCCTCCGGGCCCAACATACCCAAACGACGCAGCGTCGACGAAGATTCAGGAATCACCGACGCAAACATCCCCCGAGACTTGGAGTTGCTTCGCTTTCATTTAGACGACCGTTCCCCGGCAGAAGCCTCAACCTCGCGCTCCCCACCGCCACAATACCCAGCATCCGAAGCATCGGCTAGCTCGTCCAACTTCCGATCTCCTCCTCCATTCTCGTCCCTTTTCGCGACCCTCGACCCCGAAACAGCTGCTTCCGTTTTCGAACCCTCAGTCGAGCAGTACAAGGACTCGGCGAACGACGACGCAGACGAAGGCCCATCCTCCCCTGCTGCTGCACCGGCCTACTCCGACCCGCTTGTTACCCAGCCTTCGAATAGCGCATCCCGATTCCAGGAAGAGACCAAGCGAGCGCTCCCGCAAGATACCAAAGGCGAATCCTCGCGGACCAAGGAAGAAGAAGCAGAACCACCACCAGCTTACTCGGAGGGATCTAGTCCCCTCCTCTCATTCACATACCTCATGGCTGCCGCAGGAGGAGCCTCGAGTATCATTACTCAGGTTCAACAAGGCGGACCGCCTATCAATACCCTCGGAGGTAAGTTGAAGGAATACCCAAATCGTTTGCTGGTCTGTTCTGTTTAGTCCCCTGATGCTGACTCCTGACTTTTACAGATGGCGCTGCCGACGAAACAATCACCATGGACCTGCGGTGAGTTTTGATCCCCGCTCGAGTTACTTCAGATGGAATTGGAAGCAGGCTAACTTCTGAAATAGGGGAACGCGGTTCTCTCTGTCCCGGGATGAGCTGCTAACACTTCCCGAATTCGTCCTTCTCTCGCTGTTTCCCAACGGCTTATTCCCAGAAGGACACATGGGCGGAGGCTTTTCAGAAGGCGACGCTGTTCAAGTTGATGTGGGTGACACCAATTCCATTTCAGAACTTGATCTGTCCTTCGACAGTCTCGATATTGCATCAGACGCAGAGGAAGCAGCCGGGTCATCTTCGGGGTCTTCAGAGACGCACCCAGATCTCCTGGATGCTGATCGATGTCCGTCGGCTGGTCTTCTCGGCAGCCTGTGCATGTCTCTGCACCTGACCAAGGCTGCTTTAGACATCAGAGTCTCAATGGAGAATTAGGCTTTCTTTTCACTGTACTCCGATGTCGCTGACTTGCATCAATCACAGTACGACCCAGCTTCGCTGCAGTACATGCTCGATTTCTTCCGCAACGTCGCCCAGACCATCCCAGACGGCGGCAGCAGCACTGGGTCCCCGGACAATGACGTGGTTCCTCTCGACCCTGGTGCCAGAGACGACATGCAGAAACGAGCCGGTATCATCGTCTTGCGCGAGGATCTGGATTTCTATGCCATCCCTCACAAGAAAGGAATCGACCAGGCCGAGATGATTGACGTTAAGCGGGCTGCTGCCAAGGCCCTCCTCAAGCAGAATGGTATCTTTAGTGGACTCAAGAAGAGCGACGAGCCGGGTACTACTGAGGCCCATCTTATTGAGATGCTGACTGCTGGGTGAGTCTTTTTTCTCAATTTCCCTTGTATTCCTACCTAGCTATATATACTGACAGAGGGATTGTTACAGAGGCTTCAACCATGACGACACCTGGGGTCATCGTGCCGGCGAGCCCAACAAGGCTGTCATATGCTCCCTCGCGCTTGCTCGTCTGCGCTCCGATATACGCGGCAATGAAATGGGCAACAATGCGGTCGGCATGGCGCAGAAACTGCTCCTTTTCTGGCGCAAACCTGCTCGTAGGTGCTGGTGGGAGGGTGTCGAGCTCGATGATGTCGAAGGTATCGAGGGCAAGAAACTCAAGGTTTGGATTCGTCGGGTATGGACTCTGGAGATGAGTGTTATTGGCTTGCGTTGATCGGGACCGTCATTGCCCTTCTTCTTGACTTTTGTTTCTCATGGATTTGTTGCTGTTGTTGGGTGAGGCTTTTTCTGTTATTGATGTTTTGAGACCCCCTTTTTCGCTACTACACTTTCCTTTGTTTTTGCCGTTGGGTTGTTTCTGGGAGTGTTTGCTCTTTTTTCTTTTTATATTCAGGTCTTGTCTATCACGTTTTCTCATACCGGTGGGCGAGAGAGGAAAATGCAGATATGGCGGGGATCACGATAGCCAGTCACTCTATGTCTAATGGCGTGACTTGGCTTTTCTTGGCCTGATTGTTCCAATAGGCCAACATTCGCAAGAACATATATATGTTTCGTTGTTTCTGGGATCCAGGAAATCACCAGCGAGTCGTCTTTCTTCCCCTTGCCCCAATATCTATTGGCAGCTGACTAAGAGGACTCTATAGAAATGTAGCATATTGTCCTTCTTGTTACTTTAAGCTACCCATTATGCTAGTTTTTCTTTTGCAATCGCACCTTCCTGCTAACGACATGGTCGTTCAAACCGTGTACAACGAGTATCAAGCGCCCTCCTGTGGAGTTTGCTGGTGTGGGTATCTTGGCCATGCGTGGTGATATCACTCACTGGATACAAAGACTCTAGGAGATGGTTTCTCCATATTTACACTCTCTAATGCTAGAAAAGGCAGGTGGATATCTGGCATGAGCAATGGCGATGATAGAAAGCCCCACGAATCAGGGTACTGATCTGGGGCGATGTCTTGGTACGGGATAGAGTCGTTTAATGGATGACAAGTTTAACGATTTAGCAAGTTTGATACATAGGGGCTTTCTGTCCGTATTGAAGTTATTCTTCGTTTTATATTGTATATTACTGCATGTATAGAAGTCCCGGAGATACGGCACTGCTTGCCCCATCCCGGCCCGACATGCAGGTGAGGAGGTGCTCCTGCACGACCACCGCTACCTTCCCCTCCCGGCTTGAGTCGGGCTTGATTGGCGCTCCTTCCAGGAGCCCGAAGATACAAGCCCGAAGAATTGCGGGATACCATACCCGGCTTCCGATAATCTTTTGAACGGTGAATCCCATCATCCGCCAGCTGGCCGTGATTTTCTTCTTTACTCTTGCTAACTTACCTTGCCCCTGACTATTCGTCAATCATCTCAGCTCTTCCCACCGTCACGATCCAAGTCCTCACATCGCCGCCAGGCCTAGAAACAAAAGAGAAATCCCATCATGGCGCCCAAAGTCCCCCCCTCGGGCGTCTGGTGTCCGTCCATAACCCTCTTCCACCCAGTCGAAGACACTCTCTGTATCTCCAACCAAGCAAAATACTACGCCTACCTCTCCTCACCCGCGCTCAACCTCGCGGGCCTAGTCATCCTCGGCACCAACGCCGAGACCTTCCTCCTAACCCGCGAAGAGCGCTTTCAGCTCCTGACCCTCGCCCGGGCCAGTGTGCCCGAGGGGTTCCCCATCATGGCGGGGGTAAGCGGCCACTCGACGAGACAAGTCCTCGAGTTCATCAGCGATGCTGCCACGGCGGGCGCTGATTATGCGCTTGTCTTGCCGCCTGCTTATTTTGGGAAGCCGGCTACCTCGCCGGCTGTGATTAACGGGTTTTTTGACGAGGTGGCGACGAGGTCGCCGCTTCCTGTGGTGCTTTATAATTTTCCTGGGGTCTGTAATGGGATTGATCTGGACAGCGCGACGATTGCCGCGCTGGTGAGGAAGCATGAGAATATTGTGGGCGTCAAACTAACGTGTGGCTCTGTGGCCAAGATTACGAGACTGGCTGCTGAGTTTCCTCCTGAGAGATTTGCCGTCCTTGGTGGGCAGAGCGACTTCTTGCTCGGTGGTCTGGCGGTTGGCAGTGCTGGATGCATCGCTGCCTTTGCCAACGTCTTTCCGGGACTTATCGCCGATGTTTACCGGATCTATACTGGCTTTCGTGATGGGCTCTTTGCGGATGTGCAAGGATGGGATAAGAGAAAGGCTGATGATGTAGTCTTGCAATTGCACCAAGCGCTTGCGCTCGCCGAACAGGCTTGCAAGGCAGGAGGGATTGCTGCCATCAAATACGCTGCGAGCATGGCGATACCGGCCCAGGCTGGGATCTCCGCCGAGGACAGACAAAACATGTTCCAACCTAGGAGGCCCTATTTACCTCTGAGCGAGGCGCAGAAGACGGAAATCCGGGAAGCATTATCAGTATTTCTTGATCCAGACTTGCCTTCTGAATATAAGGTAGCCCAGCTCATGGGTAAGGAGGTTGACCCGATAACGGCTCTCAATCGACTCTATGAACGCACTACGGCGCTGAAGACCTCAAGCAAACTTCGAGGACTTTGAGTTCAGATCCTGTATCTATGGTAGCCGCTGAGTGTGGGATTTGTTCTGACGCTGGTGGGTGGCTCGCGGATATCGGCACGGCACGAATCACGAATATATCATCCTCACAAAACAATACATTAGAATAAATACGCCCGTACAAAATGCCAAACTGTGTTGTCCAGAATTCGCTGTGGTAGGAGGTGTGCGTGGTGACACGACATGGAGTTTCGATGCAGTCAAGTCGTTAGTGCGGATTTATCTCGGTGCCTGGATCTGATGAGACATGGCATCCACAGACATCAAGTGAGATTCCACTCCGTTTGTGATATTCACCAACTCTGCAAATATGCCGCTCAAAGATATTGGGAATTGGAGGTTGAGTACTGACTTGGTTGTTGAACCTTTTCTCGGATAGAGGCACAAGAGGTTGGGAGCCAAGATCATTGATCAAGAGGATCGTCGCTCGCTGGTTTGAGATCGCGGGAAATGACATCAGAGACCCAGAAAGACGGGATGTGCTTTTGTAAAGGTGCAACCTCGAAGGACTTGTCGAGACAGCAAGACCTTTCACCTGTTGCACGTGGAGCTGGCCCAATCATCAATATGGGAAACGAAAAATCTGTCACTTCTGCAAATATGCTAAACATTGCAGCAGAATCGACCAATTGCTCCCTATGAAATAAGACATTTTGGTTGTCGGAGGTTTTATGGATTCTGAAAGAGAGACCTGGGTCGTCGCTGCCGCCAATGTTCTTGGCTCTCACTCCATCCACCAAGGTTAGCATAGAGCTCTCGGTCCTTTCCTCAATGCGCAAAGTCTCCCAGTAACTGCCGCATAAACGAGCGGACCAACCCAAACGCGATCTCAGTCTAGGAAGGAAGTTTCCACTTGGTCCTTCCATCTGGATGGAGAATCGAGGCGGAAGACTGCCGAAGATGTGCCCCCCGTTACCGCAGACTCTTCTTCTCACCGGAAGGTCCAGACTGAAAATAGAAGACCGATGACCGCTGACCGGCTGACCGATTGAGTTTTATCTTTCAGTTTGCATATGATCGACCTTAAGAAGATCGAGATTCGTTTGTAAAAGAACAATTCCACTTCTTCAACCACCCTGTGCCATCGATTTTCCGTGCCGCCAGAATACTTATACTTCAACTGCGACCCGGAGATAAGCAAGACAGCAAACATGGCCAACCTCATTCGCCGATTCACCATTGTGGCGCTGCTCCTGGCACTCGGAGCAGACGCACAATCGTGTTCACGCTCCATGAGTCCCTCATACCCTGCACCCGTGGTTGCCGAGGGTTATGCTGCTCAGCTGATTATCTCGGGCTTGACAAAACCTCGGAGCATCTTGTTTGACACCAAAGGTGCCCTTCTTGTCGTCGAGTCTGGTGTTGGCATCACCCATATCACCCTCCAGGATGACGGAAACACCTGTATTGGCATGGGCAACACTACCACACTCGTCGACAACAAAGAGGTGCTATCTTATATTTCATAAACATAGCTCACTGGTTTAGGCACTGACGACTAATCTGGTCAACAGCTTAACCATGGAATCGACCTTTCCCAGGATGGAAAGACCCTCTACGCCTCGACAGAATCCGAAGTATTCAGCTGGACCTACGACCCGGTTGCTGCCACGGCGAGCAACCCACGCACCCTGATCAATGGCATGTCCACCTCAGGTCACAGCACAAGAACCCTCCTTCTCTCCAAGAAGCAGCCAGACATACTCCTCGTCTCGCAAGGATCTGCCGCAAATATCGACCCCCAAGCCACCGACATGCGCACTGGAATCTCACAGATCCGCTCTTTCAACCTCACCGAGCTGAAAGGTAAACGAATCTATAACTACACCGACGGCACAGTCCTGGGCTGGGGCCTACGGAACTCAGTTGGCGTTGCCGAAGAGCCCATCACTGGTGGCATCTTCAGCGTGGAGAACAGCGCCGACCAAGTGACTCGGAAGGGCGTCGATATCCATGAGAACAATCCCGGCGAGGAGATGAACTTCCATGGCTTTTTGAACGGCACAATGACTATTCAGAGTGCGAACCACGGCTATCCGGGCTGTCTCGCTGTGTGGGGAACCGATATTCCGGATGTAGGGAATATGACGGTCGGATGGCAGTTCTCGCACGACGCGAGCAGCGATGTTAACGATGACCTGTGTATGCTCATGTTTACACCTCCACGTTTGACCTTTCAGGTGTGTTCCCGAGTCTTTTCCTCTTGTGATTGTTTCTAGCCTCAACATTTAACACTTTGTCAAGGCCCACACCGCCCCTCTTGATATCAAGTTCAACCCCAACGGAACGCTCGCCTATGTCAGCTTCCACGGTAGCTGGAATCGCGACGACCCCGCTGGCTACATGCTCTCGGTGATTGCTTTTGCCAACGGCGAGCCGACAGAACCAAGGACCAGCATTACCGCCGCGGTGCCTATCCTCAGCAACCAGGATCCGAGTGCCTGCCCAGGCAACTGCTTCCGACCCGTCGGCTTAGCTTTCGATTCCCAGGAGCGGCTATTCATGACGAGCGACTCGACCGGCGAGATATACGTCGTAGTCAGGACTTCGGCGGATGGGTCAGGAGTTCCCTCGAACAATGGGGGTTCCTCTGATCAGGGAGGCGGTAACAACGGCGGTGGCGGTGGTATCGGTAATGAGAATGCTGCTACTACAGGTGCCGTCGTTCCGCGAAGTTATGAATCTTTATTGTTGGTTGGCGTGACGCTAACCTTGTCTCTTGTAGGAGGTGCTTTCTTTGCCGTCGGCTGATGATGTCTTCTCGACTGACCATGTATCCCGTTTTCGATTCGAAACCTGTTTTTATTCTTCTTTATTTCCATTTCCATTTAACTTTTCCTTTTCTTTCCATGTTTTATCATGATATCCCCTTTATTTTTCCTTTCTTAACCTTTACAGCCAGCTCGGGCAGGGGGACCATACACGTCTCGGCATTCTTCATTTTGATCGATCGGCAAGGAGTTTTGGGAGAAATATACGGCAACCGACCAACGGCGAGGCTCGTCGGTATATTTTGTTTGTGAATGAAAGGCATTGGGGTATGCATGGCTGAGGTTCGACAAGGGACCCGGGGCCAGTCCGAAAGGAAGCTGTGAAGCAGATATTAATTATGAAGTGGTGGTTCGCTGGGGACCGCGTCAATACAAAACCATTCATCCTTCATTGTGCTCATGTGCTTCGTGTGATGTATTGCATTGTATTTCCCTGATCTGAGAACCAAGATTGTCTCCTTTTTTCGCATCCATGTTGTTACTAAAGCAACCTTGACTTGACCTGTTTGGTCTTGGGGACCTCTGGTGGGCTTTTGACCAAGCTTACTATGGCAGCAACGGTCTCGACCGTGAACTTCCCTCGGGCTTGAAGTGAAATTTCGGTAACATTCGTTTACGCATCAAAGGTTTCACTATGAACAGCTCGCCCATTGTCATTAGCAATGGACACCGCGCCGCCGTAAAGCTAGATAAAAGAAAATTGCATTCATTGATATCATTCATATCTGCCGTATTAGCATGCTCTTACCAAGTGTTTATATATAAGTAAATTTCCCATACGACCTGCTGCCTAGTAGACCTGCCCACGAACGAACATCACAACTACTAGACAAGGTCACTAACCCCATGACGAGAATTATCATCTCGTGCCCCGATTCATCGTCAAAGGCTTGAACGGTTTCCGCAGCCGATCCAAAGCCGCGCCCGGACCGGAAGCAGCACCACCACTACCTACCCTGCCCGCAGCAGCAACGCCCTTGCCCACCCGAGTATTACTCAATCCAGCGGGCCTTCGTAAGCCACCGATACCGCCGAGGCCTTTGGGCAGGTTATACGTCGTGGCGTGAAGACAGGCTGCTGAGCGAGTTGGTTCCGGGGGTGAATCATCATCATCTTCTTCTTCCTTGTCTGCATCTTTTCCTTCTTCTTCCTCCTCCTTCTCGGCGGGCTTTGTGGGTGAGCTGGAAAAATGAGCGTATTGCTTGGGTTTTGTGTTGTTGGCATTTGTTGTTGTGCTGGCTGCACTATCATTTGTTGTTGTTGTCTGTGGGAATGTGGACTGGCGCGGCATCAGACGCCCGTTCCCAATCTTGTGAGAAGACAAGGAGGGATCGATAGCCGGTTTTGGCGGGGCCGGGTCGTTATATGTTACTTTGCCTTTATTCAGCGTGAATGAGCTCTGGGGAGGCAGTTTGGGGAGTGAGACATCAGCGGTTGAGATGCTGCTCTTGACAAACCCCAAGATGGACTGTTGATCAGCAGGCCGTTTGGTGGCAGCGGATCTTCTGGCTTTGAAGTCCTTCTCTTGTTGCCTCTTGGCGTCTGCCTCGGCGTTGGCTGCCATCAGCGAGCCCTGGATAGCACCGACACTGACGAAGCCAGGCAATGCGGAGACGGTAAAGCTCGATGATCGTTCCATGGTAGTGGCATAGCCCTTTTCCCATGCCTGCTCTTGCCCATTGTCTTGGTTGACTGGCGGGGCAGCAAGTCTGGGCCTTTTTGATCTCGGCCAGTAGGCTTGCTGTTCGCCCTCACCACCCCGGGCACGCTTGTCATCCAGATTCTTGAGACTCTCTTCCGGGTCGACGGGATGTAAATCATCACCAGGGTTGAAATTCAGTGGAAGCGAGCCGAAGATGGCACTCTCCGACGGCAGCTCGCGTCCCAAGATCTGGGCCATCTGGGACAGGATTGGCCGTTCGAAACATGGTCCTTTCTTTGCGAAAGAGCTGCTGATGGGTTCGACGAAAGGCGATAGCTCATTTTGCCCCCCATTCGACTGAGAAATATACATCGGATAGCTGAGATAGAGCAGAGACTGAGCCCTTGTCATTGCGACGTAGAGCAATCTTCTTTCTTCATCGCCGTCCTCAGATCGGGAATGGGGGATCGAGCCAGTGTATACGGCGGGGACAAAGACAATCGGCCACTCCAGACCTTTGGCTGCGTGGATGGTCGAGATGGTGACAACCGGTTTGTTTTCCTGGCCGTCCTCGCCTTTCTGGGCGTCTGATGCGAGGGACACATTGGCCAGAAACTTGGGCAATACCTCGACTTCTGTCGACTGCTCGAGTCCATCTATTTCTGGGAGGGTATCATCGCCTACCTGCGCTAGGTCCCTCTCGAAATCCGCAGCCATGTTGACAAATTCCTGGACGTTTGCCCATCGCTGTTCATGTTCTTCCGGCTGGCTATCTTGGAGCCATTTTTGAAAATTGATGCCCGTCAAAAGGTGCTGTATCAGCTCGACCAGCCCAAATGGTGTACTCTCCGACGCCTCTGAGATTCGCTTCCGTAGTCCGTTCAGCAATCTGAACAGATCGCCACCAATCTTCTGCTCTGCAGGCTTCGTGATCTTGGTTTTGGCCTGGCGATCTCCGCGGCAATGCTTGGAGAGCAAATCCCACAGACTGAGGGACGACTTTTCAGCCTCCTCAATGAGGGTTTTAACGGTTCCCTCGCCGATTCCTCGACGTGGAACGTTCATTATCCGTCCCAATGCATCGTTGTTTTCAGGCTGATGTATTACCCGGAGATAGTCGATGATGGTCTTGATCTCGGCTCGCTCGTAGAACTTGAAACCTCCCACCATCTTGTACGGAATCCCAGCCTTCCCAAGCGCGCTCTCGACATGTCTCGACAACGAGGCAGATCGCAGCAAAACAGCAACGTCACCGTGGTTAAGCATTTCGCCAGACATATAGATGGCTCTGCGAATCTCCGAGACGATCCATTGCGCTTCCACAGATGCACTCCTAAGCTTTCGCAAAACGGGTCGTGTTCCCCGGTTGTGTATGGGCTTCAACACCTTTTGGTATCGCTTGGTGTCCTGCTGTATCACTTGCAGTGAGAATTCTAGAATAGACTGAGAAGAACGGTAGTTCTCTTCGAGAGAAATCTCGTCGGTACCCGGAAAGTCTCGCAGGAGTCGCCACAGGTTCCTGATCTCTGCAGATCGCCAACCATATATGCTCTGGTCAGGGTCCCCGACAATGGTAATTCTTCTCCTCTCCTGAGCAAGCAGCTTCATCAGCTCATACTGAACGCCATTGGTGTCTTGATACTCATCAATGAGCACAGTCTGGACGTTTGCGACGCAAGAGGGAAATTTCTGAAGCAACTCGACGCAGCGGACCAAGAGATCATCGTAATCAAGAAGATTTGACCGCTCAAGATGGGCTTGGTATTCGGCGTAGCACGTCTCCAGATCCTGGAGTCCTGGAGTTGTGGCTGGCTTTTGACGTGCAGGGGCAGCTGCCACGTCTGTCCCTTTTGCTTTCTTCTTGCTGATCCATGCTCTGGCAACTGGGGCTTCGAGAGGAAGTTGAAGGCGTTTGATGATTCTGTTAATGATGGATCTCGAATCGCCGTCATCAGCAATGCCAAACTTTTGGCTCAGGCCGATCTTGCGACCATAGGCGGCCAGGTAGCGTCGAGCGATGCTGTGAAATGTGCCAAGGATGAGTTTCCTCTCCCGTCCGTTTCCAATGGCCTTTCCAATGCGCTCCTGCATTTCGCGGGCGGCCTTGACGGTAAAAGTAGCGACCACGACATCCTCGGGGCGGTATCCCACGTGATCCACGAGCCATACCACACGGGAAGTGAGGGTGTGAGTTTTGCCGCTTCCTGGACCGGCCAGGATGGCTACAGTGGCTGCATCGGAGCTTACAGCCCGGGCCTGCGCCGGGTTGAGACTTGCGAGAATTGGGTGAAGCTTTTGGGATGGTGTGGCTGCTGAGGGAGGCATGGAGAGAGCAATGGCAATGAGGCCCGGAAAGACGCGTTGTAAACCCTGCGGGTGGTTGTTGAGGGTTAGAAGAACCGCGCCAAAAAATGCTCGTCGATTAGCAATACCATTTGCCAAGTCTGCCAGTAATAGGATGTGTGTGCAAATTACAAATAGACCAAGGAAAGAAAGGAAAAATAACTTTGACCCAAGGGTCAATTGATTGGTGACAGAATTCGTGACCAATGTGTTGAACATTCACGGCAGGCGCGACAGTGGGATCTACCAAGCCCACGAAAGCACGTGACTAGAAATGCTGACGTCAGCTTTCCATCCCTAACAGAATTTGCTGACATAAATGTAATCAGATGTGACTAGTAACGTCCTTTCCTCAGTCCAAATCGCCAAAACCTCTCACTCGATGAGCTTCAAGGCGAGATGCTTTGGACGCTCACTCGATCTCAATGAACATCTCGAGTTGCCAGGTTTCGGTGCCTAATGTGACACCTCGCCGTCCGCCTTCTTCGATCATAAATGCAAAGCATCGCCTGCGCCGATTTTCTGCATCCTACCCGCTCGGGTCCAGAACTCCTTGGGCAGGCAGGTCCAAAAAGCATCACGGCACAGCATCTTGGCTGCCGATTCAACTCTCCGATCGATCCATGGTTAGGGCACATCCTCCAAGAAGCCCTTTTGTTCCATTGATCTTGAGCTTAGATTTTACAAATACCCTCACAAGTGTTCCAATTCGTGGCTCCGTGCATCGTTATCCATCTCGCCTTTTGGCTCGAACAAGAGGCATAAAGTTGCAGGTGTGATGATATGTCACTAGCAGGAGCTTCCTTGCGCTACCGCATCTTTCCAACCGATTCATATTACGCTAAGGCCTAACAGGGCTTAGATGCCCAGACTTTTCCAGGTCAACACAACAACCATCAAGAAAAGAGATCAAAATCGGCCAGTAATTTTCATCATTCTCTAAGCATTACTTATCATATAATTAAAGAGGAACAAAGTGTAGTTTTCCCTGTTCAAATTGCTTGAATAATGGATTTTTAAGTATGTAGTGGAAGTAAAGCTTTTAAGGTGCAACAGTCGAAAGAAGCTAGGCAGCTAAGCCCCGTTAGGCCTTAGCGTATTATGAATCGGTTGGAAAGATGCGGTATCACATAAACACTGGTCACGTCACAAAGCTCTCCCTAAGAAACGAGGCATTCATCACTTTGTCAAATCGTTGATATCCATGACATGGCGTACCAAGGCAATGTGATTTACTTCAGGATCAACAAGATGGTTTCGCCAGATTATTATTGTCTGTCCTCTGCCAGGGGGTTGTCGGGAGTCGTTCGTCCTGGCGTCTAACCAGGCGACCCCAATGGCCCTCGCAGGCTGCTCTGGAACGTGGTCCGAAGTTTTGTCAAGCCCTAGGACAGCCTGACACAACCACACACGACAGGAACAGGACGAATACACGTTTTGCTGAAACACCTAGGCAGGTACGGTCCCGAGAAGAGTTAAAGATAGAACAAACAAGCTGAAAACGAAATGAACAACACAGGACAGCATGAATGATAATGACAAATGATCAACATGAGCAGGCAGATCCGGGGCCGCCGTTTTGTTCTATTCCACGTATAACATGAGGATATTCAGCTGATGGGATGATGATCTGAGGGGCCTTCCATGAATGATGGACATTGCTGCCGCCGTGATATTTGTTGTGATGGTGATGGACTTTACCAGATGGAGGAAATCACCAAGTTGATGGAACAGCGAACTAACTCCATCCAGGTTGGCAAACAGGGTCGTTGATATCAATTGGTTGGTTTATCAAGGTGATGTGATGCCGGCACTGAGCTAACTGCCGTCACACTCTTCACATCGGCAATGGGCCGGAGGCAATAGTGACGGTGCCTTCACGAATCCCATGAACTGCGAATGCGAGGCAAAGGGGGTTCTCATTGGGGAAAGGTCTTGGTGCTCAATGCAAAGATTGCACATTCTCATGCACAGTTCGAAGAATTGGGAACGCTAACGAATATTCTTACGACCACGATCTCAAATCCATTGATATGCGTCGTGAAGAGTGCGGCGCGAACGGCATTGTGATCGTTGTGGTGTGGGGAAAGCCCAAGCAAAGGAGCCCAGAGGAATCCTCGATGGTGTTGAGCATTATTCACATGGATCGATCCATCTTCCTTTTTCCTCTTTCCCTCTCGCGCATCCCCGGGCTAGTGATGGGGGCGGCGGGTTGAGGCTTTTCAGCACATCAATCAGGCATCGCAAAGTGCAAAGAGCACAGCAAAATGCGTCTTGGGGTCCAGTCCCAAGACTCGAGGGTGACGAACAAGGATCGCCAATTGCCAATTGGGGGTTCAATATGAAGAGGGGCAGAAGAACATCGACAGGGGGCTTTTGCGGTTATTGAGGGGGACGGGTGGTAAGCTTGAGTGACAGTTGTGCCAGCCAATCGCGTGTAAGCGTTTGCCGCTCACCCGTCCGAGCGATCAAGTCGATCCGTCCAACCAGAGCAAACAACACCCCGCAACGCTGCAAGAACGAGGTCGGGACAATGTTCCTGGCGCCTGCCCTCGCCGACCACTCGCTGCCCGTGATGGACATGCAAGTGACATGAGCTAGTGTGAAGCGTGTGCTGGAATAGAAAGTAGAGGGCAAGTCAGGTCACAGTTCGTTGCAACGTCAATTTGGTCGCTTCCCCTTCTTCCAATGAGCATTTTCCCCTTCATTGCACATCTCACTGCTTGAAATCAAAACCAACCTGGAAAGCGACAAAGCCGACATCTCACATCTGTCTCAACAGCCGCTATATACTCCGTACATTACCCCAGTGCCTGGAAAAAACACTGTCCTTGTTCCCCTGCCCGCTTACCTCCGTGTGTTGCTACTCCGTGCCGCAACCTCCTCTCGCTGGTCTGGCGATCTCTTAATTCCTGCGAGTCGCTGCATCCAAAGCACATTGTGTTTCGGCGTGGCGGAGACCATGAGGCATTGTTGACGGTGAAGGCCCCCCCAGCAAGGACAAAACTCCCAAGGACCCGTGTTGGACCCGTCGGCTCGGCCTCTCCATCATGCGCACAGGAGTCTTTGGTCTCTATAACTATCTTACTCTTCTTCCATTCTTGTTTGCCTTTTACAACATCCCATCTTGTGCCGCCATACCGTCGACCGGTTACACTCTCGAGCGACGACAGCCAGCAGAGCCTCCGGTTCTGGAACCCCCCATCTCACTGGGCGCACTACGTGATCCGAAATACCTCCCGTACCAGATTGGCGGCATCGTCGGCTCATATGGGCTTTGCCTGCTGGTGGTCGTCTCTCTCCTGCTAGCTCTACGACGGAGACGCAACATCATATTAGACGGTGGTGAACTCCCATCCGAAAACAAAGAGGCCTTCAACCCGTTCCCCGAGCCTTTCCTCCTCCAGTCCGAGATCGAGTACCAGAACGCCCTCCAGAACTTCCAGACCGATCCTCAGCTTCCGCCACTCAGCCCGTATAGGAATTACTCGCTCCCATCCAACACACCGCTCAGCCCCACCAAGTCTACGCGTACAGCAAGGACCAACCGGACCGGTGACCAGATCCCGCTCAGCGCCAGATCCCAGGCTTCATTCCTAACCGCCCCCTCGCCGACAACAACAACAATCAGCATCCTCTCGGCAGGAATCGACCTAAACGTAGACCAGACAATCGTGCACCGAGACAGAGCCATGGCGCAACAACAGCTAGAAGACATGTACAAGTACGTGATGGAGCAAGAGGCAGCAAAAGAAGAAGGACGAGAGTACCAAGGTCCGCCGCTGCCCTCGCCATCGACCAAGTCCACGGGCGTGCCCAACACACCCATAACCCCCGGCGGCGGCAGACGAGGCAAGCCATCAAACCTGAACCTCTCGCGCGAAGAAAAGACTCAATCCCGGGGCTCCTCAATCCTCTCCTTCCTCAAGTCGCCCCGGAAGAACAAGGCGCCCACGGCAGTCTCAATCTCGTCGCCCATCATGACCCCCATGAGCGGGACCTTTCCGCGCCACCACGACGAGCAAGAAATGAACGCGATACCGCACCGTTCTTATGCCCCTCCCCCGCCACCACCGCCCGTACCTCAAGTCCCCTCCGACCTCCCCTTCCGCAGAGCCGGGCACGGTAACAACCTCCCCACCCCAGACATGTCCCCCATCAGCACACAAAGCATAGACGAGCGCATCGACGCCGCCCTAGTGCGTCCCCCAACCCGCGATAACAGAGCTCGTCGAGACAGAGGCGACTCCCATCTGCGCGACAATTCCGCCACCACAACAGGCGGCAGCTCAGGAGAAGAAGAACCACCCTCGGCGTCCTCGGAGCGCTCAACCTCTGGTCTAGTCGGCCTGCCCACTTCCCCAAAGCCAGGGGTGAACCGCTTCCCCTCGTTAAATTCCCTGCCGACCTCCCCAAAACCAGGCTCGACATTTTCAAACAGGGGCAAAGCCCCCGCTGCTATTCGCGCAGGTGGCGCGTTGCCTCTGAGAGTATACGAGCCTAGCCTTGCCAGCCCGTCGGCAGCAAGCCATAGCACCAAACAGACGGTGTTTACGAGAGCTGCGCCGGGGCCGCTGTCCCCTGGCATGCAGACGGGTATGCGGACGCCGTACACGGGCGCTGCGGTGCCGTACACGCCGTATCAGCCGTTTAGCCCGGTTGTGCCCATCACGCCTAGTTTGGTGACCAAGGCTGATCGGAAGAGGATGAGGAAGCTGGAGCCTAAGACGCCTACTGTTGAGATGGTGAGGGATACTGAGGATGTTTGGTAAAGAAGGGATTTATATATAAACGTATGCTTGCTTTTCGTTGTTGGTTGTTTGGATGTTTGATTGGAAATCGAAACTTTTATATATATCCCATCCCTAGCTGTTTTGGGGCAATCTTTGGTAGATACTTCTTTTTCGTTTCCGCATTTTTTCTTTTCTTTTCTTGTTATGATGTTTTCTTTGCATGTTTGGTGTGCGATGGATGGGGTGGGTGGATGGTGTTTTGGGGGGATATTTTGTAATGAAGTCGAAAGAAGATTCTTTTGCCCACTCACTTATCTGAGGTGGGCAGGTGCTTGATTTGATACCGTAGTAGTTTCCCACTCCATCTCATGGCAACATCATATCTTGTGCTCATGCCGTTGTTTACTTTGTGTGAATGAGCGTAAAATGTTTGAGTGCGAATAGGTTGGACGCTCGTTTCATTCGTTGGTAATGGATGGGATGAGTGCCATTAGCTGATTGAGTGGGTGGCTGATCTGTGAATTCATTTTTTGTTCTGTTCGAAGTTGCGTCGTTAACTGGCTGACTCTCTTGTGTTGTTGTCATCTTTTCTCAATCGTGAAATGTGCATTTTCTGCTTGGTTTGGGTTGTTGTCCCATGAGGCTCAACTCAGGAACTTAGGACGAGGAGGTTAACTTGAGGTTGGCCGATGAATGAAGTCCATGTTTTTTTTTGGTTCATAAATTCCGCTGTTAACAAACTCCAGTGTTGGGTTTCACTTGATTGTGTATGCTGCATTGTCTGGTTTGTTGTAGGATGAGGCTTCAACTCGGAAATCTAGTCCGAGATGACTTGCGTTGACTGAGATAGACTTGATGGTATAATAGAAACGAGAGTGGAATGAGTTAGATATGTTCCGGGAATGAGTTATGGTGATATAACCTCCCATTATTTCCTCTTATATGTGTAAAGTTTACGTTTGGACAATGTGATTATGAGAGGATATCCGTATGTGTGTGATTGCTCCTTTGGTGTTTCAGAGCTGAGAACTTTGAGGGCACAACTTTACAGATTCACCTTCAAGTTGGCTTGAAGAAGGTAAGGGGGCGGATGTGAAACGGATGTCTCCGTGCTGGTTACGAATCCGTCAACTGACAAGCTCACCTTCTTTGTTTTAAAGCTCACTGCTTACTGTACGGGTATCAGTCTCCGAAATATTGGATCAAGATCATAACTGAATTGTCAATGCCCGACCTTCCATCCGACTTCGGGTCGGAGTGAGTGGGATGAATTTAGAGTTTAAGAATTTTACCTCACGGACCGATGACCTCACAGCCCGGGTCGGTACGGATCGATTCGGGATCCCCAACCGAAGCACGTTTAATCTGATATCCACATTCAAGGCAAGACAACAATGGAGTTGTTTGCTCGGATCTCGAGATCTAGATCGAGCCTACACATGGAATTTCAGCCTTACCATGGCCCGGCCAGGCTTGGGATGGAAACCGTAGAAATGATGCATAAACCCCAACTCGGCGACTTGAAGAGGTAAAGAATCCACACGGAGCTGGGGTGGAATATTCCTGAAGCTGTCAACGATGCGCCCGGGTGGAGTATGGCCCTGCCTACCAAAGACATGTCTCGCAACCGGCCGGGCAAGCTCCGGTGGTATGAAAAGTCGGCGAATCGTGGACCTCGTACGGGCGGCGCGATAAGTGCCGTGAGGCTGGTTTCACCGCATCGATAGTTGTTCTCGCGATCTTGTTTCTCTTTCTTTTTTCCCTGTTGAAGGCTTCCCAGCTGAGCGCTCTCGGGACGCCTCCATGTCTTGGAGGACTGTCCAGGCTCCAATGAAGGCGCACGGAATGGTGGGGGCGGCCATGAAGAACTTGCGATTTGCTGAACATCCGGCTGTCTCTGAGCGTGGGTGTGCGCGCACAAAGATAAAATTGAAACCTGAAGTCGGTTCAGGTTTTGTTCTTTTCGTCGAGTGTACTCCGTAGCATGGTGACCCCGACTCCCTGGGAGTATTTGAATTGTTGCTTCTCCCGGTCCGGTCTCGAAGAGTTTATGTATCGATCGTAAACCACTCTCTCCACCAACATGAAATCGTCCCTTGCGATCATCAACCTTTTGTTCTAGACTCCTGCAGGGACAAGAACTCCAGGGCAGTTGATCCCGGATCGGCGACTTCTTCAAGTTCTCGATTCTTTTAGAGGAGCTTTGGACCTGCCAAGAGCCCCACCGAAGAATCCCCGGAAAGGGCAGGAAACGGCACGAAAGCGCACGTGTTGGCTCCTCCCCCCCTAAAACGCTGCTTAGGTAAACACGGAGTTGGGTGGGCAAACTTGGTTTAACTCGGCCCCAGCCGCATCAAGTCTCATCATACGATTCTGGCACAAATCGTCCCACCAGTAACCCGATCGATTTCTCTCTACCACCCAAATTCCAACGTCGGTCAGCTCATCGAGCAGGAATCGAAGAGACAATTGCCCATCTACCGCACGCAAACACCGTACGATCCGACCAACGATTATCCATTGGACCGACGCGATCTCTCGGCACAGGCTTCCAGAACTCGAACCTGTCGGGAAAACCCCGCCCTGCGTGAGCAAGTCGGCACCGTGGATTGACTCCATTCACGAAGACGGCCCCTATCCGGACCCCATCCGGACCCTTCCAGGCCACACTCTACCGCAGGTAATCGGCAGAGACGAGGCTGCATGTAACAGCCCATCTGTCCTGTCCCTACACCTTGGGTGCCGGCAGATAATAAAGAAAACAATGGCGGGTGTCGAGGCCACTGGTGTCGAGTCCCCTAGTCTCTTTGCTGGGCTCGACACCTTTGACATTGGCGATGGATCAATAGACAATAATCCCGTTGGCCCCTTTTCAGCACATCTAGGTGACGACAGCGTCAGCCCTGCCGGCCCTGCCAATACCATTGCTCCCTCCTTGACTGAGACTACCACGGCTGGTCCCGGTGGGCCCTCTCCGACCGTCTCCCCTACCTCGCTCGACGGTAGTCAGCACTCTTTCTTCAACCCAGATCCATCAAACTGGAACTTCCATGACAACACACCCCCGTACGAGCCGACCACCAGTGACATTTCCTACGACACCCTCTCTGGTGCTCCCTTTCAACAGTCCTGGGAGCTGCCAGTCCACTTGAATGTAAACCAACAACTACACTCTCAGGCTACCACGGCAGCAGGTGTCGACCCCAGTCTATATGCGCCCAACCTGTCCATGCCGCATGGTCTCCCAAATCTAATCCGTCCAGAGATTCCACCACATTTACGCAACACATTAACTCCCGCCCAGCAGGAGAGATTAAAGACGATAGCTATGCCGCCCCATCTCCAGTACCATTCGCCCAAGAGCGCTGGCAGTCCGGACTCGGCCTCGAGCGGCCACTTCAAGGGCGGCGGCACCGCTGGGTCCTCACCAGACCTTGCCGACCTGTCCAAGCCCGGCAGCAGGAAGCGCAAGTCTTCTGCCGATATCGAAGACGATGACGACGACGACGATCTCGACGGGCACCAACCCGTCAAGAAGACAGCCCACAACATGATCGAGAAGAGATACAGGACGAATCTGAACGACAAGATCGCGGCACTACGAGACAGTGTACCGGCTTTGAGGATCATGTCGAAGAGCGCTAGAGGGGAGGACACTACCGAGGACAGAGAAGAACTACATGGATTAACGCCAGCGCACAAGCTTAACAAGGCAACTGTAGGTTGGCCTTTTGTTTTCTCCCGAAGCAATGACTGACCCGTGCTGCAGGTTCTGAGTAAGGCGACCGAATATATTCGGCATCTTGAGAAACGCAACAATCGTCTCCTCGAAGAGAACAGCAGTATGCAGGCTAGGATATCCGCCTTTGAGAAGCTATTCATGGCAGGCGCGATAACAGGCCAGATTCCAAATCCCCTCCAACAACCACCCACGCCGATTCAGTATCCTCAGGACGTCCAGGGGTTCATGAACCCAACGCCAATAGCCACTCCCCGAGGACAAGACCCCCAGGGCTTAATACCGGTACCCGACGACATGAAGCGCATTCTGACGGCACAGCAGCAGATGAACCGGCCATACCCGGTCCCCTCTCCTCAGTCGGCATTCGGCCAGCCAAATCCCGCAGCGATACGCCGGCAGCAGATTCAACAGCAACAGCAGCAGCAGGCGCAAGCGGGGAGGTGGAATCC
Organism: Rhypophila decipiens; assembly: GCA_033297075.1. Classification (NCBI taxonomy): domain Eukaryota; kingdom Fungi; phylum Ascomycota; class Sordariomycetes; order Sordariales; family Naviculisporaceae; genus Rhypophila; species Rhypophila decipiens. The sequence continues at coordinate 127,639 of MU858046.1, read as the reverse complement.
GTATTTCGGAAAGCTCATGGTTGGATCCTTGGCTGGTCTCATGCTTGTCGAGGCCTTTGTCGAAAAGGAGCAGAGCAACGAGACGCCAGAAGGCCGCGGTCTCTACGCACTGCCTCTTCAGCTTGTGTCGAATTTCGTCCAAAAGACGCATTTCAGCATCGGCGGCCACTACATATCGGCTTTTGAGATGCTTAACAAGCTCAAGTTCTTGATGCTTGTTGGAAGCTTGGTATGGGTGTTTGTAGGTTCATTCCTTGGTGATTCGGGACCCAAACCCTCAGAAAAGACGAGACAGCAAAGCTCGGTCGTCGAAGCAGTCCCGTCGCTGGCCTCGCCTATTCACGTTCGCCGACAGGCCTGGCTTACGGCAATTCAGACTGTCTGGGTACCCAGACACAATTTCTTCCTCGAGGCGGCCGCCTTGCTGCTCAAGTGTCTCAAGTACACAGTCAGGAGCACCTTTGGCGTGCGTGCCTACCTCATGTTGGCTGGATTGAGCGAGGAGCAGGAGGCTGCTCGCGTCAAGGCTTGGACGATTGCGCTGGATGCCCAGCTGGCGGGCGGTGATGTCGAAATTAGTAGTAGCCGGCTCACCCTCACCTACCTGGCTCTGGGCACTCTTCCCGATACGCCTCTCCGCCTCATGATGGCGGCTCTTCACATCCGCGTCCTTTTATGGCAGGCCGGTGACAAGTGGGGATATCTCAACGCTTTCGCTGCCAAGTGGGCCCGTGGAAAGTGGAACAGCGCCCGACAACTTAACCGGATCCTGAAGTCTCTGAACGACGAGCATACCAGCCCTGACGATGTCCTCCCAGATCACCTCGAATTGCTCCTCGAGCAGGACTGCGACGATGTGCTCAACGACATGATCATTCAGAGAGCTCATAATCTGGCATGGAACAAGCACACGACGTACAATGTCGTCGATGAAATTGATGGCATGAATACTGTGGTGGACGATCCCGCAGTCAGGTCACCCATGGACGCGGTCGCAGCTTGGTATTCGAGCTTCATCCTCCATCACGCCCTCGTCAACAGCCTGGCCAACTCGGTAGACAAGGTTCCAGATACGGATAGGTCAGTATCGGAGGATATTACTCTGGCAGTTGCTCTGGCCCCTATCGGCTCGAATGCCCAAATCCACGGTCTGATTGCGCGCGCCACGCTCATCAGCGAGAAGCGTGGCGCGAGCATTGCCGCGGCCATCCAAGCTCTCGGGCCCTCGTCCAACCCTGACAAGCACCCACAATACAGCAAGGGTGTGCCGCCGCTTATTGACTCGCCCATGGCCCCGATTGCTCCGGACATGGATGCGCAGGTTGCGCTGAAGCGCGCCATGGCGATTGCCCAGCTGCAAAAGTTTGCCGAGCCATCGAACGACGCAGTCACCATGATCAACACGACTATTTACGGATCGACGCTCGAGGATATGACGCTTCTTGGGTATACTGCGGCATTTCATCTGATGGAGTATCTCCATGGGCATGGCGTCGCCAGGGACGCGTGTGCCGGCTCGCTTGAGAGGCTAGCGGGCGGGCTGAGGATATGGGTTGGCAGCTCGGCGGGTCACAAAGCCGGGCTGGATGGGAACAGGAGGCAGCAGATGATTGACAGGTGTCTGGCGATTACCAAGAGCATGGTTGGCATCGAGGCTGATCCGGGGTATGCCAGCATGGACGAGTGCGACGAGGATGGTGATGGGTGTTGAATTTTGTCTTTTTTGTCTTTTATGAGGTGTTGTGGTTTCGATCATCGATCAGAGTAGGGACTTGGACTTGGAACTTGAATTCCACTCTTATCTTTTGTATCTTTTTTCTTTTCTTTGTCCATACGAGCCGAAGGAACTCTGGTCATTCTATTGTCTTGCTTTATATTTCTTTTATATCTTTTGGGCTCTCTTGAAAAGTATTACTACCATGTACTTGCCGGTTTTATATACCTCTTTTTCTTTATGTCATTTATTTATTTTATATGTTCATATCTCAAGGTATGGCGTTCAGATGTCGGATACTTTTAAGATCCGGGCGGGGGAGTTGGGCAAAGGAGAGTGAATGAAAGGTTTATTACAGTCGCAACCAAATATTGGTTCCTCTTTGAGTTCAGTGTTGGGATAAGTGAGGTATGAGATTTTACGGATGGTGGAGACTTGGACTGTAGATGAGAATTGAGAAGAATAGAATATTAGTTCTATGTGTTGATGTTGACATTTTTGTTATTTGCGAAGTCCATGTGGCTATTGTGCTTGAAGTGAGTGACGGTACTACGCCTGAGATTAAACCTTTCTGGTAGCTTTAGATTTAGCCCGAGCGGTCTTATTTGGGATTTTATCTTGTCACGGCTCGGAGGAAAAGTACCGAATCCCCGGATTGCGAGGTGAGGCTGCAATGCGGAGCTTGATGCGGAGGTGCGTCATAAGCGTGGGGGTTTAGTACATCCTGAATTGATGCTTTTGAAGGTTGCCAAGAGTGAATGGATATGCAAGATTGCGGGCAGTCGATGATATGAAGATAGGATATTTTGACTTAAGAGAATGATAGGGATGGGATTTGGACTTTTTTGTATGGTCATATTGGGTGATTCTTTTCAGATCTGGATCCGGCTGTTGGAAGCTACAGTACCGTATTAATAACTAGCTCACTTGCTGAGTTGAGTACATGTAGCCCGGTCGATCTTCCGAGGGGTAGTGTAATTATCAAGCGTTGCAGGTTGTTATAGCGATAAAAGTGAATAGAGAACCGGGCAGTGGGTCGAATTCCGAGTCTGGAGTTGAGTTTTTTGCCGAATTATATGCGGATTTCCGAGCCTGTGTACGGAGAAGGTCATTAAACTGACTGTGACTGACACCAAGTTAATTACTCGGTATCCGGAGTCTGAGCGTATTCTTTCGCAGTCAATTAGGTTTCTCCGTCGACAATTACTTTGGGAATTTCCCTCGTTGATATTTCCAGCGGTCCAGGCCCCTTTCACACCAAAACATCTCCGCGGCATTGCGTGGGTGTGGTGGGACGTCCTAAAAGGGGTTTGTATCTCTGGGGAGGGGCCCTCTGATTGGTCAGATATGGGTTACCTATGGAACCTGCAACCCCTTATCAGTTGCCGCACGCAACACCGGACATTCTTATCATTGATCAACGGTTTCTTGCTATCTCCAGTCCACGAGAAGATAGATCCCCGCCGTTCAAAGTTTCTTGAGTGTTTCAATTGTAATGTTTCCTCGGGGTTGGACTTGTTTTGTCACTTCCGTGGGAATAATGGGTACATGATACATTGCCCCGGAGGACAGAGGACAGAGGACAGAGCACAAGTTACCTCCGTATCTGTAACTTTGGGCGATTTGCTTCTCCGGGGTTTGGTATATTGCTCAATGGCATCTTGTAAGCCCAGGCTGTTGACAAGAGACGCATTTCAGCGGAAATGCACTTTTCCGTCATCTTGCGTTGGATATCTGTTGCTTGCCACACCCTTGATGGTACCATGTTGATCAAAGTGAACAGCCAGGACACTTTTGTGTGACTTTTCATTCCCTCCTTTCTTTCTGTCCCGCGCAGTCAAAGGCTTGGATTCTGAGTTGAATCCATGCCTTGAATTTCATCAACTCAACTCTCTATATTCGTCCTTTGGCGATCAACAGCTTTGTGTCTCAATGACACGGTGATGTACAGTTTCTTGTCCAACATCATCACCCATCATGGCGTCCGGAAACCGCAAAAAGGTGGTCATCGTGGGCCTGGGCATGGTGGGCATAAGCTTCATGTAAGTCGACAGTGACAGTTCTCCTACCAGACATGCATACTAACCCACATTCAGAGAAAAGCTCTTGAAGCTCGACGCAAGAGAGCGTGAATACGACATTGTCGTCATTGGCGAAGAAGCTCACCTGGCCTACAACCGCGTGGGACTAACCAGTTTCTTTGACCACCGCAAGGTCGAGAACTTGTACCTGAATCCGCTGGAATGGGTATGCAGAACTATCAAAACAAAGCTTTGAGCACACAAGGCAGAATCATGACTGATATGGTGGTCGTCAACAGTACAAAGCAGTGCCCGACCAAGCGCTCAGCTACCATCTCAACACAAAAGTCACCGCAATCAACCCCTCGTCGAAAACCGTCACCTGCGCCGACAACCAGGAAGTCGCCTATGACGTGCTCGTCCTCGCCACTGGCTCGGATGCCGTTCTTCCGCGACATACCCCCGGCCACGACGCCAAAGGGGTCTTTGTCTACCGCACAATCGACGACCTCGAGAAGCTAATCGAGTTCTCGGCGACCCAAAAAGGCACAGTCGGAGCCGTAGTCGGCGGTGGCTTGCTCGGTCTGGAAGCAGCCAAGGCAATGATGGACCTGCAGTGCTTTGACAAAGTGGCCGTCATCGAGCGAAATCGCTGGGTTCTCAGCCGTCAGCTCGACGCAGATGCCGGGGGCATGGTCGTCGAGCAGGTGCGCACCTTGGGCGTGGAAGTCCTCTTGTCCAAGAGGGTAGGCAAGATCGATGTCGACGACACCACCGGCGGAGTCAAAGGTGTGGTCTTCGAAGACGGCGAGTACATGTCCTGCAGCACCATCTGCTTCGCCATCGGCGTCCGCCCACGGGACGAGCTGGCCCGAAAGGCGGGTATCAAATGCGCCGACCGGGGAGGGGGCGTCATTGTCGACGACAGCCTGCAGACCAGCGAGCCCGACATCTACGCCATTGGCGAATGCGCAAGCTGGCAGGCCCAGACCTTTGGCCTCATCGCCCCGGGCATAGAAATGGCCGACGTCTTGTCTTTCAACCTCACCCAGGCAAAGCTCCACCAGCCGCGCCTGTATAAACGACCAGACCTCAGCACCAAGCTCAAGCTGCTGGGCGTCGAAGTAGCAAGCTTTGGGGATTTCTTTGCAGACCGCGACGGGCCAAAGTATCTGCCCGCCAGAGGTGCAACCAAGCCATCGTCTTCCCCTGGCACCCCAGCAGCAATCAATACCATGACCAACGGCCCGCCACCCTCCCCCGTCAAATCCCTGACCTACAAAGACCCCTTCCTCAACATCTACAAGAAATACATCTTCACACTCGACGGCAAATATCTCCTCGGGGGAATGATGATAGGCGACACAAAAGACTACGTCAAACTGGCCCCCCTCGTCAAAACCCAGAAACAGCTCGACATTCCTCCCTCCGAGCTCATCCTGGGCAGTTCCTCGAACAATAGCCCCGAAGACGAATCCGACCTGCCCCCCGACACACAAATCTGCTCCTGCCACAACGTAACCAACACGGACGTGATATCCCTCACCAAGAACAAAGAATGCAAGACCCTCTCCGAGATCAAATCCTGCACCAAAGCCGGGACCGGCTGTGGCGGGTGCATGCCCCTGGTAACATCCATCTTCAACTCAACAATGAAGAGCATGGGCAATACAATATCCAACCACCTCTGCCAACACTTTGCCCACTCCCGCGCAGAACTCTACCACATCGTCATGGTCAAGCAACTCAAGACATTACCCTCCGTCATGGCCGCCGCCGGCACAGATCCAGCCTCAGTAGGCTGTGAAGCCTGCAAACCAGCCGTCGCGTCCATTTTTTCCTCCCTATGGAACCGCCACGTAATGGACAAGACCACGCACGGCCTGCAAGACACCAACGACCGCTTCCTGGGCAACATCCAGCGCAACGGGACATTCAGTGTAATTCCCCGCGTCTCGGCGGGGGAAATCACGCCCGACAAATTGATTGTCATGGGCGAGGTCGCAAAGCAGTATAACCTGTACACCAAAATCACGGGTGGGCAGAGGATCGACATGTTTGGGGCCAAGAAGGGGGATCTGCTGCCCATCTGGAAACGGCTTGTCGATGCGGGGATGGAGAGCGGCCATGCGTATGCCAAGAGCTTGAGGACGGTCAAGAGCTGTGTGGGGACTACGTGGTGTCGGTATGGGATTGGCGATAGTGTGGGCATGGCGGTGAGGCTGGAGGAGCGGTACAAGAGTATCCGGGCGCCGCACAAGATCAAGGGGGGCGTGTCGGGGTGTGTGAGGGAGTGTGCTGAGGCGCAGAATAAAGAGTATGTTCATTTCAATCTTTTTGTTCCCGAGTTTAGTTTGTTGGGTTGAACTGACCACCCCTGATTTTTTAAAAACAACAGCTTCGGCCTGATAGCAACAGAAAAAGGCTTCAACATCTTCGTCGGCGGCAACGGCGGCGCCAAACCGCGACACAGCGAGCTCCTCGCCAAAGACGTGCCCCCCTCCGAAGTCATCCCCATCCTGGACAGATACCTAATGTTCTACATCCGCACGGCCGACAAGCTCCAGCGCACCGCGCGCTGGCTGGAAACCTTGCCCGGGGGAATCTCCTACCTGCGGGAAGTAATCCTAGACGACAAGCTTAACATCAACGCCTCCCTTGAAGCCCAGATGCAAGAGCTCGTCGACTCCTTTTTCGACGAATGGGCCGAGGCGATTAATAACCCTGCTATTGCTGCTAAATTCTCCCAGTTTGCGAATACCACTGACACCATCGACAATTGTGAGGTGGAGGTTGATAGAGGGCAGTCCAGGCCCGTGATGTGGCCGAGGGATTCTGCCCCTGGCGCAGCGGCAAAAGAAGATTTCAAAGGCTTGAGAAGCAGATGGTCGGAAACGACCTGGCAGCCTGTGCTGGAAGCTTCGTATTTCGAAGGAGCGGATGATACCCCCAATGGCATCAGCGCGAACATTAAAAGGGGCGATACGCAGCTTGCCGTGTGGCGCGTCAAAGGCCGCTGGTTCACCACGCAGCAGATGTGTCCGCACAAGAGGACTTTTGCGCTCTCGGATGGGTTTGTCGGCGAGGAATCCTCGTCGTGTGACAAGAATACTGAGGGAAGAAAAGCGCCTTGGGTGTCTTGTCCGTATCACAAGCGAAACTTTGACCTCGAGAGCGGGGAATGTAAAAATGATGCCGAATTATCGATTGCTACGTTTGAGACGGAAGGGAGGGAGGATGGATTGGTCTATGTCAAGTTGCCTGGCGTCGAGGAGCTGGATCGCGAACTGGGGACCAAGAGGTGGATTGTTAAAAAAGGGGATGCGGGTGGCGAGGCGGATGGGGGCGAGCAGTTCAAGGAGCTGGATAAGAAGATTGGGTTTGTGGGACGACGGGTTAAGCGCGCGAATGTGAGGCCTTCTGGCCCGGAGGTTGATTTGGATATGGGGAAGCCGATTAGGTTGTTGGTTCGGCAGGGTCGGGGGGAGGGCAAGGGCAAGGGGACGGGGACGGGGACGGGGACGGGTGGTGGTTGTGGGGGTGGTGGGTTGGACTGGTAGAGATTCACTTAAGAATACAAGGGGCAATGAGAGACGATCAAGGTTTCATTTCAAGAAAGCAGATATATGATAATGATCTTTTGGAGTTTTGGATTCTAGTTTGTATGCAATCATGGCATGAAATGAGCAACACGAGACCAAGGCAAGGCTGCAGTATGATGTTCTCCTTTTCGCAGCAATGAACTTGAAGTTTTGTCATATATGAAACAAGAAACATACTAGATGTAAATATCAAATCAAGGAATTAATTACTAAAGTAGCCTATTTACATACTTTGTACGATTATGTGCAGAAGGCATCATCAAAAGACCCCCTGCTTCCAAGGTAGAGTCCTTGAGAAACCATCATCAAAGACTCGTCCAAACGCCATTATAACCAAACCCAGCCCCCTCGTCAAGATAGCGAATGCAAAACCATAAACCTACCCCAAGCCCATCACGTCACGTCAAACTAAACTGATTACTCGTCCCAGTAAAAGCCTTGATACTCCCAATCAAGGGCTTGGAATCCCCATAATACTTGATCCTATACGTCCCCCTCTCGGTGGTACTACTACCAGTCTCCCACGAGATGGTAACAGTACTGTACCCCAGCACGCCATTCGTCCTCGTCCAGGTAAACACCAAGTCCCAATCCTCGTCGCTCTTGACCTGCGTCCACTTATCTCCGATTAGCTTCTCCACCGCCGCATAAGTCCCCTCCAATCGCAGGTTATTCCTCGGGTTTGCGCCCGTGAACGTGGCGTTTACTACACTGCCCAGGGAGTAAGAAGATTTAGGCTGGGATATGACGCCGCCAAAGGATTGGCCTATCGGTGCTGCGTCATAGACTACGCCTGTTATGAAGGACAGGCTGTTGGCTCGGTTATCGGGGGGTGTTGGGCCTGCGGGTGGCGAGCCTGTCGCTCCGGGGGCGAGGTAGGGTAAACCTTGCAAGGTGAGGTTGATATACGCCGGCAGCTCCCACTGTCCGTAGAGCGTCGAGGCGCCTTCGTATCGCTGTCGACCGTATTCCTCCGGTGTAGTGACGTAATGCGCATAGGTATTCGCCGGCCCCCCGAGGACGACTACTGGCTCGACAGTACCAGTCAAGGATTGAGCTTTGGCCGCGGCCTTGACAGCATTGCGCCAGCGACGGCCGGCCATGGTCGACGCCTCGGAAGGAGACACAATGATGATGAACTGGCCTACGCGGAGGGTCTGGACGTCGACGATATTCGGCGTCCAGGCGTAAGGCAGGTTCATCTCGCCCACGTCGAGGAGGATCGGCTTTGGCTGTTGACAGGCTGCTTGCTGGGGAGAAGGAGCGCGCAAGAGGCCGCCTACTACCGACCAGAAGGGGTTGTTGGGCGCGCCCGAGTCGCCTTGCTTAAAGTCGAATGCGCCTGGTCCGTCGGTCGTCCCCGCTGCGAAGGAGTGGCCTAGGGCTGCTGGGCAGGTTTGCACGACTGTGCCGTTGGAGAGGGGGAATTTGTAGTATTGCATGTCTTGGAAGTAGTGGAATGATTTGACTGTTGGGCCGACGACGCCTGTTGAGGACGAGTCGAGCGAGTTCTGGGATTGTTAGTTGAGAGGGGAGGAACAGGGGGTTTTGGGTGGGCTTACCAGAATGGTCTGGGCTCCGGAGAATTGTCTACGGCCAATCTCAAAGCAGCTGGAGACACCGAGATCAAGCTTCTGAAAGGCAGGTCCACGGCCACGGCAGGATTGCGACTTGCCGTCGGCACAAGTGCTTGTCTCGAGATCGCACTGCTGGCCGGAGCCGTCGTCGCACCAGGCACCGAGAACATTGGGGGTCGTGTCGCCCACGTTGGCCTGGGAGAAGCCGGCGACAAATCCGGGGGCTGCTTGGCCACTTGTTTTGGCAGCCTGTTCCATGAGATAGGATGCCACGCCTTTGTTGTCGCCCGTCACGTGGGTGTTGTTCTGGAGCATCGAGGTGGGATGGACCGGGAACCAGGACAGGACGCCAATGTGCTTGAGATCGGATGCGCGCCTGAACCTCAGCAGGGTCATAGTCTTGTCGACAGAGTCCGAGTATTGGGCCCTCTCCGATTCGGGATTGGCGAGATATGCCCACAGACTGCGGCTCAAGTTGGCGTCCTCGATGGTCGTCGTGCCAAAATCGAGATAACCCTGTCCTGTGTTAGCCATGCTTTCGAACCAAGGTTAATGAGGTAGACAGTCATACCTCCTGAAGTGACTCATGAGCCCTCTTGACAGACAGCACAGCACCATCCACAATAGCCTGATAGCCCTGCTTGTCGAATCCCAGACTGGTGATCTGGGGCAGCAGGTAATTCATCCAGGCACCCGGTCCGCTGTGCGAGTGCGTTCCCGTGACAGCTACATTCGACCTCCCGTACACAGAGTAGGCCGACCCGAGCTTGGCGATGCCCTCCAAGATGCCCTTGCGGATGGCCGTGTCGCCAAAGGCAATGTCCAAGGTCATGTAGATGAAGCGGTTCTGGGGGTTGCCAACCTCGCCCACGATAAAGGCGCGTGAGTATATCCTCTGGCGCAGACCGGTGCCGACCTGGCTGCTGTCGGCGTATCCGGCAAAGTTGATCTCGACGACTGGGCCTGTAATGTCCGCCTTTCCGACTCCTAGCAGGTACTTGTCACCTGTGCCTGGCGCCCTAGGCTTGGTGACGACAAAGTTTTCAGTCTCGCCATTTTCGAGAGCCTTTGCGAATCGTGGGCTGAACTGCGATTGGGATCCGGGCTTCGCCACGACAAAGAGGACGAGAATGAAAAAGGAGACGGCCGATATGGCGGCCACCATGAGTCTCCTGGGGGCGGCACCTCGCCCCTGATCGTAGTATGCCGGCATTTTCACCGAGGTATATCTCCTGGTCGACGCCTACAAGTCGTGTCTCCTCCTGGCCTGATAGATCTGTCGTGGGAACAGAATACCGCTCGGGATCCTATTCACAGCGAGGGGAAAAGAAAAGGAAACAGGAAAAAAGACAAGCTCGGGATCAACAAGATAATATACCAAAGTAGCAAGTACCCATGACGGCCCCTCATAGGCAGGTATCGGTATTAGCACGTAGGACAAGGCCCACCTCGATATCAGCCCCTCACAGTCTCTCATGTGCTAGGTATCATGGTAACATCGCGATATCTCTACGTCTCCCCAACCCGTTTTAAGCTTTCTTTTGGTCAGTCATGATCCTCGGAGGTAGGATCGTTGGTATTCACCCCGCAACGTGGATGCATGTGTCCAAGAAGACAAGCTCAGCCCGGTGTAAACATGACCAAAGATCAACGAAAGCGGGTGGAGGGTGGTAACGCCAAGTGGGAAAGACAGGCACGACACTCGGACATGCGCGAGACCGAGAGTCAATGGCAGGTCTCTCGGGTTGAGACCGTGGGTGCGGTCGTCGTTCCAATGTGATGGCGGAGGTCATTACCGGATTGGGGCTTGTCGGATGCAACTCCAACTTGGAGAACGTTGAGGGGGAGGACCAATCACTCCTTGATCGCGTAGCACTTGGCTTGCTCATCTCTCGCTTTCGGGTCTGTCTTTTAACTTGGAAGGCAAGACCACTTGGTGGGTTTCCTTGATGGCGCCGTCTTGAATCATGAACCGGGAAGGAAGGCACATCAAGTTCCTCTCAAAGACTTGTTTGCGGGGCAGGAGACGAGACCAACCAAGACTGTTGTCAGTCTCGCCTTGCAGCATTTAGCAATGCACCCCGACATCATGTGCATGTTCAAATTGGGGAAGATCAGGCACAAGAAGTGAGGAGAAAAGAAACCGTGCTGATTGGGTTGCGTAGCAGTTAACTAATATCAGCTGTGAAATGTCTTGTAACTTTTCATCAGGAGTCATGTTAGTGTAAAAGGAAAGAAATAAGAGTGCACAGTCAGATTCGTAGGGGAACATCGACAGGCATGACGTACCGCCCACAGGGCATTTGTCCCCCTGATTGGTTAGCTGCCCTGATTTGGTTCCTGAATCGGTGCATCTCAGGGCGTCGTTGGCGCCACCCGGTCCAGAGGCGTGAGCGGCTCAAGACGGCTCGCCGACCTATCGATTGTCGAAATTGAGTCTTCATTCATTTCATTCTTAAATTTCTCTAATTCAACATGGACAGGACTTTTCTTTTGGAAGTTGCATGTTAATGCGTTCCCTTTAGCTTCCCAAGTCCCGACACTTGTCACCACTTAAGCTTAAAGCAAGGTGGAGCCCCGTAATCGCTTACCCCGTACTTGATTAGTTCTGCTGGGGACCCAAGCGGTGATCCGGAATTCCGGGGCTAGCAGACGACGGCTACAACGGTAATGCCGTCCAAGAGCCGGCCGATGATACATTGTGACCACGACCCCGGCCCCGGACCCCGGACATGGCCCCGCCACCTCGATCAGGCAGGACCCTGTCTCCATCCTCCGGGACCCCTGGCTCGTTTGATATCGGGCATCTCGACTTGACAACACCTGTGGTTCTCATCTCAACAGGAGCTCAAGAGAAAACACCCAACATGATTTGGGACCAGAAGGTCAAGATACCTTACTTACTGAATGTTGGTATCGTACAGAAGGGATCAGTTGTCTTGTATAATCGATCACATGTGTAAAGAGATAAATACAGGTTCAAGAGGTCAAGTAAGGAGAGCAAAGATGGTTGAGCCACTTGATCATGTCACGGTAGCAGGGCCGAAAAGAGCACAGGTGTGTGTAACCAGACCTCAAGACTCAAGAGGAACGGGGCTGAAATCATTGGATGGCGGTGGTAGATGACCTGATATGAGATGCGGTCGAGATGTATGCTTCCTGAGCTATGATTGGTTGATGGCACGCCGGTGGTTTGATACCCTTATTTATGTGGCTATTACGCATACAACTGTAACCAACCATCGTTACGAAGGAACTTGATTTTCTATCACGGAGCCATTACGGATATGTATGGCTATTTCTTCTGTATTGATATCGGCTGTAGAAAGTTTATTTACCATGAGTTTATTGGTCGTCTTAAAAGTTGCCGGCTAATGTACGGATACGGATGTAGATATGGCCATGTAAGGTAGCTGAGACTCATCCAATGCATGTGTCTCGTGGAAACAGTATGAATACAGATACGTAGGTACACTTAATACGGAGTAGTCTAACCGTGGCTATCATGACCCTATGAGCTGTCAACTTCCTCGGCTGAGCAGACGGGTAATGGTCACTTACAACCCGGGCGACGTGTGACTTTACGCCGTATCTTCTACCGTCTGTCTCGTGTTGTGATTGTAGTGTTTCATGCATAACTTCATATTCCGTAATACCTAAAAGGCAGGTACCAAATGCCACCGATGGGTCGAATGGCTTAAATCTTATCTCCCCTGACCGTGTTCCAGCAAATCGGATCCGTACCGTACCGTACCGTACTGTACCAATTGTCAGTCATTTCCCGACCAACCAGCGTCAGTTCTGTTAATTATCACGCCCGTGGTTTTTCTGGGCGTCTTGTTGGAGATTGGAGCTCTCGGCCAGGGTCTGGTCGTTATGCTCTGTTGGAATGATTTTTTCTCCCTTCTCATTTGGACTCCTGTCCTGTCGAGGTTTCCTTACTGTATCAAACACCACGCCCATCAGACACGCCATCGTTAGTCTCAGTACCTAGCCAGTATTTGAACATCTCACCGGCAGTCGGTATTCAGACGGCGGGCATTGAAGCTCTCACCTCGCCTCAACCTCAACCCATCCATTTTACGGACCGTCTTGACACCATTCGATATCATCACCTCTAAACACAAGCAAGCAAGCAAGCAAGCAAAGCACCATGTTCAACAATCTAAACCTAACCGACCTCCTCAACACCACGAGCAACATCCTCCCATTCTCTTCTCTCCTCCCTCCAAGTAGTAGCAAAAATCACAATGGCGCCTGGTCTCTTTTCCCGGGAACAACAACAACAGGCCCTCTCCTTCCAATCCTCCTCCTCGCTCTCGCAATCCTCTACCTAGCACTCTACGCCCTCCAATGCCTAAAATCCCACCCCAACGAACCACCCATCCTCCCTTCCAAAATCCCCTACATAGGACACCTCCTCTCCATGACCCTCCAAGGCGGCCGCTATCTCAAGAACCTGGGCCTTTCCCACCCCGACAAGCCCATCTTCACCCTCCCAGTCCCCAACTCGCGCATCTACATCGTCACGGACCCGGTCCTGGCCTTAGCCGTCCAGCGCGCTTCCAAATCCCTCTCCTTCACGCCCCTCGTCCCGGACCTGACTAAACGAATCCTCGGTCTCGACACAAAGACAGTTAACATTGTGCGCCAAAATCTCGACCCTGAACCTGGCGAACAAAAAGGATTCCTGGCGGAGATGCACGACATGGTGTACGCTGCCCTCGGGCCGGGGATGGAGCTCAACGAGTTGAGTCTGAGGGCAGTCAGGGAACTAGCAGAGGAAGTGGATTCTTTTGTTGACGCCTCCTTCAGAAATTCTGAAGAGGGCAAAGAAGAAGAAGTAAAAGTCAACCTCCTCCACTGGGTCCGACACTTTGTCACCATCTCCACGGCCAAATTCCTGTACGGCCCCGAGAACCCGCTCACCTCTTCCTCGCCGGCCGAAGGGGAAAAGCTCGACTTGGAAGCCGCATTCTGGGACTTTGACAATGGGCTAGGCCAGCTCCTTATTGGGATCGTACCATCCCTCACGGCGAGAAAACCGTACTACGGCAGAGAAAAACTGGCAGCTGCGATGGGGGATTGGCTGGACAGTGGGAAATACCTGGGAGAGGGAGTCTCGGATATTGTGAAGAGACGAGTCGAGATTGCCCTCCGTCATGGCTGGGATTTGAGAGAGGTTTCGAGGAGCGAACTCAGTTTTTTGTTTGCGGGGATTGTGAATACCGCTACGACTTCGTTTTGGGTTGTCTTAAGGATTTTTGCCGAGAGGGGGCTGTTGAATGCTGTGAGGGGAGAGTTGGAGGGGGTTCTTACACAAGAAGAAGGAAAGAGAAGGGGGGTGTTGAGCCTAGACAAGGTCAAGAACGGACAGGCTTGTCCGACGCTGATGGCGGTGTTTAAAGAGTCCCTCCGTGTAGGGTCCGATAATTACTCTACGCGCCTGGTCAAGAGCGACACGGTACTGGCTGGCAAATATTTTTTGAAAAAGGGCAGTATCATCCAGATTGCGGGCGGTGTCTTACACGCTGATATCAAAATCTGGGGGGATGACGCTGCGGCTTTTAATCCGGGACGGTTTCTTCCTGGAACAGACGAGAAGAAGAAAAATGGGAATGGGGTCCATCCGGCGGCATTTAGAGCATTTGGCGGGGGCAAAACACTCTGTCCCGGACGACACTTTGCTACGAATGAGATTCTTGCGTTTGTGGCTATCTTGGTCTTGAGGTTTGATCTTGAGCCTGTTGAGGGGGATGCTGGGACTGGGACTGGGGGGATGATTCGAGTGCCCGAGAAGGATGATGGGGTCTTGCCGGTGCATATCCTTGAGCCGAGGGGGGATGTCTTTGTTAGGGTCTGTCCGAGGGATGGGACTTATGGGGGGATTGAGGTTGTTCCATAGCGGTTTACTCGAGTGCATGGGACAAGATCATGACATGGTATATATGGGATGGGATGGGGTTGTGGATATGGTTATGGTTGTCGTAGATTAGGAAGTTTGTGAAAGTAGTGCCGGGTTCCTAGGTAAATAGGAATTCGATAAAGTGTTTTACCAAGTTATTCCAGAAGGCACCTGATAAACAGACACCAATACTCTCATATACTGGCACTAGTCTTTTTACACACGGGCACCACTCTTGTAGAATAGAGGGATTAACTGGCTA
The DNA here is from genome assembly GCA_033297075.1 of Rhypophila decipiens. Lineage (NCBI taxonomy): Eukaryota > Fungi > Ascomycota > Sordariomycetes > Sordariales > Naviculisporaceae > Rhypophila > Rhypophila decipiens. The sequence goes on along the minus strand of MU858046.1, from coordinate 112,558 downwards.
GAGTCAATGCTTTGACTAGCTGGAATAAATACCCCGACTGGGGCAGAATAAATGTCTCGACTGGCTAGAATAGACGGCTTGAATGTGTAGAAAATATGCCTTGCCTGGGCCAAAAAGTCAAATTGGACTGATGCCTGTATATGAAAAGTAGTCAACTTACTCAAGACAACTTTCCATAGCACTGCATTCTCGCACACTACAACCTAAAAGATAGTCGAGATATCTGCTTTAGTGCTATTTCGAAAACGCCACAAACTAAACTGTCTGGTATCCTGACATTTCCAACGGCGAAAATGGTATGACAATGACTACTTCTAAATGGGTATGGGGTTTCAGATGTTACCTTGTAGGAACTTGTTCTCAATCTTTATGTTTCCTTGTGCTCCCACCGCTTCAGGGTCCGAGCTCATCCTCAGACAAGAAAAGACCAAGAAAAACGACTCATGCGCCAACGGCTCTGACTCTAGCAGCGCTGGGGACCGAAGAAACATGCGGCATGCTCGACACAAAGGCCGCGGGATGGACACCATTCTGGACACCATTCTCCTTTGGCTTCCTCTCTTGGTGCTCCTCCAAGGCTTGTTGCTGCTGCTCCGGGTTAGGGGTCAAGCGACGCACAAACCTCTCGGGATCGGGCAGACGGGAGGCCATCCGGTCGGGGATGAGGTCGGGGGACACGGAGCGGACCGGGTACTCCGCAGCGGGTGTCACCGGGCGCAGCAGTCTTGACGTCGTAGGCTGCGGGGCGAGTATGGTCGGGGATTGGACCTGATCGATGGTGATAGCTTGCGGTGCCACTGCGCGGCCGTTACCTGTGCGGATTTTAGACGGCAGGATTTGCTCAAAGCCCTGGGCCAGTGCGACCTGTTCGATACTTTTAAAGTACTGGTTGCATTGAGTTAGCGCGCCGACTTCAAAGTCAAGTATGAAGAAAGTTCTCAGTACCTTGACCGTCTTGACCTGAAGCTCAAGGGTGGCATCCTCGTCGCAGACAATCATGGGGTGAGGATGCAGCTGCAGGCTGGACAAGGTCCACATATGATTTACGCCTTGCTCAATACACCGCTGGAGGGCCAGAGCTTTCCTCGCCCCCAGAATGATGGCTACCACCTCGCGGGCTTCCAGCACCGTCTGGACGCCGACCGTCAGGGCCATCTTGGGCACCTGCTCGAGGTCATTGTTGAAGAAGCGGCTGTTGACCAGAATGGTGTCGTAGGCCAGCGTCTTGACACGGGTGCGCGAGGCGAGACTGGATCCGGGCTCGTTGAAGGCAATGTGGCCGTCCTCGCCGATGCCAGCAAGAAACAGATCAATGCCGCCGGCCGCCTTGATCTTGGCCTCGTACTCGACACATTCTGCCTCTAGGTTCGCAGCATTGCCGTTGAGAATGTGAACGTTGTTCGGGTGGATGTTGACGTGGGAGAAGAAGTGCTTCCACATGAACGAGTGGTAGCTTTCTGGATGGTCCCTGGGAAGGCCAATATACTCGTCCTGTATCCACGCTTGTTAGCCCGCTGGCAAGACAATACGAGAGTGGCTGAGCCCATCTGCCTACCATGTTGAATGTGACAACATTTTCGAACGATATCTGCGAGGCAGATTAGCTGTCATTCCTCCTAGAGACCTAGAGTTAACGTTGCTTACCACGCCGGCCTTGTACTTTTCGACCAAAATCCTGTAAACACCAAGGGGGCTTGATCCGGTAGGGAGGCCAAGCACAAAGGGGCTGGCTGGAGAAGGATTAAAATGCTTGATTCTGTCAATGATGTAGTTGGCCACGTAGGAGCTGGCCTCTGCGGCATCATCACGAATGATCAGTCTCATCGTGGTACCGTAGGTGAGGATATAGGATGTATAATAAGGCGCTGTAAGGATCGATAGGAAGAATGAGGTATCCTGATGGTGAGCCTGGATAGCTTGTTGAGAAGATCTTATTTCGCAGGCTGGGCTCAATTCAGGGATTGAGGTTTGAGGAAGGAACGGGGACTGTTGTCAACCTAAATCCAGACGACCCAAATCTAAAACCAGAGCAGGAGCAGGTGAGTGAATAACCTTTCAGACGGCTACCTGCCTGACAGTCAAACGTTAATCGCCCATCACCTGCTCCTCGCGCCTTCCGCCCGGTCTGGCTTGTCCAATGACGGGTGGGACTCCAGTGTTGTTCCCGGTGTCACTTGCCTCACTTGCTCACTTCGACTCCCCGACGGCCGATGAATGGCCGGTCCGGTCAACGGAGAGGAGACAAACCGCACTGCTGCGTCCATGATGTGCCCAACGGATATCAGCGGCCATTGTCATCGAGATAATCGTCTCCTGTGTTATCTCGCAGCCTGTTGGTTACCCAGCTCTCGTCCAACCAGAACGCCAGAACAAAGAAACACCCAACACCCAGAGACAAGGAGGTGAGCGAATGGACCTTGGGTCGTCATCGTCTCTCTCTGACTCAGGTCCCGATGGAACGTTTTATGATTTTCCACCTCCCCGGTCGACACCATCGCAACCAAGAACCGGGCAAGGGCAGGGGCGTGCCCACCGTGTCGGGTCAGCCATTTTGCTGTTGGAAAGGAGAGGCATCATATTCCTCCAAGAAAACGGGCAGGTGCCACGTTGTGTCGTTGTGGGTGGTGGCAACAGCACAGAGCAAAACGGAGAGTCGGTCAGTAATCCGGTATCCGGTACCTGGTAATCATATCCCGTCCATTTGTATCCTGTAATTCCATCCTGTTCCCGGTCGGCATCCTCCTCACGTGGCCGTCTGTCTATGCTGCCCTGTCACTGGTCGAGAACATGTTCTTGGTCTTGGTGCTGGTTGTGGACGACAATGTTATGACAGCGAGAAGGATCAGGAGTGGTGATCCTTTCATTTGTTATAAACGAGACCAACTAACCTACGGGAACAGATAGAGTACAATCGGGTCCGACCTATGCCGTAAACCGACCTTGTGCGAATTTCTTTCCGTCAAATATTGCATGCTGGAGATCTGACAGGTGCGGGCTGGCTTATCCCCGCCGCCACCAATTGAGTGAGGCTCACCATGACATCCATATGGCCTCATGTTGTTCATCTCGACCTTATTCTCCGTACCGCGCCATTTATGCATGGAAGAAATCACCCGCACATGGAAGTCGCTTCCAGTGCAGAAAGTGGTTCGTTTCCTTTGCACGGCAAGGAAACAGCCGAGGGGACTCGAGGAAGCGAGCGAGCGGCCTAAAGAGCGAACCCCTAAGGATTGCAGGTAAACTTGCATCTGTCTGTTTTACACAAATGTGCACACCCTCCTCGATTTTGACTCGGCATATCGAATGGAGGCAACAAAAAAATCACACAAAAATACTGATAAATGGCGATAAGATGGACTGAGGTTGAACAAAGTCGACTGAAACGATGCATCTGGCAGGCACGGCTGTGCGGGATGTAATCTATCCCCAGCGCCCCACTGCCCCAGCGCCAATCTGCACCAAATCCCCAGCAGCCGAAGCGCCGAAACAGGGTGGATTGCACGCTGTCAGCCACTAACAGAAACAAGCTTTCAGGTGGCCCGTGTGCTGTCAGGATGCAACCACTCATGATCGTCTGTCGCTGCTCCACTCAAAGCTCTCCTCCACCTCCTCCATCCCATCAATTCCTCCACATCGTCCACCATGACCCTCATGTACCGGCTCTCCCAACCAAGGCAACGTTACCTCCCCTCTGAGCATGTCAGCTTCGAGGTCGCCCGCAACGAAGCAATCGCATTCGAAGACCGAAGGAGACGATGGCCATGATTTGGAACATCGACTCGACCTGCCTTTATCCTCACCGCGACTATTGAAGGAGGGAGCCATTCAGTCGCTCATCAGTCCAAGTTATCCAGTCACGGCTCGACAAGGCGCGAACTAATGAATCTATTTTTCTGTTGTTTCTGTCCCCTTCTATACTACATTACCTACTCAGTATACAGTACACAGTACATGTACACAGCACACAGCTTCACCCCATCTTTTCCTGATTGCAGGTGCCGTCCTGCAGAGTGCAGACCCGCCCCCTGCTCTCCCCCTCTGTCGCTCCTTTTGCTGGTTACACATAGCGGATCGCTGTGTCATTGGCCCATGATCAGGGTCTCCATTTCTATTTGCAATATCGACGAGATCGCGACACCGCACATTGCCCCTGATATTGGTCCCTTGACATTGAATATCCCCTTTATTTTGTCGCATTCGTCAGTTGATATCGCCGGGAACTGGCCGGGACGGTGCGTTGCGTTGCCGTCACTAGTCACTACATATTTTGTGCCGACTTGGTTTGTTGTTGCTTCTGCCTTGTGGTTGCACGCAAACTGTTGGGGTCCTTTTTGAACGGGGCGGTTTTCATCCTCACTCTCGAACTGCAGAGATCCCCGTGATCACCGGGGTCCTCCTGGTAGTTTGGCCCTGTGGTCATCCGTTTAGTGCGAGAGGCTCCATTACGAAAAGCCACTGTCCAAACCTCGTGTCCCGTTAGCACACGCCCGTTTTCTTTGCCCACAACTGGGCCGTTTTCATGATCATTCTATTCTGCCTCTATCCAATACATCCGTCTCTCTCGTTTTGCTCAGTGGCCTCCTTCCCTTTTCCCTAGGATATAACGGAGACTACGGCCTATACGACAGGAACCCATAATAGATCGTCCCGACGTGTTGCTTGTACCCGCCCTTTCAGAGGCCAGCTAGCTTCCGGCAGGTTTCATTTTCCCGTGTCAGCCTTTTTCGAAGGCCCCCCGGTAGAGGTCGTTTGCCTCGTTCAGTGATTGGCCCTCTTCGAGATACATTCAGGCCCTTGGGTTGGCAGCTTTGTTTGTCATATCTTTCCTGCCATCCTCTTGTCCGTCCTGGTGGGAGCATGGCATAGTACGGTCCATCGAGCCCGATCCAGTCCCTCGTTTTCCTCAGAGACGTGTGCCCTGGGGTCGAATCCTGCACCCAACCCTAACTGCGCCCCGGGCCCCAGATGACTTAAAAGGACGCTCCTTCTTTGTCCTTACGGGTCCTCGACTGTCATGCGGCCGCTCATTTCTGTCATGACATCGTTACGGGAGGTCGTCGTTGCCGCCATCAAATCGCTGCTCAGAGGCAAGTCCTTCATCGAGGCCCTGCTGGCCTTTTGGATCCGCCCCTCTGTCCTCAAAGATCAACATGCAGGACCGGTAAAGGCACCTATACAGGGCCCAGAAGATTTTCTGGAAGAGGCAGAAAGTTTGCTCTTGGGCCCCATCGACAATGGCGGACTGAAGGAGTTTGCAGAGCGTATGAAGCTCCAGTTTCGGCATGGGCTCTGGTCGAATCCCGCCTGTATGCTGCCGTCGTATAATCACCAACTCCCAAGCGGGTATGAGACCGGCCAGTTTCTCGCTCTCGATGTCGGCGGCTCGACGTTGCGGGTCGCCCTGGTCGACCTGAGAAGCCGGGGGTTCCAGGCTGCCGAAAGCATCATTGTCCGGATGGAGACGTTCAAAATCGGTGTCGAGGTCAAAAGTCTACAAGGTGTAGCTTTCTTCGACTGGATGGCCGAGAGGATACAAGAGACCCTGGCAAAAGAGGACACACAAAACCATACGCTGGAAAAGCCGCTCTTGATGGGCCTGGCATGGAGCTTTCCCGTAGAGTAAGTCCCAAGTTTGCTCGGCGCAGTATCCACCTGGAATCACGAGCTAACCAGAGTAGACAAACATCTGCCAGAGGAGGTAAACTGCAGGGAATGGGGAAGGGTTTCAGGGCGGAAGATGGCCTCCTTGGCCAGGATCTCGGAGACATCATCAACCTTGCTTGCCGAAAAAAGGGGCTGCATGTCGAACTGTCGGCCATCGTTAACGACTCTAGCGCTACCCTCCTTTCTCAAGCCTACATCAACCCGTCCACTCGTTTCGGCTTGATCCTCGGAACCGGAGTCAACATTGCCGCCCACCTTCCCGTCACGACTGTAGGCCTGTCCAAATACGGCGACAGACCCAGCACCTGGACTGAGAAGGCGGGCCATGTCATCGTCAACACTGAGCTGGGCATGTTTGGTAAAGACATCTTACCCCTGACCAAGTGGGATGAGATGCTCAAATCTTTTCACCCTCGGCCGGATTTCCAGCCATTGGAGCATTTGGTCAGTGGAATGTACCTCGGCGAGGTGTGTCGACTGGTGCTCGTGGACGCCATCGAGTCGACGGGAATTTTTGGCGGGGTTGTCCCGCCAACACTGTTGACTCGGTATTCGCTCAGCACAGAGACAATGTCCGACATAGAAGCGTGAGTTCGTTCTCGAACTTGCCACTATAGCAGCTTGACTAACTTGGTGATAGTGACGAAAGCGCGGCACTGGACACGGCCCGCTCAATATTTGCCTCGCGCCATCCTTCCACGGTCGAGCCTGCAATTGACGATATGAAGTTCCTCAAAACAATGTGCTCCTACATCTCTCGGCGGTCTGCGTCCATTGTTGCGGCCTCGCTGGTCGCCCTCTGGGAGCTCAAGACAGAGGCCGAAGCCGAGTTCTTATCCGGGCTGTCGGTAGACTCGGCATTCTTAACGGAAACCGATGCGGAGATGAAGCTGTCACGGACAATGGTCGCATTCAACGGGTCCGTGATTGAACATTACCCCAACTACCAAGAGAACCTAAAGGGCTATATCAACAGCCTCTTGACCTCGCGCAACCTTCCTACGGCATCGATCGATTTTGTCCTAGCCAAGGAGAGCTCCTTGCTGGGAGCCGCCGTGGCGCTTGCAAGTCTGGACGAGAACTCGACATTATTGCCCAACTAGATTTCTTCTTTCTTGGCTTGGGATGGACGAAGCATAAATTGGTCTTCTTTGTCTCTGCGCATCTCGGTTACCCTAGATATCGGGCTACCTAGCATACTACTTACTGCATGGTGTTTATTTCTGGCCGTGGAGCGGTCGACGGGACTATGAGACTTTGATGATCACGACCGCATGCATGGGTGGACTAGACCGGACTGCCCGGCAGCAGTGGGTATGGTAGAGAGAGCATTGAGTGTCTACAGGTACGTGATGATGAATGAAATTTGCGAGGGGGGTGGCGTTTGTGGAGCATCGCTGGTTGATTGTGGGCCATTTTTTCTACCCCCTTTTAATTTTCTTTGCTTTGGACTTGACATATTTCAAACGACCGGTTTACTTTTTGTTGCGTTTGCACATAATCATCAATATATTATCTTTTTTACTTTCACCCGTAGGTATGGTAGATCTTGGCAGCTGGATGGCCTGCCTATTTTCATGATGCTTCCTATTTGGCTAAGGTATCGCGGTGCCGGTGCGTACCTACCAAGTTGCTGCTCCATAAATATCAGGCGGCGATAATTCCATATATAGATTCCATCCGTCCCTGCCTGCAGATTGAACCTCACGTTACACTACTTTGCCCACGTAGCTAGCTACCTTAGCTACCCCGCCGATCTCTGTCACCTGCCTGTGCCGAGTTGGGTGGGCTCCATGTGAGGTATGAAGGGGCGGGTAATAAGGTAGGGTTGAGGTTGAATTAAGGGTCGGACGGACAACCAGCTACGTCCATAGTGACATGTTATCCAGAAGTGTGACTGGAATCAGAAGTCATGGCACGTGCCTTGCTCGCGATTATTATTGTGGTCATCCTCGTCTGGTGCTAATGCTCGTGGTCCTGCTTTTCATGTGTATGTATCCGTACATGTCTAGGTTTACGTGTATACCTTGGTATTAGATGAGACCCGACTCTCCCGCGGGGGGCTAATCCGTAGAGTATGTACACACAGTTCCGGGCAGAGAGTACAATCGGTACCTAGGTACACATGTCGCATACTACATCTGTCAACTCTCACAGCCGTACGGTCCCACTACCAGGACCTCCTCGTTCGTCTCTTGCTTAGGTACCTACCTAACCAATCTTTTAGTACGATACACCTACAGTGAGTGACCTTGCAAGGCATCAAGGCAATACATGTATATCCATCTCGTGGACTTGAAGAAGAAGAAGAAGAAGCGCATTTCAATAACGAGATCCCTCCTTGATGGAAATTATTACCTAATGGAAGTAGCCACCATCGTTTATTGTGGGAATGAATACGCCATATGTGGTAATTACGCTCTTACAATAACACAACATACCTAGCCGAGGTACCTACTGAGGTCGAGTATAAGAAATCAACCAGCCAACAAGATGATTTGCAATATGGAATATTCATTGGACCTCGCTTACTCATTTGCATTGCATCTTGTCCTCACCCTGGCCTTGACTAGCTCGGGTTATAGGTCATGACCATAATGTTGTCAGACCTCAGACACAAGCATGACATGACATCACACAATATAACCCCAAGACACAAGCTAACAAACAACAAGGCACTTTACCAACACAAAGAAGAGATAAAGGGATAAAGAAGAATGACTTCAATCATGCATTGACCCGACAATCCAAGATATCTTGCGCCCAACTGTAGATAACCAAAGCATGTACCTCAACGGACAGCCTGTGATGGACAACCAACGAGACAAAAGAAAGGAAAACAAATGTCCCACGCCAGACCTAGATTCCTTGCAAGGCAAGTGTCGGCAGATAACTCGCTCCCAACTCCGTAAAGCAAATATGAACATATACAAGGTCCAGAAATTCATCCATATACAATCCATCCTTCCTCCCAGCAAATACACACCATATGCATGTATTTGAACCACCAGTCCCTATGAGAAGAAAACCGATATATGTCTCTTGTTGAAAAGCTTGTCCCTTTCCTCAGCTTGATCAGTCGGCAAAGTACCGCTTGGTCCTGCTCATCGACTGTTGCGCCTTGAGCTCGGGCGGTACATTGGTGTGGTGGACCACATGCGGCCGGTAAACTGCATCAACCGGGGGCATCCTGTTTTGTTCCCGTTAGTGTCGGTTCATCCCATCCGTTGCAAAAGCTTATCTCAACTCCAAGATCAACATACCAATCATCCAAGCTAAGTGGAAAGTACTCGTACAGCATATCCGCAGACTCCAACGGGCTGCCGCTCGAGTTTGGTCCTCCAGCAGGCACGCCACCAGACGACTTGGGTAATAGCGGGCTCTGCGTTGGATCCGACGTATCGGACCTCGTCGACCGGTTCGGACTCCGCTCGTCCTCGGAAAGTGAGAGATTGATGGGCAGCATAGGTCCACCGCGTGGTATGTTGGAATTTGAGCCCAGAGTTTTTCCAGACGAGAACAGAGGTGTTGGGGGCGAAAAGTTGGCGCCTAGTCTCGGTGTCGATAATCCGCTGTCCGTTGACCAGGCAGGCACAGGTGGCCGCCCAAGTCCGGGTGATATGGCCAGTTTCTTGTGGGCGTGAGTGTTTGGGTTTGGAGACGTGAACGGTTGCGGGGCTGACCAATCTGTGGTCTGCTGCAGTTATAAAACCAACGTGTTAGCACAGTTCATTGTCTCGGCAGGCGCTTGAGGGAACCCAAATACCTGTATGTTTCCCAGAGAATGATACCTCTGGAGATTCTGAGCCAGGTCGCTAATCTCCTGGCGCGGTTGTTGTTTTGGACCGGATCCACTGCCTGACGAGTCTGTGTTCCGACGCTCTAGTTTCTTCTCACCGGTGAGCGGCACGTCCTTCCTGCTATCAAAGTTTCTTGGACTTCTTCCGCGCACAATGACAGGTCCAGACTGGACCTCTGCAATCTTGATATAGTCGCCCGTCTTTGTTTTCGCCAACAAGTTGATCTGGACAACATAATGTTGCTGCAAGCCCTTGCGCCGACCGTTATTGGCCGTAGCATGTTTGAACTGCAAGCGCTTCCACGATACAGGAGCCGAGACGCGGTTCCCCTCGAGTTCTTGGCCGCCGCTCAAGTCCAGCGGCACGGTTGGTGGGGAGCCGGCGACCTTGGCTTCCTCTCCTCCGTTATTTCCGGCTAGAGCTGGGTTGCTGCTCTTCCAAGGTATCGAGATAATCTCTGTGGCTTTGCCTTCGATGCTCTCAATGGCTGTTATTGAGGCCGCCACGTCCACTATAGGTATTTGTTGCCCTTGCTCATCGACGCAGTTTGAGACGTGTCGGGGCAGTGTTATTTGACCAGAGCATTGCCACAGGTTGCGACGGTAGCACGTCAACTCAAGTGGTCGTCCTGTGGTCTCTCCTCCAAAGACGTCCTCGGCTACGAAGAACATGCCGTATAACTCGGCAGTCATGTTGGGGTCGATGAACTGGCCATTCTCGTCAACCAGAGTCGCCTTACCTGGAAGCGGCACTCCGAAGCCCAGCAACTTGTTGTCGAGCTCTTGTGGCGACGACGACCTTGAACCGCCCTCGCGGTTGAAGACTTCGTTTTCTGGCACAGGGGGGACATCGTAGGGCCGTATTTGGTAGGAAAAGGGGTCTTCAAATGCTGTGGTGAAGCCCTCAAAGTCGTATCCCGTGGGTGTAAATGGCAGTGGTGGTAAACCTCCGTTGACGCTGTCACTGGTGGGAGAAGAGAGCTAGTTAGCGGCGTGGCGTCGTTTAGCGCATTGGCGACGACTTACAGAAGCGACTCGTCAAAGTTCACATCTTGATCAAAGGGGTCCATTCCCATCATCTGTCCGCCTCCCATGGAATGCACGCCACTTAGACCGAGGGCATCGGGTCCAGAGGTGACGTTTGACGAGAGCGTCGGCATAGAGCTGAAGGTGGTCATCGCATTGCATCTGCCCTGCACGAGGCGAGGGTCGGAAGAAGGTGCAGAGCTGAACGGATTTGGTAAAGGGGGAGGTAGTTGATAGTAGTACTTTGGACGAAATATTCTGTGCTGCGCTTTTCGTCCAAAGTTGAATCTCAAAGTCGTCTCAAGCACAATGGCATTGTTTGGGCTGGTTCGGAGACGAAACAACCAAGGTCATGAGAAAAGAGAAAAAAAGGGTAAAGGGCCCGGGACTTGTGACTTTCTCAGCGGTGCAACGGGCAGAAACAGCAGTGCACCAGACCCGGTCAGCCACTGAAGAAACCCCAGTTAAAGGCAATTGGTGCCCCGGACGAGATCAGCCAGTCGGGTTTCTCTCTTGAGGCTTCTTGTTCTTGGCCGCTGTTACCCAGGGTAAGGAAGGGCCTAGACGGGAAGGGGCGGTTGACGGTTGATGGTTGACGGTTCACTAGTTGACCGTTGAGAGTGGGTGCAGCTGCAGCAGCGTTGTGGAACCGAGTTTGTGAAATCCACGAACCAGAAGGACAGAGAGGCGCGAGCAAGAACTCTGAAATCTGAAATGAGAGAAAAGGTGAAACGGTCTCGCATATCACTCTTTGCTTTCTGAACTTTTAGGGGAAGCTGCGAGTTTGTGGGAGCTTCCATCTTTCCTTTTAAACATTCTCCTCGAAACGCCGCTCGAAAGCGAACAAGATCGGCACTATTCTGTATCTGGTCCCCTGTCGTTCTTTCCCCCAAACACCCCAGCTAGGATGCAGAACATGTGCCCCCCTGGCCCCCGAACTCCCCCTCCACCCCGGCCATTCTCCCGGACAGAACCCCTCACTCCTCATCCATGAACCCAAACCATCGTCTCTGCTACTCCCCTAATCCATGGTCTCTTTTATTCCTCAAACGCCTTTCAAAGTCCCTCTTGTGATTCGGAGATCATGGCTGTCCATTGTAACCCCCAAGAGGTGTCTCATCCCTTATCCAAGCAGCAGTTCTAACCTACGTCGTCCACATTGAGGTTGGAAATACTACCCACTGGCGGGTAGACGTTCGCCAGGGACGGACTTTGTTCTCTTCGCCATTCCCGTCAGTAATCTTGCACCTACATAGGGGCACATCGTTAGACCCAGCACAGATTGGTCTTTCCGAGTTGTCAAATCCACCGTCAAGGCGACCCAAGACGCTGGACGGTACCTTTTGGCGACCTTTCGATGCTGGCCTGAGCTCTCACCTCACAGCCTCCATCTCATCTTCCTGCTCCCGAGCAGACGAATCCACGGTTTCGGCGTGTATGCCTTCGGCTCACGTTGGCGCGCCTCGCCTTAACCGTGAAGCCAACCCTCTGTCCATGTCGTGGATTCAATTTTGCGCGCGGAAACACAGCTCGCCTGTTCAGAGACACTGAAGCTGTGCATCCTTCCGCACATGGTGGTATTGTCTCAGGCACCCCAAGCGCTGAATTCGGTATGATACCGTACCTTACCCTGCAATACAGTAACCATACGTTATGCCATGGAAATCCATGCCTTACCACTACATCCGCCGCTCCCACCGACCAGGTTCACCGTCATCTCTGCTGTTGATTTCTCAGTCGTCCAAACGCCACTTGTCACGCTATTCTTCCTCCTGGTGTCTCTTTTGGCGATGTGCCGCAACTCGCTTGGTAGACGCGATTCCTACATCCAGTACCGGGCTGACGACCAGTTCTTTGCATGGTTACTCATCTCATCTCATTTAATCGACTTTGAGTCCGCTGCTGCGCCACTCCGATCTCCTGACAAGCGAAGCTTATACATCCCATTTGAGAATCAGACAGAGAGCCTCATCACGTTATCCGCGTGTACCGTGGCCTTTTGCCCCGGCGGTATTCCCTCTCCAACATGGCGGCAAAGAATCGGCAGAATAGACCAACTGACCGAGTCCACGGATAGCCAGACAAACATACCTCAAGCTGAAGTCTGGCTTCAATCCTCCAGATATTCAGGATTCCTACCATACAACAGGTGTTTTCTGCGAATCCAAGGGGGCCATATTATGCCGGCTTATACGTTGTCGTCGACTGACAGTCTAAGACAATGGCGGCCGGCTTACTAAGGAGAGACGGGATCAATGAGGTGCAGCAAGAAAAAAAAAATCAGATTCGGTGACCGACGACTCGCCAGTTCCGCTTTGGTTGATGGGATTTATCAATAGGGAATGCGCAGGTTTCCACTGGGATCAATTGGCGGTCTGATGTGTTGTCACTCCTCAGACACAAACTCCACGTTCAAACTATTTTGGGAACACCATGCTAACAAATGCATCTAGAAACAAAACAAAACAAAGCTAAATCGTGCAGAGCGTGACATTACGTCCCCTTGCAGCCTTGCGAAGCTCGCTTCCGTAAGCATAATCGAGCTGATCTGATTGCCTTGGGTCGGCATAGTGTTGGGATATTAGTCCTCGCTTCACCTTGACCCACGCCGCTCTGTACCCAACTTCCCCAGAGTGTTATCTTTGCCAACCTCGACGCCACATAGTCCCCGCCGCTCTGCCTCACAGCCTCCCTGGAAGAATCCAATACTACTACTTATCGCTTGACGACTTATGTGCAATTGTACTAAAGGCAGGGTCCATTGCACTCCACAGTACTTCGGACGATTCCCGACGGGATCGTATGCCTGTCTCGACTAAAGCCGATGTTAGCATCGATCCATCCCATGTTTTCGATGCGTCTTGTCCCCTCTCCCTCGCCTCCACCCCGGCTTTCTTGACCTTTCCTCCCCTGGCCATCCACATTATACCTACTAGGAAGGTGAGATATAGCCAATGGCAGCTCTATGTTTAGCCATGACGAGGGGGTTTTCTCTACTTAGCTACCCAGGTACCTACCTACCCACCGACCCGCGTCTGGCGTTCCTGACGTTCCTGGTTCCTGGCATGCCTCCCGCGTACCAATCCACCAGCCTTGACATTGTAGGATGCCAATATGTCAGGTACGGCTGTCAATGCTACCGGAGGATTCGCCTTGTCCGACTGCGAGCCTCAGCAGCAGGTAGGTAGCAATAGGAGCAAAGAGGATCTGCCCAGAGTCAATAAAACAGAGGGACCCCTATTTGGTCTTTCCATGCGAGCAGCTTTCTTGACTTGCACTTGCACTTCCATGAGTGTGGGGGGTTCTTTTGTGTTGGTTCCCGCATATATGCGGATATGTGTTTCGTTCTTTCTTTACCATGTAGAATATTCTACGAATGGCATCCTAGGTCCAAGTGGATTTGCCTACCTGGTTGTAAAGTTGGTGAACAACGATAGGCGGAATTCGTCCTATCTTCTGAACTGTGGTTCTTGGGAAGGATGATGACCTTGAGAAGATCCGGAGCTTTTGTCAAGCGCTGCTTGTGTCTGCGTTTACGACTGGCTGTGTGTGTCTTTAGCTCATGTACGGTGAAGTGGTTCGTTCGTCCGAATGTGGCCTGCGGCGTGGTTCAGAAACATTGGATGATGATCGACGTTTCGCCTTCTTGAATCGGTATCAAGGCTGATATCACCTCAAGGCATCAGTCATTAACGAGATGGACTGACTGGTAGTGACTGGTCTGCTGTATTGTAACTATTTCCGTACCATATTACATACCTCGTCTGTCTTTCCAGCCATTACCTTGCTATTTTCTTGTCGACTCTTTCGTGGTATCTGTAACATCCAAGGAACAGCAGGCGGCGATAGGAGCTTAGGTAAGCTCGCCTGCTACATGTTTTCCTACTTGGGTACGTAGTAGTATAGGCTGTTTGCTGACAAGTGTCTTGAACCTCGGCTGCTTCACGTCGAAAAGAACCGCCGAGACAAACCGGCGGTGATAAGGCAGACAGACAGGTGACAAATATCCACAAGTGCTAGAGAGACGCAGGATCTACGTTATGGAATAGTGTCGTGATCTTTTTTTTTTTTTTTTTTGTTTTCTTTTTTTGTTTTTTTTGCTGCATGTTTCACGGATTACTTGTCAGGCAATAAGTGCTCCTTCAGATATGCCGAGTGGGTGGGTGGATATCATCCATGATGATGAGCAGCATGATGACCTGTATGACTTGACGGCAAGGTCCGAATATGGATGGCGGGAGAGAATATGTGGAAATGGCATACTTGTTCATTTTCGAATATTCTTCACTTTTTTTTCCGGCTCTTTCGTGTGTTACTGCCTCGTTCCTCCCTTCCGTTCTCATTCATGATTGATCTTGTCGCTGTTTCTGTTCGGAGCTTACTCTGCAAGGCGGGTGTACCTTACGTGATCTTATTCAGTCCAGCCAGACCTTTACATAGACGTGCATGTAATTTATCCAATAGGTTGAGGACTAGAATATGTATTGTAATGTACTTGACTATTATATGCCGATCGCGTGTACGTAGTATCCGTCTGAGGTAAGGCGAGGTGAGGTGAGGTTGAGGATTAACATCCGATGGTTTTGGAGATCTATACTTTTCTTAGGTACACAATGGATAAGCTTCTTACCCCCTATACCGGTATTCCTACTGTACTGTCTATGGTCTGATCGGATCTTACCCGAGTGTTATAGTAATCAAGAACAAGAGTCAATATTTTCTCAGCAGAGACTGGTGGAGTAAAATCGTGGCATGACAAGCCGCACAAGTATGTATCTTTTTTTCTTTCAACCTTCCATCATGGGCTCCTAAATCGACAATGGATCTGAACCACAAATGAGAGATGTATCCGATCTTATCTCATCATGAGGTAGTAGTAGGAGTTACTGTATCGCCTGACTGTACACGTGTATACAGTCTCTAGGAATGCACAGACATTGTCCGCGCTTATGACCGACCACGTGCTCTTGAGACTTGATGCCTGCCTACCTGGATAACAATAATAAAGGGGGTTTTGGGGCGGGATAAGTTCAACAACACTTTACCATATGCTTTGTTTCATTGAATTAATATCTGTTGTTTCTTGCCTGATGTAAACTGATTTGTACGTTTGTAATAAACAGAAAGGATTACCACAATTTGCACAAGTACCTATGTACTTACGCATGTCAGATAATTACTCGCTGCTAACATCTGAGTACCAGGTATGATACAGACTCTAGGTACCCAAGGTAGGTGGTAGCCAAGTCAAGGATCTCAGAAACTTTCCGGAAAGATTCCGCACCTTAGATAAGCCCCTGTATCCATGTACAATGCCATGCAAAAGTCTACCTACCCGATTACATCCATATCCACGACCAGCCATACATACAATACCCTCGGCCGCAACCGCGTCCGTGCCGCTTGGAAACTGCAGGTAGGTAAAACGTTCCGTACTTTATATCATCATGATCATTCATCATTCCGTCCTTACCTTAATTACTTACCCTAACCTTGAACCTTGACGAACCGAGATATGTCTAATACTAGATGGATTGCCGTACCTCTCCTATACTTGAATGTACTCAACTATCTCGGCAAAACGTTTAGATGACTAGGTAGACAGGTAGGGAGGTATCTCGGTGTCTTTGCCCCCAACTTACTTCCAAGCCATACCAAGCCATAATACCAATCCCAGATGGTAGACCACTACCTACATACCTACCTAGATAGGTATGAAAATCGCCAAGAAACAAGCCAAAGGTGTGATTAACAATTCTTCGGTTCTTCCAAAACGGAAACCTGGATTCGGATCTCGACCTGAATCTGGCGACCGGTAGTGACCCAAGAAATCAGCCCAGGTCACTAATGGCTTGGAGAAAAAAGGACAATATATGCACTTCGCCGGCACTGGATCCCTACCCGGCTGTCTGGACTCCGTCTAAAGGACTCGGTAAAGTTCACAATAGGATCTGTTCTTTATACCCAAGCAATGCAATCTAAACCAACCAGGTATCTACATACCTAGGTATCCAGCTTGTCCTGTGCTGCATAGGAATGCCATCAAAGTTGATACCTCAAAGGATACCATCCTTGCCCTTCTCACATCGCGAATATACCTTGGTCCCAAACTTCCAGACTTCATCAACCACCAACTTTGACGACATTCCCTCCCCATGTGCGGAATCATTGTTCCTCTCCTCCGCCTCAGAGAAAATGACCAGATCAGCATCAGCCCCAAAGTCAAGAACCCCCTTGGTCCCCTGCACGCCAAGCATTGCGGCGGGCGTACAAGTCACCGCCCTGAGCGCCTGTGGGATCGTTGCCCCGGACCATTTGAGGAAATTGTTTACGCAGTCAATCAGTGTTATGGAACTAAATCATGCATGTTAACCAACACAGCTCATACTCAGAAGTTCAAGACAGGTAAGGAGACATACCTTCCAGCGATTGTGTCAGATCCCTCAAGCAGCAGCACGGCTCCCTTCTTGGTAATAAAATGCTCCTCCTGGCCATTCGTCCACGGATAAGTCCCATCGGGCAAGCCCGCCATGTGCATGGCGTCCGTGACGAGGATGAAGCCGTCCGGGTGGGCGTTCCAGGCGATCTTGATGGTGGTCGGGTGCAAGTGTATGCCGTCGGCAATGATGCCAAAGTAAGGGCGGGGCGGGAACCCGGGCAGGGATGACGCGGCAACGCCCAGCACGCCAAAGATTCCCGGGTTCCGGTGGTGAAGGGGCCGCATGGCGTTGAAGAGGTGGGTTATCATGGTTGCGCCGGCCGCTACGGCGGCTGATGCCTCTTCGTAGGTTGCTTCCGAGTGACCTATGGAGAATACCAGCCCGCGATCGACGAGAGCGGGGATGAGGGAGGTCATCTGGCCTAGCTCCGGGGCGGCGGTGATCATCTTGACGGAAGTGGGTCTTTCGGGGTCGGACGGGTCGGGGGTGATGTTTGACCGGCCATACATGTCTTCGAGGTCGGATAGGGAAGAGGCTTCACAGAGGACGGCTTTGTTGTGCACGCCGTTTTTGCCTGGGTTGAGGAAGGGACCCTCGACATGGGCGCCTAGTGACTCTGCGCCGTCTTCTGCCCGCCTGGCTTTTCCCGAGGGCCCGAGGTAGGGCAGGACTTGGCTGTACAGGTCGGCTGTCTGGCTGGTCACGGTGGGGATGTATGATGTGACGCCGGTCTGGATGAGCTGATGGTTGAGATGGCGCACGTTCTCGGGGTACTGGGTCATGTCGTCCAGGAGAGTGGAAAAGTTGAAGCCAAAGGCACCGTTGAGCTGGCACTCGATCATGCCGGGAGACACGATGCGGCCGCCGAGGTCGATGGTGTTGTCGGGGAGGATGAGCTCGTCGTAGAAGGTGGCCTGGCTACGGAGTATCTTTCCTGTCGTCGAGCTGACCCATATGTCCTCCCATACCAGCGAGTCGCCGCGGACCAGGCGGCAGTTTGTGAGTTTGGTCATGCCGTTGGCCGGCCGGTCAGGAGCCGCGGAAGGCATGGCGGCCAGTATGGTATGTCCTTGGTAGAAATCTGGTCTGTATGGATAAGTTCTAAAAGCTATCGAGGACAATGGTCCTGTTTTCCTATTCGAGGGATGGAAACTGGAGCTGCCATTTCAGATAGAGATAATATCAAAACATGACAAAAGACTATGACTTGGAGCGGAAAACACAGGCTCGGTCGATTTAAGTCGGACTGTATCCGTTCCTACCTGCTTCCTCTCAATGACCCAAAACTCAATCCCGACACTGGCCGGACGCCGTTGCCGCCGAACTGGCTCCGGCCCGATCTCGCAGCAGAAGGTCATTACATGGTGGACAAGTACTACAACCAACTGTGCAATGACGCACCGGGGGCCGAATGATTGACGGGTGCTATCAAGGAGAACCAGGAACCCGGGAATGTCAACACACTGTTGATGCAAAAGACACCTGCAGTCCTTGGTTGGTTCTCAACTCTCGAAATATTTTGTCCCTTTTGGCCGAGGTCATGCCTCTCCATCACTCCAGTGGCGATTGGGCAAGTGAAGGTGTCCTAGAGTCCATTGTATCGTTGCACAGCCCATCCAGGGAATTATCTGCGATTTGCTGTGAATACTGTGGTCGTTGCAGGATGCTGTGATGTAACGTGACAGGTGTAAACTTAAGCATTTCCTTCAGTTACGCTAGCGCACTCCATTCTTTAGCCCCCGTTGAAATGCTTGGCAGTACCGTTACGAGCGGGCCCTGGGTACCTTGCCCAAAGAGGACAAGCGCGGTCCTCGTAGCTTTCTTTCCGTCAGCCTCTCCTCTTCTCTCCGTTCAGGCACCCCCGTCCCATCCACCGGCCAAAACGTTCACCGAGAGCTTCTCCAAGAGGAAACTCCCACGCACATTCGACCAATCAACACGAGGCCGGATCCTTCTCGACAATGCCACGCATTTTCTTTTCCCTTTCGCCAATCTTGACCTTCCCGGTCTCTGCTAAGGGTACCCATATCGATATCAGAACGAGAGTGCATGTCGACGGGATTTTAGCATAGACAGCTCCAGCATAGATAGCACCGCAGCACCAACGCCCTCAGCCACCAACAGGAGGCGGTGGGAAGCGAACTGGACAGGCACCTGGGGACGCTATAAATGGACAATGGCAGCAAGTGCTATGGATTTGATGCGCTGCACTGCTTGACCACGGAGCATAATGCCAATTCCTGGCCGCCGGAAATTATCCTCCACGGCGTATTAGGCTGACTCTGACAGGGCATCACAAGTCACCAGTCTCACTCGCCTTGCGTTGACCTTTAGTGAGGAGGTGCACTGGACTTTAGCGCCGTGGAACGGCAAAATGCAAAATGCAAGCTGCTGACGATCCAGCGAGGACAGATTATCAATCTCTACGGATACTCCGTACAGACAGCCGTATGTATGCATCTGATTCATCCTGGCGGCACATCACTGCCATCATCCCATCATCCATCCCATCACCTTGCTGCTTGGTCTTTGAGCTAGTGCCGGCCGGTGCTCCTTGTTACACTCGTCTTGATATGTTATTAGCTGCCCATTGTTTTGTCCAGTCCGACAAACCAGAAAGAGATTCTGTCCAAGCGGAAGCAGAGATCGACCCTTTTTTTTATCCGTTGATGATACCTACCTTTTATCACCGTACCACGTGTGTTGTCACGAGTATCTTGGCCTAATATCGTTCGCACTCGAGTCATCGTTCAGCAACATGGCAAAGCTGGAAGGAGATCTAGACCCCTTGTGGCAAGACCTGGACTGGTACGTCAAAGACTAAGAAGAGAAAAATCTCGTATAGGTTTTGTTGACACTGACGATATCAACACAGGGCTATTGGTCAGATGCTGATTATGGGATGGGATGGCACGCAAGTCACACCCCAGATTCGCCATCTCATCGAGGACCACCACCTCGGATCTATCCTCCTGACGGCAAAGAATCTTAAATGTAACAACGCAAATGCCAACTGTAAACAAGACCCCATGTTGACCTCTTCTTCTGTGTAGCTGCCCACCAGACGGCAAAGCTCGTACAGGAGCTGCAGACCATAGCTCACCAGGCAGGCCATCCGCAACCGCTGCTGATCGCCCTGGACCAGGAGAATGGCGGTGTCAACAGCCTCTTTGACGAGGATTACATCTGCCAGTTCCCCAGCTCCATGGGCCAGGCTGCCGGCGGGAGTCCTGACCTGGCCTATAACGTTGCCAAAGCCACGGCGACTGAGGTGTCGGCCGTAGGAGTCAACTTG
Source organism: Rhypophila decipiens (assembly GCA_033297075.1). Lineage (NCBI taxonomy): Eukaryota > Fungi > Ascomycota > Sordariomycetes > Sordariales > Naviculisporaceae > Rhypophila > Rhypophila decipiens. The sequence goes on along the minus strand of MU858046.1, from coordinate 92,334 downwards.
ATCCTCGGACCGGTATTGGACGTCCTGACCAATGCTCGCTACCAGCCACTGGGCGTGCGGGCCACGGGGGACGATCCCCAGGAGGTGTCGCAGTATGGCATTGCCGCCATGAACGGCTATAAAGCCGCTGGCGTGGCCACGTGTGGGAAGCACTTCCCCTCGTACGGAAACCTCGATTTTCTCGGCTCCAACCTCGACGTACCCATCATCACCCAGACTCTCGAAGAGCTGTCCCTCAGCGCGCTCGTGCCTTATCGAAATGCCATCGCCACGGGGAACTTGGATGCCATGTTTGTTGGCGGGTGTGGCATCACCAATCCCTCCATGAACGTCAACCACGCCTGTCTGTCGGACCAGGTCGTCGATGATCTCTTACGAAACGAGCTAGGCTTTCAAGGGGTGGCCATCTCAGAGTGCTTGGAAATGGAGGCTCTCAGGACAGAAGTCGGCGTCAAGACGGGAACAGTCATGGCGGTAGAAGCCGGCTGCGACCTCGTCCTTCTGTGTCGGGCTTACGATATTCAGCTCGAGGCCATCTCGGGGCTCAAGCTGGGCGTGGAAAACGAGCTTCTCACGAGAGAAAGGGTCTACACTTCCCTGAGGCGAGTTCTTCGCATGAAGGCCTCGTGCACCAACTGGACCAAGGCCCTGAATCCGCCTGGCATCTCGCTCCTCTCCCAGATCCACCCTAGCCACCTGAGCCTCTCCATGAAAGCCTACGAAGACTCCATCACTGTCATGCGCGACCATGAGAAGCTCTTGCCTCTCAACGAGTCGATGCACCAAGAAGAAGAGCTGCTGTTGCTGACGCCTCTGGTGAAACCACTCCCGGCCTCGGCCATGACCAAGACGCTCGAGTCCAAGGGCAAGGTCAAGTCATCCGCCTCCGTCCACGACGAATGGGCCCATAGTTCTCGAGACCGGGGTGCAATCATGAGTGGCGAGGGAGTGTTTAGGGAGCTGGGGAGGTCCCTTGCACGAGCCAGACACGGAAAGTTGCTCCACACCTCTTATACTGCCAACGGAGTCAGGCCAGGTCAGTCCTTACCCTACTCCAGGTCCCCATTTTACAACAACCTCGCTCTTTGCTAACAACAATTCCCCCTTGCCAGTCCACGAGAACCTAATCCACCGAGCCTCGACAATAATAATCGTAACAGCAGACGCAAACCGAAACCTCTACCAGACAGGCTTCACCAAGCACGTGTCCATGATGTGCAGCATGCTCAAAGCCAGCGGCCAAAAGAAGTCCCTCGTGGTAGTAGCCGTCAGCTCGCCCTACGACTTTGCGATGGACAAGACAATAGGCACCTACATCTGCACCTTTGACTTTACCGAAATGGCCATGTACGCCCTCGTGCGCGCCCTCTTTGGGGAATTCACTCCCCGGGGTACTCTCCCCGGCACTCTACGAAAAAGCCGAAAAGTGCTCAAGTCGAGACAGCACTGGCTCGTCGAGCCCTACGACCGTGACCGCGACGGTAAAGGCATGCGCGACCTTTTACAATCCCTCGCCCGGGCCAGCGCACCCAACCATTCATACCTATCCACCACCAACCCCGACGCATTCGAGCTATTCAACCCCAACATAGAAGAATCCCACTTTGTAGTCCGGAACAGCAGCACCCAAGCACTCTACGGCTTTTGCGCAACCTACTTCACCAAAGGAAGCGGCATCATCGGCGCGTTATTCGTCGACCCAGCCAAGCGGAACCTCTCAATAGGACGATCCCTCCACCGCCGAGCAATCCGAAACCTCGTCCAACGGCGCGGTATAAAGAAAGTCCAGCTAGGCATGTGTCTCCCCGGCGTGTACCTCGGCATCCCAGTCGACAATGAATCCACAAGCCTACGAAACTGGTTCGCCTCTTGCGGGTGGGACCTCCAACCCCCCGGCGGGACAAGCAAGAGATTAAGCAACATGTACATCCCCGACCTAAACACCTGGAGCTCCGCAGCGCCGCCAGAGGGATTGCTACAAAATATCCAGCGCGCGGGGATAAGTTTTGATCTTGTCCACGGGCTTGAGCAATCAGGCGAGAGTGTCCTCTCCCACGTAGCCACCCACTCCTCCCCCGAAGTCTACGAGCTCTACCGCCTAGCACTCCAAGAATCCAAAACCTGTGGGGTGGTAAGAGCCAAGTCCTCCGTGGGCGAGGCGCTTTTGGGGACGGTGATCATTGCGTGTCCGGGGAGTCCCCTTGCCGCTTTGAATCCTGCCTTGGTTGGTGGTGCTGGGCAAGTACAGATTGGGGGGATTGTGGCGCCTGTTGTGCCGAGTACCCAGCAGGCGGGGCTGGTGCTCCAGGGCCTGGCGTTGATGGGGGTGAGGCAGAATAAAGCCCATAAAGCGGGGAGGAGTGTGGTTAGCTGGGTGGGCGAGGAGTTTGTCGAGGCTTTGGTTGGGATGGGGTTCTTGGGCTTGCAGGCTTTTGAGGAGGTTGGGAATTCGCCCGAGGGGTTTCAGGGGGCCGAGTGAGTAACCATGAACTTGTTAGTTGTGGCGGGAATTGAGTGGTGGTGGGATTTTGGATTAATCTTTTTTTCTTCTTCTCTTCTTGGGGTGATGAGCTTTGGATGGGTCCTATTTCTGTGTCAAAGGTTGTGGTGTTTAGGTTTCTGTACTTCAATGTTAAGAATGGTATGCTCGAACCGAACTGGAGGTGGACTTGGATACTTTTACTTGTGCTCGTTAGGACGCCAATTTGACGAGATGTATATGGATATTACAATTTCTTAATCGGCTGAGGCTTGTGATAGCTTGTATTTATACCGTGTGGTTTGGAGGTCCAACTTTACCGAGTGCTGTGGGCTGTGGGCATTCAGCTGTACCTGATACGTGGACTTGCCTGTTGTAGGTAGTAGTTATGGCAATGCCATATAGGTAAGTAGATGAGCAGGTAGGTAGGTAGACGGCTAGGTCGAACCCTCCTTGCCTTCTGATGCATCTCGAGGTAGGTCGATACCAAGTGCTGTGCAGCGGCAGTAGGTGCAGCAACATCCACGGTAATGTACGACGTGTGCACCGCGCCTCCCTGCCTTTCTAACAGCCTATATATGAAACTATAGAACGAAAATGATCCTCCTCAAAGAACCCATCTATGCTCGCAGTACATCTCCATTCAAACAGGACCAAAATCTCGCCCGATATTCAACCTTATCTTTCTCTCCCGGCACATTCCTTCCATTAATCATAGTTACCTGACCTCGCAATGGCAGGGGTATGTGGCTGGAAATATGTAGGCGTGCTGCCGCATCGTGTGTGCATATGCGGGTCCTTCAGGTTCTCAATCATCCAATTCTTCCCACCACAAGGGCTCCCGACCCTCCGGCTTGGGCAGCAAATCGCCCTCGAAAATCTCTACCCAGTTCGTCGCTAACGGAGGGACCGGTTGAACAGAAGTGCCATCAAATCTCTCCGCCCGTGCCTTCATCCACTGGTTGTAGTCCCAATCACCGTGCTCGAAAAGCATAGCTTCAACCTGTTGGTCCAGGTACTCGGAGCCCCTAACTGGAAAGTTGAGACGCACGCCTGGGAATGAACCGTCCACAAGTTTCTTGATCATGGAGGGAAATCTCTCAAAGATACAGCCGCCCAGGCCGGGACCAACATAAATGTCGTCAAGCATCTTTGGTCGCTCACCGGCAGCGACCCAAGTCCATGACCGAGGGCATGAAACGCGCCTAGATGCGAAACATTGCTCCAAAGCTGCTTGCCAAACAGCGTCATAGATAACGAACCTCTCGAACACCTCTGATGAATGTGTCGAAATCGGGTTCCCGTCGATCACGAGGGTGATAGAGCTGTGCAGATTCAGCGCCTCGGCGGTCCAGGCGGCTATGACCTTGGAGAAATAAGGACTAAAGGACTCGTCAATTTCTTCGTATAGCTTGAAATATCCGAGAGCTAGCCGATCCCATAAGTGGACCATGGACTCAGACCCGGGGACGTCATCTTCGTTTCGAACTCCGAGTGGCCTTTCAGCGCGACGCCACCTTGATTGCCTCCCAGACCAGAGATATTCTGAAGCCGGGGAATGTTCTTGTTGAGGGAATAAGGCTTTCCACATACTAACCCGTCGTTCGATACGAAGAAGTGGATTGTTTCGGCAGAAGTGCTCTAGTCCTTGCCCGTGTCTCTCGGGGTGGGCTACCGACTGACGATCTTCATCCAGTAGAATACGCCGAATATATGCGCGCGTCGAAGGATCCAGGGACTCGAGGAATCTGCTAGCTGCAGCCGCAGCGGAAAAGCGGTAAAGGTAACGGTTCGGAGGATCGAGGTGGTGTTCAAAGAATCTGTGAATGTGTGAGGGACCCTCGGGACTGATAAAGCCCGCCTCGGATTGCGTGGCCATCCTCGGCGCCAAGAGTTGGAGAGCTGTCTTGTTGTCTTCCTCTGAAGGTATCTTCCACGGTTGGTTGTGTAAACCGAGGTCAAGCACAGCCTTAGGGAAGCGGTCAAAGAAGGTTGCGAGTTCTGGCTGCTGCATTATGAGCTCGAGGAAAGAAAACTTGGTGGATGGGCTAACATAGGGAGCGTGCCACATTCTGAGGTGAGCGTCTTCATCACCACTGAGAAGGGCATGTAGTTGGTCCCCCATGAACTCCGGAAAATGGTGAGACAGAGTTTCCTCGAGAGCCTGTGGAATTTGGCCGGCAACCTTTTCGCGCATGAATTCCTCAAGTTGTTGCACACAAAGGTGGAGGGACATGTCCACCACAGTGCTCCATTGAAAGGCACACTTGCGTAATGTGTCAACGGTGGTGAAGGTGATAAGGTTGTACATGAGAGGCAGGCCCCTCATCTCTTGAGCAACTTGCTTGCAGGTAAATTATAGGCCGAAGGGATGGAGGTTGCGTCCAGCACCCCCACTGTCAGTCCTGTTGTTCGGCCTGAGCTTCCAGGTCTCGGGACTGAGGATGTAGCCGCCGTCGATGGTCACGTAGTGCTCGTAGACCATGTCACGCAACTCGCGCGCGAGATCGAAGAAACGGAGACGTCGCCGAGGAGCCACTGGGTCGATATCCATGGCCGAGGTCATGGTTTCGGTGGTTGGCTCTCCAACTGTTCCAGTCATGGCCGGTGATAATGACGATGACGGTGATGAGGAGGAGGGATGAGCGCTGCTTGTGTTGCTAGGAGCCGTGAGAGGAGCCGTGAGCGGAGCCGTGAGTGGTTTGCTGTGACTGAGGCGTGGGTATGAGTTGTTGTGGCCTTGTTTCTTTTCCATTTCAGCACACAGACGAAGGAAGAGAAGCTTGCCGGAAGCCTTTATATCATGCCAGAATTCAAGGCATTTAAAGTTTAGGGCAAAGCCCTATACCCGACAGCTTGCGGTGAAATTGTTCATGGAAAAGGTTCAGACGTCATATTGAAGTGGAATTGAAGTTGCCGATGACTCTTTCGCCGAAGTAGAAACCCAACACTTTTTGACTTTTTGAGTTGTCGTTGGCGTTGCCCCGTTATGCGGGGCGGTGGGGCATTTATCAGGACTGTGTGTCGGGATACAGTATTTTATGTATCCGTATAGTATCAATACTGCACAACACACCTTTCAACGGCAAATACTACATTCCATGAAGTCCGCTCGAGAATACCGATAACCATGGTTTAAAAGGTATCGAGAATTTAAAAAAGAGACTAAAAAAAAACATGTGGTATCTTTTGAATGCATGTCCCACCATTTTCCTATTCCTCCGCCCCTTTTACCAAACAACTTAATGAAAAAGAATTCCATTTCCCATTTGCCCCTTTCCTCGCCATTCCGTCTCTCTCCGCTTGGGGTTATGTCTCTCGGTGGGTATGCTATCTGTTGATGATGTGGATGTAGGTGGATTATGGATATGGGTGCGGCTGTGGTTGGTGTTGATGTTGGGTATTTCGCTCGGGCGTGAATGCGTGTGGTTCCCAAAATATAAAAATCCCAAAAGATGTATACATGCGTGTGTATGGCGTGAGGATAGGGAGGGAGGAGGTTGGTTGCGTCCTTCTCCTAATTCTTCCTCGTTGTGGTTCTTGCGCCCACTCTCTCTCTCTCTCAGTTGTAATAGTGGTCAACCCACTCCTTTCCCTACAATCAAAGAAAAAGACCCAAATGTTAGCCTTCTCCTTCCAATGTTCTTCTTCTGCCCCTTTCGGGGTGAATCTTTTGATTCTTTCAAATTCCAAGTTGTCCGCTGGTGGGTTCGACTACATTATCCGACAGGTTTATGAGGAGCTGTGCCAAGCAACGCTTCGTCGCCGCGTCGTCCCGTAGGACCGAGGTAAATGTCGCGTCGCGGAGCGGTTCGGGAAGACATTGGCGCAGTGCCTCGCGTGCTCTTGCGTTGTCGCTGAGTCTGTTGAGCTTGTTAAGACAAGGGCTTTCTACTTGACATGTGGACTTTGGCCACACTTACCTGAGAAAGCATCGTACAACATGCTTTAGCAACCTGGCAGTCTGCTGCTCCACCAGTTGGGCAACCATGTTGCTGAGGACCGTCCCGACGGCGTAGAAGCGCTCGTACGTGGCGCATATGTAGGCGAGACCATTGTCATCCAACAATATCTTCTGGACAATGAAAATGGCCACCGTTTTGGAGAGTTCGGACCCTGTTTCCATTATCCGGAGGCAAAGCGGGATGATCTCGGTGGTTAGCAAGAAGTTGATGACCTCGGAAGAGTCGTTCTTCACCAAGGCGCCGATGACGCCGAGTGAGGTCAGCCGGAGGTACTCAAAGGGCCGCGACTTTGAGGTCGTGTTAAGGAAGGGGTAGAGGTAGAGCGGAATGTGGGCTAGAGACACGTCAGCAGGAAACTCGGGCACTTGAGTGAGCCAGATGACTGACCGTTGAGGAACAGGGTGCGCGTCTCGTTGTGGGAGGCAACACACTGTAGAAGAGCCAGAGCATTGCAGACCCTGTTGGAGGCGGCGGCTGTAAGCTGGGATGGGTTCAGGAGGTTGTAGACGCTGATGATCTCCTGGAGCAACGAGGTCATGACACCTGGTAACAATCCGTTAGCTCAGCGGGCAGGCGCATAGAGAAGGCCTGATTTTCAGCACATACCAAACGAGTGCCAAAGGATCAAGGCAAGCTCGGGAACCTGTTCCCGCTTCTTACTAAGCTCGAGAAGGGCGGCCTCGCGCGTGTTTTCGTTCAAGAGGTCGGCAATATACTGGACGGTGCGGCGGTTGTCTTCGGACACGTTTTCGGGAAGGCCGGCCTCCTGGGAGTGGGCAGAGGCCAGAGCACTGACCGTGTTGTGAGCGGTCGCTATCCGGTTGTAGTGTTGCTGCTGGGCAGCATTGGCGGCCGCGGCGGCAGCTTGGGCATGGTGTTGGTGCGAACTCTGCTGGTGCATCCAGGCCGAGTCCACCTGAGGATACTGGTGATGTCCGTAGACATGGGGGTTTCCCTGCATCATCTTGGCGATTATGTCTCGAGATAGGGCGGATGTAGGATGGAGGAGAGGGATCGCAAGGGGGGGTGTCGGCGATGCGGTTGGAGTCTCGGAGGTCGAGCAAGGTAAACAAGGGAGGGAGCGCGAGTGTTATCTGTCGCCAAAGATTTGACGAAACGGCAGCGCCTTCAAGCAGAGCGTCATTACCTAGCGGGGATGCCGCCCTGGAGGTGCTTGGCTAGCCGGGGGTCGCGATCGAAGCGCACAAGATTCGAGACCAATAACTAGGACAGGATGGAGGACTTGGGAAGATGCGATTCGTTGATAGACGCCACGGTGAAAGATAGCCGACTCAGGCAGGATGGTCCAGTCCCAAGCTACCAAGTTCGATGTGCTGTGCGGTGGTGGGGTGGGATTTGGCGCAAAAGCCGGAAACTTCGTACAATACTCTGCACTTTGTTGCGATTTGTCGTGGTTGAGGTATGGTGGAGATTGGACAGGTTGATAGGTGGGAGCGGAGGAGTGGATGGTCTTTGTCAAAGGCCGGGCCTCTCACACCCAACTCCAGAGCCGCAGCCGAAAAGGTGAACGGGCAGTTGCGCCTTTGGGTGGCTGTGCACGGACCATAATGTGGGGGTTGACAGGGAGCTCCGTTGCCCTGTGCATTGACAGGGGGTTGACATCGTCACTTGCTAAAAAGCACCAACTGACCAGCATCACAGAAACCATCACCACAACCATATGCATATGCGGCAACTGGGTCGCAAAATGGGGTGTGAAATGGATTACACACGCCTTTAAAAATACGGTATATCTTGGAAAGAATTGCTACGCGCCTGAGAAATTAACTTCTTGCGCCTTTTAAGGTTTAATTTTTTTTTGTCCTCTTGACGATACTGGGTTGTCTCGCGAGTCTGTCCAGGCCCAGCATCTCCGATCAACCGCACACATAGGCAATCAAGATGTAATGTCGGAAAGAACGAGATATTACCCCCTGAGTCTAGACCCAGTTTTCTTATTCCATTCTATGCCCTGAATACCAAAAGAGAGAAAAGCCATGACGAAAAGAGAAAGTCCTTACCAAACGCCAGATGAATAAAATACTAAAATACAGAACTTGCCGGCAAATTGAAACAGAAGGAAGGAAAGCCCGTTCACATAATCGCGAAAAAGACGCCCCCAAGACCACCCAACAACAAAGCAGCCATCACGGCAGGCTCCGCGTTCACGGCCGGTGCGCCCGCCTCGACAGGAGTAGAAGGACCGGCGCTTGGAGATCCAGCACTTGGGGATCCAGCACTAGGTGCTCCAGCACTAGGACCTCCAGCACTGGGAGCCCCTGCGCTCGGGACGGCAAGTGTACCAGTGCCGGTAGGATCAGCAACATTTCCGTTTCCATTGCCCCGAGTGGTCGTGGTGGTGTTGTTGAACGGCAGCAACGACGAGGACAAGGCCGAGCCATTTGACGATCCGTAACCTGTCGGAAGTGGCGGTGATGCCGAGGTCTGTTGACCGCTACCCGTCGGAAGTGATGGTGATCCCGAGGTTCGCTGGCCGTCGCCGCCTCCGACATAGCCTTCATCAGGACCCCCTACTACTTGCTCCCCCGGAGCTTGGAGATTGAGAACGGTGGCAGTGACGGTTGTGGTGACCACCGTCATGGTGGGAGAGCCCTTGGCGTCGGTGGTGGTCGCGGTCGTGGTTTTCTCTGAGGTGATGAATGATTCCGAAGACATCGTCGTCGTCTTTTGTGTTGCGTTCTTGCCAGGACTAGGGTAGGGGAGTATCACTACTTCCCCCTCTCCGGGAGTCCCTTTCCCGCCACCGCCATGAACTGCCGAGGCGGGGTTTGTGATGGTCGGGACAATCGTTGTGAGAGTGGTGCTAGTGATAGTCTTGGTTCCCGATATCACGGTCGTGGTGATGGTGGAAGTGATGGCTGCAGTCGTGCAATTGGCCGGCTGCTCGGTGGCCCCTTTCCCACCGTTCTTATCCTTCCCATCCTTTTGTTTTTGCTTTTCCGTGCCATCTTTGTTGCCCTTGTCGTCCTTGCCCGGGGTCACTGTCCCATTGGTCTTGGCGCCACCCCCGGCGACATAATCTCCAGGTCTTTGTGGAGCAGACGACGGAGCAGTGGCGGCACCAGTGGTAGAAACGGTCGTGGTTATAACCGTCGGTTTCCCTTCCTTGGTGGTAATGATGACGGTGGTGACAACATTCTGTTTGTTTTTGCCATTTGTCGCCCCTTCCTTCCCGCCGCCAATATATGTTTCATTCTTGCCATTCCCACCAGCGATTTTTGTTGGGACCGCGGGGACAGTAGTAGTGATGGTCTTGGGCTTTCCATCGACAGTTGTGGTGATAGTCGAGGCGACAACATCATAGCCGCTTTTTGCTGGTCCTTGGGCTTCCTTTGTATGTCCCGAAGGTGCGCTCGGAACCTTGGTGGTGATAGTGGTCGGTTTCCCATTGACAGTGGTGGTGATTGTGGTGACGGCTTCCTCCTTCTTTGTAGTGCCTGCACCATTCCGAGTCCCGTTCTTAGGTGCTGCTGGTGTTTCTGCCGGAACTGTGGTGGTGATGGTGGTGGGTTTGCCCTTGATGGTAGTCACAATTGTGGTGGTTTGGACTCCTTTTCCGGTTGGCTTTGTCTTGGCGCCTCCTCCGTTCGAACATTCCGCCTTGTTGTTGGCGGCGATGTTGATCCACGTTGCGCCGGTAATCTCGCCCAGAGCGGCGCTCTTCCAGAATTCTTTGAACTTGCAGTCTTTGCGCTTGGATGCGTCCTTCTTCATCGCTGCAAACTGCTTGGTGTACGAGTCATCCACCTTGAGAGTTGGCGGCTGGACAGAAACAAAGGCGATGAAGACTATATTCTGGCCGCAGGATGCCTCTGGTAGCCTGAAAGGGACGAGCGCCTCTTTCTCGGAGCTCAACATGTTGCCCGATCCATTGCTATGCATGGAGGTCTGGAGATATGACAGATAGGCTGAAGACCCTTCCAAGAGCTTCTCTGGTTTGAAAGACTTGCTGTGAGCTGGAGTATCGACGACGAAGCTCAAAGCTGCCGCCAGGTACGTCTGGTTCCCTTGTATCTTGCTGAAAGACAATGCAGGTTCATTGGAAAAGTCTTGGCCAGTAGTTAGTATCACTCTCCGGTACTACATGTGGCTTCTCTTCATACGTACCCTGTAGTTTGCATTCACTCCCGCTTGCCGTGAACTTGTCCATTCCTAAATCCACAACCATATTTTGCATCGGGGTCGTATTCTTGTGCGCCCATTGTTGATCCGTCGACTGAACTGTTGGAACCCAAGCCGCGGCAAGGCACGCCACAGACAGTGGCAAGCTCAGACATGAACGCATGACTGCTCACCGGTCAGGGGACGTGATGAATATAGGAATTTCGGTTCGTTATTGTGTAAGAACAAGTGCTCAACGGTACCTCTTTGAGATAGAAGAGATAAACGAGCGACGTGAATAAGTTAACAAATCGAGAGCTCTCGGTCAGCGGATCATGATCATCTTTAATAGGGGATTGACCTGATGAGCAAGGCAACGTCTTCTGTATCCCATATCCCGCAAAGGAGATATGAGTAGAGACCCATTTGCACATATCGCACATCAGCCTACTAGCCGGGCTGCTGGCCGGGCCACCTTTGCGGATCCGTGATGTACTGAATTGGAAATCTCGGCGGGCGGAGTTAACCACAGGCCAACGAGGATTTGGCAGCCAGCTCGACTGGCCAAGCCGTCCTTTCAGTGACAACAGGACGTAAGAAATGCAAAGGGTCAATTCCACTGCTAGACCAAAATGAGAAACAATTTTCCGAGCCGTGACACCACCACCATCGGCCGGGAGGAAGAGGAGCTCATCACAGACGGGAATCCGTGCCGCTCGGTGCCAGGCCGGCAGAAGAGGCAGGGAAGGGCGGAGGATTACCCATAAGTTGTTTCAAAAACTTATTTTTGGCTGACAGCGGGCCGTTGTTGGCCGAGGCCGTTTCGAAGTCCCGGGTGACAGCTGTAGACTTGAACACATTGCGATTTGCGAGAAAGCTCGGAACTTTTGTTTATTTCTTGCCTCGCTCTTCTGGAACATTTGCCCACCCGGCTACGAGGCTCAAGTGATTTAAGTTCGAGCATTGTAATTTCCATATAATAGCGTAAAATCGAGCGCACTTCTCTTGTCTGTTGACTCTGCCACAAGATGTGCAGCCCGGCTCGAGCCTACCGCTGCGTATCGGAGTGAGTGGATGTTGATAGGCCCAGACTGACCAGCCAGTGATGATAACACGAGGTCTCGAGACGCGAGCAAGTTTCTCTCCACTGGCAGGCGAGTCTAGACCTCTTGGTCCGTTGAGGCTAGTGCCGGCTTTTGTGCAGCCATGCATCACATGGAAACGCGGAGGAGGTTGGCAGGCTCGGCGTGCCCAGAGTATGGTAAGCTTCTGCTTGGTATTGAGCTCCCGTCTTGGCATTCAGCATTAAAATCGCCAAGATTAGCGTAAATCCCGGAGCAACAACCTTCAAGTGAATGAATGGTCAATGGTTCTCGTCGTCATGACTTTATCTCTCAGTTGCACCACGCCGGATACCCAAGACATGCCGTGTCTGCCCGGCGACAGAAAGTCGGAAGCTTCGGAACTGTCAGATTGGCGACATTGGCCTGGTGGGCAAAGACGGAGTGTCGCACGGCATCATGGCATCCACAGCAGGTCGGTCACGGCAGGTCACGGTCTAAATCCAATCCACCGGAGGCCACAGGGAGAGAAGTCTTGCCTGAAAATGATATCTAGCTTCCAGGAATCTTATAGAATTCGAGATTTCCAACTGAGATTGGATGGGGTGGTTCCCGGTGTGGCTTTGCGATGTGGTCAGATGAGCTTTTGGTACATGCTGATTGCTGAGTAGTCATTTGTCCCATATCAAAGGGAAAAAAAGACTAGGCGGGTTTTATCCAACTTTGCATCTCGTGTTAGACACACAAGGCAAAAAGTAAAGTTTGTGATCCCCATCTCGGATAGAGGACCGCTACGGGTTAACGGTGACCGGTGAGGTACTGTACCGGGAACAACGTGAACCAAAACGGAAGGAGAGAAATCATATGCACCTGCCCACAAAACATCCCGGCGGGGTAGGTACAGGGTACTTCTAACCCGTAAATCCAAGTTTCCCCGTCTCCAGAGTTTCGACGCCGACGACCTCAACCAAAAGGCCAACTCGGTGATAATTCGAGCATAAGGTGTATTGATCGGATTGGCTCCTGTAATATCTTTTCTTTTCTTTTTCTCATCTGTGCACACATTCAACCTTCTAGCTTCAGGCATATCGTCTCCTATGCCCAGTCATGGCATTCTCAACAAAGAAACAGAATGGGGACTTGCCGCACAACGCCGCCAACGCCTACGCCACCGCCGGACTGCATGCGGAGGGGGAGCCAGCCGCTGGGAGGGGTGAGTTTGGGAGCAAGCCACGGGACCTTCCAACCACCGCCAACGAGGCATCAAAATAAACATGTCTTGCTGAATAGCAATACCGGTAGCTCCTAGCCGCCCTCCGCTGACACATGCACCAAACCCAGAACTCAGCAATACCACCAACTCTATCAGGCGTCCAGCATGCCCCGCCCGATTGGATGCTTCATCCTCCATACTCCCAGCTCTGCTAACCTCAGAGGGATGGAATCATGAAACAAACACGATCTGCGCCCGTTTGCCAACCCCATCACGTGGACTTGCACCCGACCATCCAACATTGTTTCCTCCTCTTGTTATCTTTCCACTGTTGATCCTGTTTGGCTATCCGTGGGCTCGGGTAGCTTCTTGGCTAGCTAGGATCTTGACATCTTGGTCACTTTGTCCCTTGTTCCAGCCTTCCAGCTACCCCCGGCTGAGCCTGACCGAAATCCGGGGGTCTCAACTCTCCTCATCCAATCCTGGGTTGTGGACTTATAACAGTCACTCCACACCCGCTTCGGAAGGGGTCAGACACATTCTCTCAGATATAACTACTCCCCTTTCCAGAAGACGTTTTTCGTTTTGTCTCGTCGTCTCCTAGACTTTATTGGTGTTCTAGTCGTCTGGAGTCTCTGCGCCTTCTCCCTCCCGCTCACCTAACCGTCACGATGGCTGAGGCCGTTTCGGCCTTGGTGTCGACCATGTTATCCCCGTTCGATCTGGCCAGGAGGAGCGGTGTTCCTGGCCAGACAGGCATATTGGAAGGTGCGAACCCGACTGAATATACACCGTCGAATCCCATCAGCCTTTTTATCATCCAGGTAAGTTGCCGAACCGTCTCTCTGGGACCGTGGTGTCATTCCCCCTCCGTCCCGAAGGTGCCATCATAACGTGGCACTGGGTGCGCAGACGGGAGGCACCTGTATCCCAGCGGGTACCTCAACTTGTGGCACGAGACACTGTGCTAACCAGCAATATTACTCTGGCAAAGGCTGGTATCGTGATTATATTCTGCCAACTGCTCCACTGTACGTGTTTACATGCTGCTTCTCATAAGGCTCGGACACTTATTGGCTGCAGATCCTCTTCGCCTCATCAATCAGCCCAAGGTCATCGCCGAGGTCATTGGCGGTATCATTCTTGGCCCCTCGGTCATGATGCGAATACCGGGATTCCAAAAAGGTACATACTTGGCTCCCTCTGTCTCATTTATCCGATGCCACACGAGTAGGACGGCTGGCTGATCCATGACCCGATATTGCAGCCATCTTCCCGCCTGAATCCATGCCCGTATTTGCCAATGTAGCAAACTTGGGACTGATCATCTTTCTGTTCCTGGTTGCCCTCGAGGTGCGGTTGATCTCCCTTGCATAGGGCTGAGCCTTGGGACCCCTGTCTCTGACCGTGTAAATGTAAATTTAGGTTGACATGCGACTCTTTACCCACAACTGGAGGGCCGCTGTCAGTGTCGGCCTCGCGGGCATGCTCCTGCCCTTCGGTCTTGGCTTCGCTATTGCGTATGGTCTCTACCACGAGTTCCACAACGACGGTACCACCGTTCCTATCAGCTTCGGTGTGTATGGGTTGTTTATCGGTACCGCGCTGGCCATCACTGCCTTCCCCGTCCTCTGCCGCATCTTGACCGAGCTTAAGCTGCTCCGCTCGGATGTCGGTGTCACAGTTCTGGCTGCCGGCATCGGAAACGACGTTGTCGGCTGGATTCTTCTCGCACTCTGTGTTGCTCTCGTCAACAATGCCTCTGGACTGGCCGCCTTGTGGGCCCTGCTCTGCTGTATTGGTTGGATTCTGCTCCTGACCTTTGTTGTGAGGCCTGCTTTTATGTGGATTCTACGACGGACCGGCAGTCTGCATAACGGCCCAACTCAAGGCATCGTCGCTCTTACCATGCTGATGGTCCTGTTTTCAGCCTGGTTTACTGGTATGGCTATTTATTTGTGTGTTGTCTTGACATCACCAGCTAACATCTTCAGGCATCATTGGCATTCACCCTATTTTCGGTGCCTTCCTGGTCGGACTGATCTGTCCTCATGATGGCGGCTTTGCGATTAAACTGACGGAAAAGATTGAGGATCTGATCTCCGTTCTCTTTCTTCCGCTCTATTTTGCGCTTTCTGGGCTGAGCACCAACCTGGGTCTCTTGAACGATGGCAAAACGTGGGGCTACGTTATTGGCGTGATCGCCTGCGCTTTTGCCGGAAAGATTTTGGGAGGCACTTTGGCTGCGAGGGCGAACAAGCTGCTATGGCGTGAAAGCTTTACCATCGGCTGCCTGATGAGCTGCAAAGGTCTCGTCGAGTTGATTGTCCTGGTAAGACTCCATAACATGCGCTGTGAGCCTTCAGGTGACGAACGCTAATGACGAGGCAGAATATTGGCCTGCAAGCCCACATTCTATCACCCAGAACCTTCACCGTGTTTGTTGTCATGGCTTTGGTAAGCTCCCCCGCTGAAGCATTTTGGCCCAGACTCGGCTAACATCCCAAAAGGTGACGACTGTCGCAACCACACCTCTCACCAAGGCTCTTTACCCGCCCTGGTATCAGCAAAAGGTCGAGAAGTGGCGGCGAGGAGAGATTGACTGGGATGGAAATCCCATCGAATCTGAATCACCAAGCTCAGATCATCAGGACTCCCCAGAAGGGGCAACCTTGAGCCAAGTAAAGCGTCTCTTGGTATACCTCCGGCTCGACAGCTTACCCAGTCTCTTCACGTTCATCACTCTCCTTGGTCCCGAGAGTGCCGCCACGCCCACCAGGCTAGGCGGCATCTCAGAGGTTTCAGAAGATGGAAGCGAGGAGGTCTCCGGACAGGAGGTCGCACAGAAGAAGAAGAAACCGCTCGAAGTGCACGGGTTGCGCCTCATCGAGCTGACCGATCGTACATCGTCGGTGATGCAGGTCACCGAGGGCGAGACGTACTCACTCCGCGATCCTGTGGTTAACGCATTCCGCGCCTTCTCCCAGCTACATGACGTTGCCGTCTCAGGTCGCGTGGCCGTCGTTCCAGAAGGCTCTTACCCAGAAACCTTGATGCAACAGGCATCCGAGGTCTCATCCGACTTTGCTCTGATCCCCTGGAGCGAATACGGAAGCATAGCAGAAGAACATTCTGTGCCCTTCGCCAAGGATTCTGGAGATCGCTTCACTGCATATGCCCACCTCGAATTCGTGCACAAGACGTTGGAAATGGCATACAAAACGTGCAACGCAGGTGTGTTTATCGACAGGGGATTCGGCGGTATTAGCAAGCCCACGACAGAACAGCCGGTGATGGCCCAACTCACACGGACCCAAAGCGGCATGTCGCTACGTAGCCACCGCGAACTGGCTACTCTCCCGGTGGCAAACAAGAGCCATCATATATTCTTCCCCTTCTTTGGCGGCGCCGATGACCGTGCCGGTCTGCGAATTGTCCTCCAGCTGGCGAGGAACCCCCATGTTACTGCGTCAATCGTGCATATCAACTGGTCGTCTGACGACGAGGCCGAGTCGTCCAAGGCCCCTGTCAAGGAAGTCGACACGGAGCTGAGCGCCAAGGATATGACTCTACTTGCCACGGCGAAATCTTCGCTGACAAAGGAGGCAGCTAAGAGAGTCACCTTTAGCGAGGTCCATGTCGTGCCTGGGTCGGGTATTGCCGAGACGCTTGATTTGGCCCAGAGATATGTTGGGCAGACGCCGAATAACGCGGGGGATATTGTCGTGCTGGGACGTCGTCCTTCGAGGCTTGCTTTGTCGGGGGTGAATGAGAATGCGGGGGGAGCTGGTGGCAGTAGCTCCCATCATGCTGGGTTGGCGTTTGACAAGGTTGTGGGTGCTATTGCTGATCAGATGATTAGCAAGAACGTTAGGGCGAGCATTCTGGTTATTCAGGCTGGTGGGAGGGGGTTGGAGATGTAAGAAGACTCTCTACCCTTTCTGCTTCTGCTATATTCGGGAAGACTAGGCGCTTTGGACATGACCTCGTGTGGTTTCTGATTTATTTCCTTACCGTTTCGAGCTGGATGAGGTTGTTTATTTGGGTTGGATTGGATTCAAGATGCCCTACAGTTTGTTCTCTGGTTTATATCTCTTTCATCCAGTGGCTTTCTGTTTAAGCGGGCGGGCGGGTGAATTATGACTGACAATGATTGAATTTGGGAGTATTACTTGGTGCATCCTTTTGCTATTCATGTTACTTTGGGAAGAATTTGGACTTGAACAGGCACACAATGAGCTACGACATGTTCCCCCCTGATTCTTATTTTATTTTGTTCAGGACATGATGGGTACTCGCGAGGAAGTTCATGACAAGATACGAAGGATGATCTAGCCGGTGTTCTTTTTGCTTCTGGTTTTGTCTTTTCTGATTTATTTGGCAGGGTTGGATACACACACCCACCATGATGAAACCCCTGAAGCCTTTATTTACCTGCTAGTTCCACAGGCTTTTGAACTTGAGTTTTATACACACACACATATATATATATTTATAATGAGGAATATTTACCTGGTCACTTGGTTGTTGCTCTTTGGCTCTGCGTTATCCGTTTTGTCCACACCATGTATACTCTATGCAATACCGTCCTTTCATGTCTTTTAAAGGTCGCATCAAAAGCTTACGTCAAATTATTACAAGTTTGGGAGTTGTAGCAGACGCTCCTCTAGTGGAAATGGGTTCGTCTCTCTGTCCAAAAAAGTCAATTTGATAGAACATGTAGTATCTTCTTCTATGTCCATTAATATGGCCTCTCTCAGCTGTTGGTAATTCCTGTACATACGTATTTACGATGAGTTAGCCCGTAATCGATGTCAGCATGGGATAGACAACGCGGAGAGAGCCCTTGCACTGTGATTCGTTGCCGCAGTACATGGTCGGATTCATGAATATCATATCGCAAGTATCGATGGTGATGTGCCCAATCCTTTTCAAGGTAGATGCAGTAGATGAGGATTACCTGCCTACCAACCTGACCTACAAGATAGTTACGTGGGATCTAGAGGGGAAAGGCAAAGTCCTAATACAGACACAGACTTGGTCAGACCCAAGGTAGGTCACAACGGTAGTCAGTTTTGAGTTTCCAGTTTTCCGTGTTTTTTTCTAAATAAAGTATCGCTAGGAAACTACGTACAACCCCTCGCTTATCATCATCCCTTCACCCACGAACCTTTCCCTGTTTGGCTGCCGATCCAGTATCCTTCCATTCCACCACCTCAAATCCGAAAAATATCCTCCGCTGCTCTTCTCGGGTTGAACTGCTCATGAGGAAGGCAGCTTTCAGCAACCCCAGCGGCGGTGGTAGTCTCCGACGACGCTACTTCGGCCGCCAGACTCGGGGGTGTACCTGTACCACCCTGGTGCCGCAGCTGGACAGCTGTGGTGATGCTCGTAGTAGCATCTTCCTTTTGTGGCTGCGACGGAACTTTGTACTTGTACTTCTTGCCCATAGTAGATATCTCCTGCAGCCTCTCCTCCAATATCCCCGCGTCATTGAACTCGAGGTACTTCTTGTACAGCATCAGGGCCGCGTGCGCGTCCTCGATCGAGTCGTGCGTCTCCATTTGAATCTCCTTCTTCATGACGCACCAAGTCAGGAATCTCAGGCTCAGCTTTCGAGGGCCAATCTTGAATTTCTCGATCGTGTCAATGACCTGGTCGCGGGGTATCTGGATGTTGATGACGCGCAAATCTTGCTTCAGCCCGTGGCCCACGAACACGCACCCCAGGTTCACCAGGACCCAGAGCTTCTTGTACGCCACCTTGAGAGGGACGAGGTGGTGCCTCGACGTGCGCGGGTCCAGGTCGCCCTCGTAGATGCCCGAGTATGCCGTCAGGTGGTCGTGGATCGGCCCCTTGATGGAGATGTAATCGTCAATAAATGGCACTCCTTCCTTCTCGCCTTGGCCCCGGACGACAGACACGCGAGCCAGCACGAGCTGTTTGGGACGGACTGTCTCCTTTTGTCCGTCCTCATTCAAGTGGATCTCTTCGTCCCTAAGCGAAACAAATTCAGCATCCAGCGCTACCGTCGACCCGGGGACGGGCATCTCGGTCTCTCGATCCAAGGGCTCATATGTTATCTCGCTGCCTGGTCGCCGACTCGGATCCCTAAGTAGCACAGACGTATCCAGCTTGGTTTTCCACTGCGGGTCTGATGTGTTGTTGGCCTCTTTGAGCTGGTAAATGATTACGGACGGCGACTTCCATGTTGTGTTGAACGTGAGCGCATCAGCAGAGGACACGGGGCGGACGTGAAAGTCGTTAAAGAGGTGCCACTTGTTCGCTGGCGGCGCTGCCGGCTCAGAATGAGTAACATTGATCAGAGCCGCGAGGTGCTGACTTTGCGGCAGAGGTCCCTCGATGTTGACGACCATGCCGACTAATGAATACACTTTGATCTTGTGGATTGCGCGTTGTGCGCGTTGGAGGTGAAATTCCAGGTCCGGACCCTCGTAGCAAAAGAACTGGTTCTGGTCGACGATGACGCCGATTTCCTGCGGCAGCCAGCCTGGGGTCGCCCAGAGACTTCTCGCCTCGGGAGATTTGATGGCAGCGTTGAGCGCAAGGACAGCGGGCACGCCGCTATCAATGGTCCTACGCCTTTGGAGATCATTGTAGCGGCGACAGACCACGCAGTAGCCCTTGGTCACCGTCTCCATGTCGACGCTCGTTTTGAGAACTTGCGAGAAGGTCCTTTTCGTCGCCTTGCCGCCTCTGCTGACTTGTATTGGGGCCGGAGGAGGCGGATACAGGAGCTCGACCACGTGCAATTTTTCATCTATCAGTTTACCGTTGTGACAGGAGAGACATCTGTGTGACTTCTTGAGCGTCATGGTCAGGACCTTGTCAACGAGGACATCGGGCGTCAGAGGCGGCGACAGTGGCGTGGCGAACAAGGTCTGCTCGAGGCTGCTCGAGGCTGGCGGTACCTTCTTGTAATCTGCAACGGCCTGGTTGAAGAAGAAGCGGCAAAGCCCCTGCGCCATATCAGTCAGTGATCGGTTCTTCGCTTCGTCTTCCAACAGCTGTTCTTGCTGAACCGTGCTATTGCTGGCGAGGGCCGACAGCATATTTGTAGCGTGGCACGCCGAGCCCCCGGCTTTCTGTAACATATCAAAGACGAAGCCCATCTCACAGAGGATGCACGAACCCTCGAGGCAGCTGGAAGCGGCATGCTGGAGGGCCAAGTTCCGCAGCAAGGGGGTATAGTTCATGAGCTGCAGAAGTGCATTCGCATACGAGTTGGGGATCTGATTTTCCAGGCCGGCGTATTGCGTTTTATTGTAGTAGCCAAAATCAAAATCGTCCACCCCGTATTTGGAGTATTTGATCTCTTGCTCTCTGTACACCTGAGGGGCCTCTGGCTTTAGGCTCGGGTTGGCACTATCATCTAAGGGCTCGGCGACGGGGTCAGCCGCGGCCTTTGCCGTGGACCCCGACTCTCGAGCCTTCTGGCTCAGGAATTTGGGCGCCTGCAAAACATCGGGGTCCTGGAGCGATGCTCTTGTGTTCTCTTGCTGATTCCTCAATAAGCCTCGAGTGTTGGGGCCATACCATCCGACCTCGGACTTCTTGAGGGTGGCTAGGAAGGCTGGCGGGAGCTGAACGGGTGGTGCGCCGACGTCTGATATCAAATCCGCCGGCCATGCCGAAAATAGCGCCTCGCGATAAAACGGCATCCCAACTGTACTCAGCGGTGTCTGTGTCTCCACATCGTCGTTCCATCTTATTTCTGGAGCTGCATCTACAGGCGGCCCTGCCCCTATAGGATCAGTGCCCCCATCGCTGAACCTGATGTGCTTTGACGGAGAGCCCCAGAGGCGAGAATTGCAGTTTCCGTCGGTGATAACAAAGGCCTGCGCAGATGAAGCGACGTCGAAGAGCTTGATGTTGGAAGCAACAAGTGCCAGTTTGGTCACGGTGGGTTTAGCATTGGAATTCAGCAAATCCACAACGTGAATCTGGCCATGAGGAGCAACGACGACGGTGGTGGAACTCATTTTTGGATGTAGCCTGGCATGGGCGGCAGCCACGGCTAGTGACACTGGCGTCAAAGGCCCAGCAGCACTCTTGGCCAGGTCAAAAGCATTGACGTAATGGTCAAGGTTCTTGGTTGGAGTGGGCTGGTTGGGTAGGTGTTTGATCGATCCTCCACACGTCACCACGAGGTCATTCCTGACATCCATATCGTTGATAAACGCCGCGTGTGCCTGCCACGTCTTGGTGATCTGGAAGCTTGTCGAGTCCAAAATGTGGACAGAGCCTGTTGTCGTGGCTGCGCAGATGTAGTGCCTGCTCCTCTTCATGATGGTGTAGTGATACTCGGTATGAAGCTGCTTTACGATCTCTCCCTTCGTAACGTCTATTACGAGCATCGTTTCCTGCGCGCCAGCCACCAGGATCTCGGTCGGTTTAGAACTGGAGGTGAAGCTCATGCATTGCAGATTTTGCATACATTTCGTCGCATCGTTTGTTGGGTCGTGGCTGGAGGAAAGGAAAAAGGTCAGCGGCTGGCACCGAGGGAGCTTCATCAGGGATGGAGCTCTAGGAAGAAGCGGGCAGCAGCGTACTGAAGAAGCCAGTGCTGAATACCTCGACGATTGGCGTAGAGCACCGTCTTGGTGCCCAGAATAATGACGCCCTTGTCATTGAAAAGGAATTGTTGGATCACCCCTTTCTCTGCCGGCTGGACTCGCCACGAGGTATAGCGCTGGAGGGGCGGGCCAGTGTACGAACTCACGCGCCCATTGCTGCCGCCAATCCAGAGAAGCTCGACTTTGGTATCGAACGCCACGGCCGTGGTGTACGGTGTGGTTTCTGCATGTTGCTGTTGGGCTTGCAATGTTCGTTGAAACGGATGACCGGTCAGGGTGCTAACTGATGGCGACGACCCGGGCGACTGGACCGGGAAGGTCACCTGCGAGATCTATATTCACCACAGGAGCTTAAAGTCAGTCGGGTTTGTTCGCGAGAGGCACTGCTTGTGCGAGGACGGAATGCGCTTCACTTGCCTGGTCCCAGTCCGCTTCCATACTTGATTCTGGCGGGTTTCCAATTACATTTTCGGCCGGAGGAGCAGAGCAAAATGTGCCAAGAAGATAATACACTGGGATAGACCAAGAATCAAGACTGAAAGATAGAATGAATCCAATAAACCGCCGAGAGATGGGGAGAGAAAGCGATCAAAGAAATGCTGCGACGGGATGTTTTGCGATCCCAGCCCCACCCCAAGGTGAGTTCCAGTTTACTCAGCTCCCAAAGCTGAGTGGTGTTCCTGCCTCTGGTGATGGACAGTGGGGGCCGGCCACCTGCACCTGGAATTGGCACCCACATCCTGAGGACAACCTAAATACGCATATCAGAGATGATACTGATACAAATAGGTATGAAATTTCAACGGCCGCTGTTACCTTCTTATCCCCATTACTTCGCATCCTTTTTTTTTGACGGACAATAGTTGTGATTTCCGCTTTCTTCACAGGTGAGCTTGGACCCACTTCCTTCCACTGCAATGAACCGCTCTATCCACCCGAAAACATGACTTAAATACAAACTTATAGGGCCTAAATACATAGCCTACAGGTCTGTAATACCGCTTTAGCACTGTATTGCATCTTTATAAAAGTACGCCCAATTTCATTTGTGCATTGAACAGTTTGGACAGCCTCACCCCCGTCAATACACCAGCGACAGACACGACAAATTGAGCATTACACTACGAATTGATATTCCTCCAAGACTAAATATGTACTAGGTTCTAGTCTTTCCAAAAAAGACCACATAGGTATAACAAGCAATCAGTTGTCCATCGACAATATCAACGCAGAAAAAGCCCAGAACGATGCCGCCAAACGCCAAAAGAAGACAAAAGAAAGCTCAAGAAAAATCACACATCCACCAACACCATCGAAGAGGCCAGCCTATTTACTTGGTGAGCCAACCGAGATAATCGGCCACGAGCAGTGTCACCATCCTACGAGGAGCAGTTAGCACACAATCAAATCCGAGAGCGGACAGGAGCCGCACAACAAAGAAAAGAACAAAAACTCACGCGTGTGGTGCGATTCGCACGTAGTATGTTCCGAACCCGCGGTAAAACCTCATAATGCCCTCTTGCTTGGCTACTTTTACGAAGCAGTCGGCCATGCTCCTGTATGGAAGAGTGCCATCGGGCGCCCTGGACTGCTTCTGTAACCGCGTCTTGACAAAGTCAAACGGCAGGGAGAAAAAGGATGCAAAGAATCCGGCAACACCGCTGGCCGCCAGGGTTTGCGCGTTGGGGGTCCAGTCGGTCCTCGACTTCAATTGTGCCTTGGCCTCGCTAAAGAAAGCCAACTGGCCAAAGTTGAGTGCCATGGCACGGACAACCGTCGGCGCTGCTCCGGCCCAGAGAGCCCCTACACCCTCGCTCTTGGCAATCGACGTAAGGGCGTCGATTACTGACTTGTAGTTCTTCCTCTCCGCCAGTGGTTTGAGGCCGTCGCTCTGCATGCGGATGAGCGCAAGATCAGCCGGGTTGCCGATCATGGCCGCGAGACCACCGGCCGAGAGACCCGCCGTCGCTCTCTCAGCAAAACCCACGGCTTGGCCCTTCTCTTTGGCCCGGACAGATAACTTGGACATGAAGGTGTCGAAGAAACCGATACGTGCTGTCGTATATACCGCCTGTCGGAGCAAGCCGGCAGAAATTCCAGTGTACAAGTCGAGGGCCTTGCCGCTAGCCAGAATCTCTCGCGTAACTGAAATCGGGGTCGGTTTGGGGCCACCAGCCTTGCCCTCGCCTGCGAGCTGGATGCGGACTTTGATCATGTCAACGGGCTGGATCACCGTCGTGGCGACCATGCCGCTGAGACCTCCATTGATGAATGGGAGAGCGCTGCGCATGAACGGCGAATGCAGGAACGAGCTGGCGACAGCGACAGTGTCGCCCTGGGCTGATTTGGCTGCATCCATAACTTCGGATCCTCTTGATCGTGCTGCTTCGGCGGTCTGCTTGACAGTACGGGACATGATTCGAGTCGATTCGGCGCTGGGGAGGCGGGGTCAGGAGCCTGTGGTGACTAGCAAGTCTCACAGTGATCCGGAGCTGTAGTCTGGTGGCGGTGACGGAAGTTGAGGGCGGAGGAACAAGAATTCAACAAAGACTGCAAGGAGGCAATGCACGTTAGCTGCTGCCCGTCAGATTGTGGCTTTACCAACAAGGCCGGCCGTGTTCACTTGAACACCACGGTAAGATATACGGATGAATCCAGTCCTTGTTGTTGACTCGCTGAGCCATGTATATCCGCGCCAACCCTTCGCCCGTCAGCAGTACCCGCATTGCCCAGGTCTGTAGGCTTGTGTAGGGTCCATCGACCCCAATCGCTCTATCATTTCAGAGCGAGTGGCCGAGGTGTGGGCTCGGGAATTTCCATCGGCTAGCAGATATCGATGCGGGCATACGGATATGTTGAGTCTTGTGAGTGAGCGAGCGAGCGTATGCGAACTATGCTGAATTGAGAGTCACTGGGCTTGCATGGGGTTGGCGCCCGGGTCGGAAAAGGTAGGAGGAGCATCGAGCTGCATGCAGAATGGATACCGTGGGGAAACGCGGAAGGCTTCGGCAACCAGGCGGGGGTGGGTCATGGTTGTGGAGCTTCAATCCAAGACAATCCCGGACGACTTTGAATCAAATGGAATGGGGTGAGACCGCAACCAGCGTCTCAACATTGTCGTTGCTGTGTTGAGGAATTGTTCATGTTGAGACTTACCAAAAGCGCTTTTCAGTACAGATTTTCGTAAACTGAAAAGATCTCCAAGAAGCCGCGGGGATGGAGCTTGTTCGAATAGCTGCTGTGTTGTTGGAGAGCGGGGTCGCGTGCCTCAAGGATCAAGATTGCCGGGGTGAGACGTGTGGAAATACAAGGTCTAATGGCGATGGATCAACCAAAGCCGTAGAAAGAGGAGGAAATCACAACAGGAACAAGGTGAGTTTTGATCCCGAGTATTTCTTTCTATGGCGTGGTTTCCCCTAAGAAAACGGGATCGTTCTGGAGGAAGCGGAAGAGAATGGGCTTGAAAGAAAAGCTTCGTGCCTTGGTCTTGAGGAACAAAGGACGGCACCCAGGATGGCGGAGAGGATGGGAGCTTAAAGGATGTGGTAAGCTTAAATGGGAAAGAGCTGGCCACTGGTTGCTACTGGCGATACCTTTGTATTTATGGGCTTGTGGGTGGATGGAGCAATCGGCCTTGCACACTGCAGCATGTCCATGTGGTTAACCACGGGAGGTGTGAAGCTGTTTTAAGTATTGGAGAGCTTGCCATGAAGAATGAGGGGCAAAAGGATGTTGAACCTTGAGATTGTCCCTGCCATGCCTTGCCATGCCACACCTTCTTTAACAGGTACGGGCAGCAAGTACCTGGAAAGTAACAGTACCACGTCCAATCTGGGTTTGTATTCAACAAAACCAACACCGGCACAGGCGTAGACATGTTTCCGTGGCTTACATTAATGCCACTCGGCGAAAAGGGCAAGTACAAGTTTAGCAGCAACAGAGACAAGTCCGAAACTGTTGTGGCCTCTGGGCCACAGATGGCTTCCATCAAGGCCGGGTGGCCCGACAAGAATGGGCTCCTTTATCTACAGTCAACTGGAAAGGAACAATACAAACCTAGGGCACTGATTGACAATTCTAACCAAGCAGTTGGATGTTCCATTATGACAACTGACAAGACCAGTGTCAACATGATCAACACGAGGCGGTGCAGGTATTGCGCACGAACATAGCTTGGTTTCCTAGGTCCAAGGAAGAGCAGTCTTGTCGAAGCGGGGTACAGGCTAATACAGCACCTCCTACCTGTGAAGTAATCAACAACATATCAAGCAAGCACGTCAAGTTATGACATGTGTATTCCCCAATATAGCTCGACTATGAACTCTTTGGCGAGTCTTGTTGCATGAAAATGGGTAGCTATCAGCTGTCAGTGTATTTTCCCCCTCACTTCCGATTCGACTGGTGCGCATATCAGTATCTCTTGTTTTCTTCCCGTACCCTCCAACACAGCGCATATTTCCATGCAAGACGGAGGAAATAGGCTGCGACAGTGGACGAAGACAGAAGAAGGTTTCATTCACGAGGAACCCCTCTCTGCCATCTATTCGGAGAAGATAGGGTTGAGGGCCGCGGTGGTCAAAGTGAGAGTTTGGGTAATGGAACCCGATCTCGCCCCTTCACACCACCGCAGAGCAAAGGCTGCAAATGCGCTTACAGGAAGCATCAAGAGTTGGGAAGCACAGCAGCTCATCGCCCAAGCACCTTTTCTGGGACTGTGCATCAGATCTGATATGCTTATTTGGCCATGCCAACAAGCTGAAAGTCCTCAGCTCGACAACATCGAGATGAGCCTCGCCATCCTCAATCATCATGTCCTGGACACACTGAAGACGCTCGACTTACACGCGGTTGTTCGCTTGGGCGCGACCAGCCAGCCCGTCCCTGCTACCTGATTGAGAGTGTCATGCGTATTCTGCTGCAGGCAATAAATTGCGGGGTTCGTAGGAACCCCTCAGCATCTCGCCCTGCCCTAGGGTTGATTCTCTGAACGTCTGGAAGCAGACTCCAAGAGACACCATCGACACGCTTTCTTCTCTTTAAGATCCTCCTCCAAAATAGAAGAGCTCCGGATTGCCAACTCGACGAGAGGCATATCACCAAACATGACTGCCCCTGTGCCCCTTGATGATGTTGGCTGCTCTCCTGCTGTTTCGTGCCCTT
The DNA here is from genome assembly GCA_033297075.1 of Rhypophila decipiens. NCBI lineage: Eukaryota > Fungi > Ascomycota > Sordariomycetes > Sordariales > Naviculisporaceae > Rhypophila > Rhypophila decipiens. Next base: position 65,737 of record MU858046.1, on the reverse strand, counting down.
GTGACGTCACGGGCTATAATACACTAATCACTAGCGTTTTCTGGGGTGATGGGTCATGGAACCAACAGCGCAGATATGCGCTAAGCCCAGACAAGATTAGGTTGTGGGTATCCGTTGTGGAGAGGCAAAGCCCAGAGAGAGACTCCACAACAGCTCCCCTCGGCCGCGACCCGCTCGCTTCGTTGGCCCCAACACCCGACCGACCGGCACGGCACGGCACCCTTGGTTCCCTACCCCTGGCTGCGACCCCGACCGTCAACCCGAGCAGCATCAGGGATTCAGGAACGTCCATTACCGGAGCGGATTCCTTTCCAAATCCCATTGGGGTTCTTGGAAACAATCCATCGACGGCGCCACAACGTTGTTTCAGTCAGCAAAGGACGGCGCTTATTAATTCCCACATCACGGCCTGCTTGAATATCCAGGTACCCTAGCTCGAAGAGACGGTGGATGCTGAGATCTGCGGTGGAGTCTTCTACAGTCTCGAGCTCGACCCGACCAGAGCGTCACAGGACAAGTGAGCGTGACAGCGATAGACTATAGTCCAATTCACTTTATTCAATCACAAACTACGGAGGGAAATTGTCGTGTCCTACGTCGCGGAACTCCGTGCAGCACCACCTACTCCTACCACCGCAATCCGCAGGTATCGGACTCGCGAGTGTCAGGACCGGGCCTCCCCCGGACGTGGGAAACGAGACCCGATATCCCAAAGAAGCCAAGTTGTAGTGGGCGGGAGCTAACGAGCTTGGTCCCGCCCCGGCTTTGCTCTCGGGCAGGGTCTCGCTCTATCCTCGGGCGCCGAACTTGCTTCGAGAAAACAACCACCTATAAACAGTCACGAGTTTGTTCATGCTGTTACTGACATCTCAACAGGGTGAACGTCAAAGAGTGCTGCTTTTATCTGGGAATTTTGGAGTTGGAGACTCATAAACATTATGAGATTTTGCCCACCTCGAATATCCCAAATAGGCACTCGCTGAGGAGGCTCAATACTAAACCAAACGATGAGCCCAACCAACGAATCGGCGACTCGGATAAACTCGAGTGATTTCCTGTGGTTCCAGCCATCGTAATGACATCGGCCCCGAAGACAAACATCCTTCCACCATCCCGCCCAGAATGCTTTCCACAAAGCATTTGAACTATGCCAAGCTATTCAGAAGTTCAAAAATGATAGCCGCCGTTTTGATCTAGTTCTTCTGGAGCCAGCTCCGCCTTGGGTTTCGCTTGTCGTTCTTTAGTTCCCGAGACCAACTCCCGGGCCTCGAGCTTGGCTTGCCGCCGGTTAGTCCCTTGGACACAAGAGATGACATCGAACTCATCTTCATTAGAGGTCCTGGACTCGCCTGTAAGGTTACTCACGGCTTGCCTAGCTAGCTTGTTGCTCATTCACCTGTAACTAAGGGGTCTATGACGCTAATAAGGGGCAGCATGGGGAAGATGTCTGTACAGAGGCGGCCACTCAGCCAAGTGAGCATTGTTTGCGTGATAGAATTCACAGAATCCTTGGTCCTTCTCGCTAGAATTCTTTGTTTAAGTTGGCTCGATCATAGAGCTCACAGCCCACATCGCTGTACTTGTCTCCTGGTCAACGCTCCCGGAAACCAGTTGTGCGTACATCCAACTTCATCGTCTCTTTGCAGTACCAGTACCAGTAACGTCCCCGGTATATATTTATATTCTCCTTGTATAGACATCCACCTAACGGCCATCATGGCATACCATGTATAATACCAGTCCAACTCAGCCCACCCCTTCCAAAGTCTAGATCTTCAGACAAAACACCACCATCCTCTCCTCGTTATTCAATATCCCCACCAAAATCAACAACTCCCAGTCCCAAATCAAAGACCCAGTCTAGTAGCCATAGCTACTCATAGTCCCCAGCCTCCCCCCATCGACAAGTATAGTATTCCCATTACAATACGCCCCAGCTCTTGAAGCAAGATACAGAATCTGCCCCGCCATATCAAGACCATCTCCCATCCTGCCGAGCGGGACCTTTGTCTTGTCGATAGGGATCGTGCTCGACGCGGCGGTGGCCATGTCCATGTCGCCCCCGCCTGCAGCTCGTACAATCGGTGCTGCCATGTCGCTCGGGAATACTTCTCATCACATCACAAATTAGCCACTTCCTTCCCAATCTCTCGGGTAGGGGTGTAAGAGGTAAAAGGGGCACTCACGTCCAGGACAGATACAATTAGCCCTATTCACACCCCAACAATCCCATCATGTTAGCCTTTTCCCTCCCATATCATCCAAGAAAAGAAAAAAGACAAGAAAAACAAAAACGTACCGAATCCCCCAAGTAGGCAACAACAGACTCAAACTCTTGGCCAAGTGCGTAGCAGCCGCCTTGGAAGCGCCATACGCCCAGCCCCCAGGAGCAGCCTTGTTAAACCCCGCGATCGAACTCGTGACAATGACCTGGCTACTCGGCAGCAATCCATCCCCCGCCCCCAAGCTACGTTTATTGCCCCGATCCAGCAAGCCCAAAAACGCCATGCTCGTAAACCACACACTACTGGCATTCACCTTAAACGTAGCATGAAAATCCTCAAAGTCGCCCTCCATCTGCCGCGCTCTAAACTCGTCGATCCCCACCGTCGTGGTCGTGGTCTTTCCCGACTCGTCGTCTACCACGATGGAAGTGGGGGAGCTGGGCGGCCCGCCGATGCCGGCGTTGCAGACTAGGAGGTTGAGATAGCCCGAGTCGTTCTCGACAACGGATACGATGGATTCGAGCGAGATTTTCGACGTCACGTCGCAGTAGAGGGGGATTATCACCCCCGAGCCGGGCTTGTTTAGCTGGGCGGCGGCGGACTGGAGGACGTCGACGCGCCGGCCTACTATGTAGACTTTTTGGGCGCCGGCTGAGATTAGAGCTTTGGCCATCATTAGGCCGATACCTGGGGATATGTTGTTAGAGGGGTCTTGTTTTGAGATTGGGGGTTGGTTGTTGGGAGGAGATGGGAACTGCTAAGACGGGAAAGAAAAGGAAAGGATGTGTGTGTGTGTGAGTGCATGTGGTCTTGAAAGAGGGAAAGTGACAGTAATATGTGGATAAAGATGTATACTGAGAGAGCATATAGGAAAATAAGGAGAGGTAGCATGAGAAATGTGTGTAAATTGCATACAGCTCATAATGGAGTGAGCATCTGATGTGACAAAGAGGAAACAACCAAAACTCACCAGTTCCGCCGCCCGTAATAAGAGCCACCATCCCCTTGACAGAAAATAGATCCGATACCTGGATATCCGCCATGTTTATGTTTGGATATTTGGGTTGTAACTGAATGTTGCACTTGTGGTTTGTAGTATTCCCACTGTTTACTATTATCTGACCATCATGAAATGTCAGCGAGTGTATCAACCATATATAAACAGTATTACATGCAACGCTGGCAGCTGTGAAAACCGAATGCAGGCCGGGTACATACCTAGAGGACAGCGAATAAATTGGAATGATTGGGTGACTGGCTTGGTATAAGTCAGGCAATCAGGCAAGGCTGGCAGGGCTGAACTGGGTGGCCAGGCTGAGGTACTTGATGTATTCAGGCAGCCAGCTGTGAGTTTTGTGGTTGTGAATTCGTCCGGTGTGTATGGATGATCTGATGTGATAAAACGGCTTTCGGTGTCAATACTAGAGAGCTGTTATTGACTGGCTGGGGGTGATATCTTTGTGAGTCTTGGTCTTTATTTTGTACAAGCATGGGCTGGAATATGGGTCAACTCATGAGTTGATGTAGGGGGAAGTTGAAGTGAGGAGTTCAATGATGAGCAAGAAAGCCGAGGGTTGGACAATCAACAATGGGAGGTACCCTCTTTATCTCTGCCGGTATGTATCAAGGGCATGACATACCTCAAGTGTTCAAGTCTTAATTCGCTCTCCGAACAGAGAAATGCATGCACTCTCGGAAATAACTGTGTAAAAAGAGCACGAGGATGAGTATGATGCAATGAAAGTCAGAGAGAGGCGACGACGAGCAACTTCCTGCCGGAGACCGAGGCAAACGCGGAGAAGTTGTATTATGAAACCCTTGAAGTGAAAAAATACGAGAAAAGTAAATAGTTTGCTCAGCCCTTCTCCAGTGCTGTTTTTTTTGTGATGAGGGAGCTGTTCAAGGTCTGTATCTTAGACTTCTAATATCGGCCTGCCCTCGGTATGTACTTGCCTGCCCCGCCCCCTCCTTTTCCCTCATTGTCGACGTGAGGCACACATTCATGCCCCGCATTAGTTCTAGCAACCTCTTCCAGTCATCAGTACTCCTGCTCGTTGCCCTAAGGGCGTCTCCAGGATGTTGGACTGTCACTGCATCCCAATTGTCGATGATACGTGATAGATTGCCGCTGACTAACTCGGGATAACCGGCAGTGGACAAACAGATTGTTAGAAGATAGAAGCAAGCACTACAATTGCGTCATCCAGCCCTTCGCTACAAATCGGGCTTAACAATTCGCGACTTGCTCGTACAGAAATGCCCAGACATTGCAAACACCTGCTAAACAAGACACGATCAAGAGAATGACTTTTGTTATATTCTTCACTGTCATGATAAAACATCTATACCCAGATAACATCAGAACAGCGTCGCTATTCGCTTCGACTAAATGCGTCACAGCCCAGAATAGGACAGGAGAAACCCCCGTTCAAGTCCTTCTCCTGCACTTACCGTTGGCTGGGGGAACCGAAATCCAGAAACAATTCGTCCAAGCCGTTTAAGAGCTGGGGTCAGTGATGAGCTTGGTGATTTTACCGATAGCGATGGTTTGTCCCTAAATAAAGTCAGCATCCCGTCGTTATGAGACCACTGGTATTCGGAATGTTGGGCTTACCTGGTCACGGAGAGTGAAACGACCCATTTGCGGGTAGTCCTCGAATCTCTCCACGCACACGGAGCCGGCACCACCAATAACCTCCAATCTGGCAATGATGCTATCGCCCTTCTTGGCGTGAGACGGGGGAAGCTTGCTCTTCCTGTTGGTGCCCTTCTGGAGCTTGTGGAGAAGGGCGCCGAAAGTGACTTCTTCAATGGCAGCGTGGACGTGCAACACGCAGTTGAAACCGGCCGTCAGAATGCTCTTCAGGTCCAGGATGCGAATTTGCGCCTCGAACTGCGACACATTGTGCACAAGACGCTTGGGGGAGCAGAGAACGAAACCAGGCATGATCTCTTCTTCTTCGATGCCACGCAGACGGAGGCGGATTTGCTCACCACACTGGGCCACCGGAATTTCGTCTTCAGTCTCGCCGTAGAGAGCCGACACATCGACGCTCTGCTTGTTGGGCATCATGGTCAGGGTCATGCCCTTCTTGATCACACCGGCCTCGATCTTGCCCTCGATCATGGTACCCATATCACGGTACTTTCCAGCAACGGCCATCATGAATGGCGCATTGACCTTGCGCTCCAGAGCCTTCATGTTATCAAGGTATTCGAGCAGGGACGGTCCGTCATACCAGGGGCAGACATCCTTGGGTATCCGGTCCTTGATACCAAGCGTCTGCTGAGCGGCGATGGGCATGAAGAACACATCAGTCTTCAGGTTGTATCCTGTGCCCTTCAAGAACTGCGACAGCTTGGTGGTGCACTCCAGGTAGCGGTCATGGGACCACTCCACAGTCGGGTCGTCCATCTTGTTGATAACCACCACCAGCTTGTTCACACCCTGGGTCTTGGCCAACATGGCGTGTTCTCTGGTCTGACCGCCCTTCTCGAACCCTGTTTCGTACTCGCCCTTGCGGGCGCTGATAACCAGGACACCGACATCGGCCTGGGAGGCTCCTCCAATCATGTGAGGGACGTAGTTCTTGTGGCCAGGAGCATCGAGGATACTGTATTTTCTCTTCTCCGTCTCGAAGAAGCCACGTCCGACTTCGACCGTCTTTCCCTTGGACCGTTCCTCGGCAGTCAGATCGAGCGCCCAAGAAAGATACCAGGTCTCACGGCCGAGGTCCTTGGCTTCCCTCTTGTACTTGTCCATGGTTCTTTGATCAACCATGCCCGTAGCATAAAGAATGGAACCGCCCAGAGTGCTCTTTCCTGCGTCGACGTGGCCAATGAAGATGATGTTTACGTGCTCTTTTCCGTAGATTTCTTTCAGGGTCTCCTCGTCGACATCAGCCGTCTGCTCCTTCTCGACAGCTTCAGCATCACGTACGGCCGCCTTGGTGGCAGCGCGGGACGGGCTGGATCGGCCTGATGAGGGAGCGGGCGAGGTGGTTCCGCTGGAAGTAGCAGCCTTGGCCTCGGACTTATCGACGGCCTTGTTAGCAGCGACCTTGGCGGCAGCCTCTGGGGTGTTTTCCTTCTTGGCATCATCCTTCTTCGCCTGTTCCTTCTTGGGCTCTTCCTTGGGCGAGGGAGCGGTGCCGCCGATCGAGAGGACCTTTGCCTTGGGCTTGGGCGCATCTCCGCCGATGCTCAGCACCTTTGCGCCGCCTTCCTTGGCGACAGCAGGCTTAGGCGCATCCGCCGCTGGTGTGGTTGCTGGGGGGTTTGCCGGTCGCTTCACAATCGTCGGGGCCGGCTTGGGAGCATCTTGTTGCTGCTGCCGTTGCTGCTGCTGTTGTTGTCTATTTTGTTGCTGGAATCCCCCTTGCTGCTGCTGCTGCTGCTGCTGATAACCTTGGTACTGACCTGGGTCAACATGAGCCAGTGTTCCAAATCTTCACAGACCGACTGATGGAATTGCAAGTGCCTTACCGTATCCTTGGTTGTTGTAGCCACCTTGTTGTCCATAGACGTTTCCATAGCCCTGCTGGCCCTGGCCCTGCTGGCCCTGGCCCTGTCCCTGTCCCTGGGCGTACTGTCCGTAGCCTTGCTGGCCACCGTACTGGGGATAGTAGCCCTGGCCGCCGGCGCCCCCATAGTATTGCTGCTGATATTGCGGGGCGCCGTAGCCGCCACCACCGCCGCCGAAACCACCGGGGGTGAAAGTTTGCGCCGTGGGCTGGAAGGAGGCTGCGCCTGGTCGGAAGCTGCCCTGGTTTCCAAGGTTCATTTGCTGTTGGGTCTGGCGTGCCAGGTTGTCATCCTGAGCAGCCGGGTCATCCTCCCAGTTTTCGCTGACGTTGTTGTTGGACATGGTGTTGGGCGGTGTCGATGGCCGAAGTCGATTGATCGAAAACCCTTGGCGAGGGGTATAAGAATTTCGTGCGGGGCGTCCAGGAGTGTTTTGTTGTGCGGTCGTGGGGTTTTGGACTTTTCCAACTCGAAACAAAACTCGTACAGTCAAATTGCCTAAAAGAAGAAATCAAGGATTAGAGACAGGAAAATACCAGGATGGGATCGAAATGGATGTGCTCACCGTTGATGGCTTTTTAACGATTGTCGTCCCGACCTGCGCACGAGGAAGAAACAGGGAAGATTTGGCGGTGGGACATTTGGAAGCGTGTGCCCCACCATTGCCAGTGGCGGGGAAGAGTCATTTGTGACTTGTGAACCCAACGCACAGTGAGACTAAATAATCATACTGTGCAATTACTGTCCCTCCTTTATTGCGATTGGGTCGCAGTTGGGCAATCGCAAAACATGTCTAGAGCACAGTGCGAATTTGCCTCCATCACAGCAGCTCTACAGTTTATTCCACAGCCGATGTGTTCGACAACGTGCAGCCTGGAATCCGAATTTCGAGATCAGAGACACAGGGCAGAGGCCTGCCTAACGGCCAGCTGAGAGCAGGCCGAACAAACACGTAAAAAGAACAACGCAGGTTGGAATAGAGTTATCTTCCGTTCTGTGCACTTCGCCAACTCGACCACTTTGCCAGTCTTTCCAGTTTAGCCTACAGAATATGTCCCTAGACAACGCCGGGTGATCATGGATGCCCTCCTAGAGCGACTCGGAGTTCAGGCTGTAAACTTCGCCATCAGGTCAGGGATCGCCTTAACCTCATCCTACGCCGCCCGCCAGTGCTCCAAACTCCTCCAGAGTGTCAACGACAAGGCCCTTTATGCCGAGATAAAGTCTCTGCAAAGGCTATTGGACAGCAAAATCAAGGTCAGCTTTTTCGTCTCCAAACCAGTAATTAGTGACTCACGAATGACACGAAACCATACTTACACACAAACAGATTCTCTCACCGGCTATCGATCTCATCGAGTTCAAGTAATTATGAAACATTTTTTCTCGCCATTTCAATCAATTGCAATAACAGCTACTCACATTTGACGCAGATCCGGCCGTGGAAATGGAGTTCTCGAGGGTGCACTGCCCCTGGTCAAGTCGCTTCATCGGGACATTGTCCGTCTCGGGAAGCGCCTCGACGATGCTGCCAGCTCGGAAGAAAGTGCCCGGCTTCGTGGGCAAAAGGTGCGCATGACCGAGGCCTACCATGCCGAGTTGACGAGCATCATCAACGACATGAAGAAACTCCTGAAACGGATAGATGACGACATTCCGCTGATTCAGCTGGCCATCTCGTCGTCTGGCGCCAAGATGTCCTCAACTCTGAGCCCCGGCATTTCGCCTTCAAGAATACTGCACGCCTCCAACTTTCTCACATATGGAGATGCCCAGTTTCGCGAGAATCCCACCCGGCCTGTTCAGATCGGGCCATCCTTTACTCTCTCCCTCTATATGCTCTTTCTTGGCCATTCGCAGCCCGGAAACCATAGCAATGGGGAGAGTGCACCGCTGGCAAGCACGCAGAGTTCTACTGAGACCATGAAAGACGAACCTTATGGTTTCGGAGCAGGAGAGAGGAAGCCCATCTGGCAAGAGGTAATGCATAAAGCCCGGGTGCGAATTATTCGGACACCGCCCAACTGGACATTTGACAGCACCAAGGGATACCATCTCAGAAGCCCCTTGGATTCCCTAGTAAATGGACACGGTCTTCCGAGGTCAGCCATCGCTTTGCTGGGTCGCCAAGACGAGTATTCCTACCATATAGAGCTGGTTGAGGATTTGGACGACGGCCGACTTCACGAGGATGATGGACACGCTCACGACCCGTATGATGGCATAACCATGGCTGGCATAAGAGAGTCGATACCTATCCACCAGGTGTCCAAGATCTTTTACACAGACACGGGGAGGATACTCAACATCAGGGACGCGGCTGATGGAGATAACAATCCTGTTTTACTCCTCAAGCGAGATCCCCATGCTGAACCCCCCATTAGAATTAGACAAGCATGGTTTGAGGAGGCGGCCGCTTCTGATTACGGGTCTAGAAGCAGTACGCCGGTGTCCGACGACCAGACAGAAATTGATCGACAGCTACGGGAAGAAACCGAATCCATACGATCACAGCAAGAGACACAGCCGGCTCCACCGAGGACAGGCAATCTACCCCCGCACGTCGACCCAGAATGGTTGGCTCTCGAGGTCTATGCTGACGATGAGTCCGAAACAGACTCCGAGACGGCAGAGGAAGAAGACCCAGATGACAGTCTTATCGGCAGGTCGCCAGAGAGGCTCTTATTGAGTGACCGCTCGTCCAAAAGGGGCCCAAGGTCATCGGTAGAGTCGAGCCTGGTTGCCCAAATCCGAAATATCACACTCCAGTCGCCAGATTTCTCTCCCTCACCTTCACCATCACCGCGGCAAATAGTAGAGCGGAGCTCATCGAGTGAACCGGAAGAGGAGGCAAACGAGACAGTCAATAGAGTGTTCAAAGGGCCTATCAATCAGAGCCCCTTTGGGAACATCATCTCGTCGCTGTCGTTGTTGGAGATGCTGATACGATTTACGAGTCTGCAAGAATTCCAGCAGACGAACCACATGTCGGCGCCGGATTATATCCTCAATTTCTTTCTAGAGGAGACGTCGACCACGGGCTTGAAAGGAGAGGCACGGTGGCAGCTGCGGAACAAGACGAAGCGGCATGTTGGTTTTGATCCTTATACAGATACCCCCCAGAAATAGAGGCAAGCATAGTAGGCGACTAGATATATGGACAGAGGGTGTGGATAAACTTGTTTCTGTTCCAAATGACTTGGCCCGTCCACGATCATGAATTAAGATGCTCTCCCTCTGTTGTATTGCCAACACAAGCTCGATGGGCGATAATAGGGGTAACTACACCATGCCCGCATCCCCAACGTATCGACTAACGCAGCCTTGACAGCATTCATTTCATGCTGGGAGGCTTTAGCAAATCATCTGATAAATACTAGTACGCCTGGCACATTTTCATACTCAATCATTTTCCCGTATGGTCTCTTCCCTTCCGACTACAGGCAATGTGACAGTGACGTGACGTGAGCCCCTGATCAATTCATTGTACAGATCACACACCCCTGTCACTCACTGGTTGGTAAGTGGGGTGTGGGGTTATGCGATAGTTGCCTAGCCATCCGCAAAGTGGAAGGTGCAGTAAACACGTAAAAAGTCGCGATTCACGCACTTGACTTCCCCGCCAAAACCATTAAACACGACCGAACCGTTGGACAAAAAATTGTGGATTTGAGCGTTTGAGTCACATCTTGGGAGGGAACTCGTCGATGCAGTAGGTTCATCTCTTTCCAACCAGTGACCTCGCCCAGGGGATTCAATCTCCAAAAAACAAGTGGCGAACCCACCACCAACCAAAAGAAGAAAAAACGTCAGCTGTCAACAAACAAGCCCAAAACTGACAAACAACTTGCGACACAAATCACAGAAATCCTAGCGCCCACTCCAAGAACTATCTTGCATGCGACGAATCACCCGAGTTCACCAGCAAACAACCTGATCCGTCGACAGGACACCAGGACAGCCGCCGGCGCATAAATAGCAACACAAATACAGCCAAGCTACGACAGTCCTTTTACGACCTCGTCTCGTCGACAACAATCTCCTACCTACCTTCCACCGCAACCGGCACAATGCCGCGCTCCAGATCCGCCTCCTTCGGGGACGACGACCTGAATTTCATATCCTCGCAGACGGCACAAATGTCGATCAACCACGACGACGATGACCCTTTCGCATCCCCCGCACCCTCGCGCCAGCACGAAGCAAGCATAATCGACCTATCCCAATCACCCGCCCTAAAACCATCTGCATCTTCTCGAGCCCCAAATCCAACCCAAGCAACAAGTATCCCTGCATTCGGCGCCCCAACTCAACTCAGCAGTAACACTTCAAGCCTCTCTCGCCAACCCCAAGGTGCCAGACAAAAGCAACAGCAACAAGAGAACATGTTTATCCAGCGCAAAGGCATGCACGCGGATTTATACCGCTCCTCAGGGCCATTGAAACCTAAAGTCGGGCCTAAGAAGCCTGGTAGTCAGTTTCCAATGTTGCCTTCTGCTTCGCCTGTCAAGAAAGGGGCTTATAGAGAGCCGATGGGTAGTTATTATGCTCCTCCTACTGCTGGTGCTGGTGGGAAAGCTACTGCTGCGGCGGATATTGATCTGCCCATTTGGACGGACCCTTCCAAGGCGAATGCTGATTTGAAGGCTTTGCTGGAGGGAGGGATGGATAGCGAGGATGAGGAAACACCACAAGAGGGGGAGAAGACTGGTGAGGAGGAGGAAAAGTTGACGATTGAGGATGGAGTGCTGGAGGGGATTGTCGTCAAACTACTTCCGCATCAGGTTGAGGGAGTGAAATGGATGAGGGGAAGAGAACTGGGGCCGATCAAACGGGGCAAGGTGCCCAAGGGGGGCATCTTGGCAGATGATATGGGACTTGGCAAGACTTTGCAGAGCATCTCGCTCATTATCAGCAACAGGATGCCGCGGAAAGATGAGAAAGGGTGGAAGCCGCGGTTCGAGGATATCAAGCCCTGTACGCTTGTGGTTGCCCCGCTTGCTCTGATCCGTCAGTGGGAAGCCGAGATCAAGGAGAAGGTCACCAAGGAACATGCCCTCAAAGTGTTGGTGCATCACGGACCGCAACGAACAAAAGACGCAAAGGAACTGGGACGGTACGACGTGGTCATCACGACATATCAGATTTTGGTTTCCGAGCATGGAAACAGCGAGATGAAGAAGCGCGATGGGATTCGCGCTGGATGTTTCGGGGTCATCTGGTACCGTGTTATCCTCGACGAAGCGCACAGCATCAAGAACCGCAACGCCAAATCGACCAAGGCATGTTGTGACTTAAGAGCAGAGTATAGGTGGTGCTTGACTGGCACGCCTATGCAGAATAACCTCGACGAGCTGCAGAGTCTGGTGCATTTTCTGAGGATCCAGCCGTACGATGACTTGACGCACTGGCGCGAGAATATCGATAGACCGATGAAGGCGGGCAAGGGCCACATTGCTATCAAGAGGCTGCATACTTTGCTCAGGTGTTTTATGAAGCGACGGACGAAGGAGATTTTGAAAGAGGAGGGGGCGTTGATTGCGGGCGGCAAGAAGGCGCTTGATAAGGCGCAGAAGAAGGCAGAACGGGAAGGGACCGAGATGGTCGTTCCTAAGAGCGCTTTCAGGATTACGGAGAGGAAGGTGGTGAGCATTGAGGCGGAGTTTTCACCGGCTGAGAAGGAGTTTTATCAGAGTCTGGAGCAGAGGGCTGATGCTAGTCTTGAGAAGATGATGCAGGGGAAGAATGTCAATTACGCGAATGCCCTGGTGCTGTTGTTGAGGCTGAGGCAGGCGTGTAATCATCCCCGGCTTGCCGAGACTAAGCTGGATAAAGATCGGGATGCGTTGGCGGCTGATACACAGCAGCCAAAGGTTGGTGTGAAGGAGGAGGATCTCGATGCGCTGGCTGATGCGTTTGGGGGCATGGGGATCCAGGTGAAGAAGTGCGATATGTGTTTGAGTGAGTTGAGCAGGAAGGAGGTTAAGGAGGGCATGGCGAGGTGTGTTGGGTGTGTGGAGGGACTGGAGAGGTTGAATGGCGAGACTTCTGAACGGAAGAAGGCGAGGAGAAAGTCGAGAAGGGTTAGTATTGTCAAGGAGGAGATCAAGATTGAAAAGGTGAAAAAGAAGCCTGGTCGTGGACGGAAGATTGTTGCTGATAGCGATGACGAGGATGAGGAAGCCGAGGGTAGTTGGATAGTACCCGACGACCAGCGAGGTTCTTTGCGCCTCGGCAAAGCTGGAGGGACTGATGATGAGGATGCTGAAGGTGGAGGTGATGACATTGGGTCTGAGGACTCGGAGCATTCCTCTGAGGAAGAGGAGGACGACAGTCAGCTGGACAGCTTTATTACCAATGACGAGGCGAAGCCATCGCCAGCTCGCAAAGCAGTCAAGTCAGAGGATGACTCTGATTCTGACTCTGACGACGATACGTTTGTGTCAGTGTCTAAGATCCACTCGCAACCAGTCAAACAGTCACAGGATTCAGAGTCCGGCTCTGAGTCTGATGACGGACAAAGTATCCCCGAATCAGAGCTCGACTCGGAATCCGACTCAGAAGACGATCTCCCCCGCGCTCGAGTTCACAACCCCAAGGCTCGCAGCTCCAACAAGCGACACTCCACCTCGGGCGGCAACAACGTCATGGTCTCGGCCAAGATCCGCGAGCTGCTGTATATCCTCCGCAAAGAATCGGCCGAGCACAAGTTCATCGTCTTTTCGCAGTTCACCTCCATGCTGGACCTGATCGAGCCATTCCTACGATCTCAACCGGGCCTAAAGGCCGTCCGCTACGACGGCAAGATGCCCAACGACGCGCGTGAAGCAGCCCTCAAGGCCCTGCGCACCGACCCGCACACGCGTATCTTGCTCTGCTCGCTGAAATGCGGATCCCTCGGTCTGAATCTCACAGCCGCGACAAGAGTCATCATCGTCGAGCCGTTCTGGAATCCATTCGTCGAGGAGCAGGCTATTGATCGCGTCCATCGGCTTACCCAGACCGTCGACGTGGTGGTGTATAAACTGACGGTTGCCGGCACGGTCGAGGCTAGGATTGTTGATCTGCAGAACAAAAAGAGGTTGCTGGCTGAGGCTGCTGTTGAGGGCGGTATGCGGAAGGGCAAGGACAAGGCGGCTATGAATATGGGGTTGCAGGAGTTGCTTGACCTCTTCAAGCACGATGCTCGTAGGGAGGCTGAGGTTGAGCAGGAATTGGGCTATGGGGTTGATGGAAGGGTTGTTTCTGGGGACGTTAGGGGTGTGCTGTCGATGGCGACGGGTAAGGGGAAGAGGACCGAGGATAGTATTTATGGGAGGAGATGGTAGGCACGGGTGGTATTGTTTGGTTGGTGTGCATATATACTTATTTGGGTTAAGTCTTGTTGATTAAAGGCATGGTTTTTGGGCTGGGTTTATGGTGGATGATGGTGGTTCATCGTGGGGTACTTTATTGGTCTACGGTATGGTCTTTTGGGATTGCACTACATATATACATGCATGTCAATATGAAGGAGTAACTGTTCATAGTATTGTCAAGTCAATCTTGACTGTTTCATATTATTTTTCTTGTCTAGAGGAATGTGTAATGGCGGTTGTGATGATTGAAAATAGCTTCTAAAGAATGACTGGAAGTAGTTCTCCTTAACCCCTGAAATCTCCAAAACAACAGATCAGGGCAACGATCAGTGCCACGACAACCGCTACAGTATCCGTAGCGCGGCCCAGAACGCCGGGAACTGGCCACTCTCAACGGCTTGTGGCGGCCTGTCACGTGTCCAGACCCAGTTGGACCCCTGAGCCCTGGACCAGTCCCTGAACAGATCCCGGCCGATCTCTGGCTCAGACTGGCTGTAACGGGATGGAGGGGTAAAATACACCTGGCCCGAGCGCCCAAATTTCAAGATTGCGGGGTTGACTCACCGGGCTGCTATCATTTTGCGACAGAGACAGCAGCACGCCGAGTGACTATCCTTCCCAGACGGCTTGTTCCCAACTTGGTATTAAATAAACGACACGGAACGGGAAGAAATTCGACCACGTTTGGGCCGACAACTTTGCGAATCACGACTGGACAGACTCAATTGTCGCAACTTTTGCTCGGTAATTAACTCTGAACTGAAAGCGCAAATCGATCGACAGAGACAAAAATGTCTTCGACCGAAATCCCCATCCACGAGGGTAGTAACCCCGCCACGGCCGCCGCCCCCGTGGCCGAGAAGAAGAAGGAAAAGAAGGAGAAGCCGGCCAAGCAGCCCAAGGAGAAGAAGCCGCAGCAGCCCAAGCAGCAGAAGCCCTCTGTCGCGACGAAACAAGCCGACGCCAAGGAGATTGGTATCACGGCGCTGAAGGAGACAAACTTTAGCGAGTGGTACACTGAGGTGGTGACAAAATGCGAGCTTGTCGAGTATTACACAGAGGTGAGTGGTTTATATGCTTGGGGGAGACTTTTTGGGGGAATATTTGACTAATTGGGTAAATTCTTGGGACAGATCTCTGGATTTTATATCCTCCGTCGTAAGGAGAACCCCTGGCCGAAAGAGACAAGAATGATAGGGCGGACGAGGACTGACAAGATGGGAATCGAATAACAGCTGCGTCCATGTTTGTCTGGAACACCATCCGTGACTGGTTCTCAGAACGGACCAGGTCGCTTGGCGTTCAAGAGACACAGTGTAGGTTCCAAGTTCCAGATGTTCGATCGAAGAAGATGGGACAGGCTAACACCCAAAACAGTCCCCATGTTCCTCTCTAGCGCCTCGTTCGAAAAAGAAAAGGCACACGTCGAAGGGTTCGCCCCCGAGCTCGCCTGGGTCACCCGCGCCGGCGACAAGAAGCTCGAGCAGCCTGTGGCCGTCCGTCCTACATCCGAAGCTGTCATGTACCCCTACTATGCCAAGTGGATCAAGTCTCACAGAGGTCTGTCTTCTTCTCGTCTGACCCTAACCCTTGACATGCTTGGCTAAATCTCAGCGAGGTAAACAGATCTTCCCCTAAAGCTCCAGCAATGGTGCAGCGTCGTCCGGTGGGAGGCCAAGCAGTGCACCCCCTTCCTGCGCTCAAGAGAGTTCAACTGGCAAGAGGGTCACACTGCCCATCTGACGGAGCAGCAAGCCGAGAAGGAGGTGCTCCAGATTCTCGACTTTTACGCCGGCGTCTTCAACGAGCTCCTGGCCGTTCCTGTCGTCAAGGGCAAGAAGACTGAGAACGAAAAGTTCGCCGGTGGGTACTGGACTTCGACTTGCGAGGGCTATATCCCCGGAACCGGCCGTGGTATCCAGGGAGCGACGAGTCACGCGCTGGGCCAGAACTTTAGCAACATGTTCAATATTGTTGTCGAGGACCCGGCGAAGAAGGGAGAGCACATCAAGGTGTGGCAGAACAGCTGGGGTCTGAGTACCCGTGTCATCGGTGTGGTGAGTTTTCTATTCTTGTGCTTTTTCTCGCACTCTTTTCATCAGACCTCTTCGAAACTCCGACTCAAAGTGGGTCCAGAAAGGGGGCACGAGAAGCAGGTCAACATTGCCTTGAAGTGGGAACAATTACTGATGCCGATTTATACATAGATGGTCATGATTCACTCTGACAACAAGGGCCTGGTAAGCTCTTCCTTCCTTCTCTCAGGTCGTAGTTCATAGGCAGCTGAGAACGTTACAGGTTTTCCCTCCCAGAGTCGCCCCCACACAAGTCGTAGTCATCCCCGTAGGGCTGACCGCCAAGACCACCCCTGAAGCTCGCGAGAGCCTCCTCAAGGCCGTCGAAGACCTAGTCGCCACCCTCAAGGATGCCAACATCCGTGTCTCTGTTGACGACAGGGACGGATACACCCCCGGCTTCAAGTTTGCCGAGCACGAGATGAAGGGCGTCCCCATCCGTCTGGAAATGGGCCCCAAGGACCAGGCCAACAAGGTAGCCAGCTACTCCCGTCGTGATACCGGCGAGAAGGGAACCATACCTCTTGACGAAATTGCCACCCAAGTCCCTGCCCTGCTGGAGCAGATCCAAAAGGACATGTACACCAAGGCCGAGAAGGAGTTTGCCGAGCACAGGCTCGTGCTGACTGAGTGGGACAAGGTCGTCCCTGCGCTGAACTCGAAGAATTTGGTGATTATTCCTTTCTGTGAGGATCCCAAGTGCGAGGACGAGATCAAGGACAATACCAAGAGCGAGGGCGAGCAGCGCGAGCTGGGCCCTGATGGGAAGCCGCTGCCTAGCATGGGCATGAAGAGCTTGTGTATTCCCTTTGATCAGGTATGTTTTGTTTCTGTGTGATTATTGGTGGTGGGGATTTTTGCTGACTTTACTTGTTGGAACTCTTTAGCCGGAGGGTCTTGTCCAGGGAGAGACCAAGTGTCTTAATCCCAACTGCGGTCGTGATGCCAAGGCTTGGGTCATGTTTGGTCGCAGCTACTAAGGGTTGAGTCTGTTGCTGGGCGTCCGAGTCATCAAGATCGCGCCGTACTTTAGCTGCTGGCTCTGGACTTGTGTATCAACTCGATGTTTCACGACACAGTACAGGCCCAGCCAGGGAATTACTTATGCCGCCTCATGGCCAGGACGGACTTGGAGGGCCTCAAGTTTTGAATGAGCAAATGGGCCAAAGCTCTACGGCCTATCCGTGACTCGGGAGGCAGAAATACGTGGTACACGAAACAAAGAAAGAGAGGGGAGGAGAGGTTCGAGACCAAAAGAAATATTGCATAATCTCGTCTTTCTTTCGCTATTTGTTTGCTGATAGATAAGCCTGGATTGAAAAGGCGCGGGTATTAGCGTTCCAATATAACCCGCACATATAAACTTATCTTGCCTTGTTAATTCTAGTATCTTCTTGTCTAAATGGAGACGGGAAGATGACGTTGAAGTCCGAATGCTTGGTCGGTGCTAATACTCACAACCACTCGGTTGGTTGCCACCTGGGCGGGCACCTTCCTTTATTAGAAAGTATCTTGATAGTGTTTCCTCTGTATTCCATGACATATATACTACTGAACACACTTACTCTTGTTTGGTTGGTTGGCAGTGTGCTTCTTATTGGAAGGATCGTCCATGGTGTCGGTCAGGTCGTAGGTTGGATGCGAGGACCGTGTTCGATTCCCGACATCGGTATAATATTGTTCAGTCTGTTTGACTAAAATATGTTGTCGGCATTCCCCCCACTCCCTCCTTCCCTCTTCTTCAGACTCTCTGAATTATCCCTTCCTACTTCGTTCCCTTTTTATATTGCTTTTTTCCATTTTAAATATAGAAGGCCTTGAGGTCCTCCGGACTATGTATGATACTGGGTCTGAATGTAGATTGATATTGAGGATCGTTCGTGGACTTTGCTTTTGCAAAGAACCCAAACTATGTCAACATTTGTTGCTAGTTAGGTTAATGTAGAGGCACGAGGGTAGTCACAGCGAGTCGTAGTAAATAAACACGAAGGGAGAAAAAGTAGATGGCAACCGGCAAACGAGGCTCAAACCAGTTATGGTCGTTGAAATTATTTGTATTATCTCCCTTCCAGGGATATGTGAATGCGAGTGACTACCTGAATGGTACCCAAAAAAGAAGCAGACCGAATGAAACCGCTTGAATAGGAGATAAACAAAAAAAGATGATGGTATCATAAACGTGCCAAGTCGTGACAAAAAGAAAAAAAAAACCCTTGAAACACCCCAATGCAACTCGCCCTGCTCGCTTCTTGTCCCAAGAATAGCGCCATGTCTTGTCCGATTCCCAGATGATCAAACCAAACCCATAGACCCGGTTTACCCAGTAGACGAAGGAGAAAAAAAAACCGCAACCTTCTATCCTTTCCTTCTTCCGTTTCGATGACAAGGCCATAAACGACGTCTTAATACCCGCCCCGATCCTTCATATCCTGCGCCCTAGTCTGCCCCTTGACGTACTCGCTCAGCCTAGTCTCGTTATCCTCCGCCCCATGCCCAGGCATACGATTCTCGCCCGGCTCATAAGGCGGCAACATCGGCTCCGAGGGCCTCATCCCGTCCGAGACCAACGCATGCTCCGCCGCGAATTGCTCATCCTCGGGCAACATGGGCATCGCCGCCTGCTGCATCTGCAGTCGTTGGCGGGTGAACTGGGCTTGCTGCTCCATCTGCGCTCTCTGTTGATGCTGCATCCCGTCTGATACTAGGGCATCCGCAAAGTCGTCGTCGTCGTCGTCTTCGTCTTCTAGGGGTATGGGCACGAAGCCTTGGCCCATCCCGGTCATGTGGTTGGACGGGATTGTGTTCGAGCTGGAACTGGAACTGGCTCCTTCGTATGGTGGTGTCGGCCGCGGGGGGAGGACTGGTCGTCGTGGTGGGACGTGGGGGTTACCTATTATTGGGACTGGTGGTGTTGATGGGTAGTCGGATTGTTGGCCGACTGGTCTGCGGTTCGGTATGCCGCTTCGGTAGTATGGTGGGCCGCCGTGGGACGCCGTGGAGCTCGTCATGGTGCTCCTGATCGATGTGTTTCGGGTGATGATGCCCTCGCTGGGTGGGGCTGGCGGTGTGCTGACTCGGGAATAAGATCGGCCATGAGAAAATGAAGAATATGACCGGCCGTGTGAATATGAAGAGTGAGAGCGGCCATGAGAGGCAGTCGAGCTCGTCACGGTGCTGCGGAGAGAAGTATTCCGTGTGATAATCCCTTCGCTGGGGGGCGGAGCCTCCTGTTCCTGTTCAAGTTCCTGTTCTCGTTGCTGCTGCTGCTGTTGCTGATTTTGTTGCTGTTGCTCCAACGGTGATCGAGCGACTGGGCTGGAGGTCAGTGGCGACGTCGCGCCCAGAGTTTTTAGATCGATGTCGTCGTCGCCTGTTTCAGTATCCTTTGTTGACCTGGAAACTTGCTTCCTTTCGCGAACACGGAATACAATGAGGACTACCGTAACGATGAAAGTGACCCTGGAAGAACGAAGCGTGAGCGACAGCGGACCATGGATGCACAGGTCTACACATACATTAGACCAAGGTCCACAAAAAAGTACGAACGCTCAAAGGCGCAGAGTTTGTCCATCTCGCCGCGCTGGCCTGGCGATTCATCACTGAACCGGGTGCTGGTGTAAGTAGAGCGAGGATCATCGGGCTCGGCTAAGGCGATGTCAGATGTCGAGTCAAGAACAAATCCTAACAAGGGCTGACTGACCTCCCGGCATGGCCAGGCCGACGCAGTTGGAGGGCAGGCCGGCTTGGCTGAGAAACCAAGCAATGACGGCAGTCATGCCGATGGCAATGCAGTCGAATATGAGAAAACATATGAGCCAGCTGGGCTTCTTTGACCGTTGGCCCGAATGCTGGAGGATGAGGGCAACGGCCGTGTAGCAGAGAGCGCTGCATATCTAGAAAAGCACAACGAGAACATGTCAATCTCTTGGGCGTGACACAATGCGGGCGGCGCGGTAGCAGCTTGGGGAAATGCATACCAGTAGCTCGAGAACGACAACATTGATCAAGAGATCACGGTCCTTGAGATATATCATGACGGCCACAAAGCCATTGAGTGAGGCTCCGGCCAGGGCTCCAAGCAACTGAAAGGTCCGGATAAGGGCAAGCCATGATGTCAGTTCCCATGCCGCCATGGTCGGACGAGCATCCCACTTCCCAAGAGGAAGCTGGGTAAAGGGGAGGAGATCACGACAAAGGCACGACGAGTTTGGTGAACTCTGGCCGTCGAACACGAGTCAAAAAAGGCTACAAAAGAAGAGATGTAAGAAAGCCGAGTGTCCTAAAGGGGACGGGGGATGTTTGGTGGTTTTGTTTCGCCGATCAACTTTGACAGGACAGGGGTTGTGGCAGTGAACAAAAGTGAGCAGTAAGAAGGGGACATGAGATGCTAAGATCCTTCCCACTGCTTGGCCATGCAGAGAGCCAAGGCGGTCCCTCGAGCTGAGGATCGTGAGTGCTAAGTCATCAACAAGAGTGGGAGCGAGAAGAGGCTGTGCTTCCCTAGTCTCAGCGCATGTCAATTTCATTTCGATCAGGCAAAGCAGAGAGGGGGTAAAGTGACCATCCGATCAACTGCAGGACACGAGAGAGAGCCTCGCATCGTAACCTACGGACAGACCTCGAGAAGGAGCCAACCTGCAAGGAGAAGAAGAAGCTGCACGCGAACCTTGTTTCGTGATACCACAACTTGAAGCCCGATATCAATTGGCTGCTTGTCTGTCAAGGTAAAACTTGCCCTGTGAACAAGTGATCTGCATTCCAGAAAAACCGCTGCAGCTCTGCTTGGCCAGGACTCGGACAACTGCCAGCAGTGCCAGCGCAGACGAAAGGTCGCTAAAAAGGTACCATCGGCAGGGCTGGGTTTTTAGTGAACCAAGTGCGGGTCGTGGTGGCAGCCCCCAGACCACCGAGACTTCTTGGTAAATCCCGCCGATCAGCCAATAACCGAGCGTTTTACGGGCGACTTCTCAGAACACCGTCCGACAAGCAGCCCCTCCATCGGAACGACACCCGTGAGTGATAAGATAACCATGAAATATGAAGTACCCCGGGCAATGATGCACGGGCCAAGGCAGATTTGGTGATTTGACAGGTCCAATACTCGCCCTTGAGCATAACGAGTGCATGAAGCCAAACACAAATGACCGATTTGTTCCTGTCAAGTGGAAAAGGTTGTTGAAGTTGAGAGAAATTCCCGAACCGCGAGGGACGCGTCATCGGCAACCTTTGATGGAGCGGCCAGTCTAACTGGAATTGGTTGGTCAGAGTGGACCGGGGGGCACAGCCTCAAGCTTTCCTTTCGGGACAGGGGGGACGGTCGCTTTGTCTGGAACAGGTGAGGGAAGGCAGCCGCCTAGAAGGCTGGGTGGAGCCTTCCAATTGGCTGAAGGGTCAAGAGTCATTGGCCTTTGGTATCACAGAATCAGAAGTTGACAGAACAGGAAAGCGGGATACCTCAAACTCAAAACACTTCTTGCATCTTGCAGCTTAGCACCTGGTCACGGAAAGAACCGCTGTCGTGTTCTTTTCTCTTCTTGATTGGAAAAGAATCGAATACCTTTCTCTTCTTTCTGACAATCCCCGGTGTAACTTCCACTTGTGCCTTGCCTGAGCTGGTCCCGACTTGCAACCACTTTTCGTGAACAAGTCTCGAGAACCACACTGAGAGAACTCGTTTCTAGCGCCCAGGTGCCACTATACTACTGCTGCTGCTCTCCAAGAACACCGGATTTCAGCCCTTCCTAAAAACGACGACAATGCCTCTCTGCTCCTTGGCCCGTCGCCTGAGGGCTCGTCGGGCATCCAGCCGGAACGGCTCGGGACAACAAGATATCAACGAGAAGCAGACACCACAGCGCCGAAATCAAGTGAACATATCTGCTGCGGTCCTCCGTCTATTGCAGTGTCTCTCAGCCTGGTCCGTCTATGCCACGCTGAGCGTCCTATTCCAGTCTCTTACTTCTGGTGCGCCCTTTGGAGACGACTCTTCTCGAGCGCCCCCAGCCTACATTCGGAAACTTGTAAGTAATGCCTACTCCGCTGGCCCACTTGCCTACTCACACAAGCTCAAACAGACTTCTTCCGATGTCTTGTACCACTGCTCCGTCCTTGTCTTTATCGGGCTGCTGAGGAGAGCCAAGACCTCTGTGACATGGCGGGTGTTTGCAGTGGGTACGATCCTGTTGGACCTGGTCATGATGCTCTTTGCCATCACCAATATTTCCGTCATGAGCGTCATTGCTTTGGCGACAAGCTGCCAGGCTTCTACCAGTAAACACTGTGAGTCTCCCCCAATAGCACTCGGCAGCAAGTAGTTCACCGGCTCACCAAGCTTCAGCCTTCGGAACACTTGATTTGCGCCAACTCGTCACCGACTACTCGAGGTCCGTCTTCGGTGGTCACGGGAACAGTGGGACTGCCGAGAAGATGGAGTTCCTCTGTACTGTGCCCAGAGTTGTCTATGTCCTGTCTATCATTTCTATGTAAGAATCGCTCCTCCTATCCGACGGCTGCTACCAATGCTGATTCCCTATAGATTCTCACATACGCTTTCCATCGTTCTCACGGTTCTGCAATTCCAGCAAAACAAGGCGCAACGGAAAGCAGAAACCATGGGCTTTGCCGGGCACGTCGAGGAGGCTGTTCCCGAAGTGATTTATAACAGACCCAACATTCAAGTTCAACCATTGATGCCACAGCCAGTTCAACAGGCTGAAATGTACCAGCAAAGGCCCAACCACGTCGCGGACCCACGGTTCCAGACACCGGCTCCGACACGGCCCTCGGATCTCCACCAGCAATACCCCGGAGCTCGCTATCACTGGGAGAATCCAAGTCGCGCCACGGCCAACCCTCCGACCGAAGAATTTACGAACCCCCCCGGCTGGCGGTCGTCTCAGGAAACCACCTCCTCATTCAACCCCGATCTCTACCTGGTATCAGACGGCTTCCGCCCTCTCCCATCACCGCCAGCCTATACAAGCAGGCCGTCAAGTCTGTTTGATATCCGTACATGAAGACCGTCTAGAGAGAATGTGGGGAACAACATGAGTGGTGGTTTTATTTCAGTTTGGCAATCAAGACTAGTGCGCGCCATGGAATTAAACTCCAGCGGGGACAAATCTGCCAACCGAAAAGTTTCTTTTCAACCGTGCTCAGTTCGTCGTCGCTTCGCAGGCCTCCTTCGGCCACCTAATAACCCATCCCGTCACCGTCTTGCGGATCTCTTCATCACCCGGATCGTTTTCGAACAAGGGCCGCTCCGTCTTTCGCTCCAGGAATTTCTCCACGATAAAGCCCTTCTCCCGAGCCACGTTGAAAAAGGCCAAGTCTTTGTGCTGTAGCCAAGGTCGGTACGAGCAAAAGACAACAAATGCCTTGCTATCAGGGTGTCGTCGGAGCGAGGTCTCGATCGACTTGACCATGTTTTTGTGTTCGGAGTGTCTAAAGAGCAGATCTGCCAGGATGAGGACATCAAAGCCAGCTGGCTTCTTGCCGTCGGAGCCAGCAGCAGGCAAGTGGGCAAACAACGGCTCGGGGTTGGCGCCCCAGATGTGGCCGTCGGCAACGATGTTCATCTCCTCTCCGTCATCATCAGGGACAAGCATCTCGC
This sequence comes from Rhypophila decipiens, assembly GCA_033297075.1. NCBI lineage: Eukaryota > Fungi > Ascomycota > Sordariomycetes > Sordariales > Naviculisporaceae > Rhypophila > Rhypophila decipiens. Next base: position 41,943 of record MU858046.1, on the reverse strand, counting down.
AGCCACGAATGTTCTTCCACATTGTGGTGATGAGCTCTGGGTCTGGATAATCCGTCACCACGACCTTTTTGGCGCCGAGGATGGCGGCCACGATGCTGGGCAGACCGGCTGCGGCACCGAGCTCAAAGACTGTACGGTTCCGAACCTCGTCGGGGTGCTCTTCAAAGTACTCTGACACGATGCGGGACCCGTTCCACAGGTGATGAGCCTCGAGCGAGCTGTGGCCGACGAGGTGGAGGGTGATGGACTTGCCGTTCTTCATGGTGTAAGACTCGGTTGTTGGTGGCGGCGTGGGCGGGTAGTAATCGGTGGGGTCCTGGAAAAGACCGCCCGTCTCGCCCTCGTTTTCGGAATCTGAGCTCATATTTTTGGGTCGTGTTTTCTTCTGTATTATATCTTTTGTGTTCTGTTGAGGCTGGCAAGTCGTTAAGACGTTTATTTCTCAGGTGAGATTATTCTAAACCCCCCGTAATCGTAATTATAATACTTCTGTCGAGAGATGCTGGCGAATAATGAGATCTTTTCTGGACGCTTTTGGCTGTGGGGTTGACAGCTCGATCTGAGGAGGGGAGTGTCGAAAAAACGGAGACATTGTATTTTCTCGGTCCAATAAAAAAAGAGTTTGAGGTTCACGTCGAAAAGTTTCACTGTGAACCTGCATAACGTCATGTGACTACCTTGAAAGTGACCACTGCTGGTAGAAACAACCTTGGTTCAAAACATACCCGATAATGAATTAGATTCTGATAATATGTGCAGTTGTGAACAGGCAAGTCTCTTTACTGATCTTGAATTCCCTGTCTTTAGTCTAGTGTCTCTGCACTTTCTGTTTCGAGTTCTGAACCACAGCTTATGTCTCTTTTTGGCAGAGTTACTCACCGGATATCACTCAATCTTTCTATGTCCATGATAAAAGACAAGTCGAGTTGTATATTTGAGCTCAACAAGAAACCAGCCAAACCCAGCCCGGGCGAAGCCTCTCCGCCTCATCCCGGTCCCCACTCCACGTACATACGCAACTGCTGTGGGTGGGCAACCCTAATAACCTCCAGCCTCAACTCCACAAACCCACCCGCCCTGATGAACTTTTTACAAACCGAAGCGTGAATAAAGGTCCTCTTTCCCGAGTCAGTTAACAAGCAAGTAATAAGGGCGTGTGGCTCAGTTGGTAGAGCGTTCGCTTAGCAGCTTCTTTCCCTCTAAATCCTCTCCTTGGAGAGAATTTATATAAAAAGAATTCTCCTGCGAAAGGTCCTGGGTTCGATTCCCAGCTCGTCCATTCAAAGAAAGCATCGGATCAAAGATCCGAAATTCGTGTTTTTTGACCTCCTACCTCAAAGAAAGTTGGGATGGGTTATTTCATTTTTTTAAGGGGGGGGCGGGTTTCTTCTACTTTATTCATATATAAAACATAAACAGCTGGTTCCTGACTTGTTCCTCACAGTTCTTATCGAGGCGCTGCACAGGTGTACTAATTCAAGGAGGATACACAACGTCACAACCTATCTTACCTACTCGCACCAGCTGGCACGGCCGTCCCCCGAAGACAGCATGCTGTGGATTGTTTGTCCCCTCCGCGAGGCCTAAAATTGCAGTGTAGGTCGGATAATCGTCCGAATCTAGGACAGTACGGATACATACATCCAATCACCACATGCAAGTAAAATCGAGGATGACTCTACAGGACACACAGGACTAACTAGACTGGATGTTTCACTGAAACATCATAACGCTGTGTTACTTGCCTCCTGCTGCTCCCTGCACTGTCTCGTGGAGATGGAAAATCATGATTGAGGGCAGGAATATGTCCCAGATATATGGATATTCATTTCTGAGCGGGTACGTACATTCGCTGTTGGCTGGTGGTCAACTTCTTTGAGAACCTAGTTTTGGATAGATATACTCTTGAAGTTGGCTAGCAGTTTTGCGGTGTTGATGATGCTTGTTACTTCTACTGTACTTGTTCTTTCTTTCTGAAGATATGGATATGGATATGGCTCGAGTTCTCTAGGTCTCTGCTTCTACGTTCGCAGTGGATTTCCATATCTTACTTACAACACCCATTTTACAAGTCATGCGTTATCACTACTATGTAGGGTACATTCATGGAAGATTGTCATGTATATGAGTTACTACTCAACCAGACCTCATCAAGGAACCAACATGGTCTTCGTCTTCTGGTGGCTCAGCCATACATAGTACATACGTACTCAGCTCCTCACTGGAGATGGCCAGATTCAGTGGACAAGTCGAGAACTGGATAATCTGTTCTACGAGAGCCCGAGCTCTCCCCCTTTGGTCCTTTTAATTCTTCCATTTAGTAGTGTCCCAGCATATAGACCTGGGTACGGAGAATGCAAAGAAGTCCTCGAGATGAGACAAGCTCACGATGTAATCCTTTGCTGGAAAGATTACATCGTGGGACGTGGACTCTATATTGTTGGCGCGATATGAGGGCATCATAAGTTATGTCTTCTGTCTATATCAAGTGGGTACCTAGGAACCAGGGAAAGTTCGTAGTAAAAGCGAGAAACCCCACTGCTTGTACAAACCGTACGCATAGCGTTGGGTGAATGGTCAGCCGATTGGTTGTTCTGAATTTGGCGGCCTCCCCGCCAGCACTGCAATTTTAGTCCCAAAGGAGGGTATCAACAGCGTCGTCGGTCTACCGGTATGTTCAAGTAAATTTGTTCTTTTGAAACTGAAAACAGAAGTTCCGTGACAGACGGGGGGGGAGGAGACAGAGCACTGCAATTTTAGCCTCCGGGGAGGGGGCATCACAGCATGAACACTTTAAACCAGTGAGGCAGGCTGAGATCTCTGTGGTGGCAGCTCAGTCCAATCACAAAGTTCTAAACAAGGCAGCGGGAAAATGAACGCCAAACTGGCCAAGAGAATATGCACTGTAATTTTAGCCCCCCAGGAGGAGGCATCACAGCATGGACAGTGGCGAGGCTGTCTAACAAAAAAGGAATAAGTTGATTAGATATTCGTCAAAATTCAGCATACGGGTGGGCGGGTACCATCGTTCCCTTCTTAATGCTCACTGTCCCATATTCCATCGAACGGAATCAATCATCTTGGCTGTAAATTCGACTTGGAAAGGTCAAGCGCTATATATCTGCGCGTGATGATCCCAAATATAGGGTACATGAACGTGAAAGTCATATACCTACAGAACAGCATCAGCTGTATTTACAGCTTGGGAAATAAGTGTGAATATTGCCATTCATGAACTGTATTTGGGGTTCGGCTGTGATGATCTTGCTCGACCAAGACGCAATGGAAGTTGTGAAAAGCTCCCCACACCAATGTGAAGCTGTTTACCACTCGGCTCCGACACAAACCAGCCTGTTAGGTAAATCCTAGTAAAGAAGAGCACAGGATCACCAAGCTGGTAGGTATATGACAAGCAATGCAAAAAACTTAACTCCCACCCGCCCCAAACCGCCGTCTAGCCAACTCCCTCAACCTAGCAACAGCCTTCTCCTCGCGCTCCTTAAACTCCCTAATCCTTTCCTCCCGTTCCATGGCCTTCTCCCGTTCCATAGCCTCCCTTCTCAACTGCCGTTCCGAGACTTTAATCTCATGAACCTTCAGCCTCCGTTTCTGCTCTTCCAGACTATCCCCCTCCCCTCCACCCAACAAATCCTCCTCTGGGACCTCCGCCGCACCTGGCGAGCGCTCCCTAAACCCTTTCATCTTTTCATTCACGAGTTTGCGTTTCTCGATTTTCCTCTCTCGTGTGCCGGCGTCGGCGCGGGGGACGATCTCGTCTAGCCTTTCCTTTTGGAGTTTCCTGTCCTCCTTTCTTAGGGCGCGGAGGGCCTCGAATTCTGCTTCGCGGTCTTCGATTTGGGATTCTTGGCGGAGGGTCAAGTCTTGCAGGGTGGGGGCTTCTGCGCCGTGTTTGTGGGGGAAGTCTTTTCGTTGGGTTGGTGGGAGTGCGGGGCCGTAGTCATCGTCTTCGTCGTCTTCCGTGCCCGAGTCCGTGTGGGCTCGCTTCCTTCCTGCTGGTGCCAGGTCCTCGTCATAGTTTTTTTCTCGCTGTGCACCAACCGGGGACCTTGACACTGACTTCTCCTCTTCCTCCTCAACGTCCGACCTAACACGCCCAAACTCATCCATACCGGTATCTCTCTTCTCGTCATCAACGCCACTAGTACTCTCCCTTGTTGCGAGTGTCTCCCCAGCACCATCCCTCCACTCCCTCGTAACGCGCTCAAACAGCTCGGGATCATACCACCCCTCCGCGAGCTCACCTTTATTCCACTTATTCACAAAACTCTTCCACCGCCCGCGGACTTCATCCAGCGGCAACGCGCTGATATCCAGGTTCTTGTGCAAGTCCAGATAATACGCGAATAACGGCTCAAAGGTCCTCTCATCTGCTTTTCGAGAGAGGGCGCGGCTTCCGAATGGGAGGGAAGTAGAGCCGGGTGTCACTTCGCGATTGTGAGAAGGTTCCTGTTTTCGTCGGTGGGGCTCTCCTTGTCTGCGTGACGACTCTTTGGATCTGAGATGCTCATCACGGTGGTGGGAATGGTGTCGGCGATGAGAATGACTGTGACTGTGACTATCATGTCGATGTTGGGGTTGATGATGTCTGTCCCGGTCCCGGTCCCGGTGTCTTCGACCCTCCTCAGGGTCTAGCTGTCTCCGGCGCTTGGGTGACCTGGACCTTGATCTTGATCCGGTATACCCTCGACGGGTGGGTGAATCTGATCGACGTAGTCTAGCCGACGAAGCAACCGACGTAGACCGGCCGGCTCTGTCTCTGCCCCATGAATCATCACCTCTTGTGGCTGCTGTTCTTGTTCTTGAATGGGAGGCCATTTTGTGGGAAATTTCTGATCGGTGAATCCTGTCTGATGTCGTCCCTCTCTCTCGCCTTCTCAGGTCCAGACCTATCTTCTGAGACTCGACAAGAAGACGGTGAGAATCGACTGTCCTTGGTAAGCTGTTTTAGCTCGAGCCGTCTGAAATTCTCAAAGAATATAAGGCTGTTTGTGCTGTGCTGTACGTTCTCTTTTGATGATGACCCTGGCGCGATGTTCTTGGTAAAGAATATATAAAATCTTCTTCCTTGACTCAATCAACTTTTCGGGTTCAGATCAGACTTTGCTGAAGAAAGATTATAAACGGAGAGTGAGCGTGAACCACGGTGGCGGCGGCGGTTGTGACTTCGTAAGAACGGGTCCAATGTATTTGGTATCGTACCGAGTATCAAGCGGAGAGCCACGAGTGGTGATTTAAAATTCGACAGGGATAAGACCAAGAGCTAACGACCGCAAAAAGAGAACGGAAAAGGAAGATACTGTCACGTCTCATTCGAATTTCAAATATTGATGTTGGTGTTGTTATGGTTCAACAAGCTGAGGAAACACAAGAAAAGAACGATGCGGTGGTCCTGTAACATTGGTTCCAAGGTTTTAGGTTGCAAGAACAGCCGCACTCCCGTATCAAATATGTCGTGCTTGTCAATTTATGCAGCACAGACCTGGACACTTGTGCACCGATGCGATTCCTTGGCGCCAATTTATGCAGGGTTCGTTACTTTCTTGAAGATTCGCTTGGGAACTGTTACGGTGGTGCGCAGTCCACCATGGTTCAAAATGGAGTGATTGGTTTTATATGCAGCAGTTTCCAAACGCTGAACCAATATTAAATGTTCCAAGACGCCAGAAAGCTATATATCATATATAGAACAGGAGAGTCGCAGCTGGTAGATTAACATCACAAAATGGGTATATACAAGCCATCGACCCCAGATAATCAACGACGTCGCCAAAATTCAGGCCGCCTTGACAAAAGCTACATCACCCTCACAACTGTACACACACCTTATACTCCTCGTTGGCAAGTCCTTGATCGCAATTACATCACTCCAGGGGAACAGGGTTGTTATGCACCAAACAGCCTATGCACTGGCAATCATCCCCACACGGGCAAGCCTGAATATCTCCCCCACAAGTACCGTCCATCCGAAGCGGAAGGTTCACGAAAAAGTAGTCCACTGTTGACAAGCTTTGCTCGTCGCTGAATCCAGATGCGTCACTGGGCGTCTGCGCATCAGGAGGTGACCCGGGAGGTACGGCAGTCGCAGTTCCATTTCCATTTCCATTTCCAGTACCAGCTCCAGACCCGGCATTCGCGTTGTTGCCAGGTGTCTGCGATGTGAGATCGGATAAAGTCGCATGCCCATTGGTGCCCGTCGGGCTCTCCATGTATGCATTGTTGACGTATTGGAACATTTGGTCATTGAAGGGGTGTGCCAAGCATCCAACGCACTTGCAGTCCACACAAGCGCATTCGTGGCTTGTTCCCACATCACCCGACGTCGTCCCGTTCGTGGGAGTGGCAATTCCATTGCCCATAGGAATACTTGGATGAGCCGCAATTTGCTGCCATATCGTCTGATCTACTGGGTGTTGCCATGATCCGTAGTTCGCTGGGTAGGTGTAGACAGTCGGGAAATGTATCGGCGGTTGGAAGTTTTGGGGTTTGAGGTCTATCGGTGATTGAAATTGGGGTATGAACGACTTCTCGTAGTCCGGCTGCGAGGCGGATGAACCATTTGGAGTCGAACCAGACCCGTCTTTTTTATTGCTACAACAGCTGCCTCCGTTCGTCACCCCATTAGATGCCATCAGAGCCGGGCCAAGATCCACCTTGGGGAGTGGCTCTTCGACAGGCGGAGAACAGCAGCTTTTGGTTCCGTTAGTCACTGGCGTAGTCTGAACCGACAAACCCATATTGTGAATCTGGGGTGAAGGGAAGCTATCCTCCGACTTCACATGTGGAAAATGTGGTGTATGCGGATATGGAGAACCCATGGTAAACGCCAACGGTGAAGCGTACGCGATATTTTGCGGATGGTGGTAGCCATTTGGTGAACCAGAAGTGACATAACCAATATTGGGCAGGTACGCTGAGGTGGCGGGCGGTGGCATTTGTGGCCCCAAGTTCCCAGCAGTGATGGATACCCCGTTGGTATCCAGACTGCCATTTTGGGGAGTAACAATGTTGACAGTCATAGGATCTATCCTGCCAAAATTCGCTGGGTCGAACGATGGTTTTCGGCCATTTCTTGAGACAGAGCCTGATTTGGTCACTCTGAACGATGGGCGTGATGGCGAGGTCGGCGTTTCGGCGGGAGTCCGCTCCTGCTCAACAGGACTTGGTGGGTTCCCATTCTCCGGACCACATCCACACTGTTGTTTTCGTGGGATCGCAACCTTTACACCGCCGCAAGCACATGGCTTGCCCGGCGGACACGGGCATGTGCTGAGAGGCCGGCCGGGTTTCCGAACGGGAACCATGACTCGCTCGTTGAAGTGGTTACATTTCGTAGAACGGTGGCCGCGTATGCAAGGCGCACTGCAGGCGGGCATGGGTCAGTAACAGTCTAGCGATGGCTTTGTCCATGATGGGTTTCGAATGCTGTATAGGAATTCTCAAGGTGTCTAGGGTCATGGGAAAAGAGGTGGAACATACCAGGCCATTTTCTGGCCATTTATAATAGGCATTTTGAGAGACAGGAAAGATAAAAGTCCGCTGGGAGGGTCAAAGCATATCGATAGGGCAGGTCCCTGGCAAGACAATACCGCCCACCCCTGAAGCCCGTGAGCTCGGTCAATCTCAGCCTTGAGTAAGATGAGCAACAAGTGGATATGCTGCCGTCACTTGATAACACCGGGAAGCGAGCAAGAGATAGGCCCGAGTGCCGCTGGCCAGTTGTGCGAAGGAAGCTCCTAGATGGCAAGATGTATTGCAGACAGGTGGGAAAAAGTATCGGCCGATAGGACCACGGAAGCAAGGAGCCAGTGTTCAGCCAGATTCGGGTTCGAGCGGAAGGAGGGAAGGGGCGGTCCAAGGTTGCCGGGCCGATTTGGCCTAGCAGACGGAACCGGCGGTGAATGGACCGAGTGGAGTGGTCCCGGCGGGTTGGGTGAGGATGTTCTTTCTAGCCTCCAGCTCGGGTGGAGTGTCTCGGCTCGGTAGGCGGTCCACGATGGCTGTCGGGCCAAGTACACCGGATGTATGATGATTGCTGTGCGTAAACAAATGATAGGCAGGCAGGCGGTTGGCCGTCTTGGTCAAACGCGAACAATCCTGTGGCACGCTGGACTGCGGCTCAAAGACGGAGAAAGGCTTGAGCTCAGACAGCTGTGGATAACTGGCAGCAGATATCCGTAATGCGAGGCCAGCGCCGCCGCCTCAATTCTCTGGGGGGCAGGTTGAAACGTGACAGTTGGTGGCGTGATGAGAGAGCCCCCGGCCTGAGAGAGAGAATGGCAAAGGAATGAGCGATCGAATCCGGGCTCGCTGTTGAAACCTCCGACAGATGTGGAATGATGGGAAGCGGGAGAGACGAAACTGGGTCACCCTGAAGGGCCTTCCAACGTCAGCATGGAAAAGGAACGTGCTGCAACTCCGGCGCCACGGTTCGCTTGGGGTGTGATGCTTCCAGAGGGCCTCGTCGCCAGTCGGTGAAGTCGCAGTTTGGTTATTGAATGGACTCCTCAGGTGCTTTCCCGGGCTCGGTCAAGAGGTAGAGCGCAAGGAGGAGGGAAGTACTCATGTCAATAAGGATGCATTGTACGGAGGATACGGACGAGGTTGCTGTCTCCTGCCGAGCCCGTGTAGGTTCTCCTCGTTCTTGATACCCCTCTTCCCGGGTTTGTCTTTGTGAGCCAACGAGCCAACGAGGTACTTGCCCGATTTGCCAATTTCAATAGTAATTGCTGAAATCGGCCTCCCTCGCAGGCATAATTATTGGGAAGGAAGGTGTCGATACCAACCACAGTTATTCCCAGGGGCAGGTAGGTTCGAACCGCTGCTGCAATGTGCTTGTCTGTGGCTTGTTCTTGACAGTGCGAAGGTGGGTTGTTGGTGGGCTGGTGGGGTGCGGCGTGGTCGGAATCTAAACTTGAGCAAGTTTCCATTGGCTGCCCGGTCCAGGTCACGGCCAAGTTAGGGGCTGCGACGGGAGAACCGTGGGGAGAACCTCGACCTCCAAGCAAAAAAGGCTTGCTTGCCATTGCAACATCATGTATACTAGAAAACAGAAAAATACCACCAGGTGGGTATTTTGACTTTGGATCCTGCTTTGACTGAACTCTTCCTGGGAATGAAGAGGATCCAGTCCAATGAGGGGCATATAAGAAGGGGAGCAACGAATAAACAAACAAACCACAAAACCTCCCAGGTACATCCAACATGACTCCTGGCTGTGAACGGTACTTGGATGTTCACTCCTGTGTCCCGTCATGCTTGGGTAACATCATACGGATACAGAAATTTTCTGACACGGCGCACAGCACGAGCTACCGGGTCAATCTAGTGCGAGCCGAGTCTTGAGCCGCGGAGGCTCGCAGGCTTGTCATGAACAGCTGGTCAGGTTTGTTTATTCAGATGTGACACATCCTACGGAATAGGCAAAGGAAGGTGGCATCAAATCCCCAATACCGAAGACACTATCTGTCAATCACCTGCATCCCAAGCCTCTGGTCCAAGTCCATGGATGGGCATACGCACCATTAGACCCATTACATGTAGTCCTACAGAGACTATGACTGGGCAGCAGCGCCGTCGACGCCGTAAAGGTGCACACCCTACTTGGTCCAGATGTGCACCCTGGCCTCCAGTGGTTCGCCTCCCGCGTACGAAATACTTGGAAGCCATCGAACGAGCCAGAGGCTATCGACATATCCCGTGGAAATCCAAAAGTTCTTAGTCATAGCTGGATATGTCGGCACTCCTTGATTTTGCTTCTTTTTGAACCAAGGCTTGACGCTAGTTGTCGCCGCCCGAGTCCATGTCCGCAAACATATCCGTAGCCTGCATCCTCCTCTTGACTGGCGGACCCGCATTACTAGCCGAGACGCGGAACCCCCCGATCATTTTGATCTGCGATGGCTGGCTTGGGGCATTTGAGCTATCGTCGACATCTTTCATGACAGTGTCGCCGTCATCCAGCTGCTGTTGCTGATGGTGGTGAAAGTAGGCGAGAACTCCAAAGTCCTCGTCGGGTTCACCATCCAGGTCCTCGTCTGCAAAGTAAAGCACATCCACAGCTGAGGAGTATCGCATCTTGGAGTAGAGCAGATCGCCGTCGGAGTTGCTCGACTCCCATTCGTCCTCTGGCTTGACTGGCGAATCGGCATCGGTTTCAGGCTTCATTGAAACCGGCAGCGAACCCGTTTTACCATCGCTCTTAATCGTCTTCCATTTTCCAACAACCTTCTCTTCTGCGTTGCTCTCCACCTCTTTCTTTGTACTCGGTGGATTCCTGAAACCGTTGACAAAGTAGGCCTGTGAGTCTCCAGAGAAGGCAGACCATGACTCCCATAGATCCAGCACGAGGCCGACGCTGCGCTTCCACTTGTCCGTACGGAGCCTCCCCAGGTTGAGCTTCTCTGCCACCATTCCTAGCATCTCAAAGGTCTTGTGAGTCTTGAGAGCAGTCTCGAAAATCTGGCGGAAGCGCCATGCGTGCCGAATACTAGATTGTCCCGAGCAGAATATAATGTCACTGGCGACATAGAGTCCGATTAAATGAGCATTGCTCTTGTCTGGCGTATCGGCCTCAGTTTTGGTGTCTCCGCCAGGAGATGGAGCACGAGAGTCGGAACCGCGACTATCCTGTCTTCGTTCTGGATTAGCCGAAGTGAAAGCGAAGGGTGATTCGATGTTCTTGAGGACCATGTCCACAATCTCGTCGGCGCCGCGACTTGAGTGTGTGAGAGCAAACGCCGCTATTCGCGATATATCGCCTTTCCTCAACTTGAATAATGTGGTTGGGAGACGGCCCAATAGGTAAGCTAACTTGGCCTTGTCGATGGGGTTGAGGAACGTATCCTCTTCATTGTTGGCCACGTTGGCGTTGTCGTCGAAACCATCTTCCTCCTCCGAGTTGTACTCGGAATCCGACACAAACTCATCGACATATGTCGTAAACTCGTAAGGCAGAGGCTGGTCTGGCGCCTGCCAGTAAGGGTTGTCGTTGCCTGAAAAGAGGCGTACCTTTTCTCCTTTTCGTCTCGATGGCCCAGACCCAGTCATCATCTCCCACAGTCGCCACCGATACCAAATTCCACCCTCGCTGCGAGCATCCCATATCCAGGCCCACTGCTCTTCTTTTTGGACCTCCGGTCGGGACATGAGGAGAGCCTCAAACTCGGCGCCATGCTCGACAACGGATTCCACGACCTTGTGAATCATCCGTACCATTTTTATATCCCGCGGTGCACGCACAGGGACATAAAATCGTGACCCAGCGCCGTTTAACATGCCCGCGGGTGAATCGTACGAGTTCGGGGGAGGGACTCCATGGCCGTGGCCATAGCCTATTGAATGTGAACCATAGCCCCTTTGTGTCTTCTCGACCTGCTTCGCGCCGAAGGGCCGTGTGGCTGGCCCAGAAGACTGCACGCTAGTCAAGCCAGAAGCTATTGCGGCCGAGGAAAGGTGTTTGTGTAATGAAAGGAAGTATCCAAAGCCTAGATACTTGTTTTGCAGCGCATTGACGACTGATTCGATGTCTTTGGAGCTCGTCTCGGCTGAGAGGATGACAATCGCTGTGATTGATTTTCGTTCGGCACCGCTCGGGCCCGTCGGTGGCACAACCTTGACGTTCTCGACAGTGAGTATAGGGGGTATCAGAGCCTTGATAGCGAGCGGCGAGGTATTCGGGGGGAGACACTCGAGCCGCAGGGTAGGCTTCGCTATCGCCTTCTCCTCCGCTCGGTCTACCGCCGGCCTAGCCTTCTCTTCGTCGTCGCTCGCATTGTCGAATGCCTTTGAAACAGACAGAGGGCCGGCTTCCCGACCCTCAAACCCTAGCCTCCCGCGTGTATCGTCAAAGCCGCCCTGTTGGCCAGACTGGAAACCGTCATATGACCGCTTCTTGCCAAACGAAGAAGGCAAGGGTCCGAGGCTCCCGGGCCCGCTCTTCAGGGGAGTGCCAGATGGAACTCCAAAATGTCGTTTGCCTGCTCCGCCGCCAAAATGCGGTCGATCTGGTGGGCCGGAGCCGGACCTCGGATTGTTCTGGCGCGCTTTTTGCGAGAAGATGCCATTGTCGTCGCTATCGTCGTCTGCGAAATCCTTCAAAAAGCCTTGTAAAAATTCAGCATCCTCTTGTTCCTTCTTCTGCTTCCTGGCCCGTTCCTCGGCCTTGCGCTTCTCATATGCTGACTTCTCGGTCGGTTTAAGGAGTTTCGCCTCGGCCTCGGGGAACTCGACAAGGTCCTTTTTCGACGACATCGTAACGGGGATGGTTACCGAGATCTCATGGTGGTTTTGCGCCTACATGAAACGATAAGTTCGTTGGAGAGGAGGGGAACTGTCGTTTCGCGATCGCAATCTTTTGAATTCTGAATGAGTTGTGCAGATGAAAGCTTGATGGTTAGCATAGGTAGGTTGAAAGGATCCAGACGGTATTTTGGGAACTCAGTGCTTTACAACAGTTATGTGGCCCGTGCGTTGCGCACCTTGTCGGCCGGCAGGCTGGAGGGTGGACAAACAGCGTACTGTACGGATACCACAACTGCTTCCGGATGTGAAATGATTTACACATACCTACCCCGTACGGATACCTTTAACAATCTCTCTATACGGATACATATAGAATTAATCGCTTAGATACGTTCAAGGGACTAAAACATGCATTAAAGAGAAGCCTATAGGGCCTAAAAGCTAACTTCTAAGGCGTATATCAATTCTTTTCAAGGCCTGTATTATTATCATGAGATGTTGTTGTATTATTTTCATGTTGGAACTACAACCAGGTAGTTGTGTACCCACTGAATGGTATGAATTCCGGTACAGAGATGGATAGCGGGGTTCCCTCTCTCCCAGAAAGACGTGCAATGCTTCCTCATCCACCGACACCGAGTTATTTCCAGGCGATGGCATCCTTCCTTCCGGTGAGGCGGCGACCTGCTACATCCGGAATATCCCTATCTTTTCTTCAGTCCTTTGCGTTTCATATGTCGAAAGATTACATTTTGCTGGATTGATTTGTGCAATGATCAAAGCCTCCCATGTGTCACGATAAATCTTATCTTTTGAGTTTTGTCACCGGCCGACGCCGACACATGATTATCCTTCTTCGATTCTCACAATTCGCTCCCGTCTTCTCCACACTGATAAGAATCACCAGCAAACAAGCAATCCCTGGCAAGGAACCGTCACGCAACGTCGGACGGGCCTCCAGAGAGACTGAGCAGAGGACAACTCCCTCCCTTCCCCTCCTTCCCCTTCCCCAGATGCCGTTGTGGTTATGAAACATGGTGACCCTCTCTTCAAATTGGTGATCCATGCCCGTATCCACTCGTGATTGCTGGTCTCGTCGTAGTATTTAAAACTGCGGCAAATTCACGTCACACTTTCAGAAATGAAAGCTTGAGCTCAGCAAGGCATCAATCCAGAGTCTGCTTGTTGTGTGCTTTGCTTTGGCCATCTTGTCGGTCGGCGTGCTATCCCAGGCTTCTCGCGTCCCTCTCCCAATCCCAAATTGGGCAACAAAGGGCGCGTGCCAACACACGGCCGACAGTCGCGACCCTAGACCCAAACCCTAATCTCTCCTTTGAACCTTCCTTTTATTTTTGTCTCTCGTTCCTGTCTGAGTCTCCGGTCTCGTAATCTCAAATGGATTCCATGTCCGCCTCCAACCAAGACACCCCCTCTTCCTCCTCTTCCAACTTCTCCCCAACCTCTCAAGCCAACAACTACTCCAGCTCCAAGTCCAACTCTGCTTCCAACGACACTCTCTTCTCTCCTCCTTCCTCTCTTCTCATCGTCGGCTCTGGCGTTTTCGGCCTCAGCACTGCCCTCGCCCTTACACGCCGTCCCGAGTTCTCGGCATGCTCCATCACCGTCATCGACCGGTCTGATGCCGCCTCGGGTGTTTTCCCCGCCCCCGATGCTGCTAGTGTAGACACGAGTCGCATCATCAGGGCTGACTACGCTGACTCGGCCTACGCCGCCCTGGGAGCCCAAGCACAGCTGCAATGGCGGAACAAGTCCAAACCCACCGATCTTGGTGCCCAAGGACGATACACTGAGAGCGGCTTACTTCTCGTCGCTGATGGAGCAACTCCCTCTCCCAATACCCCACCGACGCCCCCAGCCAAACTTGACAAGACCAAGCTGACCGGGATGGACTACGCTCGGCTCAGCTGGGCTAACGTTCTCTCGCTCGCCTCTCAGAACCCAGACCTCGCTCGTCATATCCGTGAGCTGCCCGACACGACCTCCATTCGGGACGCTGCTCGTACCGGCGGCGGCAGCTCTGGCACATGGGGTTACATCAACGAAGGCAGTGGCTGGGCGGATGCCGGGGCCTCGATGGCGTGGCTCTACGAACAAGTCAAACAAACTGAGCGTGTCACCTTCGTCGCAGGCACAGTCATCTCGCTCGAGCGGGACGGTGACAGGATCACAGGCGCTGCTCTCTCAGACGGACGAAGCCTATCTGCCGATCTTGTCATGTTGGCGGCTGGTGCCTGGACAGCAAGTCTGTTGGACATCTCCACACAAGCCGTCGCCACCGGCCAAGTACTTGGTTACCTGGATATCACTCAAGAGGAACAGGATCAGCTGAACAACATGCCGGTGATCCTGAACTTGACCTCTGGGCTATTCATCATTCCCCCACGAGATCGGGTTCTCAAAATCGCACGACACGCCTATGGCTACCTAAACCCAACCCCGTTGTCCGTCGCGCCACTTCCGCTCTCACCTTCGACGGCAACAAGCAACCAACGACCCTCACTTCCTCGAACATCACTATCAGATCCAATACTGACCATCCCCGCCGACGACGAAGCCGATCTTCGAGCTTGTCTACGAGAGATGATACCCATCCCGGCAATATGGGACCGCCGGTTTTCCAAGACACGCCTTTGCTGGTATTCTGACACGCCGACGGGGGATTTTGTCGTCGATTACCACCCCGAGTGGAAAGGACTGTTTGTCACGTTTGGGGACAGCGGGCACGCCTTCAAATTCTTACCTGTTCTTGGCGACAAGGTCGTTGATTGCATTACGAAAAGGCGTCCTACAGAGTTTGAGGGCAAATGGGATTGGAAGCCTGTTTCTTCGTCGACTGCTCCCTTCCTTGTCACAGAGGATGGGAGTCGGGGCGGGAAGGTTGGAATGGTTCTCGCTGACGAGCTGGCAAAGATCACAGAGGGAGAGCAAGACAAGGTAAGCACAAGCACACCAACACGTCACAGGATAGAATAACACTTTGAGACAGGTGAATGAATTCAGTGATGGCATTGACAAACTGAGACCAAAACTTGGCCCCAAGTAACATGGTAAAGGTTCCATGAAAGACCCGTTATGCAAAGGAGCCGAGCCATCACGGACAACCAGGTACCCATAGACCTAGCCAGAATGTAGATGTCTAAATGTCAAGGTGAAAAGCCTTCACCGCGCCGTCACTCAAACGTGCTCTACGCTGTACCTGCGATAGTCTGCACGTGTCGCCACTCTTTTGCAAGAGGAGGCCATGTCTTGGATGCAAGACTTGAAAGCAGTCGCAGTCATGCCAGACCAAGATCAAAAATCGGTGGTCCACATACCACCCATCTCGCCCATTCTCCAGGCAGTCGACCTTCTCTAGAGGTCGGACCTGCGGATTAAGAACGGCAATCGACCTGCGGTAGTGCCGTCACTGCGCCTTGCCGGAATAAATCCTGCGCAATCTATTGTAGATTGATGTGAAAAGATCACCCCCCGATGACAGAAAAATGTAAAATCGGTTGACCCTGCTTCGTGTAGTTTCCCTCCCAAACGCCGATGCAATGCTGAAGTGATAGGAAAAAAGGCGAAATAAATTGCAAATAATACAAATGCCGACGGTGACTCTCTTGTTGGTCGTGAGAACGGTTGTCGGTCAATAACACTTTTTTGGGTATGGCGACTTTCGTGAGATCATGGGCGAGTTTAAGATGTGTGATATACAAGTCGTCGTGGTATGGTTGTTTAGGTGGGAATGTTGTTGTGATAGTGTGTGGGCAAGCTCTTGTGAGCAGCCACCTCTGTAGAGGATTTAGGTCTTGCGGAAATCTTTTAGACTGTTAGCAGATGAACCGTGTGAAGCACAGAGTGAAGGGAGTGAACGAACCTTGCAAGACGGGATAGATCATCTCGAAAGCCTGATAGATCTCCTCGCGAACCTTGGCACCGGTCAAGACAATCTTGCCGCTGACGAAGATGAGCAAGACAATCTTGGGCTTGATCATGCGGTAGATGAGACCAGGGAACAGTTCAGGCTCGTAAGAGCTGAAGTTGTGATGCTTGGAGGCAAGACCCTCGAGACGAATGGGGAACTTGATGTCGCACGAGCCAACAATGTTCTGGATCTTGAAGTCCGTGAACTTGGCGTTGAAGCCCAACTTCTGGATGATGCGAGCATATTTGCGCGAGGCAAGCTTGGAATCATCCTCAGATTTGGCACCGGTGACGACCATCTTTCCGCTCGCAAAGATGAGAGCTGTGGTCTTGGGCTCACGAATGCGCATGATGACAGCCGCGAAACGCTTGGGATTGTACTGAACGAGAAGTCAGAAACGGAAGCCCTCAAGATAGATGCATTGCGACACTGCGCTGCAAGAATCAACATACCTCAGCGTTTCTCGCATGGAGAGCGATGGTCTTCAAGTCCAAGCGGCAATCCAAGTTGACCGTCGCAACGATGTTCCTGTGCATGTTAGCCCACAATCCTATCCAAATACTCGGAAGAAAATCCGTACTGGAGTGTAGGCGTTAAGCCACTGGACTGGGGCTGTGCGGCAGGTGTCGCAGCCGGGGTCGCGGGAGTCACCCCAGAACCGTTCATGGCTTGTGAGCCCAGCTGAGCACCGTTGGCCGATCCCTTGTCATGGACGCTGGAAGGAGGCGTGAGCTCTCCGGCAGCTCCAGGGAAGGACAAAGATCCAGGGGCGGTGAATGCCTTGGCCTGCGCGGCATTGGAGGGGTGGGTGTGAATTGCTGTGTCCATCGTGCGCTGCTCGAGGTCTTGGATACTCGAAGTATTGCGATTAGGAATTGCGTTCTGCAGAGAGAGGGAGCGCTGAATGGTAGCGGTAGCCATTTTGTTAGAATGAGGATTTCAAATTTAGAGGCAAAACGATGATGTCGCGATTCAAGAAGATTGTGAGATTGTGAATGTCTTGAAAGTGCAGTCAAAAACGGTTTTGTGAAAGGTGGAAGAAATTTTTGGTGGTTGGAAATTGATGGGGTTTTTATAGTTGGGACAGCACTGGCACAGTGCGTCCCAAACTGTAAAATTTTACTGTTTTCAGGTGTTGTTTAAAGTTGTCTGGTCTGCCATTGACACCATTGAGGGGTGCTGACCAGTGAGGGGTTCAGCAGCCCTCGACGGGTTGGGATGAAAGCGACAACGACAGCGACAACCTAATGGAAAGGGGAAACATGCACGACCGCAGCGGATGATGAGGGGAGCTTACCAGATGTGGGAGATGAACAAGTTAATGTCTCCCCTACACACTGCCGTCCGTAGCAAGCACCCGTGCGAGGTCGAAGATCTCTCGATCGACAACCAGCCGAGATAGAATCGTCGTGAAGGTCCTTTCGTCACTGCGCGTCGCGTCGGGCAGCGATGATGACTGGATATCGTCCGTGACGGCGAGGATAGTGTGAATGTCACGACAATAGGGCAGTCGACAACACACTCGATCGGTGATTGACGATCCGCAACTTCACCTCACAGGCAAATTGTTGGGTCGGGAGACTGCAAAATGATGCACTGTGACCTGTGCAAACAGAAAGCTTCTATTGACCTCGATGATTAAATTGTTCTTCTGTTCTTCTGGTCGACGGCGACAATTGACGGAGGCCGGATTCCTTTTGATGGTGCAAAGGCTGCCGCGATGACGAGTCAAGGTGGTCCTTTGTCCGAAAAGAGGGATTCGATCCGATGCTCCTTGTCAGCCGACAGTATTAACCCGTTACCTAAATGAGAGATGCGCCCACACAACGCAGGTATTTGGGGATAGAAAAAGTGCAAATCGCGATACAGCAGCAGAAGATGATTCTGAGCTGAATGCGGACTGAAGACGATGCTTCGGTGTGAGGGAGGTGAGTGGTGTGGTGGGGATTAAAAAGAAATTGAGGCCAAACGTAGGTAGCAGTTACGTAGGGCCGGGTCGGGACTTCCGCGCGAGACTCACAAAAATGCTGGGTTGGAGGGAGCGCGGGCTACTTATAATTTTTGCCCAGCTCACGCTCACATGCCTCAGGCAACTACGCTAGGCCTGTGGCGGCGTATCCCTTGGTCTTTGATGTTTTGGGAGGCGCACTAACTCAAATTCTAACCAATCACGTTGCCGCAGTCCCAAATTTTATCTCTTTTTTCAGGCCTGGACCACACACTTTCCGTCCTCCCTGCCCGCTTCCCAGGCCAACCATGCAACCCTTCAGCCATGTACCGGTACCTCGAGCCATCAAACTTTTCCGCCCATGACACCTTCTCACCCAGACCCACATCCCCAAGGTCGTATTTCCAGTGATTCTCCATTACACCATGCTCCCTCTGAAACACTCTGACCTTTTCTCCTTTTCCCTATTTTGATGCTTTGGGTTTCGTTTTCTTCTTCCTTTTAAACCTGAGTTCGCTTTCTTCTCTTTCTTCTCTGGCAAAGTTGCCGAATTTTTAACACAGATTGCCCAGATCTCATGGCAACTGCCTCCTGTCATTACTCTTCGGTCGGCCGGAGGTCACCTGCTTTGCCCATCAAAGTTTTCCGCCATCACGACAGCTCCTCGGTAATTCAGTTCATTGCTTCCTTGGTTCAGGCCAGTGCCTTCGACTCCATCGCCTTGAACGATCGCCACTCTTGGTATCCGAAACGTTGACTACGACATGCACCTGCTCAAGGGCTTGAAATGCAACGATACCCGCCCTGGTTAAAGCGTTCCACTGGCGTACGCTTGCACGCGGGTGTAAAAAGGGGATGTGAAGATCAGATATGTATACTCTTCTAGCTATTTTAGGGTATTGGTCACATTCTCGTTGACAACTTAACCAAGGTCTTCTCAGTGTTCATTCAGAATACTGACAGATTTCACACCCCATTTTTACACCCAGGTGGCTTGCTTTCGGCCCCCAAACTCTCCCCGTCGCCCTCCATCCGAACAGCAACGCCTCCAGCTTGCCGCCACAACATCATTGTTCTTCCCTTATGAGCTGACAAACGACACAATCCGTGTGCCCATTAACACTCTTAGCACTCGGCTACATTCAAGACCAAATCACGCGTATGCACCAGACATTGCACCAATTTTCGCCGTCGAGGACCGGCTTCTGAAATCGCCTTGGACCACATTCTTCTCGGATTTTGGCACTCAAACAAAACCCCATTAGGCACTAGGTATCGGCCTTACATCGCATTTCAACAGATACAGTACGCAGGTTATCAAGACTGATCTGTGTGATGTCGGGAAACTACGTGCACATGCTGCTCCTGTCCTCACGCCACGCTCTTCGGACTAGAGGAATAGAGCATGTTATGCACACACGGTTTGGCAGGCCATGAATCACGGATCCTTCCAACATTCGTTGTTTGGCAGTGTGGAATGTTTGGAGCAATACGACATCCACCAACACCTTTGACACCAAAACTCGAAAAGTCACGATGATTGCGGACATGACGGCATACCAAACTCGTTCCCAATCAGCAACGGTCGATGCGATAAGAAACCCCTTTTAGGTCCAACGACTGGTGGCGGCTCAAGAAGACCCGCAGATTTGCATATCAGCCAAAATCTCTGACGATAGGATTTGCGATAGGGGACATTTTGGTCCCGCTTTGACATCAGGTGTGGGTGCACGCCCAGCTTCTGAGGGTCGCAACAGGAGTGTGGAATGCCGTGCTGAGGTACCAGTACATTCGCGGTTTGGAAATTGGCCCGTGTGGCTTCAAAGCGCATCCCTGTTCTTTTTGTTTCCCGAGCACCAGCCTTGTTTATGACTCACACTGACTTAACAGACGGACCGCCACCAACAAAAACCCAGACTCCACCAAAGTCAGATTTTGGACCTTTGCGACGCTTTCTTATTCCTGACGCTTGTTCGGTCATTGCTAGGAAAAAGTTCTTTGCCAGCAGGGCTTTCGATATCTCCCTAGAGGCACAAATGTTGGCACCTTTTGCGACAAAGTCATCTTACAGCACGAGTTCTTGATGAGTCGGGGCATGCGCCATAGCCTTGCGTCTGCCTAGATTGCGGATGCGAGGGAGGGAAGAAAAAAGAAAGGAAAAAGGAGAAGGTCTCCTGCAGGTCGCAGGTTGCCTGTGCGCTCTCCCTTTTTGACCCAGATTGACCTGAGCCTCAGGCAGGCATGCATATGGGCTTCACGGAATGTCTTGGCATCGTGCCAACCCTTGAAGAGGATTTCAGCAAAAAGTTGGTGAGATGGTACGGGGTAAAGTTGCATGACGACAGAACTGCCGCGATTCAATGAGGCACGTATTCTACCCGCGCTTATTATAGCAGAAGCCTGCTATAGTTGCGAGAAAGACGGTGCTTACTGCTTAGAACCAGAGATTCATTTGCAGGATACACAGAGAGTCAGAGACGCTCGACTCTCCGTCTTGTATCACGGATATTGATGGTGTAACAGTTTTGGGAAGAGCTGTGCTTCACTGTAATTGTGGGTCACCACACATGTCAAAAACGAGAGGTGTTCGTTTTCGGTACGTCTCCTTTTCTTTGTGGAAAAAGGGGCGGTTTTGGTTCGAAAGGCAAAATTACGGGTTTTCCCCAAAGCCGATTGGCTAGTTCGGAAGGGGCGGGGGAGTTGAACGCGCGTTCTGTCCAATCCGCACACGCGATTCCACACGCTCTTTTGCGTTCTTCCTTTTCCCCTGCCAAAATTGTGATCGGTTGGACCCACATTTTGATGCGTTCGTCCCATGGATGTCGCGCGGTCACGCAACGGTACACGGAAATTTGATTGTCACCCTGGTAAAATTGGGTTTTGACATTTTTCTCGTGTTTGATTGATCGCGAATTCGCGATTCTCTTCCACGTGTTTGAGATGTCGCGTTAAGCCGACGGGTTTATCCGTAGATATCTGCATATGTCGTTTCATGTGTGGTTCTGTGAATGATAAGAAGATATGGACAGGGAGGCATGAGCTGGTGAATCTCGTGATCTGACGGACCTTGGTCGTGAGGAAGACAACATCCTATCTTCACTCTCCGTAACCCGTAGATGGTCGTCTTTCAAACTCCGCTCCTCATACGACACATTACCAGCCGACTACTTCTGGCATCAATGTCGTCTGTCCTCTCCATAAAAGGAGCAGCCAGCAGGAGGACTGTACATCGACTTTGGGACATCTGGACCTCGGGTTTCCGGATGTTCTCAGCGTCAGCACTTTATCTTGCGGTGCATATGGCGTCTCGAAGCTCCGTATCATTATCGGTTGAACACCGGCACCAGTGCACGATACTTCTTCGGCCATACCTACGGATGGTCCATCGTCCATACCAAGGCCGAGGCGTGGAAAGCTTGATGTGCCACCTGCCACTACGAACATCGTGATCTGTGATGCGGATACACCTTGTTGATAACCTTTCGATGATTTGAAGAGGGGAGCTCAAAGTTACTGTACAGTACCTGGCTTGCGTTCTGAGTACGGATACATCGTAGAGTTTTGATAGGTATCTGCCGGTGATGCTTTATGCGGCAGTCAAAGTCCGTCCGCACCACACGCAGGATTTGCATAACTTTCGATATGCTTTCTGCGCCGCCGCTAGAATCACCGTCTGGCCTTGAATCTAGGCATTTATTCGAGCCAGTTAAGGCATTTATCCAAGCTAGTCAAGGTATTTATTCGAGCCTGTCAAGGCATTTATTCGAAGGTATTTATTCGAGCTTATTAAAGTATTTATTCAAGCCTGTCAAGGTATTTATTCGAGCTTATTAAGGTATTTATTCGAACCTATTAAGGTATTTATTCAAGCCTATTAAGGTATTTACTCGAATTAGGTATTGACCTTATAATACTAGATTAAAGGCCCAGACGGTGGTTTAGCCAGGCATACGGTGGTTTTAGCAACAGCGGCTTTCTGGGTCACTTGACAGATAACGCTTTTCTTTTACAGATTCGCAAGGGGTTGCATAAGCCTCAAGCCTCAAGTTTTCCATGGGGGAATACCGAGGCCGAGAGGACGACAAGAGCGCTTCCTTCGTCTGGGAACACGATGGACTTGGATATGGGCTGATATAGTAGATCGGTTACCACTTGCTCGTTCGTTCAGTTCCGGAACATGACGGAATACAATCTCACCTTTTCCCTTCACGTTAATCCTTAGAGATGGGACATACCGGTATGCAAGACATAAATCCATGACCGCCATTGTCGGGTCGGGTACTGTCTCCGTCCATGTCACGACAATCTGGTAGTAATGCAGTCGTCCCATAGCGGCTAGGCACATCCTCCATCTTATACACATGTAAGCAAAGATGTTGCTCCACTCCCTTCACCAGTTGTTCTTATGACAACACCTGCCACCAAGCCAAGTCATCCAGGTCGGGATGGGTTCTCATCCTCAAGGACTATGCTGAGCTTTGAATCTACGGATATTGAGCGGGACTTTCCACGATTTACCAGTACTCAGATTTCTCTGCACAAGGCTAGGTAGGTAGTTAGTAGTCTGTCTGCCTTGGCCCGTAAGGGCAGCCAGCCTCTCCTTTCCTTGCTGAGCAATCGATGTGCCTTTCTATCATCAAAGCTGCTCTGCTCCAAGGCGTGGGGGTAGGTCTGAACAACACCTCGTTCATTCTGGACAGTCAGCCCAACCGCCATCCATTAAAGTCCAGCCCACATGTGCCACCTCGTTTCTTTTGTCTTCAGTCTCAAGTTTGGTACGAGAGGAACAGCAGCCAAGGATAGAAACAAGGACAACAACAAAGGCTCAAACTTGCCAGCCAGGCAGGCCAATCTAGTTATTTGCTTACGGGCACTCCAGGACATGCCTACATGCAGGTGAGAAAGACACCGACAATTTATTGATCCAACACCATGAATACATGTCAAACATCCATTCAAACAAAACCAACAACATGTAAGGCAGCATCGCAAAGCGCAATAGTAAATCAAGCAACCCACAAAGCAGTCTGCGCGAGTTCAACAAATGTAAACCAAAAAAAAAACCCAAATACACCAGTTTGTACAGTCTAGTTACGGGTAGGTACATGTATGAACCCAGGCAGCAGGTATATAAGGTCAGGTATGCAAGCAAAGAAAGCAAGCTGTCAAATAAAACAATCCCAAACACCAAATGCAACTTCTCTTCTCTTCTCTTTCCCCTTTTGTTCATGAAGATCGGTGCTGTTGGCCCCTTTCCTTCCCCCTTTGAGCCCTTCTTCACCTTTTCAAGTCATGTAATACTTGGGACCCTCACCGCCCTGAGGAACCTGCCAGTTGATATCCTGATTCGGCGCCTTGATATCGCACGTCTTGCAGTGAATACAGCTAATGATTTCCCACAATGTTAGCCTTGCCCATCCCCAAAACAGAAAAAAAAAAGAAAAAAAGAAACTTACTTTTGCGCATTAATCTGGAATCTCACCCCCTCGGGTTTACTCGCATCCTCAATATACTCGTAAACCCCCGCCGGACAGAAGCGATTCTCCAGGCCCTTGAACGCCGGGTACGTCTCAGCAGTATGCTTGTCCCAGTCCTTAACCTGCAAATGCACGGGCTGGTCCTCCTCATGGTTGGTCCCGGTCCTCGAGACACTAGTGAGTATATCAAACGTGAGCTTGCCATCCGGCTTGGGGTACTCGATCTTCTTGCACTGGTCGGCCGGCTTGGTCGCCTCGTGGTCCGCGACTTTATGCTTCAGCGTCCAGGGTACCCGTCCCTTGAAGACATATGCCTCAAGGCCCGAGTACATGATCCCCCCCAACAAGCCAAGTGGTGTATGGAACGAAGGCCGCATATTCCGCACCTCTTTGAGTTCCTTCCAGATAGACGACGTGCGCAGACGATCTTCATAGTCAAAGAGGAAAACCGCGCCAGAGTCCTCATTCTTGAGGGCTTCCCACGTAGCTTCCGCAGCCAACATGCCGCTCTTCATGGCATTATGAGTCCCCTTCACCTTGGGCACATTCACAAACCCCGCCGAGTCCCCAATGAGTGCGCCGCCAGGGAACGCAACCTTGGGAATAGACTGAAACCCGCCCTCGATCAGCGCCCGCGCACCATAAGAGATACACTTGCCGCCCTCCAACGTCTCCCTATAAAACGGATGCGTCTTCAGCTTTTGAAACTCGCCATACGGCGAAAGCCAAGGGTTCTTGTAATCCAGCGCCGTGACCAACCCCACAGACACCAGATTATCCCCAAAGTGGTACATCCACGCCCCGCCATAGGTATCAATCGGCAACGGCCAGCCCATGGAGTGGAAAATCTCGCCCTTTTTAAACTTGTCCGGCTGGACCTCCCATACTTCTTTCACGCCCAGTCCATACGTCTGCGGCTGACTCTCACTTCGCAGATCAAACTTCTTGATGACCTGCTTGCTCAGGCTCCCGTGGCAACCCTCCCCAAACAATGTAATCCGCGCGTGAAACTCCATGCCCCGCTCAAACGAGTCCTTGGGTTTCCCATCCCTCCCAATGCCGAGGTCATTCGTCGCCACACCCTTGACGCTCCCATCGGCTTCGTACAACACCTCAGATGCCGCAAAGCCAGGATATACCTCTACGCCGACCTCCTCAGCCCTTTCCCCGAGCCATTTCGTAAACTCGTTCAAGCTAACGATATAATTCCCCTTGTTATGCATCTGCGGAGGCGCAGGCAAAGGGATCGCCATCTTGCTGGTCAAAAACCGCATGGTGTCCTTGCCGGCGGGGGTCGCGCCAGTAAAGCGGTTCTCGTAGGTCTCGTCCAGCCATTCCGGGATGAGCTCGTTTATTGCGTCAGGTTGGATTACCGCGCCGGAGAGAACGTGTGCGCCTATCTCGCCTGCTTTTTCGAGGAGTAAAACGCGAAAGTCTTCGTTTGCTGCTTCGTTGGCTAGCTGTTTGAGGCGAATGGCTGCTGCCAGGCCGGCTGGGCCGCCTCCGATTATGCACACGTCTACTTGGTCTGATTCGCGGATTATGGTTGCGGGATCGAAGGGCTCTGAGGGGCTGTCATGGCGACGGGGGGTTGTTGAGAGAGGTCGCCGGGCTGTTAATAACGGGGTGTAGGCTTGACGGATAGTTCGGCGGTTTAATCGAGAGGAAGGGGCGGTTGTCGTCGAGGCGGAAATGGTGCGTAGACCGCGTGTTTGGGAAGCTGGTATCGTCGTTCGGGGAGCTGCCGATGTCGCGCGGCGACAAAGGCTCGACGAGAGACGTGCTGAGGCCGACATTCTTTTGCGCTATCTTGTTGTTGTTTGGATTGGGTTGCTGTCTGGTCCGCTTGCTTGCTTGGTTGTGCTGTCCCCAAGTCGAAGTTCCCTGTGGGAGAGGAAGGACCCCAATTGAATCGCAAGTAATGGTTCCTTTGAAAAGGGTGAAAGCTACAATAAATCGCCTCGATATGGAGATGCGCAAGCAAGCGAGACAAGCAACACAGTTGAATATCGATCAACAACAATAACAACAAGAAAAGCCGTCGTTGGTCAAAAATCCACAGCCTCGTCGTCAAGTATGAACGGGACGCATGTATGACAAAGTCGTGGGGTGGGTCCGCAGAACGATGACCCGAAAAGGGGGAGAAAAAGAGTCAAGTCGTGTCTCCGGTACGGAGTTGCAAGTTTCCCGGCCGGTAGGTCGTGTTTTACGCCGTTCAATTTTCACAAGCAAAAAAGTGGAGGTAAGTCACCCACGTCATTGCACCGTGGTGGGGGAAGATGCTGATTAGCCAATCCGGTCCGGGGAATTTGAAAACGGCCTGAGTGGACGCTCTGAAGCTGGGGTATACCCGAAGGTAGCCGAGGGATTGACGATCACGATCAGGGTGTTCCTTTCAGGGGCTCAAGCTTGAATTACGTTTGCGGTCAGAATGTTTTTTCTCGTGTATCATATGCTCTACATATGTATAAAAATTAATATTAGACTACCTTGGCTGGGTAGCAGTACCTAGCCGGTAACGACATATCTAAATGCTATGCTAAAAAAAAACCAGTGGTATAAGACTCGTAGGCAAAAACACAGGCATCATATCATGACCACGTTGAAACATATCCCCTCCCTCATACAACCAGACAAGA
This sequence comes from Rhypophila decipiens, assembly GCA_033297075.1. NCBI lineage: Eukaryota > Fungi > Ascomycota > Sordariomycetes > Sordariales > Naviculisporaceae > Rhypophila > Rhypophila decipiens. Next base: position 15,690 of record MU858046.1, on the reverse strand, counting down.
TCAGAGTAGAAACTCAATCATATCCCCAGACCTCATATCCATCGACCCATCACCAAGACCTCACCAACCCCAATGACTCTGCGGACTCCGTCGAGTCCTCTTCCGATTGAGCGTAGGAATCTGATACTCCATCGTCCCCTGCTGCTTAATCAACCCCCACAGGTCAAAACTATAATCCTTCTCCCGCTCCTTCATCCGTCTCAGCCGTTCCTCCTCCCTCTCCATCCTCCTCCTCCTCTTGCGTTTCTTCAGCGGCCTAGGCTGCAACTTGCCCAAGTACTTCAACCCCCCTTTGATCCCGCTCTTCGTCCCCTCATAAGTAACCTTGCAAAGCCTCTGCACGCGCGAGCTAAACGCCGCGAGAAGAGAGATTATAATCAGCCCGATAGAGCAAGGCAATGCGATCCTAGCGACTTCACCAAGGCTAGGGAACTCTGGATCCCATTCATCGATATTCATCCCAAACAGGGACGTGAAAAAACTGAGCGGCAGGAAAATAACCGTAAAAGTCGTAAAGATCATGACCGACAAGTTCTGGCTAGATGCCAACTCCGTTTGTAGACGAGACCAGCGGACCTCGTCTACCTGCGCCTGACGCTGTGCCATTTCGAGCATTTTCTCGTACTGTAAAACATCCCGTCAGCCATTCCATACGCCTCTTGTAAAATCTCAGAAATCTTGGGAGCAGCACTTACATCTTTCCTCGTAGTCTCGACCCGTTTCTCCATATCCGTAGCCTGCTGCTGATACAAAACCAACGCCTTGACAGCCTCATCCAGATATCCAACCCCATTAACCGTCAGACCCCGCAACTCCTCACGCTTATAAATCTTTCTCATGTCCTCAATAATCTTCCGCTGCACCTTGAACAGCTTCTGCAAAGTCCCCAACTCATCTTCCATGTCGCGCAGTTCCAACAGAGCAGAGGTATTCTCTCTATTCTCCCTCTCCGCCTGCGCCAATTCGCGTTTATGCCGTTTCTTGATCGAGCTGATACTGTTCTCGTCATCCTCGTCTGAAGGAGACCCGATCGTCTGTGTCCGGAACGATTTCATGTTGGACGTCATCCTCTCGGCCAACAGACCAATTGCCTCTTCGAAGATGGGGAAAATGTCCAGGTCGGGGTGAGATGCCTTGTCGAGAAACACCGTCACGGCATGGAGAGCTACGAAGGCGGCTAGGTCCAGTGCATTTTCTGTTCGTCCTGTCAAATCACCATTGAGCTCGTTGTACACACTGTTCCGCAGATCAGCTTGCTGGAACAAGGTTCCTTCTTTGGGATTCGATTCGCGCTTGGGAAAGAATGTTGTCAGGGTATCGGTGTTGATGGTCCATAGCCAGAGCTGGTCAACCATGAGTAGTTTCCCGTCCCTGAGATATGTTTCTTCTTCGGCCTCAGAGTCCGTGTCGGAATCATCATCTTCTGACTCACTCTCGCGAATCAGCGAGACCTTGGACGATAAAGAATGTCTGGCTGGGACCCAATTCCGCGCCTTCTTGACAGTGGGGTTCGGGTCTTCCTTGGTGAGCTTGTAGAGCATCTGGTCGTCGTCTCTGGCGTTGGTGTCTGCTAGGGAAGGATAGCCGAATTGGTCCAAGGTCCTGCGCCAGTTCATGGGCGGGTCGTGGCCGAGGTATTTCCATATGATTCGTGATTCGAGAGACTCTGTGCGTTCGGCTACCTTGGGCGGAACCGGGCTTGCTCTGCCGTGCCTCATCCGAGCGGCGATGATCTTGCGGCGCCGGACGATGTTGCAGTACGTGTCGAAATGCAGGTATGGGAGGAACAGGTAAAAGCAATTAGGGGTCGATCCGACTGCAGCCTGCGGAGTCAGAGACGGAGAGAGTCGAGGTGACGGCACAGGGCTCACGGCAATATAGTCGCACGACGGAGTGACATAGGCCGGTTGCGCTTGTGACTGACTCCCTTGGTTGTGCTTTGATAGCCAGTTATCTTTATCGAATATTCGTGAAAAATCCAGGTTGTGTGTCTTGCTGAGTGTGTTGAATATGTCCTGTGTCCTCCCTCGTCAGCAGTATATCAGCATTTTGGATGGAACGGAACACCGACCTTGACCCATACTGGGTTCGTGTAGGGCAGGTGAATCCAGGTGAACTTCCTCAGCGCAGGGTGCGGGCGGGAAAATCCCGTCGAAAGATCTTGCAAAGCGCGGGCTCTGCTCAAGAACTGTGCTCTCTGGTTCCCAGACAGAGGAGACCCATCCTTGTCTATGGCTGGAGACCACGGAGAGGTCTCATTGTTGTGCATGCCAAACTGCAACGAAGGCTCCGACATGGTACGGCTACCCCGATAGCGACCCTCAAAGGCTGTTGAAGGCTGAAGTCCCGGGGAAGGAATTCCTGACACTGCCCTGGAACCGGTGTGCACACTCAGCTGGGGCCTTGATGAGGGATCAGTCACCACTATATCGGGCGACTTCATACCTCCTTGTTGTGAATCACCCGTAGCTGCAGTCCACATTTTCTGTACATTATTCCAGATCTCAGCACCGGGTCTCGCTCCCAATGCACCACTCCCACCAGCGGGCATCCGAGGTGGCGGCTGGTATCGTGGATGGAACGAGTTGCCAGGACGCTTGGGGACTTGTTTCAGGCGTTCCTCGAGACACTTTTCGGGGCCCTTGGAGAGAAAATCACCCAGATGATATTTGGTAGAGTACAGACGGATCGTTGACTCCAGCTCGACCCCCGGGTCATCGTAGAAACCGACCAGTTCGACCTTGACGTGCTCCTTCAGCTTCAACGGCGTGTGGACATACTGGCTAATCTCTTCAGCATGGGCTATGGCTCTGCTAAGGTCTTTGATGAAAGTGTGCATAGTCTCGGTGTTGGAGGGCCCAAACGACGCCAGATTGCCATGGTCGCTGTCCACTGAAAAGACCTCCTCTTGCCGGACATCAAGCAGAGCCGACTTGATCGATACCAGCGGAGCACCGAACTGAACCCCATTGGCGGATGAGGCATTCTTGTTTCCGGAAAGAGGTGATTCGATCGTCTCGTAGAATGTCCATATGCGAAGCTCGCTCGATATAGCCACAAACTCGTTGTGTATCGTTATGAGTGGTCCGTAATTCACACGCAGCTCGTTGGTGAGAGACGTGGGCAGCGGCTGGCGTAGATGAAGCAACTTGCGGATGCTTTCTCTCAGACTCTTCATGGACAGGTAGCTAGAGCCCCGATGAGGCGTGGCTGATATGGTTAGCTGCGAGCCATATCCCGGGCCGTGGTCCCAGCAGTTTTTCCTTACCAAAGAAAGTAATGCCATGGCAGTTGTACATGATCTGGCGATACTTGGGAGTCTGGGAGGCTCGAACAATGGCGAGCTTGGCAACTAAGCCGCCAATACTATGGGCGATGAAGAAGATAGGGCGTGATCGACGCTAAGATTTGTCAGCAAGACGGCCAGTACATACATGATACATCTTGGCGGATGGGGGGCTTACAGTTCCTTGACGGGACTCTAGGACCTTGTCTAACAAGTCTGTAGCCAAGTCTTCCAAGCACGTGGTATCTGTCAGGGAGGCATGTCTATACAGCATGATTCGAGCCGTATCTCTCGAGAGCCGTATGCCTTGTTTGATCCAGGCCTGTGCTGCTCTGGGGACATGTTGGTCAATGGCTGGGCTGGAAAGGGCGTCCCCGACCAGCTTCTCTACGGTGGGAAGTCTCCTGCCATCTGTCGACGCCGGGTTTCCAAAGTAGTCGTCCGGGAGCGGATCACAAATCCACGTCCGCACCGGATCAGCTCCGGGACATGGGACGGCAATAACATCGACCAAGGTATCGTTATGTCCCGAGCCCTGCCCCGGGAGATCGCCGTCGATGTGGGCGAAGCCAGCAACATGTATTGGTTCCGCAAAGGCACTGCCCTGTCCTGGCTTTTTGACCCCGTTCATACCCAAGGCGTCAGCTTTGCCAATTCTTGTGCCGTTGTGGGCCGCCGCCCAGTCCTGGCGAGACACGCCTTCATACACAGTCACGGCATTTCGAAGCCCAAGCCTGGGGACTATCTCGGGAGAGGGCGGGCTGGTCTGCGGCTCCGACTCCGTGTCCGACTCGGTCTCGGAGACGCCATGATTGTGATGCTGGGACTGCAATTGTTCCGTTTGATCTCTGAAAGCGGTATCTGTGGGGCTGTATTCGTGGTCCTCATGACCGCTCATCTCAGGATTTGCTTGGAAAAGCTCAGGTGGTAACAGTTACGGGTGGTCGGTCAATAGGGGGGGAGACAAGTGAACGGGATCCATAAAGATTGACAGCCAAGATTTAGTCGATTACCAACGACATCACTGGACGGGCACAAGAAAAGATGAGAGCAAAGTTCAAGAGAAACAAGAAACGGGGGACCACAAGAGAAAAGCATCTCGAGCCACGTTAGGACGGCTGCCAAGAAGATGCCAAGAAGTGCCCGAAGAGCAGAGAAAGCGACCAAGACACACTGGGATGTTCTTCTGGAACCCAACTGCCCTTCCTGGGGAGGAAATGGACGGGACGGTGTGGCGTAGCGGCCAAGCATCATGACCCTGGAAGCCCGTGATGGAGCTCGGCAGCGGGGAGAAAGGACGGTTATTGGCGTAGTTGCTGGCTCTGAGCCTCTCTGTCGCCGGGAAGGCGACAGTAACAAGCACCAGCACGCTAGCGATGCGAGGCCGCTAGAAACGCTCAAGTCTTGGAGCTGGGCGGTCATTGGACCGCTGTTACGGGGCTACGACCACAGCATGTCTGAAGCTGATCCTTTTGCTGCACGTCAATTTGTGTGTCAAAGGCAGGTTGAGGCTGGTGTGCCGATATATCCGATCAAGATAATATACGGTAACTGTAATACTGTGCAGCGGACATGGTTCCTGTGGTCTTGGATGTCTTTTGCACAAGTTCCATTCACCACTGTTGATAGGCACCTAGGCACCTGTGTGGCCTTTGATAACAAGTCCATGGCGAGAGATCCACACAAAACCGGAACTGGGGCTCTGTTGGCCCACAAAGCTCACCGGCCAGAACATTGGCAGGGTAACTAATAACAAGCTCCTAAGATCGGCGAGACGAGGTTTCTTGCTCACAGAAGAGCCGAGGATGTAAAGGTAAACAAATGGAGCAATAATAGGAAAGGTAGTTTGGAACTAGGGAATAATGTAAAAGAAGCGACAATAGATTTGATGATAGCCATATGAGAAGTGCATATGGAAAAGGGGCTCAACAAAGAGAATTTGGTAATGCAGTAGGTGCTGTACTGTACTGTACAACCTACTCAAGGCTGGGAGCTAGCTTCACTCGCCTCGACTCGCTCAGTGATGGACTGCGAATGACTTTTCCAGTTGCAATAAATGGAAAATGGCACTGATAAGAGAGACCTTGCAGCTGCGTTTTTCATCCTATCTGTTCTCAAACCTTATTCTTGCATACCCGTACTGTACCATCTCGATCCTGTCAGGCGTGACCCTGTCGTGACTGGCCCTTACTCGAGCCCCTCACCGCCGAACCAGATGGTAAAATCCCGTAGTCCCGTAGTCCGATCCAGCCTTCGGCCTCGCGCATTGCCCGGGCCTTCCCCGTTGGGTTCAGCTGACCAGCTGGCAGCCGTCTCCAGGCTGACGAGGGAAGCTGTGGTTGCTGTGAAATTACGGGAGACGGAAAGAAAACCGAATTCTCGGATGCATCCGTTGATGCCCTACTTCCCAGGCAGCAGCCCCGCCAATCCAGAAACACACGCCTCAGGCACTAACAAAGCAACACCAAACCTTCAATGCCCCCTCCTTCCAGCCCGCCGCTCCACAAAACACTGGCCACACAGCACCTTTCCAGCCAAGCACGGACCTCAAGCCAGGCTAGCTCCAAGGGACAGAAGACCCATTTCTTTCCATCAACCTCACACGTCGGAAAAAGCACATCGATCGCCCGACTTCAAAGTGCCAATCCATCAACGCTTTGTGCCCCATCTTCATTACTCTCCCTCGCGCCAACACCGTCCGCATCCCACATCTTCTGCGCCGAAATTATCACGGCCAGACCGTATTTATTCCGCGCCGATTCAAACACAACGACGGTAGCCGCGCTGTCTTCGCGTTCGATCCCAGCCGAAACCTTGCCCCCCTCCTAACCGAGATCGAGGTTGAGTAAAATTACCAGACAGCGAAGCACAAACAGGCGTGCTTCTGCGACATAGACTGCGGGAGGAAGAGACCAACCGGGTGTGAAAGAAAGACAAAAGTGGCTCTGTCCGCCCTCGGGGATAGCAGCGTCCACTTTTCTTTGCCCGTTCGGCCTTCCTATATGGTCCCTCAACCCAGATCGGGTTCCTTCACGCCAAACCCATTCGCGCACCCCATCCACACGAGCTTCGGCCACAATTCTCCTCGTCCATCCCATCCCGGTGCGCTGAGCGCGGGTGCCAGCCCCAGTACAAGCAGCCCCACTGCTTCAAACGACCTGACCAGGTTCGCTCTTGCTCAGGTCACTCTGCTGCTGAGCACTATCAAGGAGGACAAGGACGATCCTCACAAGTGGGACTTGCGAAAAGAATCCTTGAAAAAGGTAAGCTATGCCGACTCTTGATCACTTGGGGAGATGCCCCTTCGCGAGGAACTCGACCCTGAACAGTTCGCCCTTGCCCCGTGGTTCACTGCTGCATGCTGACCCATACACTCTTGTCTGCTTCCCAGCTCATCGATGCACACGGCATGGAAGCGTACGCAAGATATCTCAAGGCACTGGTGGTCAACAATGCGGCCCAAATATTCTCGGGCCCCAGCCGGTCTGTAGCACCTTCGGGGAATCATCACATGCTCGTGGGCGAGATGGAAAAACTCTCGCACGAATTCGAGCAGGCCAGAAAAATAGCCGAATCTATCGAGAGCGGGACGGAGGATGTTTTCCGAGACTTTAACCTCTCGACGTTCATGGAACACTTCAAACTAAACGCGCTGGAAAAGACAGCTCTAGCTCTCGCTTTCAAGCTCGGCCCCAGGTCGGATTTGAAAAAACAAGGTCAGTAGTCATGATTATGGTAATGCTCGTAATCCTCTTCTCGCCCTTTGCTAACTTTGTCCTCGTTCTAGCCGATGCCATCCTATCAACAAACTTCCCGAGCTTTGTTAATCTTCTTAGCAAGCCGCCCGAGTATACAGTCGCTGACCCCTTGGATCCCGACTTCCTTGCCGAGCTGCTCGACCGCTTCATCCAAGTCCATCCCCCCAACTTCAATGCCGCTGCGAAGAAGGAGTTCCAGCACAAAGTTCGTGTCCGATATGAAGAGTCCGAAAACTTCATGCCGCCTTCTCAGGTCCTCGCCGCGCTCGATCTTATCCGTCTGCTCGGGGATAGGCCTCCGAATGCGTTGGCGCTGTATATCCATCGAACCGGTCCCGACTTTACTTCAGACGAGGAGACGTGTATTCGCTACCTCAAGACTCGGCCGCCCAATATACAGCTCAACGAGGAGCAAGTGTCCGCTGGCCTCTTGTATTCGACCATCAGCCAGACGCCGCATCATAACCCTTCGGTCCTTGTTTCGGCCCTGAGGACTGTCCTCCACGATGGATTCCAATGGCAAGACGTTGTGTCCTACTTCGATCACAGCGATGTCCGTATCACCTCGGCTCAGTTCCTCCAGCTGTATAATGCGCTTCTCCCGATCGCGCTCGACCGCCCAGACAGTTTCGATATCCAACGTCTATGGGGTGGAGAATGGGAAAACCCAGAGACCCAGCTCTCCTTCGTCTGTGCGTATTCATCTCTGAAGCCCACGCAGCTCGATGCCACCACCATCCCGGGCCTAAAACCGACCTTCACCTTGGAAGAGTATGCCCTGTCGCCGCCGACCATACGAGACTATGCCGCATATGCTGTGACGCATCCTCTGGTGTCGGAAGCCGCTCTGTCGGCCGTCTTCAACGTGGCACTTCACTCGACCCACGCGTCACAGAGCATCGAGGCCAGACGGCTTTTCCAAGACGTTGTAGTGCCGAATCTCGCCATCTTCGTCGTTTCCGGGTTCGGCGTTCCGAAGCCGTGGCCTCCGATACCAGAGGAGACCATTGGCTCGCTGTTTCCCCGCTTCATAGAGGACTCTCCGGATGCTGATTTCGTCAATCACAGTCTGTGGAGAAAAGACAAGGAATGGGTGAAGCAAAAGCTCTGGGATCTCTATGTAAAAGACACCTTTCAGATATCGCCCATTTTCGCCCTGGCAACGCGCCACGATTGGCTTGCCGAGCTTGTTTGTATCCTCAACAACTTCGGCCTCGAGCTCGCGGCATGGGCTCATGCAGAACGACGCCTCGACTTGCAGGAGTGGGCCCGAGGAAACGCGAACCGAGCAACGGAAATGGTCCGCGCCCTCTTGCTGTTCCTGAGAGACAGGGCAGAGGAAGAGACGAAGCGACAGGCCAAGCAGCAACCCAACGAGCCTGAACAGATTCCCTCGCGATTCGCGAGGCCCCTGCAGGTTCGGACCGTCGCGGCACTGTTACAGATTCTCGAAGAGTTCCTGCCGAAAGCCCCTGTGGTCGAGCTGATTGATGTTCAACGCAAGTGTATTCAGGCGTTTCCGAGGCTCATCAACTACGGCGAGGGCGTCGACGATATAATCGATGCAAACGGTCGGGAGAGTAATGCCCTCCCGCCCGCAGCAGATACAAAAATGCAGGAGCATTACAAGAAGATGTATAGTGACGAGCTTCAAGTCCGCACCATTGTCGATATCCTTGAGCGGTACAAGCACTCTCGAGATCCTCTTGACCAGGATATTTTTGCCTGCATGATCCATGGCTTGTTCGACGAGTACCCTCACTACGTCGACTACCCTCTGGAGGCGCTTGCCACGACGGCCGTCTTGTTCGGTGGGATAATATCCCACAAGCTGATATCTGATCTGCCCCTGCAGATCGGGCTGGGCATGATTCTCGAGGCGGTTCGGGACCATTCCCCGACTCAGAACATGTACAAGTTCGGCCTCCAAGCGCTCATCCAACTCTACGGCCGTCTCCATGAATGGCCAGGATTCTGCAAGCAGCTGCTCCAGATACCTGGATTGCAGGGCACCGAGGCGTGGAAGAACGCCGAGGAGGTGGTCCGCAAGCACGAAGAGGAGCTCGCTCGCTCGCGCAACGGCAACAGCATGTCTGGACACTCGTCCCTGATGGGCAATGATGCCCTGACAAATGGGAATCTGGAGGATGGAGTGGGATCCGAACATCACACTCCGCCGTTTGCGTCGGTTAACGTCGACCCCCCTCCTGCCGATATTGGCTTTGAGGAGCCCAGCGGGGACGCTCAGGACAAAATCCAGTTCTTCTTGAATAACCTTACCGATACCACGCTCCAGTCAATGTTCAACGAGCTGCGGGAAATGCTGGAGACCAAGCACCAGCAGTGGTTCGCGAGCCATCTTGTCGAAGAACGTGCCAAGATGCAGCCAAACTACCATCACGTCTATCTGGAACTGGTCAAGCAGTTCGAGGACAGATCGCTGTGGTCAGAAGTCCTGAGAGAGACATATGTCAGCGTGCAACGCATGCTGAACTCGGAGATGACGGTGCAGAACGCGACTGAGAGAACTCACCTCAAAAACCTGGGCGGCTGGCTCGGGTTGCTGACCTTGGCGCGGGACCAGCCCATCAAGCAGAGGAACATCGCTTTCAAGCAGCTGCTCATGGAGGCGCACGACACGAAGCGACTGATCATCGTGATCCCGTTCGTGTGCAAAGTTCTGCTTCAGGGAGCGACGTCCAATGTCTTCAAGCCCCCGAATCCGTGGTTGATGGACATCATCCATCTGTTGATAGAGCTCTATCACAATGCCGAGCTGAAGCTGAACCTGAAGTTTGAGATTGAGGTCCTGTGCAAGGGACTGAGTCTGGACCACAAGAGCATTCAACCCACTGGCGAGATTTTGAACCGAGTTGTCCCGGTCGAGGACGTCTTGGACTTGTCGGGTCCGGACGCGCTCGAACCCTTTGATAACGCGTCTATCAACGGGATATCTAGTGGCAGCGTTCTCTCGGCTCCTGCTGCTCTGCCACCGATTCCCGACCTCGGCCCCAATCTCTCGATCCCCCCGACCGAAGTGATTAGCTCGGCTAAGCTCCATGACATCGTGCGTCAGGCGCTGACCCAAGCGCTTCGGGAAATCATCCAGCCGGTTGTCGATAGATCTGTTACCATCGCTGCCATCTCAACCAAGGAGATGATTCACAAGGATTTCGCGACTGAACCTGACGAGAATCGGGTTCGAAATGCTGCCATCAACATGGTCAAGTCTACGGCTGGGAGCCTGGCGCTTGTTACTTCCAGGGAGCCGCTCCGGGCCAACTTTGCCAATTATCTGCGTCAGTTTACTTCGCATTCCCCTGACCTTCCACATGGTTTGCCTGAAGGCATCATCATTGCATGTGTCAACTCCAACCTGGACTTGGCTTCCGGAGTCATTGAAAAATCAGCCGAGGAGCGTGCTGTTCCCGAGATCGAGGACATGATCCAGCCCGAGCTGGAAGCCAGACGTCTTCATCGTGCTCAGAGGCCCTCGGAGCCATATATTGATCCTAGCCTCAGCCGCTGGGCCATGACGATTCCTCATCCTTTCAAGATGACCCCTGGGCCTGCAGGGCTCAACGCCGAGCAAATGGCCATCTACGACGACTTCGCGCGCCAGCCAAGAGCCATCGCCACCACCTCCACTCCGTCCCACGTTCCCTCGGCTTCGGATGCCAGATCTTTGGCCAATGAAGTCCTGGGTGATCAGTACAGCACAGTACCCGGTCTTCCGACGCCTGCCGAGACGCCTGCAATGCCTCATATCGGGGTCCAACTTCCCCATTATGCTCAGGGCCTCAATGGGATTCCCAACGGGCGACAGGTCGGGCTCAATCAGATTGCTGAGCGAGTCAACAACTTCCTTGAGAAACTGGTGACTGCCGCTGCCACTGCGCAGGAGGATGATTTCCGAGACCTCCCTCGCGCCCATGCGGTCCTGGACATCATCGACGCGCTGGGCGGGCTCATCATCAAGACGCAGCAGACGTCTGACGAGTTTGCGTCATATACAGCCAACTTGATTTCGCAAATGCTCTTTAGGCAAAAAGACAGCAAGTCGCTTGTCTTGCAGAGCCTGGTGCACGTCTTGGATGTTCTCCGCAGGATCGCAGGCCCTGTTTCTAGCCAACAAATCCGGAATCTGTTCCACCAGCAACCTGGTGACCAGTATCTTCACTTGAATCTGATCAAGGCTCTCCTCCCCACAGACCTGCTCGACTGGGGCAGCATTGACGCAGCACTGGCCAAGGTCTTGCAGGAGCACAAGGAAGGATCTATTGAATTCCTCGACCAGCTTTTGGAAGCCACCTTGCTCAATGACAGTCCCCTCACGCTCTACGCAGATTTTGTGCAGAGCCTGGAGGCGGCTTGGACGTGGATCACACAGGAGCCGAATGTGCAGTCTGGCCAGCACTTCAAGGCCAAGGTGCTGGGATCTCCGCCTGATCTGACCAACCTCTCGCCAGAGGAGGCGGCGCTCAGGCAGCACGAGCAAATGGATTACGTCTTCGAGGAGTGGGTTCACATTGACGGCAATCCGTTAGCCTCGGAAAAGGCAGGCAAGATCTTCATCCAGCAGATGCACTCTTGCGGCGTCATTTCTTCCGAGGACGACCTCTTCCTCTTCGCTCGGAGAGCCATTGACAAATCGGTCGACGCATTCGACCTATCGATGCATGCGGGCGAGGGCTTGACCGAGGCATACAAGCCAATTGAGGCGCTTGTGAGGCTGATCATGATTTTCGCCACATCGCACGTTGAGGAGGGCAACGCCAATACAGGCTGCATTGCTCTCTTGGACTCGGTTCTCGCACTCGGCATGATGGTGTTGAACAACCATCACACAAAACGTCAAGAGGGCTTCAACCAGCGTGTCTTCTACCGCTTCTTCTCCATGCTTCTTAGAGAGATTGGTGTGCTGGAAAAAGAGGTCGATCGCACGCAGCTTCTGCTGAGATTCGCAGCACGTCTCCATGACCTACGGCCAGCCATCTACCCCGGCTTCTCGTTTTCTTGGGCAGCTCTGATTAGCCACCGAGCATTCATGCCATGCATGCTAAGCATGCCCGACCAGGCTGGCTGGGCGCCATTCACCAGCCTCCTCGGTCTCCTTCTTTCCTACCTCGGCGATCTCATCAAGCCTTTCGACATCTCGACGGCCGGAAAGGAGCTATACCAAGCAGCGCTCAAGCTCCTCATCGTTCTCCACCACGACTACCCCGAGTATCTTGTCGCCAACCATGTCCAGCTGTGCGAGAGCCTCCCGCCCCATGCAACGCAGCTTATCAACATGATTCTCGCCGCGACCCCGGTCTCTCTCGTCAAGGTCCCTGACCCATTCCAATCGGGCCTCAAGATCGACAGGGTCCCTGACATGAAGGAGGCCCCGCCACGCACTCAAGACTTTGTCGAGGACCTCCGTCAAGTCGGATTGGTGGAAATTCTCGAGCACATTCTCCGCGACGGGCCTTCAGAGGACGCCATCGCTCAGATCAGCTATGCCATCAACCGGCCCGACGGCGACGCCACCAGCTTTGGCTATGTTCCCGTCTCAGTAAACCGAAGAATCATCGACGCCGTTGTGGCCTTTATTGGCAACTTTGCCATCAACCGACCTGGGTCCAAGAACGATTCCCCAGGCTTCATTCCGGGCTCGTCGGATACCAAAACACTGCACCTCCTCGCCACAGAGCTGGGCCCGGAGGCCAGATACCATCTTCTCAGCAGCATGATCAACGAACTGCGGTTCGCAAATGCTCACACGCTCTACTTCAGCCAAGTCATCATTGACCTCTTCACCCATGATCTCTCGGACCCTGAAGAGACCGAGGTTCGCCAGCAGATCGTCCGCATCCTGCTGGAACGCGTGGTTGGGTTCTGGCCCCAGCCGTGGGGCTTGGTGATCACAGTTATCGAGCTGATCAAGAACGACAAGTGCGTCTTTTTCGAGCTGCCGTTCATCAAGGCGGCACCAGAGGTAAGTCAGATATTTGCACAATACCGCGAGAACCACACTAATGCATGGACCAGGTGGCCGAGCGCTTCTCTACCATTGTGAATTCTGCCGGGGTAGCAGCCTAAACAGTGGGTAAACAACCGAGAGATGTTGACATGTTCAACAGGCAACCCATCGCCAAGATGGAACTGAAATGGTGAAACCTCTCCAGCTCACCTGTGGGGAGTGAACTGGGTAAATGACCAACCACGGGATGATCTATACGCCACGAAGAAGAGCTTGGGTGGGTGTGGTCCTTGACCTCTGAGGAATAACATATGACATGATAAGGGACGTCATTTAGCGTTGTATTACATATTTCAAGCGCCTATTCTATAGCTTTCTTTTTTGGCACTGGAACGTTTAGACGACATATATCATGGAACGGCGTTCATTGTGGGCAAAGGCTGGTTTTGGTTGGGGGTGGTTGACTCATTCTAGTATCTGGGAAGAGAGGATATGAGCGGAAACAAAAGCGCGATTCTTGAAATTTCTGGTTGCTGGCGTGAACAGATTGGGGATTGGGGTTAAGGTGTCATCTGATTAACACCAGCAGATCAAGATTTGGTCTGGGGGTGATGAGGCGGTTTTCCATGAGGGGTGGGAAGAAGCCCTTTCCCCGTTCTGATATTCTTCGAGGACTAGGCAAGACAGGTCTGCTCTGGTCCATATATATCGTGGTTGACGAGCGCCACCATACTTACCTTGCACCTTCTTACTTCATTGTATGTGGATAATTATTGTATACTTCCTTTCCTCTTCAAACCACTTTCTCTCTTGTCATCTTTACGTGGTCTCATGGGTGAAGTTGTGTATGGTCAATGGGTCCTGTTAAGGATTTGTACTATAGTATTAATATGTGATATTTTATCGACATTTTGGTCAAGCTGGACTCCCGATGAAGGGCTTGACCTTGCCCGGCACTGTTATGGTGTGTCCTGATACTCCTGGTCATTGCAATACGATGCCCTGTTGGCTATGCTTGTGAAATGGATTCCCGTGTAATGCCGAGGGGATGTTGAGGAACTTATTCACACTATACCTATGTGAGGATTTGCTCCTGGCTTGGTTACCTAGGTATGATGAGAATCGAGTTCTTGATGACTGTCTGGATACTGTCTTTGTCCAAATTTGTTTACCCGCTAGCTATCGCACTTTTCTTGGTTGTGTCCTCCTACCCACGAGAAGCATGTGACAAGACTTGGGCACTCTCTACTGTACTCGTAGTGTACGAATTACTTAACCCATGATGAATCATAGCAGCCACGTAGCCAACTAGGTAGAGAAAGTTCAAGGTTCAGTGAGTCACACCGTGCCGGGTCAGCACCTTAACCAAAAGGCGCAAAGGGGCAAAATACATACAATCATTAAGTAAAGTAATGTGCGTCAGCCTTCACACAAACACACAAAGAGACGCTCGAGAACGTGCTCCCACCCAAACAAACAAAATAAAGAGAATTTGCTCAAGGCAGCTAGCTGTGTACGATTACTCACAGATGGAAAAGGGGGGTGATTTGCGCAACCCGCATTGTTCGACTGCCTACCGGTAAGTAACAACTACAAACATCAGCTGCTGCCTTGTATATGTACACTTCAAGTTGTGGCATGTACACACTGTCTAGGCCGGAGCCAGTATCGTAGCCCAAAATTATATTTCTGTCCATAACATGTTGCTTGAATATTAGGCACCTAATTAGTAGCTTGTCGCCTAGCTGTCTCTCCGCCTCCCCGGTCATTTATGTGTTCCCTTACAAGTCAGTACGTGAACATGAAACATGAACATGCTAGTATATATCACCATCAATGCTTTCTTCAGTAGCTCCCATGTAAGAGGAAAGAGAAGAAGAGATAATTACGTAGACAAAAGGGGTTTTAAAAGAGTGGTTGAAGAAGTAAAGAGACGACAAGGCAAGAAACCAAAAATACAAAAGGTAACCAGCTATGAAAAAGATATACATCTAGGGATGTTATGAAATCTCCTCGACTGGAATCGAGCCGGTGACCTTTCGGTTTGTTATCAATCTGTTTGAAGCAATTACAGCCGAACGTGATAGCCAACTACACCATAAGGAGTTTCTTTTGGGTTTGCTTGCTTATTATTTGATAGCTTGTTTAGGGTTTATAAAAGAGGATTGCTTATCCCGTATCGCTTAGAGCTAGAGGCTTAAGGAGGTTGGCTTTAAATCTTAAAAGTCTAGAGTCTTTGTTAGAATATAGTTATATAACTATATTCAATAGCTTAACGTACTTGCATAACGAAGCGCGCAGTTTCCCCCCACCACACGCTTTTCATACCGACTATTACACAAACAATCACCCTCAATTAATCCAAACTATACAAAATACTCATCTTCAGAGGTCTCCCAGACTACTTGACAAGTTCGTACATTATGGCCAGTCTTGCCGCAGTTCTTACAGCGTCGAACGCGCTGCCCTGCTCCCTCCGTACGACCACTCTCTCCACGCGTTGTGCCATCTCCCTCGGCCGCAAGACCCCTCTCCTCCTGGATTTGCTCGGCTTCCTGTTGGGAAAGTGATCCTCCTTGCCTAAGACGTGTTTTTTTAGCCCTCCGGCGCTTACTGAGTAGCTCATTTGCCATACGAAGGTCGAGGATCTCTTGCTCCATCAAAGCCATCTTTTGCATAAC